>JANBXA010000398.1:4445000-5045000 GCA_030556225.1 Cricetiscus sungorus | reverse complement strand
AAACATTAGTAACAAGATCATTTTACCTTTCTTTTTTTAACTCAATTATCAAAATCTGGTACATGTTTTGAATTTATAGCATATCTCCACCTAGACTGGTTGGTGCAAGGGTTCAGTTTCCACACACAACCAGCTGCTTCCATATTTTCACAGTGTTAGGTTAAGTACAGACAAATGTACAAGCCAATGAATGTGTCAGACATAGCATTCAATAGTCTCAATGGTCATCTCCATCTCTTGCTGCTATGTTACAAACCAGGAGACACCTATAAGGACTCATAGAAATGAAGTCCCTCCAATGGGAAGGAACCTACTTAGTATCTCCTATGTAACTGGCCCACTTGAGATCCTAGCCTACAAGAAGGTCTTAAGACATCTGGCTCCCAGGTGGGTGCTGGTAAGAGGAGAGAAGGGGACACTGGGATAGAAAGAACAAAAACCACACAGATGTAGTAAGTACAGACTCAGTGCTGTGAACGACCTGAGGTACTGATTAGAGGTAGGCACACTCTTCCTGCTCACTTGGGCTTTAAAGAGGTCAGCTGTGGGGTGCATTGTGCTGTGCAAACCATGTGCAGAAAGACATGGTTTCCAGCCTGAAACAGATGTTCCCTCTGATTATCAAAGAAAGTAATTAAAGAGATTCTCATTAGTCTTTAAAAGGGAATTTAATTATTTAAAAGACTTAAAACCCAAGAAAACAGGAGGTTTCCATACCTGTCCTGGCCCCATGTACTTCAGGGATTCAGTAGCTGAAGTATTAAAGATCCCCTCAGAAGCATGGAGAGGCAGATAACTTAGGAAAGGATTGATAACTCTCTCTGTGTCTATCTGTCTCTCTGTCTCTGTCTCTCTCCGTCCCTCCCTCCCTCTCCCTCCCTCTCTCTCTCTCTCTCTCTCTCTCTCTCTCTCTCTCTCTCTCTCTCTCTCTCTCTCTCTCTCCCTCTCTCTCTCTCTCTCTCTCTCTCTCTCTGTCTGCCTCTCTCTCTCTCTGTCTGTGTGTGTGTGTGTGTGTGTGTGTGTGTTTAAATAGAGTGACAGATTCTAAAAAGCAAGCATCTGTTTAATATCCATATTTACTTAAGTAAAATTTCAAAGGTAATTCCTTCCAATGAATTTGGTCTCAGGTACCCGAGTGACCAATCAATGCTGTCATAAGCAGGACATTGAATAAGCCAGTAAATGTGCCCAGTTTAGAAAGCCAGTAGAAGATTCTGGCTTTAGAAACATAAGGCCACCCTAGGCGGTGGTGCAGTAGCTCACCCCTGAGGGTGAATATGAGACCTGTGTGTTGAGGCTATGTGACTGAAATATAAAATACTAGACAATCATCTCTGTGTCACCCTAGAAGCTTGGCTAGTGTGAAATATGCTATGCTTTGTGCCATAGACTATGTCTCTGTGTTCTTCTTGGAACACATAACACAGACTTAGAAGATTTGATTAAACCTCCAGTAAGAGTTTGGTTTTTTTTTACCTCCATGGCCTTACATAAGAAACAAATGCTGTCCCCAGTCTAATGTTGAGGGATGAAGATGACCCATAGATAGTTCTTCCTTCTACCTGTATCTTATGGGACTACCATGCACATTTGAAAAAAAAAAAAAAAAAGTACATCCATTCATCTGCTTATGCTACTTTCCTAAAGGAAGTAATATACAGTTTTGAAGTTTACAGTCTCTCATAGAGACTTCCACAAGTTTGGAGCCACAGCTGTCCATATACATACTATGACATTTTCCTTTTAAAGGCATTTCAAGATTTTGCAGCATTTTTATTATGTTGGAAGCAGTCATAAATACCATAGTATAGAAAATTCCATTTGATAGAATGCTAGATTAATAACTCTTGACTATGTACAGCCATATGTTGGAAAATGCAGGGAGCTTTGATAGATTTCTCTAGTTTTTTTCCCCCTTAAGAGTAATTACATGAAATAACTGGATTGTTTTACCTCAGAATTATGTTAGTTGTGTTAGCTATTTCTCAGGGAGAAACCTTATTTGTTACAACTCTTCCCAAGGAACATTTGGATAGATTTCATTTACTGCTAAAGTTGGATCTGCCTCCTGAGGGGAAAGGTTACTCCAATCGGTCATTCTTACACCTCACCCTCTAGCCTCTAAGGAATGTCAAGGTTAGCTGGTCAAAAGCTAAGAAAAAAAAATTCAAATTTATAGTTTCTCCCCAGGCCACAAATTTCATAATTCTTGTTGTTAAACTGCATGCCTGCCAAGAGCTTTTTTTTTTTTTTTTTTTTTTGTTTTTGTTTTTTTCACCATTTCTTCCTTCTTCAGATGAGAGGTTGGACTTGGGGTCTGGTGACTGGGCAGAGCCTCCGTTCATACCACAGAACCTTTGACTTGTATGTCTTAGCTATTAACATTTAAACTAGCAGCGGTTGACCTTTAATGGAAAATAGATTACTCCAAGTACCCAGAGCCAACTGTGCATTCCTCTCAGCTATTTACCCTTGCAACACTGAAGTACACAGAAGACGTTGTTGGCAGTCTATTACTTATTCAGATGTGTTATTTAATAAGTTCCTCAGAGATAGGCTTCATTGATGGAAAATTGAGAAGAATACTGCCTTTACTGTTTCCATGAGTATGTGAAAAACTACAGTTTTCCTGAGTTCTACCATAGTTAGTGATAGAATCTCTCAAGAGACTGAATGGCACAAGAGTGGCAGGAGACGGGTCCATTGCATAGTCTTCAAGGATAGACAGTGCTTTTTTATAGGTGGGAAGGATATTTTTAAGTATTTAAAGTAAAAAAAAAAAGCAATCCGGATTTGATCCCACCCATCATGAAGATCTTCCGACAAGAGTGATGTAGTCAAAGCCACACAGACCACCAACCAGCCCAGAGACTCTGCTGCAGAAGACAGCCATGGCAATGATGCTAAAAGAGGGGTGGGGTTGCCTATGATTTCACAGCCAAAGCCAGCTTTTATAAGAGTAAAGTTCTAACTGCTTTGTATATTATTTTCTTGGCTTCTTCACGTGTTCTTCAACAGGCATTCTGTTCAAAGAGGTGGGAGGAAAAAAGTACTACTAAATATGCAGAAACTTACACACTCACTCGCTGGTGACAGGGGGTCATCCATCTTTTGATCTCAGTAATTGAGATTCATGTTTTACTTGCAAAATATGAACATAGAACCGTTACCCATCAATCACATCTCCCTGCCCCTCTATGTTTTGAGAATCTACAGGGTACACATATAAACAAACGTTGCCTACTTAGTAGAGAGAGCAGAATAAACAAGATGATACCAAAAGTGAAGGAAGAAATTATGGAAGTGGATTTAGTTTCCTGGTTTCAAAACCATTGCTTTATACATTCTCATCATTTCTCCAATAGAAGCCTTTAGAGTCCATCTATGAGATGTAACTATTTAAATAAGCAAGGTATCTTTAGGACACAGCCAGGGTGTGTCCATACATAGCTGGTGTGAGTGTCATTGCAGTGTGGACGTAGAGATACAGACACAGAGAGGAGAAGAGTCACTGAGGGCCGCACTCCCAGGAGGAAACCCATGTTTCCCTGTGACTGAAGTGATGTCACACAAGCTCAGTGTCAGAGAAGATGGCACTTTTGTTAGGAGCCCTATCACACAGTGGTGCTGAGACAGATCTAGTCACTGTTTTCCAGCTGTGCAAGCTGAGACAGCTTAAGCTGTGCCTCAGGTCCTCATTAGTAAAGTAAAGATTATAAGTTGGCCCATCTCCTACCATTTTTATAAATTAGATGAGCTTATAGAATTGAAATTATTTATTGTGTGGTACATAGTTGAGGCTAAGGCTACCACTAATAGTTAACTGTTGTTAGTATCCAATACTGGCTGTATGTGTGTTGGTGATATTAGTAATAATGGTAATAATCTCTGTGGTTGATGAAGTTCCTCCAAGGAGCTCCCACACACACAGACAAGTAGCTTCAAACACAGGGAGTGGGTAAGTGAATCTCTTCTTACATTTCTAGGGTGTTTAGTTGCTAAGACAACAGCATAGTGTCTTCTTCTCTTATGGTGCAACTTTCCTTAAGATAGGAACTTCTAGGATTTTGAGGGGACTTTCCTTAAACTATCATTTCATTCTGAGGGAAAGAGAAATTACTCAAGATCTTATGGGTCAGCCAGTCTTCTGTGGTCTGTGTTCTCAGGTTCATTTTTCCAAAGTATTTACCTTCAACGGTTGAGTTCCATAAGTAGCCAGAGGAGCACAATCGAAAGGGCCTCTTCCAGTGCCACTGAGGGATGGTGCACACAATCAAGTCTCCTTGAGCAGAGTGTTCTGAGTTCCCCAAGTCAAGGGACAGCCATAGGCCCTCACATATCTCCTTCGTTAGGTGCTTCTAGAACAACCAAGGCTTATACAACTGTATATTGAGCTAATCTAGAAGCTTCTAAGAGAGATGGTGAAGACTGATCTAGAACAGGAAGTGGTGGAGAAACAGAGACAGCATCCCTCAGGGAAGGTTCGACTGCCTCCAGGCTCATACACTGTCAGGGACAACATAAAAAGCCTTTGCATGTATAGCACAGTAGGAAATTTGAAGAAACCACAGAGGTCTGATCCATCCCTGGCAGTATGCACATTGTGGTTTCCTATCAAGGGGACATTGCCTTAACCTGAGAAATCCCCCAGCTGAGTGAATGAGATGATGGCACCACCTGTGGGTAAGGACAGCTGACTAACGCACCCCACACACACATCTGATGGAGAGAGCATGGTTCCAGTAAAAAAAAAACATATATATATGGAAACTCAAAATTTTCATGTGAGGATGATGTATGTCCTTCTACACAAATCTATGGCTCAGGCCCACACTATAAAAAGATGTCCTTGTCAGTCCTCTTCCCTCCCCACCACTGTAATTTCTAGAGTGTGAATTTGGGGTCTCTTTAGAGGAAACAACAAAATCTATCTCCATCTTTGATTGTTCTGTCCCTGAAGCCACTTCTGTGGGCAAGGAGGGACAGACACAGCCTTTTGTGCAAGCAAGGACCTTCACAAAAAGAAAAATGACAAGCATTTTCTTCTGACATGGACACCCAGTGCCATGGACCAAGTCAGCCTGGCAGAGCCAGAGAAGCCAGCAATGGACACAGCCCAGAGCTGCCCTAGATGCCCCACTGGTCCTGGTTCTGTGTCAGTGCACGGGCGAGGGGGTTGCAGAAATGTGGCCCAGAGGCTTCAGGGAATCTCACATGTTCGGGGAGAAAGTCAGGGAAGAAGACCTCTCAGCTCGTCACACAAACCAGTGGGAAACCTGTAAATACATATATAGATGTGAGCTCAGGTAATACAGAAAATCCTCTGACAGCTGCGAGGTGCCTGGAGGCAGTATCGCTTCTCCAAGTTATGGAACAGCTAGCCATAAAAGTCAGTTGACTTATGAGTCGAAGTTTAAATGAAGGAGCATGCACTACTGCAGGCTGTGAGCCCTGCTGAAGCCTCAGACTAAGCTCATGAGAACCCCCCCTCCCAGTGTGGGCAGGACAGCTTCCCAAGAGAAGCAGAGACATTTGCCCACCAAAGCAATCAGCATGGAGCAGCCACAGCAGGGACCCTGAGTCCCCACACACATCCTAAGCCAGAATAAGAATGTCCCCTCCAAAACTCCCAGGAGAGTATGAACTCTTGAAATAGGCAAGCTTGGTGGGGGGCATACAGGCCACTCCAGCCTAGAAGGGCAGAGCCTGTGTGCTCAGGACAGACCTTTTGAGGAGAAACATGGGAGCATGCCCTCCCCAGTCATGCTGGTGAAGGTGTGGCCTCCTCCTGAACACCACTGCAGAAGCCAAGTCAAGCTCCACCCCCCCCCCCCAATGGTACTGTCCTGGAAGACACTAAACCAGCAGGAAGGGTTTCCATCAAAGAACAGTCCCCAGGGCTCAGGACTGCTAAAAAGGAGAGTTACCTTTCTGGAAACGCTACCTCAGAAATGAGAGCCTGGAGGTTCTCAAGGAGCCACTGGGGCACAGGCAGCAGGCAGCAGGCACCACGCTCTGTTATTGCAACTTTGTCCTCTACCAAGTCTGGAAAGCCATACAAACAAAACTGTAGATGAGGCAGAGCCTGTCCCCGCTGAGGCCATCACTTCCACTACCAAACTTCCTGCTTCAGCGTGCCAATCATCAATTCTGACAGCCAAGCTGCTGCTTTTGCTAGCCAGAGTTACCCCACAAGGACCAGCTGGATCATTGACGGAGACAGACGGCCCCAGAACAGTGTGGCCCTACAGAACAAACAGCCATGTCAGCAGAGCCCCTTTCGTGCCCTTGGGAAGCCAGAGTCCCATGCAAATCCCATGAGGAGGCATCAAGCTGGTCAGCATCTTCCAGCTGCCCCTCCTTTCATTGAGGCAGAATGTTGAGGATTTTGTCCTGACTATTTAAACAGAAAATACTTGTCCAGGATTTCCAAGTTTAATTTTTTCTTCCCCACAAGTGTTTCATCCCATACTGATTTTCTCTGATAAATGTTGTGAATATATATATAGTTCTGCAATTTTATTCTATGTGTATATACTTATCAGTACATACTAGACAAGTATTGTACTGCAGAACTGGGCACCCAGCCTCAGAAATTTTTAGTCTTCATGTTTGTCTCTTTGGGCACACACACGTCCCTCTTCCCTCTCCCTCCTGTATAAGGTCTCTCAGCAAGATCTGGAGCTCTCCAATTAGGGCATGCTGGCTGGCCACAGAGCCTGGGGAGCTTGTGTGCTCCTTTGTAGTATCCTTCAGGATTGCAAGCTTGTGATAGATACTATGGTTGGCTTTTGATGTGGATCTAGGAATGGAAACCGGGTCTTTATGTTTGTACAGCAAGCTCTTTACAGTCTAAGCCATCTTCCCAGACACTTAAAGCAGTCTAACCATGCTTTTTGTTTAAACCCCATGATTTTTAAAATTCAAACAACATACCCAAGTATAAAATGCAAACGTAAAAGATTCCCTGCCTCCTCTCTATTTCAGTCTTACTTTGCAGACATGAGGTCCTTCAACAACTGTAAACACTGCTGTTTCTTTATTCACAGTGCACACATTCATCCATATATTGAGTCATCAGCCTTGGGTGCTGCCATTTGTTACCTTTTAGTATTCTTAACTAGCATGATATTCATGTCCGGTCTTCATCACCAACCAGCTGATAACTTTGTCAAGTTAACAATTCTGTGTTACCATTTCCATATCTGTAAAATAAGGAAGTTGGTTTTGGGGATCATTAGGTTTTAAAAATTAGAAAAAAAGGAAAGTGAGAGCAGGAGGAAAAATCATTTGCATATGAAATTGAGAGATAAAAGTGTCCTGAGCATTATGTGGATTTAGATAATAAAAGCGTGTCCCGGTTTTAGGTTCCTTGTGCTCTTCCTGTTCCTGCCCACCTCGGTTCTTTTCATGTGATTGGCTTGCGTACTGCAAATAGACACCTGCCCAACACATGATTTATTAGTATCAGCGCAGGCAACAAATGTGTCTCAGGCATCCTCATCATCTGTGCGTCTCATTCTAATCCCACTTGAGGTCTTCGATACCTCCTGGTTCGGTTCAGGACATCTTATTTACTGTGTCTTCATAGTCTGTGGCATGATTGGCACACAGGGAATCCATGCCGTCTTTCTAGACAGGAACCAACTTTGATAGTTCATAATTCAGAGACAGAAGGAGAAACTGACCCTGTGAAGGAAAAGTCACTTGAGAGATGACTGAAGTTCTCAGCAAGCACCAGAAAGATCTCGGAGTCGCTCTTCAAAGCAAGTACAAACACAATTCGTTTTTGACTGATAACCAAATAAAATGGAAAATGGGCACTGGTACAGCCTGCCACTGCCTGGAACACGATGGAGTTGCCTCGCAGATGCCAAATTTGGAACTCTGTTGCCAGGTTCACAAACACACTTCCTTGGGGGTGGAAGTTTCTTATTTTAGACACTACAAAGCCCAAATTATAACTACTGTTAAAGCAAAAGCGCCAATGTGCATACTTAGACTGTATCTTCATAAATATAAATACGTAAATCCCCTTCCTTCTACTACAAAATATTTTTCTTACATTTCTTACCCAAGTCTCTTCACAGGGATTTAGTGGCATTTGTGTATGAAGCACTGTCATGGTAGTAAGGAAGCCAAAAAAAGAGCATAAGCCTGGCCCTGGGAAGTCTGCCTGTTGGATGGGAGATGCCATTGATGCCACTCCTGCCTGGGAGCAGCATGCAGGAGGAAGGAGGAATGTGAAGCAGTGTTAGGTGGGGCCACAGCAAGAGATGAGCTCTAAAACAGGCACCAAAGACTAAAGACCACCTCAGTAGACTGAGAGAAGCAGGCCGAGGCAGGACCCTACAAAGAGAGAAATACTTGGCCAAGGAGGGGCTGGAGAGAGGGCTCAGAGGTTAAGAGCACTGGCTGTTCTTCCAAATTCTCAGCGCCCACATGGTGGTTCCCAAACATCTGTAGTGCGATCTAGTGCCCTCTTCTGGCCTGCAGGCATACATGCAGGCAGAACACTTTGTACACAATAAATAAATAAAACCGGGGCGAAGGTGCTAAGAAGGGAAAAAGAAAAAACAAGGAGACTAACTTGGGATCATGAAAAAAGTGTAGCCAAAGCAGTGTTGAAGATAGATTTTTAGGACTAGTTGGCATCGATTGCTAGGATTCTGGATGTCAGATGTTGTTAGCAGGAGAGATTAGGTTAAGGTGAGAGACACTGTTTGGGACATGCTAAGTCAGAGTTTTGCTGAAGTGGGTACCAGAACTATCTTCCATCCTGTGGTCTTTGGCCATGTGCATCCATCCCAGTCCACCTATGGATTCGCCCAACATGTTTAAGGGTGAAGATGGCTTGTTGCTGTGTCAGGAAACCCTTTACATCTTGGAAATATACCAGATTCAGAGAGCACAGGGAAGAACTAGAGAGGGAATTAAAGCCAGGGTCAGAAACAGGAAAGCAAGCATGGTTGTACTGGAGACCACAGGGAACAAGAGTGCATCAAGACAGGGGTGGGTGAGTCACTTGCCTCAGATACACCAGTAAGGCACTGGGACCACAGAATTGCTGAACAGTGTACATGACCTTTACATCCAGTACATGAACTTTTGAAAGATTTACCAAATTGGGGTTGTGATGTGAAGATGGGTAAAGCTTATTGAAGAATGGTGGCTGCTGAGTCACTTGGATGCTGTAAAGTCCCAGAGTCCTTCCAGGGTGAGCCTCACAGCAGGGTCTTACCCAGCACTAATCCCAACATAGGCTTGGATTTCATGTTGGGTTCAGGGTTGGATACGGCTCTGCTATGATGATCTCCCTGGAAGGCCTCTGAAATTTACAGTGTGTGTGTGTGTGTGTGTGTGTGTGTGAGAGAGAGAGAGAGAGAGAGAGAGAGAGAGAGAGAGAGAGAGAGAGAGAGAGAGAGAGAGAGAGAGAGCTGATTAATGCCAATTTGGACTGACTTCCTTGTTCAGTAGTTCTCTCAAAATGAATTTCTTTACAGTGATTAAATCTTTTTTTTAAAGGTTTATTTATCGTGTAGTGTTCTGTCTGCATGTATGCCTGCAGGCCAGACGAGGGCACCAGATCTCATTACAGATGGTTGCCAGCCACCATGTGGTTGCTGGGAATTGAACTCAGGACCTCTGGAAGAGCTCTTAACACCTGAGCCATCTCTCTAGCCCCCTATAGTAACTAAATCTTAAAGGACTCACAACGCCAGGTTATAAGATCTCAAAGTTTACATTAGGATCCTAGCTTACATTATGAATTTCCACTTTAAAATTAAAAAAGCAGCCCCAGCAAGGATAAGCAAGAACACAAATGCCCATGGCATAGCCATAGTGAAAGTACTGGAACACTTCCATTTTGCCGGCTCTGCGTCCTCACTGGTAAATCATTTCTTAGAGGCGTCACCTCTAAGATTGCTTCTGTAAGAAAAGGCAGCTGTGTGTAGCTAAGTGCCATTCAGCTCAGTGGAACAGACCCATGTGGGGACTTCAATTAAATGCGGTAAATATTTATTTAGTAGTTTGTCCGTGAGCAGGGGAGAAGTTTTAAAGGGAGCCTGGAGAGGTGGGACAACTGCTGTTTTGTAAAGACATTTGAGTGAGCAAGCAATGATGGTTTGTTTTCAAAGCTGTGACCCCTGACCCACAGAAGTAAGCCATTCCTACAAACACCGACTGTGCATCACTGCTTTGGATCTGCTCTATGTAGCTAAAATAGAAACCACAGGAGACGCGGTAGAAGCCTCTCCAATGGAAAGTTCAAGAAATATTTACCATCCCCAGACCTTAAAATATGCCAAATTCTTTAACTGTAAGACGGCAAGTTAATTATTCTCTATCCCACCCCAATTCTTCAAAAACTCTTGGAAATTTGATGTTTAAGATCTGAAAGGTCCTCTATGTGTCTCGTGGGAAGTTTCCTTTGGTGTCTCAATTAAACATGAGATCATTGATTCTGCCCCCAAGCACTGACCAAGAAGGTTAGCAGGCAGACTTGTTCGAAAGTATACTTTGTCTATGTTATGAGTTAATAGCATACATTTCCAATTGGAAACAGCTCATGACGCTCCTTTAATGTCCACTAAACTAGCATAGTTTTTGTTGAAATCAACAGCTAATATTTTCCTGCTGTCTTCACTGGCCTTTGCAGCAGGAGAAATGAAAGTCATGTCAGGCATTCCACTGTGATGCCTAGTTAAATGTCCAGAACCTGACCCTGCATTCTTCCTCCAAAGAGGCTGAACACCAGTGTTCCTTGTGGTTTGATTCATCAGGAACCCTGTGACTGCAGCCATCATCAAAGCCCACCCTGTATCTTGTATAATCTACCAGGCTACAAACCTTGATCACTTGGTAAGACAGCAAACATATTGGAGCAGACTCTACAACCTTTACTGAGCCCAGCTGGCCATTTCCTCCTGTGGAGAATGGGATCTGCACAGATCTAGATAAAAATTCTCCACCTCTCTGGGGGCCAGTTGTAGGATTCAGTTCTGATGAACAATCTCATCATACTTGATGGACCACACCCAACCTCTTGATCCTTATTCCTTGTGTCACAGGAGAATTGAAGCCACTTTCTGATTTTGCCAGAAATTCCCAATTCCAAGGAAGGTTATGAAATGTACAGCAATTGCTCGCTCTCTCTCTCTCTCTCTCTCTCTCTCTCTCTCTCTCTCTCTCTCTCTCTCTCTCTCTCTCTCTCTCTCTTTCTCTCTCTGTACAGAGAATCACTTCAAACAGAGATCAACTTTAGGAATTGAAACATAAGGCTACTGTCTTTCTGTTGTGGAGCCAAACATGTTTCTTATTCTAAGTGCAAAGGACAGATGTCTCAAAAGCAACTCCAGACTTGTGCTGAGTTTTTCCAGGCCACTTGTCCCTTGAACCATCATATGTAAATTAATTGTGTTCAGTTCTGGCTCTGTTTAGAGTCAAGAAATTTTATAAAAGCCTCAGAATGAATGAAAGATCAAAGAAGTCTACGCTACTTGGCAATGTATGTTAAATACATACATACTCATTCCCAAGAAGGGGTCACTTTCTCTCTTGATTTTACCATTCCCTTATGTGGTATTGTGTACAAAGCCCACATCTTTAGTTCTGTTCTCACTCCCATTCCCATTCCATGTAATTATTTGGGAACTCATAATCCCCTTAAAACCAAGTAATAGGACCTCATTTGGCTTTTTTTTTTTTTTGCTCTTTTCAAAATTAATTTTTAAGTTAACATATAAACTGATGGATTTCATTATAGTATTTTCATAACATATGTGTTTGTACTTTGTGATTTGCATATTAATTATGTAAATTATCTTTCTCAAGATTGTGATTTTTTTTTTCTTTTTTCTTTTTTTTTTCTTTTTCCTTTTAGAGACAGGGTTTCTCTGTATTGCTTTGGAGCCTGTCCTGGAACTAGCTCTGTAGACCAGGCTGGCCTTGAGGATTGTGATTTTTGTACCTTTACCTTTTACAATCGGCAATAATGAGACAGTGCTAAACAAACCAAGCCATTACATGTTTTAAATGACATGAAACCATAGATTGAGGCACAAGTAACTGAATAAAAGTGAAATTTTTATTCAGATACTTCTGTGTTTCTCCTGCCGTCCATCATATAGCATGAGGTTTTTATGAAACACTAGCATAGTGACATTTTAGAAGAAATTTAATCAAAACCCTGAATTGAGGCCTCCATGGGTTTATATTGCATCTCTTCATATGTTCTAAAATGAATGCATTCCTTTCTCATCTCTGGATATTTAACTAATTTCACCTGAGAAAAAATAAATTTGGGGAATCCCTGGAGCTCTGATTCAAAACTCTGTCTTCTCTGTGAAATTCTCAGAAATTCTCCTCTGCAGTCCACAGGCGTCCTCCGTGTGCTGCATGGACTTGAAAGGGCAAAGAACTGTTGTTAGTATGTTCACTGTCATCCTTGATGGGATACACCTGTCCTATGCAGTCCTTGGCTGCGTGTCACGGGAAAATGGAAGCCACACTCCTTGTGTTCAAAGTGCTATGCACAGCAGAACCAGAGATGCTTACCGTCCCCAGGCAGATGCTCAGCACCTCTTCATCCTGCAGTGGCTTCTGGGTCATGCAGTCAAAAATGCAAAGAAATGTGTAAGAAACATATTAATTCTTAAAGCACACATGTTCTCCAGCCATTGATGTCTGAAGGGTCTCTTGGTGGTTGTGACTACTCCATCTTTATCAGTGTGAACAGGGGACAGATGAATTCTCATCACCCAGGCACTGCTCCCAGGAGACATACTGGGAATTTCCAATTTACATAAAAGTTTGTTTTCCAGAAGTTTCTTTCTTGTCATTTATCTTGAGCTTGGCAGGAAACAGAGTGATAGTAACAGTTGTACATCTTTTAGCAAATCTAATGATCTACATGCTATTCCTGCAAGAAACCATAAAAGTGAAGAAAGGCATTGGGAGGGAAATATGAGCCCAGTTTTTTGTTTGTTTGTTTGTTTTTGTTTTTATTACATCGAAGGTCATGTGGCATGCCTGGTGTAGTGCATGAATCAAAGTGCAGACCCAGATGCTGAACTAACAGACTCTAACCTGGAGAAGAGTGCCCTACCTCTTCTCCTGTTTGTAAATCGACCATGTCAGGCACTTCACAGAAACTCTGGGCGGTTTTATTTCCTGAAGTATTGAAACTTTGAGAGCTGCA
The DNA here is from genome assembly GCA_030556225.1 of Cricetiscus sungorus. Classification (NCBI taxonomy): domain Eukaryota; kingdom Metazoa; phylum Chordata; class Mammalia; order Rodentia; family Cricetidae; genus Cricetiscus; species Cricetiscus sungorus. The sequence continues at coordinate 5,031,799 of JANBXA010000398.1, read as the reverse complement.
GGGTGTGTTTAGAGTGGGAGAATTCTTAGACTTTTTGAATTGGGGGTGTGGTGAGGAGAGGAGAAAAAGGAAGCAGGGGAGAATTTGGTGGATCAGTTGTGTATACCCAAAGATTTGAGCACTGTGATGTTGAAGGTGTGGTTGTGACTAAGGCTTTTGGGGAGCTTACAGGCAACTTTTCTTGCACAAGCAGGATTTCTAAAAGGTTTGCTGTGGCTTCATTTTCAGAGAAAAGCCAGCAGTATAAAGTTGGGAGACCAGACAAGCCACTTTTTTTTTAAATGCCAAGCAGCTTGTGAGTAATTGCCAGAGATCATGGGTAGCTTTAGCCTTCTGCCATCTTTCACTCTCTTTGCCCTCTTATCTCTGTGAAAATCAACTTCCATAAAGTCACCAAATGAAAATGGAGACAGTGGTTTAAAAATCCCACATTTTGTTATCTTAGATTTTTGCCATCAAATCCATTTAAATGATTAAATAAAATGGTTGTTCAAGCGCAAGTCAAGTCCAACACTTGAAGATTCATAGTCAGGGCTTTGCTTTCCTGTTTCTCCCTGTGTTTCTCAAACATTATGCTCTTAACTCCAGGCTAGAGCCCTGAAAATGGGAGAATAATAACCTGGTGAAGTTCTTCATATCTATTCTAATATACAACAGGAGGCAAACCACTGTATTTTGAATGGTGCCTGGACAGCTTCAAGGCCATGTGGGATTAACACATTTAGTAGTTCTTCCTATTTCTTTTTCAAATAGACTACTGTGGCAGAAAATCAATGGCAGCAGGGGCTTGAGGCAGCTGGTCACTCTGTGTTCACAGTCAGGAAAAAGGGACTATTTAGTTCCTCCTCGAGCAAGATGGATTTTTATGGAGAGAGTCAAAACCAGTGTAGGTGGTTCTAGAGAACCATCTCCTCCTCCTTGATAGAAGGTCTGTGGTCTCTGGACCAGCTCCAGCACCACTCAGCTATTTGCTGATGCAAGCCACACTTAAATTGCCTTCAGATACGTCTGTGTTTCTCCTGCCATCCATCATGTAGCATCAGGTTGACAGGGCAGGGAGCAGAGCCTGTGACGAAAACCACCAGGTGCATCATCAGCCACAGCATGATAGCATGCCCCACAGTTAATGTGCTCTGAGGAAATCAGAACGAGAGTGCTGAGCAATGGCTTCTGGAGCTGGTGGGTGGCTTTTACAAGTTCTATTCGTAGTCTGGTCCTAAATACACGAAGTAGGAACACATGTGCAGGACAGGCTACCAAACCACACAGACATCTGGAATCTCATGGGAGTGGCTAGTCTCAGCAGCAGCTGGGCTACTTTTCAAACACTCAAATTAGGTTCAGTGGGATCCCACCAAGTCCTTTGTTATTATGCTCGCACAGGTTAGGAATTCAGAGCCATCCTCTCTTTGTTGCTTTTGGTTCTCCAGAAAAGATTTCATTGCCTTTCTGGGGATGTAAGTATAGTCTTTCCACTGGATAATTATCAAAGGCATGGGAAGGAGATCAGAACCTGTGATGTTCCTCACTCTAATGACACCTGGTAATAAACCTTCAGCTTCTTTGGCTGTGCCTTCCATTCTTTTTATTGCTTTGAGTTTCTGGAACTTTCATTTTTGAAGATTAATTGCCTGGGGATGAAAATAAGCAAACAAAATCCTTTGTCATTTTCTTTAATGTGTGTGGTATATATGCTTGATCGAGTGTGTGTGTGTGTGTGTGTGTGTGTGTGTGTGTGTGTGTGTGTGTGTGTGTGTGTGTAAGATGTATGTGTGTATGTATAGGCTAGAGGTTGATGTCTGGTATCTTCCTTCAATGCTTTCCAACCTAAATGTTGAAGCAAGGTCTTAGTGAGCACAGAGCTCACTGTTTCTCCTGCACTTTGCTATCTTGCCTTGGGGACCCTCTATCCCTGCCTTCTGAATATTGTGATTATAGGTGTGCCCAACTGTATGTAGATGTTTCTTTCCCACAAGCTTCTTCCAAGTAATCAACATTGAGGCTTAATATTAATTATAAATGTTTGGCCAATAGCTCAGGCTTGTTACTAGCTAACTCTTACATTTAAATTAACCCATATGTCTTATCTATGCTTTGCCACATGGCTCAGTACCTTTTTTCAGCAGGGCATGCCCATCTTGCTTCTCTCTGCATCTGCTGGCACTCCCCTGACTCTGCCCTTTTTCCTCCCAGCGTTCTCAATTTGACTCTTCCTCCTGACCTCATCCTATCCAGCTATTGGCCAGTCAGCTTCTTTATTAAACCAATCACAAAGACAGTGTAAAGGACTATTCCACATGCAACTTTGATGTGGGTTCTGGGGGCTCTGAACCCTATTGGTGGTGTTTGGTGTAGCAAAGTGTTTCTCCATGAGCCACCTACTCCTTCACCCCACTTTTTTCAGTGTTTAAAACTGAATACACAAGTTTGCCTTCTCATGGAACTGTACCTGCTTGACCTGCTTGTTCAAACCCTGCTTCTTTTGAAGTTCTCATTGCCAGCCATTGGTGGCTATGCTCACCTGACTGAACAAAATGAAGCAGGAGCACAGTTAATCCAAACAAGAAAACTTCTGAGTCAAAGAGTGGGGTCCTAGCTGCTCTGTCACTCCTATTTAAAAAAAAAAAGTGAAAATTCAGCTGGAGAGAAGACTCAGCACACAGGATGTTCACAGGTATACATACACGAAGGCAAAAGCACCCAAACACCCTTGAAAAGAAGTCTCACTAAGGAGAACTTTGGGTCCTCCTTGATCTTTGCCACTTCTGGGGTTGCCAGTATGAGCCAGCATGACCAGATTTGTTTTGTCTTCTGAGACAGGTCCTTGCTCTGTGGCCCAGGATGCCCTCAAATCCTCAACCCTCCTGCCTCAGCTTCCCCCATCATAAGACACCATTCCTTTGTATGCCATTTGAAGGGGAAAACTCAGCTTGTCATGAGTTGATGGCAGTGAAAGAGGCAAAACAGACCAACCGAGATCTATAAAAACGACTTCAAGAGGTTTTTGTTTTTAAATTTTAGCTTTCTTGTTATGATGAAAATTTTCCCCATAATTTACCTGCAAAAGGCTCAGAACTCATCTCCATTTTTTCCCTTAATGCTTCTACGGGTTCTGTTACAACACGGCTGTTGGAAATCAGACAACAGCTACAGCTCAATCAGCAAAGTGGTCTTTTAAATTATGTATGTGCAGGTGAATGCAGTGCCCTTGGGAGCCAGAGCAGGGTGGCTGATCCCCTGGACCTGGTTACAGGCCACTAGGAGCCATTGGTCTGGGAATCTAACCTCATCCAAAGCAGTACTTTCTCTCGGATCAGAACGCAGAGCCATCCCTACAGCCCTTCAGTTGGTTTGAAATGAGCCATTGCCATTACCATTCCCTGCTTTGTCCAGAATGGACCACCCCTTTCACTATGATGACCACCTCGAGTCAGGCAGCTGTGAGAAGCTTGGGATGAGCCCCTTCTCTAAAGCTGTGGCTTTTCTGTCTTGTGTGTCCCCAGGGATCCTCTGAAGCTGCAGCAGCTGCAGAACCAAGTGCGCTTGGAGCAGGAGGCGGGCGCCTGGCCCCCGGCGCCCCCGGGTCTCCCTTGCAACAGCAGCAGCAGCGGCAGCAGCGCGCCCCCGTCGCCGCCCTTCCCACCGCCGCCCGCCTTCCCTGAGCTCGCGGCCTGCGTGTCGCCGGTGTCCGCGGAGCCCATGAGCGCGCTGGCCTCCCGCGCCGCCACCATGCAGTCCTCCGGTTCCTTCAACTATGCTCGCCCCAAGCAGTTCATCGCAGCGCAGAACCTGGGTCCCGCGTCGGGGCTGGCCACGCCCACCTCCAGCCCCAGCTCGTCCAGCCTGCCGTCGCCTCTGTCCCCCACGCCCAGGGCGTTCGGTCGCGCTCCCGGGCCACTCTTCGTGGAACCGGAGGCCATGTGGGGCCCGTCCTCTCCGTCACCGCCGCCACCGCCGCCCCCGGCCTTCAGTCCCTCGGCGGCCTTCCCGGTGCCCGACGTGTTCCCGCTGCCGCCACCGCCTCCGCCACCGCTGCCCAGCAACGCCTCGCCCGCCCGTTTCGGCCCTAGCCAGACGCCTGCAGCCTTCCTCAGCGCCCTGCTGCCCTCGCAGCCGCCACCCGTTGCTGTCAATGCCCTGGGGCTGCCCAAGGGCGTCACCCCCGCGTGAGTGATACCTGCCTGCCTGTTTTCACATCTTGGGCCTGCACTTGCACAGACTCCCCTTGACAGTGTGCCCCCCAAGCATGCACACCCAGGAGTCCCAAATAGCATTCAGACATCACATCCAGCAGCTAAGCGACAATCCGCTTCCATTACCCAAATGTTGTCCCTTCTGAATGCTTAAAATTCTCGAAAGCCAAATCTCCCGCAGTGCTTTCCTTGTGAACAAGGTGGCCCTCGCTGCCGCTTATGCAGCGGGCGGCTCACATTATTTCATTTGGGTACATTACTAAGAGATATATCTCTGTCCCACTAATATAGCATGCCACACAGTCACTAAACTGAGATGGAAATCCTGTCTCTCAGGTCCAGTTTCAGCTCCGCGCATGTGGCATACACTAGGTGGGGTTTGGTTGAATATATACTTAATGTCTTAGAAAGACTAACATAATTAAGAAACATCTAGTGAGAAGGAGAAACCATACAACCCTTCCCTAGTTACTTTTCTATTGCCATGACAAAACACTATGACCAAGGCAACTTACAAAAAGAATGAAAGCCACACGTTTCCAAATGTTAGAGTCCATGACCATCATGGTATCCAGGGCATGCCAGGCAGCCAGGGCATGATCAGACAGCCAGGCAGGCATGGTGCTTGAGTAGTAGCTGAGAGCACGTATCTGATCCACAAACAGGAGGCATGGAGACAGATAGGACCTGCTGTGGACTTTGGAAACCTCAAAGCCCACTCTTGTGACAGACCTCCTCTAGCAAGGCCACACAGTTTCACTAGCTAGGGACCCAAGCATTCGAATACACATGCAAATGGGGGCTATTTTCATTCAAGCCATCACAATGCCCTTGTATAATAATATGAACAAATTATTTTAAGGGGTGAGAACTCAAGTGGGAAATCAAATCTTGGTTTAGCCCCCAAGCATCAGATCATCTGACTCTTCTCTTGGCTTTCTTATTGCAGATTATCTAAAACACATCTGCATCATATATGCAAACACACACATAAGTAGACCAAAACGTAACATAGAATGTTTTTGTTTTGTTTTTATTTTCTTATTTTACATATCCATCCCAGTTCCCTCTCCTGGACATTTCTCTAGAGTCAGTTTTCTCTTCAAACCTATAATGGCTCCCTCTTTTATGGTATCTATCTCTTTTCTTCTCTCGCTATTCCTCCCCTGACTCAATCTTCTTAGTCCCACATGCTCAAGAGATCTTGTTCTTTTCCTCTTCTGTGAGGGACCTTGTATGAATCTCTTAGATTCCTCCTTGTATCCTAGTTTCTCTGGTGGTGTGAATTATAGACTGGTGATCCTTTGCTCTATGTCTAAAATCCATATATGAGTGAGTACATACCATGTTCCTCTTTTTGTGACTGGATTACCTCACTCAGGATGGTTTCTTCAAGTTCCATCCATTTGTCTGTGAATTTCAAGATTCCATTTTTTTTCCACTGAGTAGTATTCCATTGTGTAAATGTGTCACATCTTCTTTATCCATTCTTCAGTTGAGGAGCATCTAGGTTGCTTCCAGGTTCTTGCTATTGCAAATAATGCTGCTATGAACATAGTTGAACAGATGTCTTTGTTGCATAGATTGGATCATTTGGGTATATGCCTAAGAGTGGGATTGTCGGGTCCTGTGGTAAACTGATTCCCATTTTCCTGAGGAACCACCCTACTGATCTCCAAAATGGCTGTACAAGTTTGCACTCCCACCAGCAGTGGAGGAGTGTTCCCCTTTCTCCACATCCTCTCCAGCATAAGTTGTCATTGGTGTTCCTAATTTTAGCCATTCTGGCAGGAGTAAAATGGTATCTCAGAGTTGTTTTGATTTGCATTTTCCTGATGGCTAAGGATGGTGAGCACTTTCTTAAGTGTCTTTCAGCCTTTTTCATTTCCTCTATTGAGAATTCTCTCCTCAGTTCTGTACCCCATTTCTTAATAGGGTTATTTGGTGTTTTGTTGACTAGTTTCTTGAGTTCTTTGTACATTTTGGAGATCAGCCCTCTGTCAGATGTAGGATTGGTAAAGATCTTTTCCCAGTCTGTGGGCTGACCTTTGGTCTTGTCAACTGTGTCTTTTGCCTTACAGAAGCTTCTCAGTTTGAGGAGGTCCCACTTATTAATTGTCGATCTCAGTGTCTGTGCTACTGGAGTTATGTTCAGGAAGCTGTCTCCTGTACCAATTTGTTCAAGGGTACCTCCCACTTTCTCTTCTAAGATGTTCAGTATGGTTGGATTTATGTTGAGGTCTTTGATCCATTTGGACTTGAGTTTTGTGCATGGCAATAGACATGGGTCTATCTGCTGTCTTCTACACACTATCATCCAGTTGTGCCAGCACCATTTGTTGAAGATGCTTTCCTCCTCCCATTGTATACTTTTAGCTGTTTTGTCAAAAATCAGGTGTTTGTAGGTGGTAGGTTAATATCAGGATTTTTTATTGGATTCCATTGGTCTACCTGTCTATTTTTGTGCTAATACCAAGCTGTTTTCAGGACTATAGCTCTATTATAGGTCTATTTATGTTGTTTATCTGTTCTTGATTTAATTTTGGTAAGTGATAGTTATCCAGAAATTTGTCCATTTCCTTTGAATTTTCAAATTTTGTGGGGTACAGGTTTTCAAAGTATGACCTGAAAATTGATTTCCTCAGTGTCCGTTGTTATGTCCCCCTTTTCATTTCTAATTTTGTTAATTTGCATGTTCTCTCTCTGCTTTTTGGTTAGTTTGGATAAAGGTTTGTCTATCTTGTAGATTTTCTCAAAAAAAAACAACACTTTGTTGCATTGATTTTTTGTATTTTTTTCCTGGTTTCTACTTTATTGATTCCAGGCCTCAAATTGATTATTTCCTGGTGTCTACTCCTCTGGGGTGAGTTTGCTTCTTTTTGTTCTAAGGCTTTCAGTTGTGCTATTAATTCTCTAATGTGACTATCCCATTTTCTTCATTTGGGCACTCAGTGCAATGAACTTCCTCATAACACTGATTTCAAAGTGTCCCATAAGTTCGTGTATGTTGTGTCTAGTTGAATTCTAGGAAGTCTTTAATTTCTTTATTTCTTCTTTGACTCAGGTATGGTGCAATTGCACATTGTTCAGTTTCCATGAGTTTGTAGAGTTTCTGCGATTTGTGTTTTTGTTGAATTCCAAATTTAAAGCATGGTGGTCTGAAGCTAGAACTCTTGCCTCCACTGTTCCTACTGAAATCCTACTGCAGACTTTGCCAGACAGCCAGAGAGAAAAGAGGAATAAAAGACAGAATTTATTTTTAGTCCTAGTTAAAGCTTCCCCTGGTTGGGATACAGTTACATTACAGTACACAGCCACGCTTAACCCAGGATTGGCAAGCCTTAACCCGGGAATGACAGTGACTTGCTTTGTTGGGCATTTTCTAAATGTTGACTACATGAATTCCATGTTTGAAATCTGGCTTCTTCTCGAATCCTAACTGGAAATAGTATAGTCAAAATGAGTATGGAAGTCAAAGAATAGATTCCTACAGAAATGATACTATAATGGGCCTCTGTTGAAAGTGTCAGAGAATTGGCCTGAGGAAAACTTTCTCCCCAGTGGTTTTTGGTTTTTTTTTTTTTTTTTTTTTTTGTGAGCCTTTTTCTGGGAGAAAATGAAGCACTGTCCACTATAAAAAAAAAAAAAAGACCAATTTTTTTAAAAAAAAAAAAAAATAGAGATTCATGAAGTGGGAGGCTGCAGGCAGTTCCATCAATAAAATCCTACTGAATCTTGCATGCGGGAAGCCAAACAAGTACCATATAAATAATCCACCCTAATGCTCCTCATACAGGATTTGGTCAGGGTCGTCTTCCAACTGCATTGCATGGTCACACCCTAAATCATCCTAAGTGGAGACAGCGGTCCATTCTGGGCCTTGGCTTTGACATAGTTCTAAGGATGGCAGTTCTGAGGGCTTGCATTGTTCTTTATTACCAGCTGTATGTATCACAATTACTTTTGGAGCCAGGGTATAATTATCACCACAAAAGAGCCCAGGCATTCCTAACATTTCTTTTAAAATGAATGGAGCAGCCATGCTGATTTGTGCCTGTGGAAACTATACCAAAGAAATGCTAAGCTCTGTGCCACCCAATAGTAGTGCCAGATTAGGCCATGGGTCCTCGGCTCTACGCCAGCCCAATAAACCATGAGACTATGTGGCTGCCCTCTTATCTTAACTGAATTTCCCCTCCCTTGAAGAAGCCATTCCTTGGGTTTGGTGGACAAGTCTTTGATAGCATGTTTTCCTCCGACATGCTGTGAGCATTTCGGTTTCCAGGGGAGTTCTGTATGTAGTGCTTTTGCAGTCAGCATTGGTCACTGTTCCCATAAAGGGTGTGGCATAGCCATAGTGCTTCAGCCTCTCCTGCTTTGTTTATTGAGACAGCATCCAATCTCTTCCAGCACCATCCTCTTAAGTACTGGGTTTGCATGCATGGGCTGCCATGCCCATTACAGTGAATCAGTCAACTCCCCCTTCTCTCCCAATCCCTCTCCTTCCTTCACCCTGCTTCTCACTCTCTCTTCTACCTCTTTTCCTCCCTCCACATCCTTCCCTCCCTTCCCACCCTTCACCTCTGTCTCTGGCTTTCTTTAAGGCAAGGTCTCATGTAGCCTACCCTGGCCTCAAACTCCTCCTGATCTCCCTGCCTCTGTCTCCTAAGTGCTGAGATTAAAGCATTTGCCACCATGCTCAGGGTGTGACCTCCCTCAATTTCTTATTCTTTATGACTAGAGCTTTGGCTTGATATATTACCCAACATTAGTCAGAAATATGAGCCTGTGCCTGCATATCTTTCATGTGGGTGCCCTGAGAGGATTTCAGCTCTATACAAACCTCCCAGTGCCCTCTGTTTCCCCTGGTCAATAGGGGACAGGCAGTGGGGACACTCTCAGAGTGCTGCATGTAGTAAGTGAGGGGATTCCCCAGTGTCAAGGACTTGCTATGACCCATCCCAGAGTGCATTGCCTCTGTTGGCCTCCAGCAAGTGTAATCCTTGGAGTTCCCAACTGAAGAAAACAGCTATGAAAACATTGTAGCACAAATTCTAACTGGTCTTCATAATAAAAATGCAAAGTCAGATATTGGGGTTAATGATGAAGATCAAAGAAGCAAAGCAGCCAGTCACTCGAGAGTTCTCACCTCTACCAATGCTCAGACCAAAGGGTGATCTATCATGGTTTAATAAAGATCAGGATAAACAAATAGGCCGAATAGATGTTTATTCAGGGAGAAATAACTTACAAAATAGACAGATGAACACCAACGGGTTCCTGGTCCCAAGGATGCCTCTGGATCCTCTCCTGTCCACATCCCGCTGGCAAGAGAGTGTGTGTCTCCCCGTACCCTCCCCCCCAACCCACCTCCTCAGACCTAGTTCCCACAGGTCACTTTGGCCCCTGTCTCCACCCCCAATGGGTGTGGTCAGTGCCACCGATGCGGACAAAGTGAGTATCTCACTACAGTGATCCTGTCCTCAGACTGCATCCTCAGGCTGCTTCTGTGTCCACCAAACCTCAGACTGCACTGAATTCCTGTCTCCTCCTGTCTATATCCCTCTCTAGTGCTGGGATTAAAGGCCTAGGATCCCAAGTGCTGAGATCACTTTTGTGTGAGTTGTTTCTCTTTTAGACTAGATCAATTTCTTGTAGCAGAGGGTGGCCTTGAACTCACGGAGATCTATCTGCCTCTATCTCCCGAGTATAGGGATTAAAGGCATGCGCCACTATTGCCTGACCTCTATAGCCAATGACAGCTTTGCACTTTGATCTTCAGGCAAGCTTTATTTGTTAGATTATAAACAAAATATCACAACAAAGCACCCCCAGTCTTCTGGTCTTAAGAAGATGCTTGATTGTGACAGGCTCAGTTTATACTTAAATTTTAGACCAGTGAGCATTTTAATTATTTTTAATTATTTTTCAAGGTAAGCCACCAGTTAAATAGTAACCAGTAAAAAAGAGAACCCAGCAGAATAAAGGGGCATGGGACCTGGCAGGCTTCTCATTATTCTGGTTTTCCTGAGTCAGATAGGAGGTGCCTTGCCATTCCCCACTGAAGGAATAGGAAGCTTCTCCTGGGGTCCTGTCATTAAACACCCACAAAAAGATGGATCCTTTCCTGGGCCTGTTTCTCAGCAGCTTCCCAGACAAGGCCTCTAGTACCTCTGTGCAGGTAGGCAAAGGCTCTGTGAAAATGTCTCTGAGCAGGGCAGCTCAGTTAGACTCAGGCAGGGATGATGCAGTGCCAAGTTACGCAGTGTTGTGTGTGAGCCTTTCTTAGCTCTCTCCTCACAGAAAATAATGGGAAGTTAACCAAAGTCCTTGAAATAAATACTCGATTTTTTGCGATTTAACCATTTTAGTAGAACAACAAAATTCAGTTTAAAAATGATGCTGATTTTAAAAAATACTATCTTTTACATATTCTTGAATGCATGACACCGTGGAATATAGGAAAGATCTAAAGCCTGTGTTTTCAAGCCCTGATATGGTTGTGGAACTGAGTTACCCTGGGGCCACTCACTTCAGCAGAGGAAAGGGACTTGGAGTGGTTGGAAAGACGGGCTGGAACTGTTGGATGCTACAGAGCTGTTTTCACCCTCTACTAGAGCCGACCTGAAGGAGTGTATCAAGGGTGGTAGGGGGCATGCGGAGCATCTGACCCGGAGAGGCTGCCTTCCGGGTGGCCTTTGTATGCTCTAAATGCCTTTGCCCCATCTACACAGATACTATTTAAAGGAGAAAGTGACTTACTGTCAAAGCCAGAGGAAAGGGCTCTGTGCTGTCCTTTGCACAGCTGGTAGTTCGTCCTAATTTTACCACCTGTGTATGATTCCCTTGGTTTCTTTACCCATGTATCAGAATCACCTGGAGAGGGTGTTAAATACGGACTGCTGAACTCCAGCCCAGAGTTTCTGATTCTACTGAATCAGGTTTAGAATGAGGTTGCAGATCTGCCACTAACAGGCTCCTCAGGGTCATGGTGACCCCTTGGTCCATACACTCAGAGAGCTACCTTCCCCATCACCAGACTTTAGCTTTTGCCTCTTTGTAAGTGGAAATATTAAGTGCATTTTTCTATTACTTGATTTTTTTAACCTCAAAATTCAACTATGTTAGATAGGGTAGTGATGGGTCGTTCATTTGCCCTTTGCAAGTCTCTCCTTGATTTCCACCCACTGAGAAATAGAAAGTAGTCTATTTGCTTGAGCTACCAAGAGTCCACACCTATCCAGCATGTAGCATTGGTGCCCCCTGGTGCACAGTGCAGGAATTGCTTCAGCCCTTCGAAAGAAGGGTCCAGACAATGTTTCCTTACTGTGACCTATTGCAGGAGCTCAGATTTACTGCTTTTCATAGAAAGACATGCAGACCTACCAGAGCCCTCTTGTATAAAACTACATCAAAAATCTTATAACTCAGGCTTACATTAGTCAAACAGGATACATGGAAGTGGGACGGGAAGTAGCAAATGTAATTCAGGTTACATATCCCTAAAGTGAAAATCCAATTTCTGAAATCCTCCCAAATGCACACTGTTTTGAGCATTCATGAGAAACTATAAGTGGAAAATGCCACACCTGTTTTCCTGTGATGGGTCACACTCAAAATACAGGCACACTAAGGATTCGGTGTATGTCCTTATATTTTATGTATAAAATATATAAGACACATGAAGGATTTTCACTTTTTTAAACAGAATGTTGTATAGTCTGGGCTGGCTTTGAACTTGCTATCTAGCTGAGAATGACTTTGAACTTCTGCCCCTCTTGCCTCCACCTCCTGAGTACTGGGAAGGCAGGCATTATATACCCGTTTAATCTCTGTTCTGAGTATAGAACCTAGGTTTTTGTGCATGCTAGGGGAGCACTCTACCAATTGAGCTGCATCCCCAAGTCTTGGCCCCAAGTATTTCTGATAAATGGTGTATTGCTTATAAGGAAGCAAGTCCTGTCACTGAACATAATGAATTATGAAGGACCAGAAAGGTGTTTGTTTGTTTTTTTGTTTTTTAAATCAGGAGAGAAATGAGAAATGTGTCTTCACATTCACATTTCATTCATTTTATGAACTTTTTATGTACTTAATAAGCAACTTTAAGAGACTAGACAAGATCAAGGTTGAGTCTGTTTAACTCTGATAGCAAGCCACATCGCTTTTTCCCTTCACATTGCTACTCCCTAGGATTGAAAGGCAGGCATTCCCTGTCGGGAGCATTTGCCTAGCCACTGGAGATGCTCCCTCTTGGGTATCTGGACCTTCTCCAAGAACTGGTTGCAATTGGGGCTTCCTGAACTCTTGAAAGTATCTTCGTGTTTCTTGTCATACAAGTGGCTGTAGATGCTTTAAAGAGAGATACTGTGAATGACATCTTGCTGTACTTCCTTTGTTAAACTCAAATGTTTGACTTGGACTCATGTTGACTGTGCTGCCTTATGCTTTTGTTGCGCAGGGGATTTCCAAAGAAGGCCAGTAGGACTGCTAGAATAGCCTCGGATGAGGAGATTCAAGGCACAAAGGATGCTGTCATCCAAGACCTGGAGCGGAAACTTCGCTTCAAGGAGGACCTTCTGAACAATGGCCAGCCGGTACTGATGGAAGAGGGGCTCACACTCAGAATCCCAGTTTCCCACTCCCCAGATCCCTTCTCCTGGTTTACTAAGGATCGGGTTCATAAGACTTGCCCATCAGACTATGTCTGAATCTCAGCAAAGCTCTTAGTGAGTGGGAGAGAAAAGGAGGTAGGATAGGCATCGATTAGAGCTGACACCACAGCACATAATTCATGACGATGCTATAAAGTGCCCACATCCACAGATTCCATCCTAGCTCTGTGGCTCTTTGGGAGGAAGCAGGGAGGTGATGTGGGCTAGCAGGCCCCCAGAAGCAGGGAACTGGAATGAAAGGCTTCCACCCAGAATAATCTGTGCTAGGGAAACCATGGCCAAGGTGGAATGCTATCCTCCCTGACTGAGTAGACACTCCTCCCTCACCCCCCAGCAGTGCCTGTCCCACAGTCTTTGTTCCGAGTTTTAAAGCAAACTCAGAACTTCCAAACATGACCAAAAACAAAACAACCAGAAAAACTACTTATGCCTTAAGGCTGTAGGTTAGTGACTATATCCATCAATCTGATGAGAAATAGATGGTTCGTAAACTACTTAAATATTCCACAACTGTGTTGGTTTGCTTGCGTACTCTTTTCTTACCAACTCCAAGTTTTTAAAGGGCTGGGGAAAGCTAGCAAATCAGGTAGCCTGAGCATAGGGAGAGGGGTCATTTTTGGATTTGTCATGAAATACCAGAAAAATAAGCTTGGCTCTTCAGTGGGAGGAGCCTCTGTATAAAACCCTCTGGGATGCCTTTTCAGAACAGAAAAACGCTTTAGCATTCTGAGATTTATAATCGAGAAACATTTGATAAAAATGTTGGTGAGTCCCGTTTAACTGGCAAGTTAGAGATCGGGGGTAATAGATGCTGATTTTAATTATTAAGGGCTCTTAATCTAAGGAAGACTATGCCCTATCGAGCTTTGCTCAGTTCACTGGATTTTGAGGCTCTGCAAAAGAGGGAAGTATTTCCCTGACAGTGATTGCACATACTCTGGAAGCATTCATTCCCTGGCTCTGTTAACAAAACCCTTTGGAAAATTAAAACAGATGATAATGGGAATATTTTGGAGCCAGGTGAGGGCATCTCTCCAACTCTACCTAGCACACACTATTTCCTTTTTACTTGAATATTCCTTATGAATGGGGGTTCACTTGGATAAAAATAAATTCCTATAAGGTACAACTGGACCATATAATTGATATGTGTACTACTTATTTGACTTATATAGATTTTATAACTCATACATGTATACATTATTTATATTTATCTTTTTAGCAGTAAGCAAGCATTCATGGTTAGTTTCATCAATCCCGCATTTGATAGTTTAGGACAAGAAAAGCCAAGTTCCTTTTTTTTAAAAAAAAAAAAAAAAAGGTATTCTCATTACACAATAGCCTGTTACTTATTTTGGCTTCTATGGACAAGGGCTTGTATTTCCACATGGCACAGTGACATAAAAACCAAATTGTGAAGAGAAATTGGCTCTGAAGGCAACAGGGGAATCTTGGTGAGGGAGTAGGTACCAGTGCTACTTCTGCCTGAGTGAACGCACGACAGCATTCTCCACCAGACTCCATTTGAAAACTGAATTCCCCTGTGTGAACAGAATTGATAAATTAATTTGCACAATCACTGGACCAAGTCACTCCCTGCAACATTCAGTCACCCTCTCCGTGTCCCCTGCCATTTCTTTAGCAAATGAAATAATTTCAACCTTAGGGCTATTTGGCATTTGATCTGTTTCACTTCCCAGTTTCAGTTGGGACCAGAACCAGCAATTACTGGAAACTGTAAATTCATCCAACATATTTTTCTGATTAGAAAATGTTGAACAGTGTTTGTTTTGACATTCAGAAATTCTAAGGTTCATCTATAACAATGCTTGTACTTTTATAATTTTTTTTTAGATTCTCCCTACTAATCATTCCATATTTCTAATGGATCCTTTGTTTGAAAAATGCCCCCAAAGAGATTTGTGAGCTCTCAAAGTGCCTCCCAGATCCATAATTCTAAGGCACATGGAAAAAACACAGAAGTACAAGAATCACAAAACTATTGGTGTGTCACTCAGAGGAATGACCCAGCAGACAGCTAGAGTGAGCAGCAGTATGGTCCTCCCCCTCGTGGGCAAGCAATGCACGTCTGAGAAGTCACCAGTTGTGGATGCTGGATGCTGGCTTGTCCATGTGGAGTCATTGTTCATGGATTATATTTTCTTTAAGTCCTTACACTGCTCAGCAGTCGAGGCAGTCTGCAAGGTGGAGGCAACCTCAGTCTCCCATGTGCTCCTGTTAACTGAGCATCTTCTGTGTGTTACATGTGGGAACTGACCCGTAGAGTTGTTTCTGCCAGCAACACCTGCTTTTCCTCTCAGTGCTCATGAGCTGCCCTTTGGAGCAGCTCTCTTCCTGTCACTGGCTGGAACTGATTGGATGCTCTGAAACCTGTGAATGTTTTTGAGAAGAACATGTCTTTTAAGTTTAAGAACATCCTTTTCTGCTGTTTTAAAAGCACCCTTTGTCCTCCAGGTTTTTTGTTTGTTTGTTTGTTTGGCTGGCTGGCTGGCTGGCTGGTTGGTTGGTTGGTTGGTTGGTTGGTTGGTTGGTTGGTTGGTTGGTTGGTCGGTCTTTGGTTTTGCTAAGGTTAAGGAAGACACAACTATCCTATGTTGGCTCAGTATAGCTGGATCTGTGTCACATCAGGTGGTAGCTGCCAGGGTTAGTTTCCTCATCTCCCAGCATTGGCTTAGGCCATATGATGCAGGAAAGGCCAGTGAAGGCCAATCATTCCTGACTGAAGCCAGAAAAAGAAACAGACACTTTGGGATAGAGCTATGAAGCCAAGGAGAGACTAGTTACAGAAAAAAAAAATATCAAAATCTAGTCTATGTTTTCTTTTCCCATTAGCAACGCATAATTATGATTTTCCTCTAATTGTGTATTGCTGTGACTTGTTTGTGCAGAGGCTCACATATGAGGAAAGAATGGCTCGTCGCCTGCTCGGTGCTGACAGTGCAAATGTCTTCAACATCCAGGAGCCAGAAGAAACAGCAGCCAATCAGGTACCCCTGCTCTGAACTCCCTGGGACACAACTGCCATTCTGCCCACTCTCCACACTCTTTGTGGACTCTATCTTTGAGATCAGTTGTGTGGCATGTAACAGGCAAGTCACAGACGAGCAGGGATGCTGCCCCATCTACCTCATAGGTGGTACTCACTGGGCAGGTGCCTGACACTGCTGACTGATTACTAGAGCATCTCTACGGAATGGTTGACTCCTGGTATTGATCTGCGTGTTTCCCTTTTCGATGTCTTCATGTTTTTCAAACTGTCCTATGCTTTAATGCAAAATGGTTTTGTATGGAAAAACCATTTCACTTACATTCTTTAAAGTAAGCTAATAAGAGTCTCCATCATGTTCTTAATGTCAGCCAAAAGTAGACCCTCTGCTCACAAAAGAGGGTGATCATAGAACACTAACTGACAGAGACCTACTACTACTCAAAGGGAAAAAAAGCCATCTTGTGGGTCTGGTGTAATCAGCTTTGTAATTATACTAAAATCCATTAGAGTTTTAGATGTAGTCTCAAATGAAAAACAAACAAAAGCCGCCCCACAAAAATGTAAAGCAAGTGAACTCTTGTCCCTGTCCCTGGGAAGAGGTATTCCTCTGGAAGCTGCAAGCTCACCATCTGCCAGCACAAATGTCCCATTCAAAGGAAGTTAGAAATCCCGCTTCATCTGCCTGCCAGTCCTCACCTCTTGTTTTCTGCCTTTACAGGATGTTGGGGCTCCTCGAGCTTCTGTAGGGGGTCCTCTGGATGGTCAAAAGGTTAAGCTCCACCCGTCTCCTCTGTCCAGCCTTCCACTGTACCTCGCTTCTGTGCTTCCTTTCGTATCTGTGTGTCTGTTTTCACTGTCGTGTGGTAATTATAAATACTGTGGCTGATATCAATTTTTCATTAGTCTCAAATGAATGTGCCTTTTCTTATCATTTATCTACAAAGTTGACTTTAATTTCTAGCGTGAGTAAATACACAAAACTTTGAGGCATGGAAAAATTTCCATTTCGTTAGACACCCTTCTGGGAGGGGCAGGGATGGTACATTTGATAGTAATTATACGAAATAAAATGGCTTACAGTGTGTAGTTTTCATAATTTTACTCAGACTGCTGTATTCCTATCCTCAGACCAATGAACTATTTTCAGACGGTTGAGTAACTTTTTAAAGGGAGAAGCATAATTAAAACAGGCTCTTAAGTGTGAGTGGCAGTATACACCTGCAATCCCACACTCAGAAAATTGAAGCAGCAGAATGGGCAAGCTTGAGGCCACCCTAGGCTACAAAGCAAGAACCTGTCTCAATAAATAAATAAATAAATAAAAATAAAAAATAAAATATTCAATATTACCTATTCAATATTACCTAGGGGACATTCGATCCTATGTTCATGGGAGTTTGCAAGCAGGAAGCCACAGACTCTGCCCTGAACACTGTCACATATGATAGTCTTGAGGGTTTTTTGGTTGTTAACCAAAGTTGTGGCTGTACCATCAATCTTGCTTTGGCCTGATAGTTGTAGATTTAGGAGGGAGCCCCAATGTAATATGTGTATTGTGTTTAAAAGAAGTAAAAGTAGAAAAACATGCTGCTATCCCCTTTACTTGATAAAATTCGGCACCTTGTTGTAGCTGCTTGTCCCACACACTGGTAGCCTTCTGGAAGGGTGTGCCACCACATCTGTTTTTACCTAATAGAAGAGACCAGTACTTCTTAGGTGTTTAGTATGGACATCCTTTCCTTCATATTTTAAAGTGCTCCTATCTAGTCCTTCCCAATAAAGGTAGTGGATATTTGCTTGTTTACTTATGGTTTTTGTTTTATTTTGGGAGTCAGACTTGAAGATGATTTTAAATATCACACAAACTCAATTCCAGATGCCTTTGTTCTTCCCTATGAAATTGAATTGAGCCCAGACCATGGTTCACTGTAAAAATACCCTATCTTCCTGTGGTTTGTTATTGAGGGAGCTACTGTCTTGGGAGAAGCTGACTTGGACCTTCTGTATCTGGCATAGGAGTATAAAGTATCCAGCTGTGAGCAGAGGCTGATAAGTGAGATAGAGTACCGGCTGGAACGGTCTCCTGTGGACGAGTCAGGGGACGAGGGGCAGTATGCGGACGTACCCGCCGAGAGTGCAGCGGCGCCCTTCTTCGAGATGAAGCTGAAACATTACAAGATCTTCGAGGGAATGCCTGTGACTTTCACGTGTCGGGTGGCTGGGAATCCAAAGCCAAAGGTAAGCAGAAGACATCACTTTTCAAGCATCGCCCTAACGAAGTACCTGAGCGACACACGGGAAGAATTCCTCTTCTTGCACCTTTGCTTCATCAGAAATAAATAAGTCACTAAAAATTCATATTAGGATGCCTTATATAATTTAATTTTAGAGCTGAGACTTAATCTAATTCTGGTGGTTACTGCTGCATAACACAGTTTTTATAACTGGGATCCAACTTAAAAAAAAAAAAAATAGTTATAGAAAGCCAGGCAAGGTGGCCCACGCCTTTAGTACCAGCAAAGGCATGTGGATCTCTTTGAGTTCGAAGCCAACTTGAGTTCCAGGACAGCCAGGGCTACGTAGTGAGACCCTGTCTCAAGGGGGAAAGGGGAGTTAGGAAAGCTATTGCAATAAGAGTGTAAGAATAAGTGTGTTTATTCAGGACTAAATATGTAGTCTTCCTATCTCTGGGATGGAAGGCTTTTCATTAATATCTAGGTGCACACACTCAGGTGGGTTTCATGGCACCCTCCTATATCTTCTCGCTGTATTTGTTCTTGCTCATCCCCTTTCAACTGCCCTCCCCAGCCCTTCCTGCCCCCACCAGGCTGGTTCTGCCTCCTGGTCAGACACCCTTCTCGTTCCTGTTACAGCCATTCCTTTACCATTACCCTGCACAAAGTAGAACTTTAGACAAAAATCATTTATCTGATTAAGATTTATTTTTCCCTAATTATTTTTAACACATAGTTTTCAATCAGTCCAACTTACATATTTAAAAATATTGTACCTTTCAATTACACTGCATTCTTTAAAAAAAAAAATAATGGAGAGGATTGGTAAACATGGATCATATGCATCTTGATCCAGAATTACAATAGTGGCCTTCCTCGATCTGTGTGTTCTGCCTCCCTCCCTGCTGCAAGTCGCTTTTTGTTCTATAAAGCAAGCTTTTCGTCTTTACCTTACAAGTAATACATTTCAATTGCCAATATGGTTTGAAAGAAAATAAAAATGCCTATACTGCCACTTCATAGAGCTAATCACTGCCAAGGCTGTATATAGGAAAATACACACATATCACTTCATGTAAATAATTAGAATGGAAAGGACAGCTTCAATAAACAAAGAGATATATTTTTATGCATATATTTATTAAACAAAATTGGTGACAGGGTGACAACAGGCTAGAGAGATGGCTAAGCAGTTTGGAGAACTTACTCCTCTTTTGGAGGACCCTGGGTTTGGTTCCCAGCACCCACATCAGGTGGCTTACAGCCCAACTCAAACCCAGGAGACTTGATACCATCATACAGCCTCTACAAGTGCACATGTGTGTGCACTTACACACACACACACACACACACACACACACACACACACACACATTTTAAAACAAAGATGAAATTGGATTTGCTATTACTCATAATTCAGTCTCCCGTGAGATGCTTGGTTTAGCATTTTAACAGCTATCTCTGCAGACTGGGCACTGCTGCACATCTGAATGGTAAGAGGACACACATAGTCTTTATCCTTATTTTCTTCCACAGATCTATTGGTTTAAGGATGGGAAGCAGATTTCTCCAAAGAGTGATCACTACACCATCCAGAGAGACCTTGATGGGACCTGCTCCCTGCATACCATGGCCTCTACCCTAGATGATGATGGGAACTACACAATCATGGCTGCCAACCCTCAGGTGAAAGCAGGTGGAGGGTGGGGCTGTGTCTGTGTCTAGGATTTCAGGCCTTTGCTCAGGCAGAGGAACTACTTAATTAAAAGGTTGAAGTTGTGCTTTTTCTGACCTTTCTACATCTTTTGTCCATCTCTCTCTCTCTCAATGATAGAAAAGTTATTTTGCAAGCATTTATTCCATCAAGAATTCCTATGGGAATGATTCTGGCACACATCTCATTCCTTCTGCAAGTACTATCAAGAGTATCTTATATGATCACCTCTCACTGGAGTTAGGGAGTTGCAGTGGAGAGAGGGAAAACTTTGGAGATAGAAAATAAGCCTGTAAAAGAATAAACTGTATAATTTCAATAAAGTTACATGCAAGAAAATAAAGAAGAGGAACAGAATGCAGACAAGGAGTGGTATGAATGTATATAACAGACAAGCCCAAACTACTTAAAGATAATAGCGTGTAAAACATCAATAGAGGTCTTGGACAGAATTTCAGTCACCAGTAGAGTTCCCCACCAATAATACCTATGCATAGCTTTAGGATTTGTTTGTATCAAAAAAAATTATATTGTTCATGGACTTAGGGTCAGAAAAGCAGTTGCCTTCTTAGAATTTAATAACTAGTTGTGGGGTACCACATTCCCAACTCAAACCTGTAGATTCCTGATCATTAAGTATCATACAGTACTTTGTGTGAAGAACACACACAAAAAAATAACATGAACAGGAAGTTATTTTGTATGCGTAACAAGGTGATTTCCTTAAGCTCACAGAAGAATATAAGTCATGTATTTAAAAGAGGGGAACTAAAATTAAAGGGGTCTAAAATGAACAAGTTTATTATATAATTAATGAAGAAAGTCATATTTTAACATTCCAGTCTATTTATCTCATTCCATATTTCATTATTTTAAAAATATTGTGTTAGGAGATATTTTAATGTATGGTCATACCCCATCTCTCTTTACCTCTGAGCTAATCAGTCAGCCTGGCTAGTACTACTTGGAAGTAGGTGATATTTTAGCAAAACCTAAAGACTTGACAGGTTTTTTTTTTCCACAAGACTCTCCTATTTACATACCAGTCTCTATAGAAAGATACCTGTTTACACTATCAAAATTAGACTAAGACAGTTTATCCAGATGATCCGGTTATAGAAGAGCACAGCAACCTCTTCATCTTTGGAAAGTGTCTATATTAATGCACCTTCTTGAGGTTCTAATTTTGTCATTCATGACCACAGGACAGCTATCCTGAAAGATAGAATGTAAACCATTACTAAATGGTGCAATGATGGCTTGGAGAGTAATCACCTGCTATGTAAGCATGAGGACCTTCATCAACAGCACTGACAGCTGGGTCGTGATGGTACCGAGCACTGGCAGGGCAGACGTAGGCAGATCTTTGGGGCTTAGTGTGTAGCCCCGCTAGCCCAGTCAGTGAGCTCCAAACTCAGTGAAAGACCCTATCTCAAAAAATAAGGTGGTGAGTGACTAAGGGAAGACAACTACTGTTGAATGGCCTCTAGCCTCCACTTGCACACACATGCACGTACCTGCACACGCATGTGAATACACACACACACACAGAGACAGACATAAAAGTAATGCCCTAATGCTCATGCTCCTATTTTGTGTGTGTTTGGAAGGGAAAGAAGGACTGGAACTTGCTTGCCCCTTTTTTTTCTTGTTTTTGGTGTATCTCCTCAACTATAAACAAATTTCAGTTTTCTGACTACTTAAAAACAAATGCTGGAGAACTCAACGAAATCCAGAATCTTTTGGTTGGGTTCTCTAGTCCACTTTCCCTGGGACTATTACGAGGTAGAATTAGCCGTGCTCCTAAGTACTTGCCAGAACTGGTCCCTGCTATTAATTTCAGTGCATTTTCCTGGTATGTTTGAAATTGTTTGTGGAATAAGCTGTTTTACAGAGCAAAAGAATGCAGATGCAAAACTGAAACTGAATCTGCTTCTAGCTCTCCTCCAAATTGTGTGTGTGCACGGAAAAGCTCTAAACAAGGGAAGGCAGAGCACGGAGCTCACCGTGCCAGCCAGACCCATGGGTCAGTTATAGAAACTGTTTTGACAAACTGTACTGCAGTCACTAGTTAAAGGGAGACACCAAAGACTGGATCAGTACACACTGCATGCTTACAATATCACATTACACTCATAAATACATGTAATTACATTTTTCAGTTAAAAAATATAATCTTACCCAAATCCTGTGTATAAACCAGAGACCCCCGCTCCTCCAAGTTGTAAACAAAGAAAAGGAGTGAAGGAAGGAAAGCAGAAGAAAGACACAACACAGATGGTGTCTAAGAGGAGCCGGGGCTGTGCTCCAGCATCCGGCAGCTGTGAGCCCAGCTCTCCCACACATTACCTGTGGTCTTTAGGAATGAGTTCACTTCTCCATTTCCTCCTATGGAAAACAAAGATAATGATGTGGCTTTACAGAGTGCGAGTAAAAAGCACTTTGACATATAATGTACCTTCTACAGATGCTAGTTGTTGCCATTATTCTGATTCATAGACACAAATTCACCATCATACACTATAGCTGGGCACTTGGCAAACCCTGTGGAACCAAGAGGGTCAAAGGTCAGATCTATGAGAGGCAGCCACATTACTGTTGGGGATCGGGCAAGTCAGTTGGGATGGAGTTTGTAAAGCTGCTGCTGTGTGGTCTTCTGACCTCCTGCTGTTCTCTTTACCACCCCCATGGGAAGAAGGGGGGCATCAGACACAGCTGTCCCACAACTACCACAGCATGAGCCACACCCACAACACAGCTGATGCTGAGGGCCACACATGAGCTGGGAGTCTGCTCTGCCCTCAGCAAACCCAGAGCCAAGAGAAAATTGCAAAGAACAATTACCGCCCTCATTCTAAGCCCTGGTACCTTTGTCTTATCAACCCCAGGCTAAAACCCCATGATCAGCCTCTTTAGTTCTTGCCTCCTGCCTCTGGGAGGAAATAAAGAGATGTTAGAAGAGGATTGGATGACATCAGCAAACCAAAATCCCAGCTCCAATACTTCTCCTGTGATTTAAGCAACAGGTGATTATAATGAATGTTCTGGGTTAAACAGTAGGCTCAAAATACTCAAAAAACCCTTGGATCACATACTTAGTCCTCTGCTTACAGATCCAAGTCTCAAACTGTACACAGAGTCTTCATTAAGAGACAGAGACCTAAAACGCTCCTTTTCACTCCCAATGAAGACAAAACAAGGGGAGTTTGGGGTCTGAGAGGTAGAACCCTTAACCCACATGCGTAAGAGACCAAGGTTCCATCTCCACCACAAAACAGAGTGGAGGGCTCATGAAGGAAGTCTGAGGAAATCTCCCAGATGGACATTTAGGAACAGGTTGTGTCAAGGTTCACAATCTAGCCAACCTTGCTGAGAGAGGACTGGGAATTTGTGATACTTTACAGTAATTGCTATGGCAAGTTTCTAGTCATGTTGGCTGGTTGATTTTAATTCCAAAGTAAAACCTTTTTATTCATCCGGACTCATCAGGAGCTGGTGTGTCCTGTGTAAACATGCCAGAGGTAGGTTTTGTGACTCATATGTAGATATTGGGATTAACCTTCCTACACATTAAGGAAGAAGTGGCATTGAAATTAGAAAAAAGGACAGGCCATTTTTCTACCTACACTTTGGCAGACCCAGTCTTCTGTGGCTGTGGACACATTGTATTAAAAGTAATTGCCCAGCCACAACCACAACCTTAGAACATCTGGTATTGCATATCGAACTGTTGTCATTTCTTGTAATTTGTATATTTTAAATGATTTAAAATAAGAATGCCCAAAGTAGACATGGGTAGAAAATCAAAACAAAAAGCTAACTCTCTCAAGGAGCATTCACTCTCAGAAGCACCAAGTGCAGCTGACACAAAACCTCAGGCAGCCCTCTAATGCACTGATGCTCTTCAGCTTTCTCAATTTCTTTTTCTAATTGGCAAAGCACTTGGGCCTAAAGAGGAGACGGGTCATAGTCTGTAGCCTGCTTGATCTGAAATAACCAAGAGGAGGTGGACAAGTCAGAGTAGAAAACTGAACTCAGTAAAATGCCACAGAGGCAGGGTTATAGAGCAAGGTGAATAACTACAGAAAGCAGGCAAGAAAGAAGGTGAGAACCCAGGACAGAGGAAGACACTGATGCTCTGCAGGATATTTTAAAACAGGGTATTTTTCCACCTGGACGAATCTTTGGGGAAGAAGAAACATGCTAGATATTGTTAGCTACCTCCAAATCCAAATTTTACCTGGAACAGAACACACAGATCTGAACCCATGCCGACTGGGCTATGTGTTACACTCCATGTGTACAACCCCAGCAATTCATCAGAGACCAGAGAGATCACACAGCTTAGCATGATTGTGCAGTCCTGCACCAGACATTGCCAATTCGCCGATCACAGAAACCAGTTGTTTTAGACTCTAATCCTGTCTTTAAGACACAGCTGAATCTAAACATGAGTGTTTTGCTGTGTTTTGTTGTGTTGCTAAGTTACCTTATGCTGCATTTGGGTTTGGGAGGGCTGTTTTGCAGCTTGCTGTTTCCTCCACTAGCATGAAGTACACAAGTGGCAGGCTTTCACAGAGCCTCGTGTGCCGTGAGTTAGGCTCATAAACTATGAAACATAAATGTTGTTTTTGAATCACATAAACAATTGGCCTCGAATGATGAGGCATCAAATAACCTTCACAAACTGGATGTCTCACGCAGAATCACTGCAATGAGTCAAACTTCTTGCTTGCTCTGCCCCAGAAATAGACTTAACAAAGAGCTGAGTTAAATACAGAAAGTTAGTGTGTTGGTTGTGTTTATGTTAGCATGGGCTTCCCAGGCTATTCTAGGCTTTACTTAAGAATTCACTTGATTATCATTCCATGGGTTAATTAAGCAGACGGAGATCAGAAAGTTAAACCAAGTACAATAGTGTGTAATTGCCACGATTTCCAGGGTTGTTGGGAATACTTGGAAGATTAAAATTCTTGGTTCTGATTGCGAATGTGCATGCAGCCTCTTAGTAAAATGTTCAAACTTCATACCTGAACTTTCTGCTGGGGTATGTGGGCAGCATCTTTGCAATGGTTCCACTATATTCTGAATTCTAGATGTAAAACACACACACACACACACACACACACACACACACACACACACACACACACACAAATATCCAGGCAGTGGGGGCTCATGCCTTTAATCCCAACACTCAGAAGGAGAGACAGGTGGATCTCTGTGAGTTTGAGCAGGTGGATCTCTGTGAGTTTGAGGCCAGCCTAGTCTGCTGAGTGAGTTCCAGGACAGGCTCCAAAGCTACAGAGAAACCCTGTCTTGAAAAACCAAAAAAAAAAAAAAAAAAAAAGGATATGACTTCTTAGTTTGTATGCTTTCTAAAATGCCCCTGTACTGGTTGGCAACATATTACAATATTTTTATTTCATTATCTACTGACTTAGTGTGGGGTTTGTGGGTGGGGGGAGGTTATACATTTGCCACAGTGTGTATGTGGAGTTCAGAAAATGGCTTGTGGGAGTCAGTTTCTCATCCCCCCCATGTGGATCCCAGGGGTCAAATTCAGGTTATTGGGTTGGCAGCAATTGGCTTATCCCTGAGCCATTATCACTACGTGATACACTGATGTATTTAACCAGTAATAACAATGTAATCAAACACATAATCCTATCTCTTGAAGAACAAGCCCTCCCTGTTTATATGCAGAAGTGAAGGTTAATATATTAGTAGAATTTATGGAAAATAGTCCTCCTTACTAATATTCTACTCAGATCTCCTCGGAAGTTTTGGGCTCTGACCTCTATAGCATGTGAGTGCTAGAGACACTCACTACCTAGTGATAGGAGACTATTGCTTTTGGTTGTTGTCATTCCATCACTTTCTACAGAGTAATGCCAATTTTTCTCTGGTCTGCATTACATCCAATGTGTATGCCATTTCTGAGTGGCTGAATCCCTAGAGAAGTCATGCCTTGGGTAGAATGGAGAACCAAGTTGACTGGATTCCTGCCCTCCAGGAAATCCGACCATGTGTTTCTTGCTATGATACCCCCCCTTGGTTCTTCTAACTACAGTTTGCCCTAACCAGTTGGAACACCAGTCCTCCAGCACACTGCTGCATTCTTATCTACATTAGCAACTTGCTACAGGGGCTTCTCATCCATCCCAATAATTATGAGGAAGCATAATTATTAGTGGCATATCTGCTTTTCAAGTCCCCTCTCTTGCTGCTTCTTTTTGGCTTCAGAAGTTAGGGACAACTGGTTCTGAAAAGTGGGAGAGGAACTCATTGATGTTGCATCCTGTTAATAATAGTACAAGAAAAGCTGAAGCCAAACTCCAGAGTAAGATCTGGTGACTTATTCTTGCCGTCTGGGTCCTCTAAGTATTAAATGTGTCTACTTACAACTTATTGAATTTACAGTTGGCCAACTTAAGTGATAAATGCAACTTTTCATTAGCTAGGCCTTTGTCTTGGAAGCCATGTTCTGGGTATTCAGTCATTCCTGGCTTTTAAATTGCACATGTTTATGTCATAAGGACATGACACTCACCTTGTCCTATGCACACTTCTTACAGGATGTTCATTCTTATCCCGCAGGCATCCCTTAGTACATGGCTTGGACCAAGCAATAACACTAACTGTTAATGAACTATTACTGAGATGATCCCATAGAAAACTAAAATCATATAATTATGATCTCAGAATTAGCCACAATAAGTAGATGTTTGATCGTGAAGATGGAGCATCACAAGAGAAAAGTATCCTCCTATTGCATTTTACAACTCGGCTTCATGTGCTAGGGAAATGTTATTTTGCAGATTAATGAGGGGTGTCATTTTGAATGCTACCCTCAATAAAACATACCCGTCACCGAAGTTCTTTCAGCAAAATGGTTTTCCTGGCATTTCAGTTTGGTTACTAGTGGTACATGACTAAGGAATAATGTCTCAGAGAAGAAGATACAAGACTTACGAGTATGTGATGGCCAACGGGTTTGCACAGCACATAATGTCTTCTCCTGATATCTCTAACAGGGCCGTGTCAGTTGTACAGGACGGCTAATGGTGCAGGCTGTCAACCAAAGAGGTCGCAGTCCCCGCTCTCCCTCGGGCCATCCTCATGCCAGAAGGTATTTCCGATGTTCATTCCTGGGTGTTCTGTGTGTCCCTTCTCATTCATGTATTGCTATAAACCCATTGCTACCACAACGGCTGTGAACACAAGCGAAGTGTGTGGTGTCTTTATTATGCCCCTTTGCAGTTTTGAAATGGAAGGGAGTAGAATAGGAGGGAGCAAATACTTGCCAATATGTCCAGAATATTCACATATATGATCATTACTTTGGGCTCTCTCTCTCTCTCCCTCCCTCCCTCCCCCCTCCTCCCTCCGCCCTTCTCTTCCCCCCTCTCTCCTCCCTCCCACACTGAGGATTTGAACCTAGGACATTTATGCATCTGAGGCAAGCACTCTTCCACTGAGCTACAGCAACAGCCCTCCTCTTTTAAACTTAATCTTGCTAATGATTTCCGACAATTTGCATTAAACATCTTGCTGGGTTACTTGAGTCTCCTGTGCCATTACTGTGGGTTGTAGTGCTCTGCAAACATAAGCAGTGAGACATACGATGTTGGAGAGGTCGACACTACCCTAGTTTAAAGCAGAAAATAAGGCCGTTAGGCAAACAGACAAACTAATGAAAAATTAAACATGCCTAAAAAATGTAATTTGTTTTCCCAAGGATCATGAAAAAGAATTTTGATGAGAAATACATTATGTTTTTATAAATTAAGAAATTATAATTAGCTACAAAATTTAAATCATACTGAAAAGTTAATATTCATTTCTGTTGGGAAAGATTTGGTTTAAAAAGAAGAAGAAAAGCTGCTGCTACTTCTAAGATAAACCAGGCACCTTTAATCCAAGCACTCAGGAGGCAGAGGCAGGTGGATCTCTGAGTTCGAGGCCACCCTGGCACTCCACAGAGTGAATTCCAGGACTTCACAGAGAAACCTTGTCACAAAAAAGAAACAAACAACAAAAAAAAATTAGGAAAAATATTCTCAAACATAGTAACCCCTTCTCTGTTCCCCTTTTCTGATTGGTATTTAGTAGTCTGCTGATTGGAGACTACTAAATCAATCATAAACTTCTAAAAGAAACAAGGTTTGCTTGTGGAATTTGTGTGTGTGTAAATGT
The DNA here is from genome assembly GCA_030556225.1 of Cricetiscus sungorus. Taxonomy (NCBI): domain Eukaryota; kingdom Metazoa; phylum Chordata; class Mammalia; order Rodentia; family Cricetidae; genus Cricetiscus; species Cricetiscus sungorus. Next base: position 5,003,774 of record JANBXA010000398.1, on the reverse strand, counting down.
TAGGAGGGTGGGCTCAGACAGGGACTTGTTTCTCTGGCAAATAACTACCGTGTATGCTCTGTTTATCGGCCTATCACATCTCTTGTCTCAAGGCCTCGCTCTCGATCAAGGGACAGCGGAGATGAGAATGAGCCCATTCAGGAGCGATTCTTCAGACCTCACTTCCTGCAGGCTCCTGGTGATCTGACTGTTCAGGAAGGCAAACTCTGCAGGATGGACTGCAAAGTAAGTGTGTCCGGGCCTGCCGGCATTCTCTTCTGTGTTTACCGTGGGGTCTGAGATGTCTGCAGCTCGAGAGACACGGACTCTGTGGTTATGCACAGTTATCATTACGATTTTCTTTGCTAACTTTCATTAAGTATGTTCTTTACTCTGAAGTCTAGACACCAAACCCCAGCAAATCACTAGGTCTTCCTCCCTCTCCCCACCCCCACACCACCCCCCATTTTGTAGCAATGAGTCTGCCCTGCATCCCAGTCACTGGGTGATCTTCGTGACTACTCTGGGCTATTGGGGTTACTTACTTTTTTATGTTTCCATTGCTGAATTACTGTCTTTTTTATAGTAGTTTTTATTGGAGAACTTTATTTTAAATTAGCTTACATGCTAACAAGCTCCCTTAAGGCATTTCATACATATTTAGTTTGTGTTGGTTTGTAGTCCCCTGCTCCTCCCCTCCCCTACCTTGCCACCCTATTCCCACCGTACATCCCCTCCCCTACCAGTTCCCCACCCTGATTCCACCTGTCATTTGTGTTATTGTCTTAACCTTTAGCGGGTAGATGTGGATAGTCTTTTAAATTATTTTGGCTCCATCTACTGGTTCTCCCTGGAACTGCAGAACATGAATAATAACTAGAGCTTGGTAGAGAGGTTTGGAAAAGCTACTGTTAAAAATAAGTTTCCTGGATATGCATGAACCACGAGGCTAGTGTGAGGCATGGAACAATGCATTTTGGTATTTCTAAAATTAGGCCACAGCTGTGGCCTTAATTAGTTTCAAAAACATCACTCCTGAAGATGCAAGAGTAGAAATTATGATTCCTTATAATTATCAGTGTGAGAAAGACAGTGGATTGGCCAATGACCACTAGGCTCTCCTGCAGTAGAGATGTGAGGGTCATGTGTGTCTCCTCATTCCTATTCCTAGCAATTGATTTAAAAGTAATCTGATTTATTTGATCACTTTGGGGGGTGGGTCTTAGTACATGCAGAAAAAGAATAAATGTATTTGTTACAATAATTTGCTTTCTAATGTAGCTCATCTTACATTATAAAACATGAGTGAATTTCAAAACATTACTTCATTTTTAATCAAGAATTAACATATACCAGGTGTTGTGACTCACACCTTTAATCCCAACACACTGGAGGCAGAGGCAAGTTAATCTCTGTGACTTTGAGGCCAGCCTGGTGTACATGAGTTCCAGGACAGCCAGGGCTATATAGTAAATAAGAAAGTAAATAAATAATTAAAAAAAAGTTTTTGAGGTTCATACATGAGGGGCCTGGGAAGATAACTCAACTGGCACAGTGTCTGCTGCTCATGCATGAGGACTTGAGTTCAGATCTCTCCAGCACCACATAAAGAGCTGGTGCCCTGTAACCCACGGCTGGTGGGGTAATAGACACAGGGAACACATAGGGCTCATTTGCTGGCAGTCTAGACAGCCAGTGGGCTCTGAGTTCAATAAGACACCCTACCTCAAAATGAGGTGGAGAACTATAGACCTGATGTTGACCTCTGACCTCCACTGACATGTGCATTTACATTCATCCACATGAACTGCAAACACAGCACATATAAAATTTCATGTTAGAATTACTACATGATTTATCTGGGTATAGATCCACGGAAAATGTAATCACAAGTCAGCAATGTCCGTCATTCACAATATCCAAAATACAGAATCAGTGTGTCTGCCAACAGATTAACAGAATTAAAAATATACATGTGTAAGGCATATTGAAAGAAGAAACTCCATCGTTGGTGAAAGCATGGAGATCCTAAAGTGCATTATGGTAAGTGAAATGACCCAGGCACAGAAAGACAGACACTACATGACTCATTTGCCACTTACATGTGGAATCTTGCTGCACTTTCTTTATCATTTATTATAAAATGAAGCTCAGGGACCAAATATAAAGATATGAACCTGAGACACACATAGCAACTTCCACCCACACTAGTCTCTGTTCACCTCCCTGCTTGGCTTGACCAGAGCCTATGGCAACTTCCAGCCCCGCCTACTCTTCATCAGACATCACTCTTTCTCTAGTTTTGGGGAACTCTCTGGTCCATTCCGACCAGCTGAGTGTGAAGCCTGACTCTCAGACCATCATCTGATTTCACTGACCATCAGACCACAACACAAAATATTCCCTCAACAGAATCTAAAGAAGCTCGGCATTGGAGGAATTAAATGATACTTGCTGAGAGCTGGCGGAGCAGGATTGTCACGCTGTCAGTCACACAGTTGACAGAAGTTCAAGAAATCTCTTGTTCATCATGGTGGTTATTAACAACACTTCAAACACATGAAGGCTGCTGACAGGAGGTTGTCATTTTGTGAGCAGTCTGCGTGCTCTGGGTCCATCTCTTGGAGATGCAGAGAGAAGAGCACACACACAAAAAAATAAGCAATGTGCTGCTTAGCTCGACTTCATTATTCCACAATGTGTACACATTCTAGATCATTGTGCATGCAGTATATACAAATGAAAATATTTATTTGCCCATTTTCTAATATTTTAAATTTTGAAAGAATTTATAAATATAACCAATATGATGGTATTTCTTGTCAACAAAAGAAATGATGTCATCCTGAGATTGTTACTAACTTCGTGTGTAAAAACGGAGTTATGGGCCAGGTGCCGTGGCTCAGACCCCCATTTCCAGCACTCAGGTGGTAGAGGCAGGTGGATTTTTGTGAGTTCCACGCCAGCCTGGTCTACACAGGGAAACAGAAGTCAGTCGGCATTACACACGCAGGCCCTATTTCAGAAAAAAAAAAAAAAAAACATGAGGGGATATGTGTATTTTTTTAATGTATCATGATTTACTTAGATGCAAAATTACATCATGACTGAGGTAAATTTTAAGATGGAAGCAAGTAGGTGGAGTGGATGTGATGAGTTGATACACAGCCCTCTGGAAGCTACTTTTCATTGCTCTAAACAGCAACATAAATGTCCATTAATCTCTGCCTTTAAATGGATATTGAGAACTAAAACAACCACTCCTTGAATTCACTATCATGATCTGACCTGCATAAAGGCAATCTGAAAGTCGGTGGGTGTGGTGGCACAAGCCTCCTATCCCAGAACTAAGATCACAGAAGCAGGAGGCTCACAAGGTCAAAGTCATCCCTGCCTACACAGTCACCAGCTCGGGCCACATGAAACCCTGCCTCCAAAACAAAAGAAGGAGAACCAAATGTCTTGCCATAGGCATGGACACTGCACACAGCTACCTACTTCAAAGTTTGCTAAGTGTGCTCTTCTCTCTGCATCTCCAAGAGATGGACCCAGAGCACGCAGACTGTTCAGACTGCTCAGACTGCGGCCATCTTGGGATGACCTTCAGCTCCCGGTGCTGTGCTGTTCTCACCACACACAGCGAAGGCTCGAGTGACCAGAATAAGGCCGGTTCCTTTTGCTTGAGCATGAGTAACTCTACCCACTGGAACAGCTCCTGTGTGAATTGTTTTGAAAGAACCCAATCAGTGACTTCCTGCTAGTAGATGATCCTGCTTGTCCATTTTCAAGCTCAGAAAAGTGGGAACAAGTTATAAACTCAAGACCTGGAGCGCAGTTAGGAATATCTACTGCTTTATTTCTGTGCCATTCTAGTGTCTTCCCCACAGGGAAAGGGTACCTGTGGAGAGCTGGGGATAGCAAGGGATAGGAGAATAGCATACTCCTAACTACTTCCTAACTACTGCTCTTCCTGAAATTCCATCCACTTAACCCATGACCTAATTGTGCATTTTCCCCTTACATTCTCCAGATGTGACTACATGTGTAAGAGATACTTCCTGGGTAGTAGGCATGAATACATACCATGGGGCAGGATGGAAAAAGCTAATGCTTCAAATGAATTGCTTTAGAATCCATAGATGTCTTTTTGGGGGACAGAATGCATGATTTCCCATTAGTGAAGTTGGAAGAAGGAGGGATTTCAAAAGGTCTTTCTTAATGCTCTTCTACGTTAAAATTAAGGGCAACACTGTAAAAATCTGACCGAATCTCTCTTTCACACTGCAGCATGCTATCTGATCCCTGGTCACACAACTGCCATAACCTTAAGATTTTAGGGTATTTCCATTGTGATGCTAATTTCTCTATGACTTTCTGGGCAGTTTCAAATTGCCCTTGTTATTCAGTTTCAAGGATTATAAAATAATAATAAGTCTGTGTACTAATGGACGAATTATCTAACATCTCCTTGGTGATGGCCACTCCTTTGTGGGAAGTTTTAGTGCTGAGTGATATTGTTATAATGGTTGCACATCTTCTGTTTCCAAAGAGCTCAGAGCCCAATGCTGACATCACCTGGGAATTTTTATAGTCCTGGGTGAGGTAAGATGATGACAGAAATATGTTTTAATCCCTGTTTCACTTATCTCTAGATTGTTCTATAAGAAATGTTTAGTTGTGAGCGACTGTGTGTTTATGGAAACCATGGGAAGGTTTTAAACAAAGCAGTAACATGAGAAAGCCATCTAAAAAGCCATTGTTTTTGCTACCAAGTGTTCCACAGGGAAGGAGTAACAGACAAACAGGCATCTGCAACTTTATATATAGAATCCAACAGATTCTATATATATATATTTTATATTCTATATATATATATATATATATATATATATTTTAACACAGCATATAGCAATTTGGAAACTCTAGAGGAATCAATGCTGGATCCATAACTCTTGGTGATTTGGTTGCTTTACTATTAGAGAAATTTACATGTTTTTCCTTTCTGCTTTAGGTCAGTGGACTGCCAACACCAGATCTCAGCTGGCAACTAGATGGGAAGCCCATACGCCCTGACAGTTCTCACAAGATGTTGGTCCGTGAGAATGGAGTACACTCCCTCATTATAGAGCCAGTCACATCCCGGGATGCTGGCATCTACACGTGTATTGCCACCAACAGAGCAGGACAGAACTCTTTTAACCTGGAGCTTGTGGTTGCTGGTAGGTGGCCTGTGACTCCTTTCTCACTGCCAGAACAAGTCAAATGACACAAAAACTAATTCTTCATCATTAGCTAATGCAGAAAATAAGTCAAAATGCTGACAAAACAGATTATATCACCAAATACAATGGTAGCATGTCATAAATCTTAGCAACAGAAAGCATCTATTTTTTTTCTCATTTCAGCATAGCCATTATTATTTATCTTTTCTTTCTCCCATACCCAGGCAAAGAAGGGAAGAAGAGTTGGGTAGCTTACTTTTTCATAACTGTGATAAGCCTAGTGTTCCACAGGAAAGAAGTGATTAACAGGCCTCCAGAACTTTATATACTCAGTCCAACGGCCTTTTTTTTTTTTAACAGACCATATAGCTATTTCCAAACTCAAAAACGTTAAGCAATGTTGTCATCTACACTCAATTCAGTATCAAACTGAATTCATTTGCTTTTTAAGCAATACTGTAGGTAATTTGTGTAAATGATGTTACAGGAAGTTAGACTCTTTGAGGAACGATCATGGAAAGGTTTATACCACCCTTAGGAGTAAGGCAGAAGTGGGACTTTGATGGCCTGACTCTTGATATCACGAAACTTGCCAACACACATTCCTTAAAGCTCGACTGACAATGCCATCATATACATTATCTGGCCTGCCATCAGCCCTGTGAGAAAATTGCAGCTTCCTGGAGTTCACCTTAGTGAACTAGGATTAGACTCCAGACAGCTATTGCAAACACTCTGTGAACCACTCAGTTTCTTCAATAGAGTAGCAAAGAGAATAAAACCAGGGAGGGATATAAAATCCAGGCTATAAGAACCAACATGTTTTTGTTTCACAAAAATCTGGTAAATATATGGGCGATGCTATCATTTTAACAAGGCTTTTAAATGTTGTACAAAGTATTCTCTCTGCCCACATGACCAAGTTGATTTCATTCATTTCTCTCGACTCAAATTGAACTGCTTATTTTTCTATTAAATTTACCCATTGGTCTTCTTTGTTCATCAGGATAATACCTGAGGGTCTCTGAAACAGGCATCTGGACATGCATGCCTCAGCACTTATGTCAGAGCAGGCAGTGCAGGTCTTCAACATCAGATACTGGTCTGAGTGCTCCTGGCGGTGTTTAAAAGCAGCCTTCATATCCCAAATGCTCACCAGTGACAGCATGGGCTGCTTGGAGCACACTGTGCACAGTGCTGCCTGGACAGGACTTCATAAGCATTTTTCCAGTTTAATCCTTCAAAGTGCTATGACACATTGTGGTCCCCACTAGTTGAGATGCTGAGAACCTGTGGTCTGTTTGCCAGGTGATACAGCAAATAAGACACAAACTAGTATTGGATGGCAAAGACCATGATTCATGTTAGTATGCAGGAAGATGTGTATCTGTGGATTCATTGTTGGGAGCTCGGGTGAAATCAAACCAGTTCTTTATCTGAAATTATTTCTACCAGTGACCCAAGAAATCAGTTTCCCATAGGCTTACAGTGTTCAGGGTATTTATTATTAACAATAAGTCATTTTTGTTTTGTTTTGTTTTTGTTTCTCCAGACAGGGTTTCTGTATGTAACAGCCCTGCTGTCCTAGAACTCACTCTGTAGGCCAGGCTGGCCTCAAACTCACAAAGATCTACTTGCCTCTGCCTCCCAAGTGCTAGGATTAAAGGCGTGTGCTACCACTGCCCAGCAAGTCCTGACTTTTAAAGACTAAGTAATAAAATCCTGTAAGATAATCATAAAGTTGTCTTCTTTGTAGTTCCCTACAAAGAACACAAGTTAGATTTGTAATTTGCAGGCTGTACATCCTTATAGATAACCATTAAAAAAAAAAACCTGCCAAATTTAGATAAACATACTTTTTCTGCATCTATTTCCCCCACCCTTTAAATCCTGCGGTATGTCTCCTTGCATTGTAAGTTCCAAATCATAGATCTTCAAAGTAAACATTTCAGGTGGCAGCCAGTGACACGTAAGCCTGTGTACTTGGCACCACTAGATGGCACCAGTAGGTAAAGGCTGTGAGCTTAATGTTGACTTAATTAGGCAAAGCTCTCACAGCTGCCAGCAATGTGAATCTGAGGCATGTCAGGCAGGCATTCTGAGGAGCAGGTGTCGGGGTACAGCATGGGCCTATCGGTCTTGAACTAATCGAGGGAATACAGACCTTTACTCAGGGGAAACGCTAACCTCTACCATGTGAACTAAAAATGGTATCACAAAAGAGCAGCTTCACCTCAAAAGCCCCGGAGTTCCTTGCAGTGACCGTTTTGTACTCCACTAACACAATTCATCTGGTGTTTCCCTAGCTAAAGAAGCACACAAGGCCCCTGTGTTTGTTGAGAAGCTGCAAAACACAGGGGTAGCTGACGGATACCCAGTGAGGCTGGAATGCCGGGTTTCGGGAGTACCTCCGCCTCAGATATTTTGGAAGAAAGAAAATGAATCACTCACTCACAGCACTGAGCGAGTAAGGTAAGACTACACAGAGGCCTCATCTACCCCATAGCTTGTATAGTCCTAATGCTGGATGAAAGATATGTCGGCTACTGCATGCAAATTAGTGTGTGTAAAAGCCATGCTGTCACGGGCACATTCTGACTTAACCTAGTTGTGTTTCTGAAATGTGTATAACAGAAAGAAGCGATGGATTCATTTGCCCCAGTGGTAACAGCCTTGCCTGTGGTTTTATACACTTCCTCTAGGAATAGTGCATAGGTTTATTCACCCCCACTCTCCCATCAACTTAATGGGGCTAGCTGCCCACCTCTCCAGAATGACTATGATCCTATCTATTGTCTGCTGCCCACACAGTTTTGTCTCTTATAGCCAATTAAAAATGATGTTTCACATCCAAAGCCACTTTTTAAAATGCGGAGCTCTAATGACTTTATCTTTTTCTGTAGCATGCACCAGGACAATCATGGCTACATCTGCCTGCTCATTCAGGGAGCCACAAAAGAAGATGCTGGGTGGTATACTGTATCGGCCAAGAACGAAGCAGGCATTGTCTCCTGTACTGCCAGGCTGGATGTCTACAGTGAGTGCTGCCTTGCTTCATCTTACTGCATAGCCCGAGTTGAATGATTAGGAATGAGATGATCAGAATGACATACCACATTACTCCAAGATTTATGTTCTAAGTTTATACTTAGAATTTTATTTGCCAAAAAGAAATTCATATTACTCTTTCTCTTTCTGTTTATAGTTTCCCGACATTAATAGTGAAACCCCTCCGGGAGAACAAACACCCAAGTATCACCAGGGTCTTTGATTGATTAGCAAGATGTGCATGTTGATTTCTTAGGCTGGCTAGTCAGCTGCGGCTTTCTCACTTGAGCTTTCATGGGGGTTAACAATAGACAAAGGCATACTCATTTTTCACATTTTCTTATCCTGGTATTCTGCAAGTGACTGTCTCTTAACATCTCTTTCTGAACCATACTCCTCTGACGGTGTCCTGCTGTAGTCTTAACATGTGTACTTTGATTCTGGAATGTGTACTTACAAAGTGCTTTTCTCATTAATGTGTCTTAAGCAGCTTAGCAGGAGATTCTTGAATGTGTGTGTGTGTGTGTATGTGTGTATGTGTGTGTGTGTCTGTATACATGCATCCTAACTACCGGCTCAATTTAAAGGCTAGTACAATGGCATTATATTATTGGTTGATGTAAGAAAATAGAAAATATTAAAAACAAATTCTGGATTTGATTTCTGCTTAAGAACGTAACAGTCCCTTGAAACCTCCCCCAAATGCCAGATTCTTTTCAGTTTATTAATGTTAAAATTCTATCTAGAATTTCTATCTGTATTATTATTAAAGAAAAGGGAGAAAGATGGGTCAGATATAGGAGGCTTACCAACTGTTTTGAGATTTTCCAGCACTGCAGTTGGTAAAAGAACAATAACTTCCCATGTTGCATGACTTTACAGCCCCAAGGCCACAAGCAGACAGTGGCCTGTGATTCTTGTAAGTAAAATGTAGGACCTCTAAGTTTAGCTACAGCTCTACCATGGCTGTGTTCATTCTTCACAACCAGTGTATACGTGGGGACTGGAGAAATAGCTCAGCAGTTAAGAGCAATTCCTGTTCTAGCAGAGGATCCAGGATTGGTTCTCAGCATCCACATGGCCATTCACAGCTATCCAGTACTAGGGCAATCTGGCACCTCCTGGCTTCCCAGGCACCAGGTACATACTCAGTACACATGCAAACACACAGACAACACATTTACACCCAGGCACCATGAACATACTCAGTGCATGCGCATACATGAAGGTAAAACTCTCACATATATAAAAAAAATAAAATCTTTTTAAAGAGTATATGTATGGACCATATGGATAGACAGACAGACAGACAGACAGACATTCATTTTGTGAGTGTGATTTTTGTTTTTAGACAGGTTTTGCTCTGAAACCCAGGCTGACCATCACTGTGCAACCCAAGCTGACCTCAAACTTACAAAAATCCTCCTACCCCAGCCTCCCAAGTGCTGAGATTACAGGTGTAAACCACCAGGCTCTACCCAAAAGTCATTCTGTATTTACTTAAACTCCTAAGGGATTGCCAAGCATATCTTCGCTAAAAAAAAAAAAAAAAGAAAAAAAATCATTTATTTTCTTTCTTTGTAGCCCAGTGGCATCAGCAGCCACAGACAACCAAGCCAAAAAAAGTACGGCCCTCGGCCAGTCGCTACGCAGCGCTTTCGGACCAGGGACTAGACATCAAAGCTGCTTTCCAACCTGAAGCCAGCCCATCTCACCTGACACTGAACAGTGGCTTGGTAGAAAGTGATGACCTGTGATCAGTGCCCCGTTGAAGCTGAAAACTGAACACCATTGCTTTGACCAACATCCTCCTCTGTCACATTATGTAAAAGACAGAAGTATACTTTGACTTTAAGAAATTTTAAAAAACAACACCAAATTCATATTTTTCTTACTTGATAGAGAATATAAGTAGGCAATGCTTATAGGAATGTACACATTGCACAGAAAATTCGCATTTGTTGTCCAGGTTAAAACTTTTGGAATTATTGTAATTAAAATGGTCTGACATGCTAAAAGAAATCAACTGTTCAGAGGTAACCACAGTTTAAGTTATCTACAAGTGCCTTCAAACACAAGCTGTAGGTGCTATAGTGTGGCAGTGTGAAATGTTTGACAGATACTACAGCATCTCTAAAGAGCAGTGTCTACAGATGGCTACAGTGAACCAAGTGCAATATGGAAGGGCAGAAAAGAATGAAGAAAGCCAGTGAAAGCCTTGTCTTTGCAAACTGCTCCTGTTAAATCAGAAGGAAGGAATTTCTTGCCTTAAACGTCATCCCTATCAGGGGTTTTCTTTTTACACTACTTTAGTACAAAGCTTACTTATGATCCATAGGAACTAAAAGGCTGATTTGAACTTAAACAACCAAAGTATTCCGTAGAAAGCTGATACGTATTACAGTCCATTCCACAAGAAGCATCCAAACCACCCAAGGCATGGTCCAAGATGACCAAGGCATGTATTGTTTGGAGGAAATAGGTTTGGAAGGCATGGAAAAAATGAAGGAAGGAGTTGCTACCCACACAGGGATCTCACATCCACTTAGATGAAAGCACCAGGGGGTGGGCCAGGCTCTTCCTTGGTTTTCTTCTAAGCCTTAAAAACACAGATGCAAAAACACTGCCGTTAGCCAGTCAAGGACTCTAGAGGGTCATCTGGAAGTCTGGAGCGCAGGTGTGGTGGAGACTTCCATGTAGCTGAAGTGAGTAGTAGTTGACGATGTTAGTGTGTAGAGTAAGTTGGACATGGGTTGAGATTGCAGGGGTGGCAGGAGTAAAAAGTAGCAGATAGAGTCTAGTCTGCCTGAGGGAAGAGAAGACTTGAGAGACAAAAGCAAGCTTGTGCTACAATGAACTTCTTTGGTTCATTGATGGTGAATGGAAATTTCTAGTTCCCTTCACTTCCCACGCATGGAAACTAGTCTTCGAAGGGTCAGGCTCTGAGCGCCTACAGGGCCAAGCTGCAAGGACCGCTTTTTGAAAGCACGATTCTGCATCAGCTAAACGGAGTTGATTCTGACCAGACTTGATGACTTTAAGTCGGAACCAATATTTTCCTTTTTTAATGAGAGAAAATAATCTGGCCTGATAGTGTAAAACGTGAGGCTTTAATGGTACTTTGCTATGAAAAGAAAACACTGTTCCTCGTGCAAAACCATATCTATTGTTCATTATTTATAAAAGTGTTCAACTTTCTTAGCTCAGTTACTCAATTCATACTTAGTACTTCTTAAAAGAATTTTTATCTGTAACCACCCCATATATTTTGTATTACTGCATCACATGTACAGCTTTCTACTTTTGTAAGAACACCAACCAACCAAGTTTTAGCAGGCTTGAGCACTGGGTGGCAGATGTTCTATACAGCGTGGTACAAGACTTTGACCACATACACATACACATTGCTAATGGGGGATTTAAGTAACCATGCAGGGTCTTCTAGACCTATCTCTGTTGTAGAATTGTGACCTATATTATTATATCATACTTGCCAAATTTTTCTGAATGTGACTTTTTTTTTTTTTTTTGCTAAGTTGCTGGGCTTGGGAATTAACTAGCATTCTTTTACCACCTTTTATGTTGTATTTATGGAATAAAAAAAAAAAAAAAAAAAAAAAAAACAAAGTACTACCATACTTTGGATTGTTGTGCCGTTGTAATGTGGACTTAATATCAATAAATAAATATTTAACAAACAGTAGCTGATCCTTTGTGGCATTCTATGGCTACTGTGATGGCAGAGTCAGAAGCATCAAATTTCTGTATTGTCGGAGTCAGGGAGATCAGAAGGTGGGTATGAGGTGGCAAGCTCCCAGTTCACTGTGCACTAAGAGTTAACATCATTGTGTCACGGGCTGCAATTTTACATGATGCTCAAATGGTTATGACAGAATTCAGAAGTACCTTGATGCTATGAGACAGAGGACCCACTTAGTCTGTCAGCCAGGGGTTGCTCTCCTCACCTAAAGGCCATGGGTATTTCCTCCCCTCCATCTTCAAAGCTAAAAGTGAGAACTCCCCTCATGCACACCCTCTTCTGCTTTGGTTCTATTGTGGAAGGATCTATTCCCCTTTATAGGTACAGGTGAATAAAACAAGCCCATCTGCATAGTCTCCTTTCTAAAAAGCATTTGATTCAGAAACTTAACTTTCTAGGGGACAGGGAAGTGGCTCACTGTGTAAATATTTGCTGCATACAATTGAAGAGCTGAGTTCATATCCACAGCATCTACCTAAAATCCTGGCCATGATGACATCAGTGCTGAGGGGTTAGTGACAGGCAGATTCATGGGGGCTCACTGGCCAGCCAGGTTCATGGAATCAAAGTGTCTGAGGAAGACATTCTGATGTCAACCTCTGGCCTTCACATGTACCTGCATGGGTGAGTGTACCCATGCAGTGTACACCATACACACATACAAAAGAAAAAAACATCTTCTTCCAAATAGCACTGAGATTCAGGCTTGATTGCATAAGAGAGGGATGTAGGACAGCTGTCTGCTTACTAACTCTTAAAAAAAAAAAAAAAAAAAAAAAAAAACAGTTAAGCAAGCAAATAAAACCCTGGAGTACCAATTATACACCTGTGCTGTTTAAAGCATGTGACATACTGGGATTTCACCTAGAATGCCTGGCATTTTATTTCACATCCTGAGATCTATTCTTTATGTTGAAATTTCATCTAATCAAAGTGTTTTCCCACTGTACTACACATGACAGGCATTCACCTAATTCCTTTCTTTTGAGAAGAATGGTTCTCTCTAGACTGGTTACCAGGAACTTACTAGAAATGCAAATTATTTAGTGCTACCCAATTCTTCTGATTCAGAAATCTGGATTTTGAGACCAAACAGATGGCTCAGCAGGTGGACACTTGCCACTAAGCATGATGATCTGTGTCCAGTCTCTGGGACCCACCTGGCAGGAGAGACTGGCATAAATTTTAAATAAACACATATAAATGTTAAAAGAATAGAAATCTGGATTTTCTCAAGCCTTCAGGTTCAGAAGGCATCACCTGAGGAGGGTTGGTCCCTTAGGTCCTCCCGTGCTCAGCCAACCCTCAGAACTGTTGCATTGCCAAAGAGCCTGAAGAAGCTGTTAATAGACTAGTCACAACCGTCCCTCAAAAGAGCCTGGTTTTGGTGCATGGTTCCTTCAGTTATGTCACAAGAATGTTCTCTATCAGTGAGGTGATCTTCAAGAGGCCTAGGAAATCTTTGTTTCTCTGTCTGCTGAACCAGTGGCTACTGCTCAGTAATATGCTACACTGTACAACCAAAATTCTTCCCAATCTCAGCTATTTCACTTCGAAGTAAACCCTCTCTAAAAACATGTACATATCTCACAAATATAGTGTAACATCATGAAAGGTGAATCAATACTAGGGACATGTCCATTCAAATGGCACAGGATATCTAAGCCTGTACTTAAAGTACTTCATGTATATACACACAGGTGTTCCCAGCCTGAGGCAGACTTCACAGAGCTCTGCTTGTTTGTTTTAAAGGCATATGCCCCAAAGGAAAATGGGAAAATAAAGAGACAAATGCCAGAAACCAAATGAAGGGTGAGGTACGAAAAAACTGATCCCCCAAAGCTACCCAACGATTGAAAGAAAAGTAATTTAGAAAAAAAGGGAAGAAACCACTCTGTTTCCCCAAGACAGAGTTCATAAAAGCCTGTAGTTAGAATTATTTGCAATTTCTGCAAGTCAAAGTGAGGAAGAGGCTTACAGCAGTCAGTGGACCCTGACCTTCTACACCAGGCACCAGAAACAGAACCATAAAAAGCAACATTCTTGGGTGGAGACAGGGTGGTTGGTTATGAGTGCCACTCCAGTACATGGAATCAAGTCCATTTAGAGCATTCTTCCCCTCCAAGTTCAAGACTACTGACGAGAAATGTGAGCCAGGGGTGGATGGTCAGCATTCCAGAAAAACCCAACCAGTGCTTTTATCAGGTATCCTGTCAGAGCAACAGGAAAAGTAACTAACACAAATACCTGTTCTCAAAGTACAGCCCAGGGAATCCCTATAGTCCCTAGGTCCTCTAAAAGAGCAGGAAGATCATACCTACTTCCACATTAATATTGCAATGTCACTTTCTCTTTTCACACTCATTCCCTCACAATTGTGTCAATAAAGCTCTAACCTTCTCTTTTTCTCCCAGGAAATGTTATCTCCTATGTACTTTTTCTCAGAAGTTACTGAATGATGCACTCAGGAATATTTACTGTGAAGAGAAACAGCTAAGGCCATAGGAGGAACTTGTCTCCAGGAGAAAACCTTTACAATTTGTAAGGTGACCTTGCAGGACAGATTTGATGCTAAAACAACAGTGGGCAGGGAACCACATCTTGGGCAAACTGCTTAGTTGTGTATATTTTCTGCTTTGTATTTAAATATACTCTCATGTGTGGTGCATTTCTCTAATTTCCCCCAAATACTCAAGAAGTTCTCAAGAGTAAGATCAGCCTGGGCAATACTGGGAGATCCCAACAGGAAAAAAAAAATAACAAAAACAGAAGTTCAATAACTTTCAGTAAAACAGACTACATCATCTCAAGTACTTCTTGAGGCCTCTTCTTTCTCACACTGGCCAGAGTGAAACCAAGAATCCACCACACATCAGTGACATTTGTACCCAAGAACTTGCCCATTTCAACAAGGTCATCAGCTTTCTAGACTGCCATCGAAAAAGAGGTCAAATATTTAAGAAAGCCTGGTAATTTGCCCTTCCCTCCTTTCTAACGTTATGAGGAGGTAATTCTCCTACGTCCTCTGTCCAGATCCTGTGGGAAGGATGTTTATTGGGAAAGTGATCATTACATTACTACCAAAAAGGATGAGCTATCCCAAAGGCAATCATTCTTAGACTGTACTCCAAAGAAGGGATTTTGGCTTTTTTCTCAATAGCAAGACAATGCTGATGGAATTTTAACCCTGCCTATAGTTTAAACCACATACAGAGCATTTGTTACATGGGTCAGGGCTGCTTTTGTTGGAAAGGAAAGGAATGGAAACGTACGTCCTATAGTTTCCCAATCACCTCTGTGAAGCATTATGAATTTACAGCTAATACTAATAGAAATTAATATAAATGAGGTGTTTGGTGGGAGGGGTGGTTCAAGACAGGGTTTCTCTGTATTGCTTTGGAGGTTGTCCTTGAACTTGCTCTGTAGACCAGACTGGCCTCAAACTAACAGATCCTCCTGCCTCTGCCTCCTGAGTGCTGGGATTAAAGGGGAACGCCACCAATGCCTGGCTCATAAATGAGCTCATAAATGGCTCATAAATGATGCTGAAACCCAGCATCATAAAGTCCAAGTGACAAGTGATAGGGTAGGGAAATGGATGGTGTCATTACTATTATGGTATGTACAGCCTTGGCCAGTATTCTCCAGAATAAGCAGTTCCATTCTAGAATCATCTCTCCTTCCCCACCTCTGGCTGGGAATGTCAGAGCAGACACCATTGCTTACCTTTTACCTATAGCAATGGGATGGAACAATGACAGTGAGGAAAATTGTGATGTGGCTTATCCAAAGCTGCTCTCATCCCAGTGTACTTCCTTCAAGACAGCTGCAAATAAACTGATCAATCACCAGCTCTTGAGTTCAATCTACCCTTTCTTCAAGATAGTAGGACCTTAGCACTAATGTTACGATGATCTTTGGGGATCCTAGTCTTCATCTTCTAAGTCCTGCTGGCTTGCTGAATAAATTCCTTTTCCTTGCTCCAACAGCCAGTGCTCAATTCACTGGGGCCTCATCAATTCGTTAAGTAAATTGTCAGGCCTGGTAACACACATAGTACTGATGTCATCTCATTTAGATTACTGGTCCAAGAATTCCAAGTTACATCGGAGCTAATTATTCAAACTGAAGACACATGTACACCTGATGCATGGTGCAGAACAGCAAGGTAGAGCTATCACGAAAGTGCAGGAGACTTAATTACCTAACAAATAAAGTCGCAGCATGCACGCTGCCCTTAGAGCTTATAATGTAGCTGAAAGACAAAATTTAACATAAATGTCGGCTATTAAATACTTTAGGTATGTTTTTCAAGGAGGACAATAGTATAATTTCATAATGACACTTTTCTCATTCACAAAGCTTGGGGAAAATATTCCAGCAACATTAGATATCAACTCCTGAATACTCAAAATAGTCTTCTTCTCTTGTTATATATAGATGCATATAAATTAACTCAGCTTTTCTACATAAATTATCCCCTCAAACTAATTTGCAACATATAATTCTATCTGTAAAAAGCTAATACAAACCTTCCTAAATAGAATATGAATAAGAATATAAAAAGAGCACACATTTTATTTTATTTATTTATTTATTTATTTATTTATTTATTTATTTATTTTAAAGCACACATTTTAAAAACCCTAGCATAAAAAACACACATAATGGCTTTGGCCATGAACCTTTTCCTTCAAATGCTAAGCGTGGACTTGGTATGAGCTGCAGGGAGGAGAAGAACAGCCATAGATGAGTCTTCAGTTTTTTTTAAAGAATTCACTGAAGTTCTTGGGCCTCTGAATGCAAGCATTAGGTTGAAAATTCTACCAAATCAGTGAAAACATGTGGAAAAGTCACCTGGAGTGGAGTTGTGATGGTGTGTTTCCCTTTCGACAGCTCTCCACATATTTCAGTCTGATATGAATCGGGGGCAGTTTAAGTATAAACATACACTTAAGGGTAAGCCTATTGGTAACCTAGTTTTCATTGGTGCTTTTGGCTTTTGCTCACATAGCCCAGGCTAGTCTCAAGTTCGATATGTAACTAAAACAACTTTGACCTTCTATACCCTACCCCCGCCCCATCCCAAGTGTGAGGATTACAGGTGACTGCCACCACCTCAGGCTTCTTTCTCTTTGCCTACCTCTTGTTTACACAACAAACTTGCTTCACTGATGACTTCAGAACATTGTATGTCCAGCAAAGAGAATGGAGGCCTGTCGAGTGGAGGTGGCCAAAGACGAATGATTCGGACCATAGGAAACTATGCATAGACTCTCTATGCACAAACTCTCCTCCCAGACCCACCATGTGTGAAATACTTTGCATGCTGCAATTCCTAATATGCCTAGAAATGCTTCTCCCTGAAAGTTCTCCAACTGCCACACCTTGTATTTAGCAGGCTATTCATTCAGTAATACTAACTGCACTCACCTATGTTCTCATCTTGAATCAAAGGCTGTGGATGTAACCTATAGGTAGAGAGCACTGACTTTGTAGGC
Source organism: Cricetiscus sungorus (assembly GCA_030556225.1). Taxonomy (NCBI): domain Eukaryota; kingdom Metazoa; phylum Chordata; class Mammalia; order Rodentia; family Cricetidae; genus Cricetiscus; species Cricetiscus sungorus. Next base: position 4,986,264 of record JANBXA010000398.1, on the reverse strand, counting down.
AGACCCAAGGCCCAAAGTTCAATCCTCAGGACTGAAAAGACAGCATGCTAATAAACTAAGGAAGACAGGTGTCAGTAGTGCACACCTTTAGTCCCAGCACTCAGGAGGCAGAGGCAGGTGGATCTCTGTGAGTTCAAAGCCAGCCTGGTCTACAGAGCGAGTTCCAGGACAGGCTCCTGTAGGGCTCTGCATGGACTTGAGCAAGCCTGAAGCTGTTGGCAGAAACTCCTTGCCCCAAAGCTGTTATTGGTACTCTTCCTGTTTTGATAACACACACTTCATGATAACACACATAGTGGGGAGAAGCTAAACCTAAAAATCCTGTTATTTTCCACTGTGCTGTAAGTCAGTATTTAAGCCCGTTCCATCCCCTCAATAAACGGCATTTGGCATTCCAACATTGCCATTGAATGAATGACCCACTGTCTTGTCTCTTTATGTCAATCTCTAGGCCTTCACCCAGTTCATGAAACAGATCATAGAGCTATGGGTACAAGCTCAGCATTTGGGACATTAAGGCAGAAGGACTACTGTGAGTCCAGGGCAAGCATGGGATGCATAAGAAGCTCATGTCATCCAAGGCTACAGAGTGAGATCCTGGCTCAGAAAGAAGATGAAGAAGATGAGGGAACTGGGTAGAGATGTGATAGGAGGAAGAGTGGTGTGAGATGGGGGTGGGGGAATCCTCTCTAAATGTCTTTCTCTAATTGACATTTTCCAAACCTGTTTTAAGCAAATGACAATATATGCACACCCACAAGCATATGCAGTATTATGAACAAGCAACGGTAGCACACATCAGTAATCCCAGTCCTAGGAAGACTATAGCCAAGAAGATTGAGGCTCGCAAGGTGGTCAGCCTGGCCCACATTGTGAAATCCTGCCCCAAAATGCAAGTCAAAACATAAACAAAAGATGAGCCTTATCCAGGCTGCTGAAGTACTGTGCTTGAATGTGAAATGTCCTTACAGATTCATGTCTGAACTCTTGGTCCCTAGGCAGTGGCACCGTTTGGAAAAGTTTTGGAACCTTTAGGAAGTGAAGTCTTGATGAAGGAAGTCCATCACTGGAGGTGGGATTTGAGATTTTACAGCATGTCTCCACTCCCTGTTCCCTCTCCATGCTTCCTGTGTGCGGATTAAATGTGACCAGCTAGCTTCCTGTTCCTACCACCATGCTTTCCCCAACTGTTGGGCTTCCCTGCCATGATGGATTCCATTCCTCTAGAACCATAAGCATCAAGAGACCCCTCTCTCCTCTAAGTCGCTTTTGGTCATGGTGTTTTACCACAGCAACTTTAAAAAGTAACTAATAAAAACCTGATCTCAATCTTCTATAAATACTCTTATTTTAACAAGAGCACAAAGTTGGTGTTTTAAAAATCCAGCTTGATACACTTAAACTGTATCACAATTAGACTACAGAATTTTCTATTTTCATGGCAAAGATACATAAATTAATACTGATGTATATTCTTACAAAATGTCTACATACTAAAATTGCTATGGTCTCTAAAGATAGAGAATTCATACCTCTTAGATTACAACTGATCACACATTGTTCTTTTGAAATATGTTCACACAAAGAATCATTTTAGTATCAAATGTCACCCACAGATACAATTACCTAATCAACAAAAAACTATGCACTTGACCCTAATCACCAAGCGCCACAAAATAATCATCTCTAATTAGATGGAGAGTTGTAATCCTCCATCCACAACCAGAACGTGTCCCGTGACGTATGGCGACTCTAAAAGAAACACAACCGCATGTGCCACCTCAAGAACTTCTCCAAACCTCCCAAGAGGGATGCTCTTCTTTAAGTGTTCTTCTTTCAAGTGTTTTGTCATATCCGTGTGAATAAATCCTGAAAGAGAAATGCTAATTCAGTTGAAGGTATACATACTAAAGATGGCTGTTCATCTTTTATAAAGAGAAGTTGCTTCTGAGAACTTGTCATTATTAACAAACATTGTTTATGAAATACAGAATATTAATAGCAATTAATTAAATGTACAATTTTATTCACTTTAACTCAATGGATGTTTGTGGAACACAAAAATACCTGACTCCCAAGTCCATGAGTCAGTGCTTGTCAAATATAAAGAAAGATAATGCTGTAGAATGAGTAGGTAGATACAAACATGAATAAAACAATGAATTCTTAGGGAACTATAATCTACAGAAAGAGGAAGTAATTGCTACATAACCAGTTTTAATGTAATAAATTCTGGTGACTGTTTGTAATGCTATAAATAAAACACTATAGAAATGACTTTCACACAGGTGGGGGAGGAAGTGGTATGACAAAGATGGTCCTAGGAATTAATTTTGCAATCCTACTAAGAATTAATCCATTCCATACACTAGACTAAAATAAATGATGAAAGGGTAGCCCATGGTTCCAAAGTCCATATAAGAAAGTCTTATGTTCATATCTAATCCTGATAAAGATGTGCATAAAAGATGAAATTTTAACTCAATATTGGTATAAATGCAATAGAGTGTGCAGAGAGCAAGTTCTAGAGAGTGAAATATTTTATATTCAGTAATTCACAATGATTGTATGTATATATCACACATGCACAAACACCCCAGGATCAACTACAGGTTTAAGACAGTGGTTCTCAACCTTTGGGCCGCAACACCTTTGGGGGTTAAATGATCTTTTCACAGGGGTCACATATCAGATAGCCTGTGTATCAGATATTTATCTTATTATTCATAATGGTATCAAAATTACAGTTACAAAGCAGCAATGAAATAATTTTATGGCTGGCAGTCACCACAATATGAGGAACTGTATCAAAGGGTTGCAGCATTAGGAAGGTTAAGAACCACTGACTTAAGAAATTCCAACAAGATTCTAGAAATAAATATATATCACTAATAAAATGTTACCATATAGTATTTTGTTCACTAATTAATACTAAAAAAAAACATTTGAGACATGGTCTCACTAGGTACACCAGGCTAACCTAAAACTTCTATAAATCCACCAGTCTCTACCTTTTAAGGACTAAGACTGAAGACATATGCCACCATGCCCAGCTCCAGTCACTAGGTGTTTTGTTTTTGTTTTTGTTTTTTTAAGCAAACACTAACCTTCATGAAAGCAGCAGGTGTGGGGAAAGTGTACTAAATGCCAGACAAGCCACAGAAAGTGAAGCTCACTGTACACCCACAAAAGAAGTTTCCATATTGGTTTATGTTAAAACTAAATCATTTATAAATTCAATTATAAATCAACTTAAGTGCACTATCATTTAAAAATGACATGTTGATAACTGTGAGCTAAATACTAGATTCGTCTGCTAGCTCATTCTGTAATGATATATATATATATATATATCATTGTGTAATGATATATATATATGTATATATACACATATATATATATATATATATATATAAAATTAAGTTTACTTTGGGGTCTCACTTATGAAAACTTAAATGCTTTCTTTAAATTCCTGTGAGGAATAACTGTAGTTTTGGTTTTTTGGGTTTTTTTTTTCCCTACCATGAAATCTAATACAGTGAGAGGTTACTCATAAAATCTGGGAAGAAATTGAAAGGTCTTTCAAGAAGGAACATGTTAAGACCTGATAGATCCACAGCATAAAATAATATTTGTATTAATGGCATAAGTGAAGATTTCACATCTGTAACATTAAACTAAGGTTATATGTGAATTCCATTTATCACTACAGAAAACAAGGTGAAATAGACATGCCAAAATGCTACCACTCTCATCTGATTATTACTGGACCAAAGTTACCAGAATTATAGACCAGATGATGACTTTCTTTGTACTTTTCTTTTTAAGCTGTCCATACAGACTCTGTGTGTGTGTGTGTGTGTGTGTGTGTGTGTGTGTGTGTGTGTGTGTGTGTGTAATCTTTGCACTCAGATAAAAATTATTGAAAAAATATGAACATTATGAATTACACATGGTCTATAATGAGGGCCAGAAATAACAAAACTAATGTTGTATTACTTGTGTTTGCCTATGAGAATATAATGTAAAACACAGCCCCCTCTACAATCAAATCTCAAAACATTTATTTGGAAAGTCAGCACCATTCCCTCTCATCTTTAATACCGTGTGGGAAGGAAAGCATGAAGGCAACAGCTGACACAAATAAAGCAGACAGCCTCTGCGGACTTGCAACTATAAGCAAACGTGAGGTAGTGAGATGGAAGTCTCACTGCATAGCCCTGGCTGTCCTGGAGCTCCTATGTTGTGGAGGCTCGTCTCAAACTCACAGAGACCCACCTGCCTCTGTCTCCTGAGTGCTGTGACTAACAGAGCATGTCACCACACCTGGCCCAAAGACGAAGCTTAGTTCTTTAGGGAGGAGCCAGAATTCAGCAGAATCCAATTCTCCCAAGAACCCTTGAGTAAGATTCAATGCCTTGTGGTAGCACACTTTTTTTTAAAAGGATGTCCCAGAGAAAATTAACCCTATAACCACCTCAGATTATCAAAGTTGAGTGAAATAAAATTACTGATGTTAATGGTAACAACTTCATGTTACAATCCCTAGCCTAAGGCTACGGGACACAGCAGAAGAGAGGGTGGGAAGACTGTAAGTCAGTTGACCAGGATGTCTGTATGAAATAGTTTTACCTGCATACGACAGGGGTGCTCAACAATATGGTCACCTAAACAAGATGCATACAATGGCAATGCCAAGTGACACATCAGCATGGAAGAGGGGAATCTCATAAAGCCTGACCCCGAGATAAAGAGCTATAGCTAGTCAATGCTGCTGAGAAAAGGAGAACCAGTCTTCTACAAGGATGAGTTCCCAATAGGTTACCCAATTTCCAGGAGTCAGCCCTAAATACCCATATAAGCCACACTAAAAGGGACTCAGCAAGCTGTTACACATGCATAACACATGTATGTATGTAACAATAATAACTGAAGAAGAGGTCCTGAATATGAGAGAGAATTAAAGGAGAAACAGGAAGAGTTGGAGAGGGAGGGATAGAAATTATATAAATACAGTATTCATGTATAATCTCAAATTTTTTAAATTAAAAAAGAAAAATGTGTGTTATTGTCTCAAAGAATTCATAATACAACTGCCTTTTATTCTTTAATATTCTAACAAAATTGGTATAAAGTATTTCACACTAACTCCACAAATTCATGTATTTTAATCTAAAAAACATACTAACATAAATAAGTCACAAGAGACTACAGTAGTCATGGTCTATGAACACTCTTGTCAGTTTAGGTTAGCAACTTTGAGGCTGACTTCTATCAGGCTCTGGTGGTGTTTGCTGTGGTGAGGAAACCATTGGATTCTGGTTCACCAATCAATCAAGATTCTGCTCCCCGTTCTGTGATACCGAACAGCTGTGAGTGAAGGAACACTAGTTGACACAGAGGTGTCTACATATCACAAGATTAACAAACAGATCAAAGATGGTAAGTCCCTTCTAGTTTCCTTCAGCTGCGCATGGCTGGCTTTCGAGTAAGAAGTTATGACTAGAAGGTTAAGAAAACGAGGGAGGAAAGCCCATGTTTTTTTTGTTGTTGTTTTGTTTTTTTAATTTTACATATCAATCCCAGTTCCCTCCCATGCCCCCCCCACCACTCTCCCATCCCGTTCCCCCCCCTCCCCACTCCACAGGGAGGGTGATGCCTTCCAGGAAGGATCAACAAAATCTGTCATTTGCACTAGGGACTAGGCCCTCCCTCCTGCCTCTAGGTTAAGGGAGTATCCCTCTATGGGGGATGTGCTCCCAAAGTCCTTTGTGCACCAGGGATACAGCCTGGTTCCACTGTCAGAGGTCCCTTAGACTGCCCAGGCCTTCTAAATGAGACCCATGTTCAGAGGGTCTGAGTCAGTCCAATGCAGGTTTCCTAGCTATCAGTCTGGGGTCCATAAGCTCCCCCTTGTTCAGGTCAGCTATCTCTGTGGGTTTCTGTAGCCTGGTCTTGACCCCATTTTCTTATCACTCCTCCCTCTCTGCAACTGGATTCCAGGAGTTCAGCTCAGTGTTTAGCAGTGGGTGTCTGCTTCTATTTCCATCAGTTACTAGATGAGGGCTCTATGATGGCATAAGTTAGTTTCAATCTCATTATCAGGGAAGGGCATTTAACTTTCCACTGTTGCACAGATTGTTAATTGGGGTCAGTCTGGTAGGTCTCTGGACATTTCTCTAGAGTCAGTTTTCTCTTCAAACCTATAATGGCTCTCTCTATTGTGGTATCTCTTTTTTTGCTCTCATCTATTCCTCCCCTGACTCAATCTTCCTACAACCACATGTTCTCCTCTCCTCCCCTTCTCTTTCTCCTAACTCCCTGTCCACTCACTGCCCCCCTCCCACTCCCAATATGCTCAGGAAATCTTGTTCCTTTCCCCTTCTGTGAGGGACTTTGTATGAATCTCTTAGGTTCCTCCGTGTATCCTAGTTTCTCTGGCGGTGTGAATTACAGGCTAATGATCTTTTGCTCTATGTCTAAAATCCATATATGTGTGAGTACATACCACATTCCTCTTTTTGTGACTGGGTTACCTCACTTGGGATGGTTTCTTCAAGTTCCATCCATTTGCCTGCAAATTTCAAGATTCCATTGTTTTTCTTCCACTGACTAGTATTCCATTGTGTAAATGTACCACATCTTCTTTATCCATTCTTCAGTTGAGGAGCATCTAGGTTGCTTCCAGGTTTTTGCTATTACAAATAATGCTGCTATGAACATAGTTGAATAGATATCTTTGTTACATGGATGTGGATCATTTGCTTATATACCTAAGAGTGGGATTGTCGGGTCCTGTGGTAGACTGATTCCCATTTTCTTGAGGAACCACCATACTGATCTCCAAAATGGCTGTACAAGTTTGCACTCCCACCAGCAGTGGAGGAGTGTTCCCCTTTCTCCACATCCTCTCCAGCATAAGTTGTCATTGGTGTTTCTAATTTTAGCCATTCTGACAGGAGTAAAATGGTATCTCAGAGTTGTTTTGATTTCCATTTCCCTCATGGCTAAGGATGCTGAGCACCTTAAGGTCTTTCAGCCATTCTCTATTCAGTCCTGTACTCCACTTTTTAGTAGCGTTATTTGGTGTTTTGGTAACTAGCTTCTTGAGTTCTTTGTATATTTTGGAAATCAGCCCTCTGTCAGATGTGGGTTGGTGAAGATTTTTTCCCAGTCTGTGGGCTGCCGTTTCTGTCACTATTTGCAGATGATATGATAGTTTACATAAGTGACCAAAAAATTCTACCAGGGAACTCCTACAGCTGATAAACACATTCAGCAAATTAACAAGATACAAGATTAACTCAAAAAATTCAGTAGCCCTACTATATATAAGCGATAAAGGGGCTGAGAAAGAAATCAGAGAAATATCATCCTTTACAATAGCCACAAACAACATAAAGCATCTTGAAGTAACACTTACCAAACAAGTGAAAGACCTATATAGCAAGAACCTTGTGTCTTTAAAGAAAGAAATTAAAGAAGATACCAGAAAATGGAAAGCTCTCCCATGCTCTTAGATAGACAGGATAAACATAGTAAAAATGGCAATCTTGCCAAGAGCAATCTACAGATTCAAAGCAATCCCCATTAAAATCACAGCACGATTCTTCACAGACCTTGAAATGATAATAATCAACTTTATATGGAAAAGCAAAAGACCCAGGATAGCCATACAACCCTGTACAATAAAAGAACTTCAGGAGGCATCACCATCCCCGACTTCAAGCTCTACTATAGAGCTATAGTCCTGAAAACAGCCTGGTATTGGCACAAAAATAGACAGGTAGACCAATGGAATGGAATTGAAAATCCTGACATTAACCCACACACCTATGAACACCTGATTTTTGACAAAACAGCTAAAAGAATACAATGGGGGGAGGAAAGCATCTTCAACAAATGGTGCTGGTACACCTGGATGATGGTGTATAGAAGACGGCAGATAGACCCATGTCTATCACCATACACAAAGTTTAAGTCCAAATGGATCAAAGACCTCAACATAAACCCAGCCACACTGAACCTCTTAGAAGAGAAAGTGGAAGGTACCCTTGAACAAACTGATACAGGAGACTACTTCCTGAACATAACACCAGTAGCACAGACACTGAGATCAACAATTAATAAATGGGACCTCCTCAAACTAAGACACTTCTGTAAGGCAAAGGACACAGTAGATAAATAAGAAATGTTAACGAATCTCTAATGATAAATCACTCGGGCTGTACCAAATGTCCTTTGCCAATGCTCATGAACCGTGTTTCGCTTAGAAATATATTCACAGCCCAAAGTTTACATACAAATATCTCTTAGGTACCCACCCCATATATCACAGAGCTGAGAGAGGTATTAGGGGCCCCTAAACATCCCATGTACCTATTATTATACTGTCTTACTTTCCAGTTTGTCTTCTTTCCCTGGCCCCAAAAGACTTCTCTCCATATCATTCGTATTTATAAAGCTCTAGAAAGTTTGTCCAGCTCCCCCACTTTTGTTATTTGTGTATTCACAAAGTCTTAAATGGCTATAAAAACTATAAACTACCAGTAGGTGCCACTATCCAATGGGGGATGCTGCTGCATTACTTTGCTGGACACTTAGAGGTTTCCAACTGGCACAAAGCCATCATCCCTTAGATAAAATAAAAATTAAAACAGTAAGTGAAATGGCATGCATTCTAGCAACTTAGAATAAAGATATTCCACTCCACTTCCTACTGGATATATAATGACATGACAATGGGTGGAGGGGTTGGTGTCTGGGAATCAAAATCAGGACTTGCTGGGCAAATGCTCCAGCACTAGCCCACACCTCAAAGTCTACTTTTAAAATATGAAGTCTTTAGAGTCTGGGATACTCTGGCTCCTAAAAGTAAGCCTGTGGTGATATTTTGTTTGTGCTCTAACAAATAAAGCTTGCCTGAAAATCTGAGGGTGGAGCTAGCCACTAGTTAACCATAGAGGCCAGGCAGTGGTGGCACACACCCTTTGATCCCAGCACTTGGGAGGTGGAGACAGGAATATAAGGCCGGTGGAGGAGACAGGATCTCTTGCTCATTGAATCTGAGGATTCGTAGAGACAGGAGCTCGGCCCCTTTCTTTATTCTGAGGATTTGGTAGAGCTAAGAAGTCTCTCTAGTGGCTTCTCCTTTACCTCTCTGATCATTCAGCATTTACTCAGATATCTAACTCTGGGTTCTTACTGTTAAGACTAATTAGGATCATACTACGTGGAGTGTAGCTCTTGCCCAGTAAGATTTTATATTTTTTATAAAATATAATATAATTATATATATATAATTTATGTATAATTATATTATATATTTATACTCATTTATATAATTTATATAAATATAATATAATATAATTATTTTATATTCTCTGAAGAAAGTACATTTCATTGATTCATTTTGATGACAGTCAATCTACTTCTCATATTCATTGATTTCCAATTAGTGAGATCCATCTATGATGACCAAAGCTGAGAAAGTACTTTACAGAACAAGATCTTTAAAGAACAGTCAAGGATTTAGAATGGAGTGACAGTCTAATTTATTATTTGCCTTGTTCTTTGTTTTTCCTGCTACAATTGCTTTCCAACTGTTTTCCTGCTAATTGGAACCTCCACTTGAAGTTAATCAGGAAACCTTCACATAAAAAGAAGCAAACTAGAGGCCTGAAGGCTGAGAAGACGGCTCAGTGAGGAAAGCACTTACTGTACTAGCATAAGGCCCTCAGTCTGGATACCCTGGACCCACAGCAAAGCCAGGCATGGCAGCACAGGGGACCAGCACTGGGGGGTGGGAGGGCAGGGAAGACTGACAGATCACAGGCTCTCATTGAGCTTAAACATTGAGCTTTGGCTTCAGTAAGAGGCCCTGTCTCAAAGAATACAGTGGAGATGTGATTGACAGTCCTCCTCACATGAGTACACGGGTAAGTACACCAAAAGTGCCCATTTGAAAGCTCTGTTTAAAGATTAAGTCAACAAATAATCCATAGAATTAATTTAATCTTGTTACTTCAACTTGTACTGTACACACACACTCTATATTACTAAGTGGCCACACTTTAGAAACAGATTTTTAGGTCCAATATGAATTGCACTGGAAAAATCAGATCATTACAAAAGACTCTATGGCATTTCCATAACAGCCAGGGAGCTTTAGGTAAATTACATCAAATCCCTGACCACAATTTTCTAAATTGTCAATGTGACTGAAATAAGTGAGCTGTGGTAGAGCAAGCCTACAATCCCAGTATAACTAGAGAGCATGGTGAAGGTCCAGTCTCAAAACACAAGATGATCTCCAGGGGTCTCTTACCATAATGTATTCCTTAATTTAAAAGCAAAGATTTTTATGCAAAACATGAGGTACAAGAAAAAATTTTTGGTAACTAGTTCATTATTTCTTTCCACAATGACACTATCCAAATGTCAATTAATGACTATCAATTTACTGATTATGGGCAAATAAATGGCCTTTCTTAATACCACAAAACCATACTACAGTTATTGTAGGAAGTCTTCACTGACCTGGTGCGACCACATTTACTCTGATTTTCTTCCGTGCAACCTCTTTAGCAAGCGAGCGAGAAAACCCAATGAGCCCTCCTTTGCTGGCGCTGTAAACGGACTGGCCCACATTGCCTTTTAAGCCAATTATACTCCCTGCAAGAAAGAAGAAACAAGCAAGTGTGAACCAATTAGCTTGTTATTTGAGAATTCACAGAATGTACGATCCACAAATAAGAATGGTAAACCCACCTTCCTCCATTCTTTGCTAAAATGAGCAACTCCAAGTACTGTCCTGAAAGCGGTAATATTGAAAGGATTCAACCTGATCCCCACACAGGGTGAACAGAAACCGAAAGAAATGATGTAAGCCCACCAAGACCAGGGAAAAGGTTTGCATGACCTGTTACATGTATAAAAGGTTGGAAGAGGTCAGTAAGAATCCTGGGTCTGACAGTGTGACAGTAGGAGTGAGAAAAGTCACCCTTGGTGCAGACGTCTGAACACTCAGCCCCAAAGTTGGGTGTCACTGTTGGGGAATTTTAGGAGGCGTGGCCTTTCTGGAAGTGTGTCGTGGGGAAGGGGTGGGCTTTAGGAGTACATAGCTTCACCCCACTTCCAGTTCTCTCTTTGCTTCAAGCCTGAGGTTGAGATGTCGTCACCTCTCAGCTTCCTGCTTCTGCCACCATGCCTGCCTCTTGCCTCCCCACTGTGATGGACTTGTATCCCTCAGGGACCATAAGCCAAAATAAACTCTTTATTTATAAGTATTCTCAGTCATGGCATTTTATCACAGCAACAGAAAAATAACAAGCATGGGCAGAAGTAAGTTAAAGCCAGAAACTGTAAAGTAAAAACTAATTTTATGATTCTATAGTAGATATGTATAAATAATCACTTTCATATACAAGAATGAATCCAATACATTTAAACTGCTGTCAATCAAAAATGACCATACAAACTTCCTAACTGCAATTTTGCTACTTTTGTTTATATTTACCTTGTACTTGCTACTAAGCATTACTCATTGACCTTGTCTAATAAATATGTAAGAATAATTTATAACTCAAATATCAATTTATGCAAATATATGCTGGCAAAACAGAAGTAGAAAAGTAATTTTCTGGACCACTGGCCTGTGCTTACAAAATAAAAATTAAACAGGAACCTAACACACGAACACAAAATTGAAATTACTTTTGAAAAAGAGAATATTCTACTTTTTTATTGTAATTAAGAAGCCCAGTGTTGAAATGTTTACTTACATTACATGGTCAACCACTGTTTGATGACAGTAACTTGCCTTAAGAAATACACAGTAAGGTGGTTTCACAGGAGGGCGAGCATCCCAGAGTATGCTTACATAAAACAAGCTGTTACAGCCCACTTCTCCTGCACTAGATACATCCCCCACTGTTCCCAAGCTACAAACCCAGGCATAGCAGAAAGGCCCAAGGGGAAACTTTCATAACTAACTGGCCATGCTCCATTTTCATATGGTTTAAGCAATGACTTCTGAAATACCAACAAGTCTACAAGTTCAGCCTTTTCTGTGGTACTTTTCTATAGAATAAGTATGTCCTTTATTATAAATATATCAGTCTTAGCAACATTCTAAGATTTTGAGGACTTGGATTTCCGAAACTTATCTAAAATGTAGTTATTTTAACAAATATGCCCTGTGATATCCAGGCACAGTCTCAGATGACAGGTCTTAAGAATCCAAAATCTGAAGTGGCTAGGTCACCAATTCCTCCTAAGGGCACTAAAATTTATTGAAACCATCTAAGGTATTGCTTGCCACTTAAAAATAAGAGCAGATAGTCGGCTACAATTTTCAAGTACTAAACTGAAATCAAATTCCATTATTCTGCACTTTCTGCTCTTCAGGCACGAACCCCCCACAACGCCTCTTCCCTGTGGTTCTAACAAACTAAAGGCTATTTACATGTACTCTGAAATGGTCCTTAACCCTTGACACTAGACAGATCAGTGATCCATGCAACTGCTATGAATAATTATTATTTAGCCTCCATGCCTACAAGTTTCTTTTTTAATTTGAAAAATTAGATTGGATTTCTTTGCAATTTTTAAAAATAAAATATAATGGTATCCTTTTCTACCTCCTTTTTCTCCCTCCCATTTACCCCCTCCCATTTGCCCCCTCCCATTTGCCCCCTCACACTCTCAAATCAAGACTCTCTTTTTCTTTATTATTGTTACATATATATATATGCACATATGTGTGTATACATACATACATACATGCATACATACATACATATTCTTTTTCATGTTTCTTGTATGTAACAGTATCGGGTCAGATCACTTGGTACTGGATAACCAATTAGGGGGCTCCTCCCTGGGGAAGGCTATTCTCCTGTTCTCAGGAGTCCTCAGTTTCTTGTAGCTCTTTGTTCAGGGGTAGGATGCCTTGAGTTTTCCCTCTTCTGTCTTAGCAATGTCTACTGTGGTGGTTTGAAAGAAAATGGCCCCCAAAGAGAGTGGCACTATTAGGAGGTATGGACTTACAAGAGTGGTGTAGCCTAGTTGCAGGCAGTGTGTCACTGTGGAGTCTCATACACACTCAAGCCACACTCAGTAAGACAGACCACTTGCTGTTGCCTGTGAATCAAGATATAAGAACTTGCAGCACCTTCTCCAGCACCATGTCTGCCTGCATGATGCCAAGATGATAAGAGACTGAACCTTTGAAACTGTAAGCCACCGCCTCAATTAAATGTTTTCCTTGTAAGAGTTGCTGTGGTCATGGTGTCTCTTTACAGCAACAGGAACCCCTAACTAAACATCTACTGATAGGTCACTGTCCATGTGTTGCTTAGGCAGCCATGTTGTTGAGGTATTATGGGTGTAGCACTCTGGTTATTTCTAAGAATCACAATCTCACAGTACAGTATCTGGCCCTTTGGCTCTTACAATCATTAAAGGTTTGATGAAAAAGAAAAGGAAAGGAAAGAGAAGGGAAGGGGAGGGGAGGAGATGGAAAGGAAAAAGAAAAGGAAGAAGAAAAGGGAAAAAGGAGACTGGACGCCTAACTTCTGTTGAAAACTGAGACTGCTGACAGAATTAGTGTGGCATTCATATACAGCAAGTCTGTTGGATGTGTGCATCTGTAGCCTCTCCCATTCCATACAGTCTTGGAACACTGAATCTAGATGCCATTTGTCACATGGCTTCTACTGTCATTTTTAATACATGGTAAGTCACTCGTTTAATGCCCAGCTGACTGCTGTGGAGATGTACATCTGAGAGCTCTGTCCCATTCATCAATCAGTTAATTACTTTTCCCATAGTTAACAAAGGGATGAACTTCACTGTTGACCAAGTGAATCAGTGGATTAGGTGTATATGCAGTCATTATAAACGCAGGAAGGTGAACACTCACCTACATTCACGATGGATCCACCCCGCTGGATCATCGTCCTCATGGCGGCTTTGCATGTCAGCATGGAGCCCAAAAGGTTAGTGTGAAGCTGAGATACCATATCTTCAGTTTTTGTTCTTACTAAAAGACCATCTCTACAAGGAAGAAACAGCAGGGCCATCAACAAGTAGATGGAAAACCTCAAGTCTAGGAGCTGGAGAACTGGCTCAGAGTTAACAGTTCCAGTTGCTCCTTCAGGAGAACCTAGTTCAGTTCCCAGCACCCATGTCAGGAAACTCACAACCAGCTGGAGCTCCAGCTCCAGAGTATTCAACATCCACTTTAGGGTTCCACAGGCAACCACTCATATGCACACTCACATACACACACAAAATTTTAAAATAGCAAACATAAGCTGGCCATTGGGGGAGCACGCCGTTACTCCCAGCACAGAGGCAGGCAGATCTCTGTGTTCAAGGCCAGCCTGGCCTACAGAGAGAGTTTCAGGACATCCAGGACTGTTACACAGAGAAACCTGGTCTCAAAACACAAAGCAACAAAATAGCAAAAGTATTTTTAAAAACTCAAATCAAAGCATACATACAATTCTGATTAAAAATAAGTATAGCTGTGCTTTCTAGCTAAATGCTGAGCAGTCCCATTTTGAACTTAACTTTAAAACTACTAAATAAACTACTGATAAGTCAGAAAGAAAGGCATGGTTGTCTGCCTCTCTACCAGAGTGACAAATGTTGCCAGTGGCTAAACACAGGATCAAACTACCAAAGGGGCTAACTTACTGCCAGTTTTGCCTCGTGACTACGGTCTAACAGTTTCTCCTAAACTCATCTTTTTAAAAAATCAACAAAACCCCTTTTCCTTTATTATTACATTTATTATTCTATAATACTACATTAGTAGTAAGCTCATTATGATCAGAACTCAGAACACTGGCTTCCTATGAGAAGAGACTAAACAGGCCTTCTGGTATGCAGGGTCATGTGCTGGTTGAGTTTGTAAGAATTCATCCAACGGGACATTTATCTCAACATAGAAGAACAGAGCTAAAGAGATGGCTTAATGATTGAAAGCACATACTGACCTTCTTATAGAGGACCCAAGTTCAGTTTCTAGCACACATGTCAAATAGCTCACAGGTGCCTATATCTCCAGGGTGTTTTATGCAGTCTTTTAGTCTCATGAATACATACTAATACACAGACACACACACACACACACACACACACACACAGACACACACAGACACACACACACACACAATCTTTTTAATAAAAGAATGTATGGATTGACACTTTCAAAGTATGACTTTCCAGTTAGAAGTAAAACAGTCTAATACATGACCTCATACTAACTGTGGTGCTTTGTGTGAGAATGGCCCTCATAGGCTCATATTTGAATACTCGGTCTCCACTTTGGGACCAAGTTTGGGAAGGATCAGAAGTGTGGCCTTGTTGGAGGAGGTTCATCACTGGGAGCAGGCTTTGAGGTTTCAAAAGACTACCCTATTCCCATTGTGTCCCATCTCTGCCTCCTATATGCAGATCAAGATGAGTCTGCAGCTGTTGCTGGTACCATGACTTCACTCCATCAACATGACTTTAACACTCTGAAACCACACCTCAATTACATACTTTGTTTTATATATTACCTAGATCGTGGTATTTTGTCACGACAATGGAAAAGTAAATAAGATATAGACCTATTAAGAAAAATCTTTTTTTATAAAAGATATAAGAAATTTACCTTAGTCTTTGACCAACCTGTTAATGCCAGCTGCATTTACCAAGAAATTTACTGGACCTAAATGTTTCTCCATCTCTTCAAATGTATTTTGAACATCCTGTTCTTTAGCAACATCGCAGCTAAATGCCAAATGGTTTCCTACAAAACAAAGTAAAATCAGAATTGCCTCTAAATCTTAACTTGAATTTGGAATTTATTTGCTGTATGATTAGTCTATAAGAGAAGCCTGTGAGGAACCTAGAGATGAAAACATGTGGTGGATTCCTGCCCTCATGGACCACCCAATTAAAGAGGCAGAGTGGAACAAAGTGGAGAAGAAATAATGAGGTTTTGTTTCTTCCTCCTTTTTGTTTTTGCTCTGAGACAAGGTCTTGCTGTGCTGCCTGACAAACGCTAGGCACATGAAAAAAACTCAGCCTGACAAATGCTAGGCAAATGAAATAAAATAAAATGCCACAAAAAAAAAAAAAAACTAACTTCAAAACTTCAACTTTGGGTTTTGGTGGCACAGTGGTGCTCGGCTATCTCCAATGCTGGAGCTTTTTGGATTCACAAGTTGAAGGTTATCCTGGGGAAGTGAGACCATAAATCCTTAAAAAGAAATAAGCTTGGAATGTTTAAAAATGAATATAGTCAGGGCTAGATGATCTGGATTGAACTCTTCAGATTCATCTGCTGGAAGATGTCCTCCGCCTTCCACATGTGCACTATGGTACATACGTACCCTCCCATCTAAATAAAAAACATGTAAAGACCTGCAATAAAATCTGGGCATGGTAACTGGTGCATGCCTGCTGTCCCAGCACTGAGGCATGAGATGCAGCTGTAAGTTTGTGGCATGGGCAGAGGTGGCTCAGTAGAGCTCTGAGTTTGATTCCCATTACCACACACAAGCAATTATACCTCGGAAGGGAAAGTATCCTCTATTTAACAAGCTACTATGTTAATATTCATGTTCCTTAATTTATGGTGGGGATACACCTTTCTGTGTAGCCAAGATGAAACCACTGTCTTCCGGAGAACCACACAACAGGGAGCGGTATGGAGTATCAGTTGGTCAGCAAACCGGAAGCAGTGCTGAATGGACGCTCAAGTTTGTGCTCACACGGGGTGGGGGTTGTGGGGGACCAGACACCATGGTGCTCCCTGTGTTCCCACCATTGAGGAGGCTGAGGCTGGATCTGCATCCAAGGCTGTATAGTGAGGCTCAGTGTTAAAGGAAGCAAGGAGGCTGGAGGTAGACATCACACTGCAGGTTCAAAGCGTGCTTTGTACTAAAGATGTCACTGTCACAGTATGGGAATCTCAGCAATGGAGCGACTCAAGCACAAGAATCGCTAGTTCAAAGCCAGTCTGAGTTACATAACAAGACTGTCTCCACAAAAATACATAAATATAGCAGGCACTGGATACACCCTCAGACGTGTAACACCCAATGCTTTCCTGATAGTGACATGTAGCTTTCTCCATTCTAGTAGCAATGCTGTCTTCCATGTTGTCTTCTCACAGTTATCGAGACTTAAACTTGCAATTCAATGACTAACCCGTTATTAATAATGCGTGAGCCGGTGGGGGGGGATTGGAATGCGATTAAAAGGACATAGCAAAACAATTTAGTAGCTTACTAAAGTGTTTGATCAGCTTGGGAAAGCAACACTGATCTATCAGCTGGCTGCTAATCAAGAGTTTCTCTTTGAAATACTGCTGGGTGCCTTCGCACAGGGCAAGAGCCCTCGGGAAAATTTAATCTAGCCGTTTCTACCAGGCAGCCTGACCTTCCTGACTTCGCTCTTTTCGGTCTGATCGGGTCCTGTTGTCTCCTACCAGAGGCCCGAGCAAGGCAGCTCTCAATGTCAGACCTGGCCGTGGGGCGACGGCTACTTCTCGGGGGTCCCCACTGAGGACCTGGGGTGCAGACTGGTCTACCGGGCCAGTGACCCGGGGGCTCGCACCCGGTACCTACCGCCGAGCTCGCCGGCGGCGGCTTTGGCTACTTCCAGGTTTCTGGCCACGATCGCCAGACGGTAGCCCTTCTGTGCCATTAGCTGGGCTACAGCCCTGCCGATCCCCCGGGAGCCGCCAAAAACCGCACAGACTTTGTCCATCTTGAACCCGGACAAGCAAGATGGAACTCTAGGAGTCAGAACGTATAAGATACAGCTGAGGGCGTGGGGAGGAAAAAACAAAAAATAAAAATGAGTAAGCAAGGCCGGTCGACAGCCGACCCTGACCACAGAATACGGCGCGAAGAGTTATACGTCAACGCGCACGGACTCGTCGATGTTGCGTTGCATGCTGGGACCTGTAGTCCTCGCTCGGGAGGCCCGCGCCTGTGCCTGTGAGCATTGTAGCTGGTTGCCTGTTCCAGTGCTGGAATAGTCAAGAGACAATAGCTCAGAAACAATCGGGTTGCCTAAACCGTGGACTTTCCAGACCGTATTTAGCATCCACATTATGTCCTTTTGGGTGTGTACCTTGACCTGGTTCATCCACTTTTTTTTTTTTTTCTACAGACAAAGCCTTTTGGAAAATCATAAGGCCATCCCCCTAGCACGAGGGTGGATGTCCTGTCGAAGAACACTACCAGGGTGTGGTGGCATAGTCCTGTACTCCCAGCACTCAGAAGGTTGAGGCAAGAGAATTGTAAGGGAAAGAGGCCAACTAAAGAAATACACCCCGAGCAGAGCCAAAGAAACACACTCTGGCCCTGTAACCAGAACCAAAGAAATGTACCCTGACCCTGAAAGCAGTGCCAAAGAAACACACTTGGCCCCAGAATCAGAGCCAGTGAAAGAAATACACCCTGGTCCTAAAATTACAGCCAAAAGGCCAAAAAAGACCAGTGAAAGGAACACACTTTGGCCCTGAAACCAGAGCCAAATCTGACCCTAAACCTGTGCAGAAAACCGTGAGCATGAGATCTAGCCAGTCTGAGCTCAAGGATTGAAATCTGACCAATCCCCACCCTGGAAATCTCACTGGGAAAACTTTATCCCCTAAGAAGCCCTATATAAAACCCTGTGTCAGGGTGGCAGAAGGAAGCTACTCTCCTGGATTCTTCCCTCCCAATAAGTCTCTTGAACGAGGTTTGGGTGAGACCTTCTTTTGCCTCTTTTGCCAGAGCAGAGACTCAGACCACCCTGATGGAGCCAAAGTGTAACAACTTTGCAGGGGAAATCCTCTCCTGCCAAAGCAGAGCTGATACACTGGGAAAGCCTTTCCCTGAAGCAGGGCTGTAAGCCGCTATGCTTACTGTGACCTGTGGTATTCCTTGGCTCCCGAGTGCCAGAACACCTTCCCATCTGAGTTGTAACACTCAGTATTCTGGCTCCCAAGTGCCAGAATCCCAGTCTATCCCATCTGAGCCGTCAAAATGCTTTCAGGGATCACTGGACCACTGAGAGTTCAAGACCAACCTGGTCTACAAAGTGAGAACCTGTCTCAAAGATACAACAAAGAAAGAATACTGTGAAGGGGTTCAATAAATGTTGCATGCTTCTCTTTCTGAGACACAGACCCAGGCTGGCCTCAAACCCTCAAGGATCCTCCTCCCTCAGCCTCCAGAGTGCTGGGACTACAGGCATGGACCACCACACCCTTTATAACTGAATGACCTGAATACTCTGAAGATGAAAGATAGCTTAGATCATCGTTGACAATATTGGGTTCCTGTACTCCTAAATAACATGTTCTGGGTGCTTTAAAAAAAAAAACAAAAAACGAAAAAGGCAGCTAAGCAGTGGTGGTGCATACCTTTGACCCCAGGACTCCAGAGACAGAGGCAGGTGGGTCGCTGTGAGTTTGAGGACAAGTTCCAGGACAGCCAGGGCTACACAGGGAAATGCTATCTCAACACCCCCCCCCGAAAATAAATAAATAAATAAATAAATAAATAAATAAATAAATAAATAAATAAATCATCATCTGTTACCATTCTTGTGTAAAAAGAGATGTTTCTTGACAGAGTATCAGTGAACTGGATTCAGAAAATACAAGCCATGGTCCTGTGGTTAAAAAACAGACGCACACAATCTGAGGCAACAAAATTCATTCGCATAAAACACTAGTGAGTTGAACTAGTTAATAAAGTAGAGTTGTGTAACACCAGAAGTCAAAGCAAGAGGTCAGTGAGGAGTAAAGGCAGAAAAGCTGGAGCTGCATGCTCATTCGAAAACAGGGAGGAAGATTGCTTTAGGAAAGCTGAGCCTAGTTCTTAAGGTTTTTGTTTTTCTTTCACCTAAATCCAAATGGGATTTGAAACAGCTGAAAAATACATGGGTTATTTTTCAAGTGTTCTATTTTACTGTGTTCTGATTGAGATATGGTCTTGTCACGCAGCCCATGCTGGTCTCAAACTCATGGTTGTCTTGTGTGAGCCTGGTAAGTGCTGGGGTTTTTAGGCATGCCCCAACTCTCCAGGTTTCTTGTGTGTGTGTGTGTGTGTGTGTGTGTGTGTGTGTGTGTGTGTGTGTGTGTGTGTTTATTTTTTTCCAGAATTTCATATATTTCATATATTCATTCACTCCTTATGTTCTCCTCTTAAACTCCTCCCAAAGACCACCAAATGTTCCCTTCCCAACTTCATAAAATGCTTACATAATTTATATTATATATTACACAAATATTCCACAGAGTTCTATCTGTGCTGTTCATACATTGATGGTGTAGGATCATCCACTGGAGCATGATCAAACTACCAAGAAGCATACCCCTAAAGAAAATTAACTCCCCCTTCCCTAGCACCAGTCAATAGCTCCTCAGCTGGGAGGACAGTCATATGCCCCCTCCCCAAACATGATGGAATGCTGACTGGGTTAATCTGATGCAAGTCTTGTGCAGGCAACCACAGCTACTGTGAAAGCAGCCAGCGGTCCTGTCATGTCCACAGGACACTATATTGCTCTGTCTTCCTGGATCTCTGACCTTACAGTCATTCTTCTCCCTCCTCAGCAATGTTCCCTGAGCTTTAGGGAGAGAAGGGGTGACACAGGTATCCCATGCATATTTTCTCTGTGTTTCTCAGCAGTTATAATAGTCTGTGTTGATTGTCATCTACTGTAAAGAGCTTTTCTGATGAGATCTGAGAACTACACTAATCTATCGGAATAAGGATATACACTTAGAAGGCATTTTGACACTATGTCCACTTAGCAAAAATAAAAGTAACAAGTTTTTTCTAGATTTACAGTGCCCATTATGGGTTTTCTCCAGTGGATAAAGTCTCAAATCCTACCAGAAAATTGTTGGTTACCCCATAACATTGATGCCACTATTGAGCCCATGGGCATGTTCTTACCAGGACAGTCTTTATTACAGCTTTCCAGGTTCATATCAAGACTACTGATGAGTTTACTCTTCAATCAGCCTACATACCACTTTTTCATACGATGACAGCTAATCAACAGAGAAAAAGCTTCCTGGCCATTACTGGCTTGATTTCTCCAAGTCCTATAGTCCTAAGGCCAGAGTGTGTGCTGCTGTCTTCAACAATACTGTCATACTGTCACCTTCTGATGGGTAGCCAAGAGGAAAGGCAACAACCTGTATTGTCTTGGAGGAATGTAGGCTTCTCTTGACCAACAACTTTAGGGGAGAAATCTAATGCCTGGCACTGGGATTTTTACATGTTAACCTATGGCTTCTGGGAAGAGTATTATCCCTCTGTGTAGGATATGGAGTTAACCATTTCAAACGGCAAAAGTGGCCAAGACTCGGTGATAAAAGCCTATAACCCCTATAGTCCCTGGAGAGTGGAGGCATGAGTTGTGAAAGTTCACAGTCTACCCTGATTACAGAATGAGCTCAAGAATAGCCTGGGCAATTTAGTAAAACACGGATTGAACAAAAAGTAAAGACAAAAGATGGGTGGAGGGCCATCAAATTGTCTCAGAGAGTAAAGGAGCTCACTGTGTAAGGCTGGTAACTTGGCATACATCCTGGAACACACACAAAGATGGATGGAGAGTACCAACTCCCCAAGTACACCATGGCAATGCACCCCTAGACATTCTTATCATGCAAACAATAAATAAATGTTTTTCTAAGATGGAGGTGCACATCAGTAGAAGCACTAGCACATCGTGGAAAACAGCCTTGATTCAATCTGTAGTGGTATAAAAAAAAAGACCAGCAAAGGCGGCTGGAGAGATGGCTAAGAGCTTAAGAGCACTGGCTGCTCTTTCAGAAGACAGGAGTTCAATTCCCAGCACCCACATGGCAGCTCAGAACTGTCTATAACTCCAGTTCCTGGGATCTGACACCGCCACACCAATGCACCTAAAATAAAGTTAAATTATAAGTAAAAAAAAAAAAAAAAAAAAAAAAAAGACCAGTAAAACAATTAACCAGCCTCAACTGCCCCTTCTTCCCAGAGATCATAAAGTAGGGTCATAAGAAAACTTGATTCAAATAAAGTCATGATATAAAAATATTTTTAGTGCTACAGATATAGTTCAGTGGAAGACCAGCTCTGAAGAAAATAACCAAGTCTAGTTAGCGCTAAAGAGATACATAGGTTATTAGGAGTCTCCTAGTAGCCACGAAAAAATAGAAATATAACTATGTTAAGAGCAGGTTTTTCCAGCAGCCTGGAGCCACCGCCGTGCCAGCCCCAAATAACACACAGAGACACTGTATTAGATATAAAGCTGTTAGCCTGTTGGCTAGCTTTGTTTTAAATATTAACCCATTTCTATTAATCTAAGTATTTACACATGCTCTTATCTTACTGGAGAGAGGGCCCGGACCTCTGTTCTCTCCAGTCTCTACATCTTGACCCCTCCCTCCTACTTCCCGAATCCTCCTTGTCTCCTAGTCCCAACTATCTTGTTTCCTATTGGCCAACAGTGCTTTATTCATTAACCAATATGAGAAACATATTTACAGAGATCTCCCATCATAACTATTTACATGGAATAGTTTCTCTCTCTCTCTCTCTCTCTCTCTCTCTCTCTCTCTCTCTCTCTGTGTGTGTGTGTGTGTGTGTGTGTGTGTGTGTGTGTGTGTGTGTGTGTGTGTCTGTGTGTGTCTGTGTGGTGTCTGTGTGTGTCTGTGTGTCTGTGTGTAGTACTGGAGACTGAATCCAGGGATTCATGTATGCTGGCAAGTAAACTGGGCCATATTTCCAGCCCGTGTAGAAATGTCTGTGGGAAACAGACATAGTAGTTGTGTAGCAAGTTGGTCAGAGTAACATTCCCTTCTCAGAAGTCCTCCCTAAGGGCACATGATGCTAAACAGTGCTCTTTATGAGGGGGAAGAAAGACTGTAAAGATATCTTTACAGAATCTATTATAATATATTAAAAGTCAACACAGTAGGAAATTCAACCCCATATAGGAAATTAAACCCCATAACCCAACATTCAGACACAAGAGCAGGTCTTTGTGTGACCAGAAGGATTAGGGAAGAAGGCTAATTACAGGAAAAGTGGGATGGGCTGGGTTCTAAGAGCTTTAAAGCCATATGCAAACATTACATCGGGAAGTCTCTGCATGCTTTTGACTCTGGAAGTCAAAATATAAAAGCTGTATTTAAGAATTATCAGTATACACCAGGAAAATTGGAGCATGCCTGTGATCCCTTCACTAGGGAGGTTGAGGCAGTAGGACCATGAGTTGGAGGTCTACCCTGAACTACAAAGGGAGACTCTGGTTCGAAACCAAAATTAATAATAGGTGATGTTTGAAGTGTGATCCTAATTAGTCTTATCAAAAACAAACAAACAAACCAAACAAAAACAAAACAAAAACAAAAAACATCAGAGTCAGATATTGAGGTAAATGCTGAAAGATCAGAAAAGAAAAAAAAATCAAAAACAAAAAAATAAAGTGGCCCCAGTTACTTCTTACCTCTCTGAATCCTCAGACAGATCCTGTCTCCGACCAGCCTTATCACTTTCTGTCCTCCTTTCTCCATTCTGTACAGACCTCCAGACTTCTATGGTTAACTAGTGGCTATCTCCATTCTCTGATCTGCAGGCAAGCTTTATTTGTCAGAACACAAGCAAAATATCACACAACAGATGTCAAGGTGTGTCAGGTTCAATTTAAAGCCTCCCTCCCATAATACACCCACATGTGATCTTGGAAAGGCAAAAGCTAGTTGGTCAAACCGCCAAAAACAGTGTTCATATTCTTGGCACAGAGCAGAGAATTTTGATCATTCCAAACATTTCTGCCCACTTCATAGCAAAATCCAGGGTGATATTTTTCCATGCAGAATTATTTTAACAAAAGCATGTGTTTTTAGAGCTGTGCCACCTGTCATAAAGATCATTAACGTGTGATGTGGGGTGACATTCAGCATTCTCCAAACTTTCCACCTTTCTCCCAGTGCACACACAGTAGATGGGCAGACTGAGCTTTCCTGTCAACGCATGCATCCGTTTAAACCCCCAAGGTTATTATATATTTTTCTCTCTTAATACAGAATCATTACCAGCCTGGATAAAGATCTCCCCATCACAACCTGTCATCTTTTAGTTGAAAGGATTACCTCATGAGGAGGCTTTGCCCTAGTCCCCTGGTAACAGAGTCAGGGCTTGTAAATTAAACTGGGTCTCCCCTACCCAGCAGGACAATGGAAAAAGCCATCGTGGGAATGCACACTCCATCTCAGGACACATGTCACTTTCCTGGAATGATTTTCATCATATTCTATACTGTTGTTTCATTTAAACCCACATAGGATATATTTCCTCTGGGCTCTAATCATCAAAAGAAAAAAATCCCTGTATAGAAGGCCTGTTATACACGTTTTGGAACATTCTTTGTATTGTTTTCCTGGTTACAGAGTGGATACAATTTCATTGCCAGAAAATTTAATTTTCAAAGTAAGAATTCATTGAAAGCATACATTTTAAATATGCAAGGTGTTTGCTGTGTGAATGTATTCCAGTAGCATTGTTATAAACATGTTCTTAACTGAAAGCCTATCACCTTGGTATATGAACTTTGAAGCTACATTAATTGTTCTTTCATACTTGTTTCTTACCACAAATGAAGACTTATAATGCCTGAGGTTCCAAATGGAAAGTAAATTTTTGTTTAATTTTATTTCTTTGTGTCCGGGGTGGTGGTGGTGAGATAGGGTCACAAGTACCCCAGCCTGTCCTCAAATTTACTATGTAGCTAAGAATGACCGGGAATCTTAACCTTGCTCTCTCAGTCTCTCAAATGCAGGAATTACAGGTGCATGTCACTCTCATAGCTCGCCATTCAGTTAAAAAAAAATTAAATAAATAAGTTTCACTATGTAGCCCAGGCTAATCTCAAACTTAATATCACCCAGGCTGGCCGTGAACTCAGAATGCAGTTAGCTTCCTGAGTGCTAAGATTACAGACTTGCACTACCACACCAAGCTAGAAATGCTGTTTATAAGAATTCATACCTAAATGTTTTGACTGCTATAAAAATTTTTTTAAAAAGTCAGCTGGGCATGGTGTAGCATACTTTTAATCCCAGCACTCAGGAGGCAGAGGTAGGTGGTTCTCTGAGTTCCCAGGACAACCAGAACTACACAGAGAACTCCTATCTACCCTGTCTAAGAAAAAGTAAAAAAGAATGGATAAACCCTCTTGACACCAAGGGTGTACAACTGGAAAATCCACAACTGAATTCCCCTCCACCACCAGGTATAGCTTCCCAGAAGTCTTTGGGAGATGATGAGCAATCTGTTTGGCCTACACTGTATGGACAATCTAGCAACCCTATACAGCCCACGTTCTGTTTCCAGAAGGAAAATCAGAAAGTTGCCTCTGTGTAGCGTCAGTGTTTACATGCAAGGCTCACCATATTTACGATCACAAAGCAAGCTAGATTTTCTTGTTGCCATTCCTCATCCTTCCAGATCATGAGTCGTACATCAAGCTCTTTGACCATTTGCAAAGTTCCCTTCACTTTGGTGTGTGTAGCGACCTCTGAGAACTTTACTTTGTTGAACTAGTAGTATTCAAGTCCGAGAAGCTGGCATGAGGGTTATTGGTTACCTATGGCAACTCTGGAGTTTATTCCTGCCATTTCTTCCCCAATCCACACAGAGTCACCAAGTCCTGTCGACTCCCCTGCCTGTGTATCACTCCAGCTATACCCTCTCCTTCCTCACCAGGCCCACCTTCCTTTAGGCCCTGAAAGACAAATACAGCTCTTCCTCCAGCCTTGTCAATAGGCACTCCATACCACCACCAGAGGGCTCTGTCTAAGCTGCAAAGCTAATCTTGCTGGTCCTGAAGAAAACCCTGAAACAGCTCCTACAGTATGAAACAGTCCTCCCAGTGAGTGACCAGCACCCTGTCCTCTAGCCTGCCGGCACCGCCACCCACATAATCACACAGCCTCTCTCCAGTCCCACCCACAGCCTCGCTAGGCACTTGGCATTCTCTGTAGTAACAAGTTAAGTCACACATCCATGCTTTGGCAGACACTGTCTTCTCAATTTCTAATGCTGCCTCTTCCCTTAGTAACACCCAATTTATCATCCAAGATACAGCTCTACACTTTTTTTTTTTTCTTTTTTTGTGCCATGGACACTGTTATGTTTGAAACGGAAACGTTCCCTTACAGGCCTATGTTTTGAATATCTCGTCTTCCAGCTGGTGGCAGATATTGGTTTTGGGGAGGTTGTAGAACTTTGGGGATGTGGGGGCTCACTTGGAGGAAGTGAGTCACTAGGACTAAGACTTGAAAGTCACACCCGCCTCTGGTTTTGGACCAGCTTTCTCTGCATCACGATTCCTGTGATAAGAAGACCCACCACCTCACACTCCCACGATGGACCAGGAACCTCTGCTTCATCTGCATTCGATGAAGATCTGTCACTCTTTGAACCTATACAAAACTATGTAGCACTCCTCATTTCAGCTTTTTCTGTCAGGATATTTTATCACAGAGACATGGGGAAGTAATGAATGTACATAATATCCCCATGGGGAAAGATAGCACTTTTTTTTTTTAAATCTTTCTTGTGATGTTAGATTGTCCGTAAGTCTATTTTGTGGAAAGACCTTGACTTTAGATTGTAGAGAGTTTTAGAGACACAGTGAATGTCCTTCCAGGAGAGTGGGGCCTGGTGAGTTGAATGCAAGGCCTCGTGGTCATTTGAGGTGAGTATTTTTGGGGAACAAAGTCACCTCTTCCCCTGGGTTCTCAAGGAGAATTTTTACCTAAGATGGTAAAGAACTTTCTTCACTTAGCTGTGAAATCTTTGAATGCAGAAATGTTTGTTTTCTTAAGTGGAGCGTACTTCCTAGGGATTGTGAATGTTATTAACGGATGAATACATGAGTGAGTGGAATAACTCATTCAAAAAGAATTTATTGCTATAGGCAAGAAGCCTCGGTGCATACTATTATGATTTAAACGAACCTGGCTGGGAAAACAACTTGGCGAGGAAAAGAGACCCTAAACAATTAGGCAATTACTATTTAATTGCAAAGGTGGGAGGGTCCATAAAGAAGTACAGACTGTTAGGGAATAACTTGGGGCTTAGGTCAGAAAATTTTCTTTGAGGACATAATGTTCATGAAATCAATGACTAATAAAAACACATTACAAAGCACGGCAGCTCGGATTCCTTCCCTGTGCTAATTTCTCATTGCGCTGATAAAATATCTGCTGGAAGTGACTTAGAGATGGGACCATTTGTTTTGGCTCATGGTGTTAGGGGACTTCATGGTGGGCAAAGCATGGTAACCAGATCATACGGCAATCAGTTCGCATCTAATAGATAGGTAGCAGAGAAGTTAGAACCAGGGACCTTTAAAGGCTGGCTTCCCTTCCCACACTTCAGCCAGGAAAGCCCCATTGTCCCTCAAAATGGTTTCATCTGCTGGGCAAAAAGCATTCAAAACTAGGACCAGTGTGACACATCAGATTCAAATCATAATATTAGGTTCATTAACAGTCATGCTCGTGTGCACACAAAGCAGAAAATCCAAATCAAAAACTCCTTTGAGCTCAATGGTCAAGAGCTCTTATTGCTCTTGTAGAGAACATGGGTTTGGTTCCTAGAACCCACATTCTCCCATAACTCTAGTTCCAGGGGAACCTGACACCTTCTTCTGGCATCTGCGGACACCTACATACATGTGGAACCAGCACATACACTCAGGCACTACACATAAAATTCAAAAAACTCTTAAAAACAAAACAACTTCATTTTTAGGTGTGTGTGTGTGTGTGTGTGTGTGTGTGTGTGTGTGTGTGTGTGTGTGTTCTACCAGACATCTGAACCACAGATGTTGGTTACTCAGGCACTGTCCATCTTGGTTTTTGAAACATGGTCTCTCAAACTGAATCTAACCAATTCAGCTAGGCTGGCTAGCAACCAGCCCCAAGGGGACACATGCCTCTGTTACCCCAGTGCTGGGATTACAAGTACAGGCCACCACACCAGGCTTTTGTGTGACTGGGGGTCAGATCAAATCCTTGTGCCTACACAGCAAATGCTTTACTGACTGAGCAATCTCCTCAGCCACTAACCATTCACTTTGAACCAGACTGCTAACCAATGCTGGGATTTGGTGTGTTTTGTTCCTAGATGCAATCTCTTAGCCAGGAAAGGCTTTGTGAAAGCCTAATGCCTGAAATGTTGTGGAACCTGCCCAAATTTTTCCAGTGCTTTGAAGGTAGCTGCGTGCTTCAGATAATCTAAGTGTGGCCTCTCTGTCAAGTCATGCGTAAGAAAACTCAGAGTTCCTGAAACTTGTTCTATAGCTGACCAGCCCTCTGACTTCAACTTCCTGCCTATTCACCTCTATTTCTCTCCTTCCCCATCCCTTCCCCAGATCTGCCCTTTCTGTTGACAGTTCTTGACTCAACTGCTGTGTACCCCAGACCAAAGACAGCCTCCCTAATTCTGCAGGTGCTCTTACCGACAGGCAATGTCGGAGACTCTAGTGTGGTTCTAGGACTGGGCGCTACTGTGTTGGCCTCTGGATGGCAGCCTTGGCTGTGCCCAGGCTCTGTATATTCTTGAAATCTCACCTGTGTGTGAGACTGTGTTGTAGTGGCTTCTGCATTTCTAGATGGCACCTATGTGACCGTGGGGTTATTTCGCTGAGACTGTTTTTCTATTCCTTATCTACCTTTCAGCCCTCTGCACAGCCGTGCAGACTAGAAACGCTGGATCCTGTTCTAGTTTGTTCCCTGATAAAGTGATAAATACCAACTAAAATCAACTAAGGAGGTTGCCTCCGTGAGATTGGCCTTCGGGCATGTCTGTGGGGCATTCTCTTGGTTGCTGATGGATGCTGGAGGACCCAGCCTATTGTGGGTTCTGCAACCCATGGGCAGGTGGCCTTGGACT
This sequence comes from Cricetiscus sungorus, assembly GCA_030556225.1. Taxonomy (NCBI): domain Eukaryota; kingdom Metazoa; phylum Chordata; class Mammalia; order Rodentia; family Cricetidae; genus Cricetiscus; species Cricetiscus sungorus. The sequence continues at coordinate 4,957,294 of JANBXA010000398.1, read as the reverse complement.
GTATAAAAACATGAGCCTGGGAACAAGCCATCAAGCTGAGTCTCTGTATGATTTTTCTTCAAGTTCCTGCCTTGAATTCCTGCCTTGGTTTCCCCTCAGTGATGGACTCCAGAATCTAAGACAAAAAGCCCCTTTCTCCCTCAAATTGCTTTTGATCATTATGTTTATCAGAGCAACAGAAAAGTGATTGATACAGACCCTATGTAAAAAACATAATCAAGATATCTGTATACATTGAGACTGAGGCTAGGGTTAAAAAAAAAAAAAAGAGTTTACCTCAAACTGGAACTGATATTTGACACCCTGGCTCCTATTACGGGCAGGTTTGCCCCCCCCCTCAGGCTGCCGCAGGTCCTGCCGCCACGGTCCCCCCCCCGCCACGTGAGCCCCAAATAACACTGAGACTCTGTATATGATACAATCCTGTTGGCCAATTACCATTATTGTTTATGGGCTAGCTCTGTCTTAATTATTAACCCATTTCTACTTATCTAAGTATTTCCATGTGGTCATCTTATCAGGGAACCGCGGCTGGCGTCTTCCTTCCTCCCTGGTCTACATCTTGACCCCTCCTTACCACTTCCTCTTTCCTCCTTGTGGTCTCCTAGCCCCGCCTATCTTGTTTCTTATTGGCCACAGTGCTTTATTAATTAACCAGTATGAGAAACATATATACAGAATAACATCTCCCATCAGACCCCCAACAAACAAGATTGACATATGGAGGCCCTGACCTCCCCTGTGACCTTATTTGGAGTTGGAGCTCCTGGGGAAATAATTAAGAGTAATGAAGTCCTAGAAGTGGGGGCCTGGGGTATAGCTGTTTCCTCCAGGCTTCTTGACATGACCATTGCCATATTGAAGCAGAGTGATTTCGACAACATACAGGAAGTCATGGCAATGAAATAAACTGTTAGTCTGTAGTTACAGGAATGGCTGTTCACATCTCCTCCTGGGGAAGGGGCCACAGATATTTAGGGGGCCCTCCTGCAGGTTTCCAGTGCCCTCTCCACTTGTGTGAAAAAACGATTCATAACGTTTCAAGTAAAAAAATGACTGGGGGGGGGCTTTTGGCGGTACACCTGCCTGGGAGTACCCAACAAAACCTGGAAGTGGCCCAAACAAAGTCATGTATTTACCAGACTGGACTTGACTGGGTTCTTCTATGGTCTGTCCGCTGCTTCCCTATTTTGGGGTAAATAAATCTTCTATTTAATTTACTTAGGACTCCTCAGACAAGTCACATGGTAAGCCCCTGATCCAATCAGACTGTGTCCTCCTTGTCAGGAGGGTTAAGGGACACAAAGGGGAATGTTCACCAGAGCGTGCTTGCCCCTGCTGCTGCTATCCTTCTCTCTTCTCCCATCTCCTCACCGCCCCCCCACCCCCTGCCTGAAGAGCAAAGGCCATGTGAGGACATGGGGAAGGTAGCTGTCTGCAAGCCAGGAAGACAGGCCTCTCTAGAAACTGACACTGATGATACCTAGATACAAACGTGTAGCCTCTCGAACTGGGACAACACAAATCTCTATCATTTAAGCCACCCAGCCTGATTATTTTCTGATGACATTTGGAGCACATAATACAACGTGACTACCCAGTTTTTCTTTGCCACAAGCAAAGTGACACACACACACACACACACACTCACACACACACTCTCTTCTTAGGCCAGGCACAGGAGTGTATGCCTATAATCTCCAAACCCTGGAGACAAGGGCAGGAGGGTTGCACATTCCAGGCTTGATACTGTCATTCCACCCTTGGTGTTCCTTCAGCTGGGAAAAGAAATGTACCCATGGGTCCTGCTCCAGAGAAAAAGTATGAAGAACTGGGACCACCCCTGTCACTTGATGGCTCTCTAAGACACCCTGACTCAGAAGTCTCTCTCCAACCCTTTTACACAGACACATGCGTTAGAAGAAGACTCTGAAGTTTGTTCAGAGTACATAATGATCAGGGGTGTGTGATGTAACAGGGAGTCAACGGTAGCTAACACTGAATTTTTATCTAGTGTCCATAGCCAGGTATACAGATGCATCCAAGAAAAAAAACACATATCTTACTGTAAGTATGCATTATTATATTACAGACATATGTGTGTTATGGTAGCTCCTATATTTATACACACATGTTTGTGTGTGGTGGGGTGTTTGTGGTATAGAGTGTTGTTGTGTGTAGGCAAAAGCAAGGCCGTGCTATATTAACAGTTAGTGTTCCTGGCACACTCAAATAACTATGTATCAATCACACTGTTAGTTCATATTTAATCCTCACAACAAACTATCATAGAAAAATATTGCTACTGTTGTGTTTGAAAACATGGATATCAAAGCAGAGACATTAGACAGCCCGGGATCATAGGCAAAACTAGAATTTCTTCCCAGTCTAGCTAGTGAGCCTTCCCTTTCAGCTGGGAAAAGAAATGTGACCTGCACTCTGTCCCAGAGCAGATAGCATCAGATTGTCTCTGGTCATTCCAGGAGCTCTGAAACTCTACCTCGTACCCATGAGCCCAAATCTGTAAAGAGCTGTTAGGCATATGCAACCACAGTCAAGATATTCTGGGTGTGGAAAAGAAACACGTTAATGCAGTGAATGCTGGGACGTTGTTGCATAGGATGCCATTGGAAGTAAATGAGGTCCCTGTGGGAACTGCAGCTGGTGGTTGGCTATCCTGGAGGAACAATGCCACACATCTCTCCGTCCCTTGATACTCACTGAGGCCACATGATACTGTTTTTCTACTCTCCCTCTACCCCACATTTTTCCTTCCTGCAACCCCATTTTCTCTGAGTATGCATGCATGGGTACATGGTGGAAATAGCCACCCTCGTGCCTCATTAGTTAGTTCACCTCTTGTGGCCAAACCCTGCATCGCTTTGCTCAAGATGGAGAATTTGACTGTGCATCTCCCTGTTGGCAGATTACACCCTGCTGAGTGCAGGTGCCCAGGAACCGCCGTGTGAGTCAGATGTTTGAAGATTTTACTACAACTAAACATGATGGCCACCAAGCTTCAGAGTGAATGTCAGTTACTGAGAAGATGCCGGATGGATTCCTCACAACAGATCACATGAGCACCCATGTCAGTTTCTCCTCCCAGGGATATTTTGTTCAAAACAAACCTCTGTTTTAAATGCAAAATGTCTCTCATTTTAAAGTACCTAAGCTCCATGGTATCTGTAAATGTTCCCTTCTAAGGAATCAGTGGTTGTCTTAGAACCAGAACACAGCACAAATGTCTTCAGAAAGAGAAAAGAGGACAACAACATCAGAGAAGTATAGCAGATGAGTGGTAATGTCAGGGGGTACAGTAGATGAGTGGTAATGTCAGGGGGTACAGTAGATGAGTGGTAATGTCAGGGGGTACAGTAGATGAGTGATAATGTCAGGGGGTACAGCAGATGAGTGGTAATGTCAGGGGGTACAGTAGATGAGTGGTAATGTCAGAGAGGATACAGAAGATGAGGTTTTCCAAAGTGAATAGGTGTCGGGGAGATGATTCTGTCAGCAAAGTCTTGATGCGCAAATGTGGGGACCTAGGTTTGGATACTCATCTGAAATTTTAGTGATGGAGAAACTGAGGCAGCAGACTGGAGGATGTCTGGAGCTCACTGACCAGCCAGTCGAGGTGAATTAATGAGCTACAGGTTCAGTGAGAGAACCTGTCTAAAAAATATATGATACAGACTGATTAAATAAGATGCCCCAGCACTCAGGAGGCAGAGGTAAGCAGATTTCTGTGAGTTCAAGGCCATCCTGGTCTACAAAGTGAGTTTCAGGACAGCCAGGGCTACACAGAGAAACCCTGCCTTGGAAAACAACACAAAAATACAGCCAACATATATCTCTGACCTTTTCATAAACGTATGTCCATGTATACACACATATGAACATGCACACATATGGACACACACACACACACACACAGACGCTTTCAATATGTTCCTTAAAATGCAGTATGAATTTCAGTTTCCTGTTTTCTGCTTATTGATTATACCTTCTCATATATATTCTCTCCTCAACTCAGTAACTTAAGCACATGATGGGTACAGTTTCCAGGGGGGAATTAATGATTAATGTTTGCTTCCTATAAAAATCAACACGTGTGTGTGTGTGTATGTGTGTGTGTGAGTGTGTGTGTGTGTGTGTGTGTGTGTGTTGCTCTGCTACCGTGAATCACAACCTTGTCCCCATTTCTAGCCCAGTCTGCATTTGTGTGTGGTTCTGGGAGATGTAGCGAAGCCATAGATGAACAGACATGGGTACTCATTAGAGAAGTGTGAGCTGGGCCTCCACAGGGCACCTCACGGGTCTTATTAACAACGGGGAAATGGGAACATTTTATCAATACCAGAAATAGCAAAATGGCACCTGAAAGATGTCAGAATTTGTGAGGCATCATGAAGTTATTACAGATATCTTTAATCTGTTACTAATACTTCAGTGACAAAATCACACAATCTAGAAAATTAATGTTTAATTTTTACTTTTTAAATGTATTCTTATTTTATTTCATGCATGTGGGTGCTTTGCCTGTGTATGTGTCTGTGCACCACTTGCATGCAGTACCCACAGAGACCATAAGAGGTCATTGGATTCCCTGGAGCTGGAGTTACAGATAGTTCTGATTGGTCAATTGAGTGCTGGGATGAGCCTGGTCCTCTGGAAGTTCAGCCAATGCTCTTAACTGCTGAGCCACCATCACTCAAGCCCCTTATACTTAATATTCCTAATACATTGCAATCTGGGCATGGCAGCTTCATGGGAGACAGAGATGAGACTGTTGCTTCAAGTGGTAAGTTTGAGATAAGCCTGTGCAACCTAGAATCCCTACAGTAAAAATATATTAGACACAGAGGCAACGTCATTGACAACGAAGAGATGTGGGAAGAGAAGTGTGGCATCAAGAAGGAAGATCAATCACATGCATTTAGAAGTCAAGCAAGTTCACTCTGATTAGAGAGTGCAAAGGAGGTCACAGGCCTGATGATAACACTGCCAGTGAACCTTGGAAAGTATCTTGGATGAGGGCTGGTGAGGGAGCATAGTTGACCAAGCTCTTGCCTTGCAAGAATGAGGACTTCAGTTTGATCCCCAGAAGCTAAGTTTACAATAACAGGGAGAGGAATAGTGGTGGTGTCCTTTTATAAGAGGAACACTGGGGCACCAGAGGCAGCAGATTCCAAGCTTGCTGGGATCCAGGGAATCCAGGACAATGAGAGACACTATTTCAAAAAACCTCTAGTGGACAGCTCCTGAAGTTGGCATACGGAGTTGTCTTCTGCCCTCTGCGCGCACACACACACACACACACACACACACACACACACACACACACACCTACACAAGCATTCATACATGTAGGAATACACACTACACACACTACACACACACACACACACACACACACACATGCACTATACACACACACACACACACACACCACACACACACACACACAAAATATCTAAGAGGAGGCACAGAACACTCAGAAAAAGAGAGAGATTGTCAACATTTAGAAGTTTTATACATGCATTAAATTGGCTAGAAAACAAAATGTTATATACACCACAGGGCATACAACAGGGTTCAAATGGATGAACCACAAGGAATGGCAGTTACTCAGCCATTGTAGCAGATCTCTGTTTTGCCTGACATTTTTTTCTCCACTTTTATACAGATCTGGTAAGGCTTCCAGACTTAACACAGTCTCCCAGCCCTTAACAACCAGGTCACCTAATCCAGAAAAATAAACCGTTCTCCTGGGAATGTAAATCTTCCTGAAAGCCAAAAGTGGGTGAAAACATATTTAGCCATCCACAAAGGAGACTATGCCTGGAGCACGGCTGTGACTTGCTGCCCCTGTGAAGCCAGAGTCCCTATTTCTGAAATGCAGCTGTTTGACCTCTTCCTGGATCCTGCAAAGAGCCCAGAATCATTCTAACAAATGTGCTTTTCTCCCATCCACCTGGTAGGGTTGACTTCTATTGCTTATCACCCAAGGACTCTGATCCAGCTGTGTATTTATGTGATAGCTCATAGAAAGTGAGACCGACAATAGCATCAGAATCCCCATTGACACACAAGGCAAGTGAGGTTCGCTGGGGGCAAAATAACTCCTCACTCATGCTGGTAGATGTCGAGACTGGCTGAGACACCCAGGCTGTGTCCCGGTACCAAGGCTAAGCTCCCTCCATTAATGAACAGGGATAAGAGCAGCATCAGCACTGTCAATAAACTTAACGCTCCCCCTGGACTCTGTTAAATGTCACTATGTACTTACTGACAGATGTGGTCTATATTATTCTAATGAATCAATATCTCACCATTTCATAAAATCCAGGTATTCTCTTGTCTGTTTATATGAAAACTTGTTTTATGCCTCAATAGAACAACGTAAAGGCATGTTTTCTCACAATGCTTGTAAATCTGACTCCAAGAGCATGGTTCACAACCACGTTATTAAATAAAGCTAAAAACACACAAATCAATGAAGGTGTGTTATTTATGCAGTGAGCTGGACTAAGTAGCATAGAAAACAATGAAGTATGAGATGTGATAGGCTGGGGATGCTGAGAGCAGCCTGAAATTTTTTAAAAAATGAAAAATTTCCTGGAGACACTTTACAGTATGGAAAGACCAGTAGTGAAGAATACAACGGTAGTTTTACAAAATGAAATGAGAAGAGACTACGTGATTTACTATGAAATGAAGTTTCTTTCTCAAGATTTATTTATTTGTTTGTGTATAGATGCTTTGTTTGCACATACATCTGCACACCAGAAAGAGGGCATTGGATCCAATGAGACTACAGTTACTAGATGGTTGTGAATCACCTTGTGGGTGCTGGGAATTGAACTCATGACCTCTAGAAGAGAAGCCTGTGCTCTTAACCAGTGAGCCAACTCCCTAGCCCCATAAGATGGAGTTTTAAGAGCAAAGACCATTAGGCTGGCAAAATGGCCCACTGTATTGCTTGCCATCAAACCAGAGTACTTGATCCTTGGGATCCACATGGTAGGAGAGAACCAACTCCCATAAGTTACCTTCTGATCTCCAAATGCCACATAGTGACACCTGCACACCTGTACACACACACACACACACACACACACACACACACACACACACACACACACACTACATATACACAAACCACACACCACTCACACACACTCACATGTTATACATATACCATGTGCACACACCACATACATACCACACACACATGCACTGCACACATCCTACACATGTACCACAAATAAAATTCTGTGAAAGCCCTGGAAGGAAAGTACTCTGATCCAGGAAATAGTCAGTGAAGGACACTATGCTTGTCTCTGTCTCAAAGAAAGATGTCTGGTGTCTAAATAACAACCTTAAGTAAGGAAAGGTTTCAGTGATGCATGGCTGACACAGTGTATCTTCATCCCAGGGGAGAGCTTCCAGAAGTGGATTAAGTAGATTTATAGAACACAGGTTCAGAGTGGTCACTGTAGCAACCACGCCATTTTCTGCTTCTTCTGGCTGAATGGGTGACAAGTTACATCACTAATCATGGGGTTTTTGTTGTCATTGTTGTTGGTTTTCTTTTTTCCTTTTTTTTTTTTCTTTTTTCTTTTGTTTGTTTTAAGAAGTGTCGTCGTCGTTGTCTCATGCTAGAAATCTCTCTGGGGAATTTGGTGCTTTCTTTGAGGTTGGTTATTAGAGAATTATATCCTGAAATGCCACACTGCATTTTAATCTATCATCAGAGCAGATTATCAGAACCAGTAATGACAAGATTTAGCGCCTGAATCTCCGTTTTCTGAATCTCCACACTTGAGACTTACATCCAGAGCTGCAATGCAGTACACTGTCCAGAGTAAAATGAAGTATGAATGGATGGGCTTCCTACCCATTAAATAATTATGGCTTCCTTCTCACTAAAAACAGATTGTTTTTATTTCTTCTGGAGAAGACTATGATTAATCATACAAAATTGCACTTGTCTTTAATTGAATTCATTCCCTCCTTTCCTGCATTAGTGAGAGATTATATATTATTAACAAACTTGAAAATCCAGGGAAGAAACCCTCCCTTTCTAGAACTTAATGGAGTTGATGATGAAGACTGAAGAACTACATTCAAGTGGCTTCGCATTGGCTTTCTGTAGAATGGCCCACAGAAAATGACCCATGAGGGTCTGTGTTGCTATGTTTTCTGTAGCTGTAGGAAAACACGTAAGGAGAGGTACTTTATTTTTTTAAAACTTTACTCAACTCATCATTTGGAGGTCCGGGTATGACACAGGCAACTGCTTCATGCCAGGAGGCATCTCCTGGCTATATTGCAACAAGGTGAAAATGATGTTCAACCTTCAATGTCACCTTGGCTGGATATAAAACCACCCAGGAGACACCTCTGTGTGTACCTGTGAAAGGGGTACTGTCAGAGAGATGGAGGAGGGCAAAGCACCCTCAATGTAGGCAACAGCATCCCATCAGCTGTGGTTCTGAGCTGAATGAAATCAGAGAAAAGAAAACAGCAGAGAAGTACCAGCATTTACCTCTCTCTGCTTCCTGACCATGGACACAATGCAACTAGCTGCCTCCTTCCCCAATTGCTGTGCTTTCTGCCATGATGAAATGTATCCACTCAAACTGTGACCCAAATTTAACCCTTCCTTCCTTGAGTTGTCAGGTATTTTTCACAGCAATGGGAAACAATGACTGTGGAATATCCCTTGACACCTTATACTGTGAGAAAATAGTCACTGTGATTGGTTTAATAAAGAAGCTGACTGGCCAATAGCTGGGCAGGATAAGGTTAGGCAGGAGAGCCAGACTAAGGACACTGGGAAGAAGAGGAAGAAGGGCAGAGTCAGAGGAGTCACTAGTGAGACCTGGAGAGGAAACAGGAGGTGCAAGATGAAAGAATGTAGATTACTATAAATAGGTTAATTTAAACTGTAAGAGTTAGCTAGTAACAAGCCTGAGCTATTGGCTGAGCATTTATAATTAAGTCTCCATATCAGTTATTTGGGAACTGGCCAGCAGGAAAGAAAAATACATCTACAAGTAACTAATACAGTGTGTGATTTCATGGCGGGATAGAATGAAAGAGTGAGACCACATGGTAAGACAGACCAGGAGGCGGAACACTTCAGGGGCAAGGCTTATTCTTTCTGTGTATCAACTGCTCTTGCAGGAACTAACCAAGGTCCCATAATAACTACACTAATCCCTCCCAAGGGCAGCATTCCCCCACTGACCTGATCACCTTCCACGGGGCCCCAGTTTGTGAAGGTTCTTCTACTACACCATGCCACTCTGGTGATCAAACCTCTAACATGTGACCCTTTGGAGGATCCCTTATATCATAATCCAAACCATAGCAAGACCCAAATCAGTGTTCTGGAAAACATGGTAAAGCCAGACTACTGTGTGTCCCTGAGAATACATGTTCTTTCCTCGTGTAAACAATGCCATTTCTTGATTCTGCCTGAAGTAATGTGGGCACGGTTCCTGGGGTGGTGGCTACCATTACCTTTGAACCTCTGCATACTCTGACATGGGGACTCCTTGTTCTCCGATGAAAACAGCCCACAGATGCCAATATCTATAGTTAGCTATTGCTAACTGATGCATGGCTTCTGGCTATAGTACCTGGGGAAATTTATAACAAATACTGCCAGCCCTTCTAAAATACTGTGAAGACTATAGAGAAGCCAAATATCTCCATTTGCACACTCAGCTCAGGCTGTGTGACCTTTGTGTGACTTCTTATAGTATTTTGATGTTTGATGCTCATTTATCTCTCTAAGACGGTTTAGCCAAGAATGCCAAATTGTGGTGGTACACACTTGAAATCCCAGCATTTGGGAAGTAGACATGAGAGGATCAAAGGCCATCCTTAGCTACATAGAGAGCTGGAGGCCAGTTTGAGCTACATGAGATCCTGTCTTTAAAAATCCACAAAAAGAAAAATGAGTCCCTCTTCACAGATAGTAAAAATACAAAGTGTATTTTAGGATATTGGCAATTTCTTATAAAAGCAAACCAGTCCTTTCTGTACAACCTAGCAATCATTTACTTTGGGAAATTAATCCAAGAGAAATTAAAACCGATGTTCATATACACACAAAATTAATCTGCCCATGAATATTCATAGCACCCTTATCTGTAATAGTGAAACCCCCAAGGCCAGACCAAGTGTCTGTCAAAGCATGAATGAATGGTTAAGAGAGCCTTGGCTTCATGTGGTGAGACATACAAGCCAGCAATAAAAAAGAACAAAAATGAAGTTAGCTATGAATGAATGCAACAACAGGTTAGGTGGATCTCTAGGCATCATGTTTACCGAAAAGCATCAGCCCCACAGTTTACATACTCAGGCATACCATTCTTGACTGATGAATCCCACAGGCTGGGTAACTCATAAACTAAAGGAGTTAATTCTTCAAAGTGCTTGCAACTGGGAAGTCGGGGCATCAGCTTCTTATGAAGGACTTCTTGTGTCATTGTATGACAGAGGAGATGACAAGAGAACAGCAAGGGAGGCTGTCAGGCCAAGTCTCACTAATCTTAACATTTGGGAGGCACAGCCTGGAGAAAACATTAGGAAGAACAGACTTATTAAAAACAAGGCCCATTTTCTTCAAGGGAAGGAGAGGACAGCTTTTCACCTGGAAGGCTAGAGTAGATGTTGTCTAAAACCTGATGATTTTTGTGCTATTCTATGTAGCCAGCCTTCCCGAACACCCACCCCCCGACACGCACACCAAATCCTGAGCATTGTTTAAGCCCTAATCCTGAGTTTAGCCTCTCAGAGAATAGAATCCATCCTTATGAAAAAGGTCCGTGCATCCTCCACCAATCAAATCTGCCCTTATGTTCATTACAAACCTTTCCTCCCTAGACCCTTACCCCAGCACTGCTTATCAGTCAGTAGAAGTCATTCTTATTGTAAAGGTCATAGGTGCTTTGCTACTTTGCAAGGGTGTTTTCATGTAGCTATGTCTAAAGCTTTGCTGTGGTCATTGTCATGTGTAGACTTTCCCCAAAGTTTTACTGTATCTAAAGGTGCAAGGACAGGAAACCATGATGTCAGACCCTGGGAGTTTTGGTCCAGTACCTATTAAAGTAGTGCTGGCCCCAGTTTTATTCTTCAGCATGTATGCAGATCTTTTCTGTTAGGTCTCAAACTCAGGTTAACTGATACACCTATTCAACATATCAAAGTTTCCCTCGGTCCCTACATGTCACACAGTCCTGGCTCCTCAGAACCTTTCATTGCTCCCCCACCTCCCAGTCTCTGATCTCAGTATAACCTCAGCCATTTTGGTTACTAGTCTCTTGGTGCTTTTGGCCTCTTGGTCTCTGGGTTCCTAGGTATTCTCCTTGTCCCCTCTCCTTCTCTTCCTCTCTTGTCCCCCCTGCTCCCTCCTCTCATGGCCTGGTTTAGCCTGGACCTTTCCAGATGCCTCTGATTATTTCTCACTCATATCTACAATAAACCTTCTCCTCCACTGGCCATGATGCTTTCATGGCCCCTGACATTAACAAGAAGGCACATCATTTATGGTCTCACCTGGCCCTTATAGTGGCCCTACCTCCAAATACCAACAGTGTATGAGTTCCAGGATTAGTCTAACACAACCTGGGGATTGTGACTCCTTTGGCACACTTCGGCCTCCAAAGATAATTTACATTATGATTCATAACAGTAGCAAAATTACAGTTATAAAGTAGTGATGTATTGAAGTATTGCAGCATTAGGAAGGTTAAGAACCACGTGTCTTAACAAAAAGATCATCCACCATGACCAAGTAGGTTTCATACCAAAGATGCAGGGATGGTTCCATGTATGTAAATCAATTAATGTAATCCACCATACAAACAAACTGAAAGACAAAAACCACATGATCATCTCCTTAAATTCAGAAAAGGCCTTGACAAAATCCATTACCTCTTCAATGTACACTGTGTGAAAATGTATTGCTGTGATTGGTATAAGAAAAAGCTGAATGGCCAATGACTAGGCAGGAAGTATAGGCGGGACTTCCAGGCACAGACAGAGGAAGTAGGAGGAGATAATTGAGGTGCAGGGAGACACCAATGAGACATGAAGGGAGTTGGATACACAGAATGAAAGATAAAAGCCACATGGTAGATTAATAAAAGTATATTAATTAAGTTATAAGAGATGTTGAGAAAAGCCTAAGCTACGGCCAAACTTTCATAATTAATAATAAGTCACTGCGTCATTATTTGTAAGCTGGTGGCTGAAAGGAAAGTCAAACTACACTGGAGAGACTAGAATACAGGGGTCATACCTCAAAATAATAGGGGCAATTTATAGCAAGCCCATAGCCAACATCAACCTTAAATGGACAGAAACTCAAAGACACTACAATCAGGAACAAGATAAGGTTGTCTACTCTCCATACCTATTCAGTATAGTCCTTGAAGTCTTAGCAGAGCAATAAGACAGCTGATGGAGATCAAAGTGACACAAACAGGAAGGAAGAAGGTCAAAATTATCTTTATTTGCAGATGATACGGTTGCATGCACAAATGACCCTAAAAGTCCACCAGGAAGCTTCTACAGCTGATGAACACTTTCAGCAAAGTAGAAGGCTACAAAATAACACAAACATCTGCAGCCTTCCTAAATATATATCACAAAGGGATTCAGAAAGAAATCAGAGAAACAATATCATTCACAATAGCCAAAACAGCAACAACAACAAAATCATGACAACACTAACCAACCTAGTGGAACACTTGCACAATAAAAACTTTGAGACACTGAAAAAGGAAATTAAAGCTATCAGAAGATGAAAAGATCTCACACACACATGCACATGGGTCAATAGGATTAATATAGTGAAAATGGCCAACCTACCAAAAGCAATCTACAGATTCAATGAAATTTCCATCAATATTCCACCACAATTCTTCACAGACCTTCAAGGGACAATTTTCAGCTTCATATGGGAGCACAGCAAACTCAGGAGAGTAAAAACCATCCTGAATATTAAAAGAACTTCTAGAGCTATCACCACCCCCACCTCAAATTGTACCACAGAGCTATAGTAGTGCAAACAACATGGACTTGGCACATTGATCCATAGAATCAAATTGATGACCAGACATCAATTTACCTGAGGTTTTGTAAAGAAGTCAGAGATACACACTGGAAAAAAGAATCCTCAACAAACAATGTTAGTCAACCTGGATGGCTGCATCTAGGAGAATGCAAATAAACCCATACTTATCCTGCACAAAACTCAGCTTCAAGTGGATCAAAGACTGTAAGGCCAGATACACTGAATCTAATTAAAGAAAAATCGGAGAACAGTATTGAACTCATTAGCACAGGAAAACACTTTCTGAACAGAACACCAATAACACAGGCACAAACTCTGAGCATAGTCCATCAGTATCAGATGCACTTTAAAACTGAGACAATGTTGCCTGCTGAATGAATACTAAGCAAGTAAGAGTTAACCTACATTTTTTTTTTGTTTCCTGTTGTGTTTAAAAATATTAATCTGGATGCACCAGAACACTACACTCACACAACAATGGCATTTGTCTGAGAATTTAAGAAAAAAAAAGAAAGAAAAGAAGTGAAACGTTGGATGTTATGTCTCATTTATTTGAAATTATTTCCTAGGATTAAACCTTTTGGGATAGGAGCATGCTATTTGGGGGAAAGCGATTGTTTATGTGGTACCACATTTGCAGAAGAAGTGCATTGAAAAAAAAAAAAAAAAAAAGGCTGAATGATAGCATCAATTTAAAAGCCCAAGATATCCAACTGTGAGCAAAGACTGGATCAGGAAAGACTGTAATTGCGACCATATTTCACGTTGTACAAACTGGTCAATCCCTTCATCTTCAAGAGCGGCTGTAGAAAAATGTCAAGGCTCCAGTTTTATGCTTTTCCCTCCAGCAGCTCGTCCCTCTTTTGCTGTGTGACTCACATCCTACAGTAACTCCGGGATGATGGGAAACCCTCGGTAGGACATCAATTCCCAGGACTCTATTTTCTCTATCGGATTGTTGCAAATAAATCTTATTTTATATCTCAGCTCATAACCTACAGTGGAAATGCTTTCCCGGGTCTCCGTGCTCTACTGCTGTGCTTAACGCCACAGCTGAGGGCTTGATCATCAGCTCTCCGCTAGACACCAGAGCTGGCGATGTGCCCGCCCTTCCCCCACCCTGGACTCCCCTCATCAACCACACATAAAGGTAGTAAATCTCCATCATAATTGTCTAGATATAGCCAATCAAGTGGCTTAATGAGATGGGAAGTGGGTGGCTGGGGAGAAGGGATGACATTTTAACAAGACAATTCACATCAAACTGCAATTTATCCTTCACAGCACATTTAATTTTTCTAGAAAGTTTTCAGAGACAAAAATGCCATTCCGAAGACATCCGTTCTGAATCACTTCACCGCCTCAACACACAGAAACATTCCTAAAATAGTTAAAATACTTTCTATTATCTACCTTATTGCTGAGGGGTTTGCCAGTTTGGGGGTTTGAACACATTTTCTTGGAAATGACAGAAGTTCAAGACCAAGACGGGTAAGTACTGCTTCCTTCCTGTTGCAAGTCTGGGACCTGCACCCCCATCTCCTTCTGATAAGGAATTGAAAGAACATAACTCTACCTACCTCCAGGTCCCTCTAAGTATTCTCAAGTGTATGGCGTCCAAGTGTTCCCAAACTCTGCTTGGGGCTGTGTTTAGGTTCAGAAACAAAGGCGAATGCTTCTTGGGGATTGTCCGCCCTCCACCCCATTGGTTCCTCTAAGTGGTTTCTGCAGATGTCTCTAGGAACCGGGCAGGGGTAGTTCATCCTAAAAGAGACACATGGAAGGCTGTCCAGACTCATAGCAGCCAGGCTTGATCCTTGATTTGTGGGAGCTTTGTGAGCTGACTAGATCAAGACTGAACAGAAAACAAAGCTGAAACCACAGATGTGCCTCTTGGTTCTTCCTTAGTGAGATTGAAATGCCTTGCACATGCTCTCTTTTAACTTGAACCATTTACAGCCTAAAGCCCCAGCCACAGGGGCATCGGGTCTCTGGTGCGCTAAGGGTTTCTTGTATTTCCTCACTTTTTCTTTTCCTTCATCCCAACTTACTCTTGTGCTGCTGGAGATCAAATGTAAGACATTGTTCATTTTTTTACTAGTGTTATTCCATGTAGCTACATCCCCAGTGCTCGGTTATTTTGAGAGAGGAGCCTGCTATGCAGCTCTCTCGGGCTGCTCTCAACTTGTGATCCTTCTGCCTCAGCTTCTAGAGTCCGGAGATTGCAGGTGTCGCACCAAGTCCAGCTCGGCTCAGCTTAACATTGCCCATCTTCCCTTCCTCTCTTCCTCATTTCCTCCCGTGCCCTACTCACGCTCTGTGTGCTCCAGCTTCGCAGATATTTAAATCGCTCTTGAGTTGGATGGAAGTCCTAAAACCGGCACTGCATATGAATCTTTTTGAGTCAGAATTTTACAGTTAAAGTCAGAAGTCCTGCTGTGCTGTAGAGAAGGTTCGCACAGGTTAAATGCTCAAACCTGGGCATCAAATGCCTGATATATAAAGGGCCCTAAGTTCTACCCATCAGGAATGAGGCTCTGTTGATTGTACTAAGAATAAAGATGCTGGAAGAAGCCTTGGAGAACTTGTTTCTTTTCTTTTTCTGAAAAGACTCTGCACGTGCAAACAAACACGATATTGTAATCCAGCCAGGGTTAGTGCTGGATATTCAAGTCGGATCCTCTGGAAGAGCAGCAGGCCCTCTTAACTCTGGAGCCTCAGCCTTGGATAACTTAAGCAGGAGGTTCCACTATACAGTAGCAGCCTTCTATCCTTGTCCTGAGAGGAATTACCTTCTCCTTAAACTGGGGTTTCATTTGCTCATTATTTTGACTTTAATACTGCAGGCCAGGAAAGGGTAGACTAAACAGTAACTACATCAGGTCATCCTGGGTGGTCTCCTCTATGCCCCTGTTTGGTAAACACTCCGAGTTGACACCTATGAAATAGAGGCACACAATTGCTACATATGTACCTAGTGACACACAGCTGATCCAGGTTAGAGAAAGGAAGGAAGTGTGTCATAGGCAGAGTCCACACCTAGACCTATGCTCGTACTACGTCTGGGTGAACACACATGCAGGATTTAGTTTGAAAGGTACAAAGAACACAGATGGGCTAGCTATCACTGTGCATGCTGCTCTGATACACAAAACTCATTTCTCACCCTGATGCTGTAGCTTATACCTGCAATCTCAGCACTGGGGAGGTAGAGGCTCCAGGATAGCTGCAAGTTCAAGGCCAGCCTATTCAACATAGAGATCCCCAAGCCAGCCAAGGCTCATAATGCAATGCTGTCTCAAAAACAAAACAAAACAAAACAAAACAAAAAAAAAAAAACAAAAAAAACAAATCATTTCACAGAGTATCGGGGAGTAATTGCTTAGTGGCAATGTGCACTTTTTCAGAGTTAATTGTGTGATGATTGATAAAACTATGAAGTATTAATTGAACACTTTAAAATGATTAATGGTTAATTTTAAGTTACATACATTTTATCTTCGAAAAACCAGTTTTGGTATCATAGACCTTTCCATATGTTTTGATAGTAACAAATGTAACTCCTCCCTTATATGTGGATAATCAAGCTATATCCCAGCTTGGGGCTGTCAGTAGAGCTCATTGGTCAAGCACTTGCCTGTCACACTCATAGAGCCCTGGGTTCTGCCTCTAGCACCACAACAAACTGAGCAAACCTTCCCAGGCAGGTTAGAAGGCACACATGCGCATGCACGGGAAAGAGGCTGCAGCCAAGAGCTAAGCGCTGCCACATCAGAGCTGTATTACATACAGAACAACCCAACCACCTCCACCATAGGCGCCCACAGCCACAGACTGAGCCAATCTGCTGGACCCTTCCTGCTGTGATGGACCGAAATCTTCTAAAACCATGAGGCCAAATCCACTTTCCTCCTGTCCATTGTTCCTTCCAATCACTGTGGTCAGAACAAACCGGAAGTTACTAGTACAGCACCCAGAAGCTTCGGAGGACAACAGAGTAGTCAGTCACTTTGTGCTAAGAACAGTGGTTTATGCTTGCTGCATCAGGCCTGCCCCCTACCCCTTCGTTCAGCTTTTATCCTATACTAGGCAAAGTCACCCCACTTCGGCCTCTGAGGACCTTCATCTAGCCAACTTGTGATGCTCAGCTCTGACCCAGGGCTTGGAAAGGTGACGTCCTCCAAAGCGGTTCTCTTCTAGAGGAACTTTCGCAACGGCTGCTAAAAATACACAGTACTACAAACTTCATTCCAAATGTTATTTTAAAAAATTTTTCACCTCAAAGAAAGAATGTGCCACTAACTCCTTGTGGGAAAACTACTTGTCATCTCGTGGGGAAATACCTTTCCCACACCTTCCTCCTCGTACACTGAGCACAGGACATATCTGCTTCTCCAGCTCCTTAATTAACTCAGATTGTCCTTCATCGGCTTAATAACACCCATCCTGACACAAACACATCTCATCTTCTCAGCAGGTAAGATGAGAAAATCGCTGACCTCTCCCACTCCACTCTGTGCCGTGTCCTTATCTAACATCCCTGGGCATATACACACCTCACTCACAGCCAAGCTCATCATATTTCCCTTGGGTATCAGAGAGATTCAGGCATAGCCACAATGTCCCAATCTTCACATAGTCCTAAAATCTAATCAGTAAAGAGATTGCGGGGAGGCATGTCTCCTCTCCCACCCCACCTTAAGAGATACAGCAACTATGCTTGCTTTCCTTTTGTGAGAAAACACCTGGCAAGAAACAACGTTAAGAAGGGAGAGTTGATTTTTACTCACAATCTGAGGGGTTACCACACATCACATGGGATAAGCATGGTAGGGGGGAGGGAGAGTGGGGGGATGGGGATGTGAGCAGCTGAGAAGGAACAGGAAGTGAGGTCAGGCTATAAACGCCCAAGATCCTCCTCCAGTCACCTACTTTCTCCCACCAGGTTCCATCTTCTACAGGTCCTATGACCTCTCTAAATAGCGGCCACCAGCTGGGGACCAAGTACTGAAACACAGGAGCCTATGGGACACACTTTATTCTAAACTGCAATAGCAGCACAGCTCTTGTTTCTATATTAGAGAAGAGTTTTTGTTTTATTATATTAGGTAGGGGTGTGTGTGTGTGTGTGTGTGTGTGTGTGTGTGTGTGTGTGTGTGTGTGTGTGTCGCATGCATGTGTGCATGCATGCGTTTGTGTGTTTTAGAAAATACCACACACCACTCACCACAGGAAATGTATCCCTGATGAAATTCAAACGGTAATGTCTTTCAACATGTCCAGTGTTCATGCTCTTCATGACTCCAAGTTTTAACTTTCTAAGGTTTGGATTTTCCCTGTGGTGTAAGCACCCCTCACACACCTTGCAGGAGGGAAGAAAAGAAAGGTTGGATGGGAAGGAGGCTCCCTTAAGAGACAGCAATTATTCTCATCTGTTATATTCCAATCAAGCCCTGGAAGCATAAAGGCTCTCATTTTCTGTCTGCTAATTGTTGTAGCCCCAGAGGGACCTCCACACAATCAGTTTCTTCAGAGACTTCATTCCCTATTCAGAGGAGTCTTCTCCTGTCTTTTGTTTTTCACTGTTTCTTTTTAATTTTTTTTTTCAAGTGAGCTTGACCCATTTAATTCCATCTGATTCTTTGCCAGAGTTGTATTGTCCGTATGGACTCCTCTATTTTATAAATGTATTGTATACTTCTTTTAGGTAAACATTGATATTGCATGGTGAATTTAACTTGAGTTGTGCCTACATAATGTCCAAAACAAACCAAATTAACCAGCCAAGATGAGGAGGACAGGGGAGTTACCAGGCAAGCACTCTACCACTGAGCTATGTCCTGTGTTTTAATTTCTCAGGTATGGGTGTTTGCCTTTGTTTAACATGTTGGTTACAAGTTTTTATGGATAATGGTCAGGGAAAAAAGCTGAACAAAGAAGTTTATATTCAGGGTTCTTGTTTTAAAAAGAAGAAAGGGGGAATGATGTGGGATAATGCTCTTGTACATTGTAAAGATTTGTCACTTGTATTGGTTTAGTAAAATACTGATTGCCCAGTAGCCAGGCAGGAAGTATAGGCTGGGATACCAGACTAGGAGAATTCTGGGAAAGGCAGAGATGCAGTCACTAGCCAGACACAGAGGAAGCAAGATGAGAACGTCCTACTGAGAAAAAGATGCCAAGTCATGTGGCTAAACATAGATAAGAATTATGGGTTAATGATGGGAGATGTTATCCTGTAAATATGTTTCTCATACTTGTTAATTAATAAAGCACCGTTGGGCCAATGAGATAGCAAGATAGGCGGGGCTAGGAGACAAGGAGGAAAGAGGAAGTAGGAGGGAGGAGTCAAGATGTAGAACATGGAGGAAGGAAGATGCCTGCCATGGCTCCCTGATAAGACGACCACGTGGAAATACTTAGATAAGTAGAAATGGGTTATAATTAAGACAGAGCTAGCCCATAAACAATAATGGTAACTGGCCCACAGGATTGTATCAAATACAGAGTCTCTGAGTGTTATTTGGGGCTCACGTGGCGGCGGGACCATGGCGGCAGGACCGGGAGGCCGGCGGGGAGGAAAAACCTGCCGTAACAGGTTAATTTAAGTTGTAATGATTTGTCAGTAGTAAGTCTGAGCAATAGGCCAAACAGTTTATAATTGATAGAAGCCTCTGTGTGTTTATTTGGGACCAAATGGCTGTAGGATGAGGCAGGACAGAAACTTCTGTCAACACTTGGGTTTTTTTATAATTACTATTTTGTTTTGAGAGCAAGAGAGAGGGTTTTTCTGAGTAGCCCTGGGTGTTTTAGAACTCCATATGTGGATGAGGCTGGACTCAAACTCACAGAGAGATCCACCTATCTCTCCTTCCTGCATGCAGATAGTAAGCTGTTATTTTTTAATGGCACCTTAGCTGTCTGAATGACAGTGATGAGCACTGAAATGGAAATATGGGGATAGAAATGTTCAGCAGATCCAATGCTTGTGTGTATGTTTTAAATAGCAGCACAAGGGAAGCGTGTTCTATCAAGGGTACTCTAGGAAGCATGATGTTATAAGTTGACATTTTCAGACTACTCAAAAATAAAAGGAGAAGCACCAAAAACAGACCAGTGCATTGATTTGCTCATCACCCAGACAACTGAGTGCTTTCTTTATGGAACTAGCTAAATTTATGATCAGTGTGATTTATTAATGTAGAGTAGAGTTCTGGAAATTCTTGCAATCAACTTCTGAGTTCACCTTTCCCCCTAAAACTAAACAGAAACACAGAAACAAGCCTCCTGTGATTTTGTGTTTGGGCGGGGGGTGTTCTGCTAACTCTTGATGACTATTATACAGGTTCCGAGTCCTACAAAGAAATGCATCAGCAGAAGGCATGAGTATCAAGGAAGCCAGCTAGGAAGACCAGATAATATACACTGCCATAAAGAATGTCTGGGAATATAAATCCCTTGGCCCCTGGAGACTCTCTAGTTTATCATGTTGGAAGTTCCAAAAGGCAGCCTCTCATTCATAAATTATGAATGAATTAATTTTCAACTTTTTTTTCCAACAACAGATGGTAAGAAGTTGATTTTTTAATATGTTCTTCTGGTCATCTGCTCTGTGGTCCCTGGTAAAGATTAGCTGTAAACTGCCATTCAAGGCAATGGTGGGCTTCAGATGGGATCAGGTACTACATCACAAGCAGATGCTCATTTACAGTCTGAAAGATTCGATTCCATAGTGTCTTGGGCTCACAGAACTACAGTCTTGTCTGTCTCTAGTTCACATATACCAACCTGCAGGCTGGGACAATTTTAAGGTGCTGCAATGAAATTCTCTCCGCTTATCCATTTTCCCACTCTAGCACCTGACCCCAAACCAAGCCATCCCCCAAACATGCCTGTGCACACTCACAAACCTCACTGAAGAATCAGGTGAGGATGGGGCAGCTTAAAACATTAAAAATTCCCCTCCAGACCTTGTTCATCTGATGGCTTTTCAAATGCAAACCTTTGTTACAGCAGTTCCATAGAGACACATCTGTGGGATGCGATGATAACGAGCCTTTAAACATCCCACTGAGAGCAGAAACACCCGTCTATCTGCACCTCATTCTGCACCCCCCCCCTCAAAGTAAGGGTGCCTGTGTCTGCCAGTGTGGTTTGAGAAAGATTAATAGGCTCATGCTTTCCAAGTCTCTTTAAGCTTCTCGGTAGGATGGTGCCAGCAGAGAACAAAGTACCATTTTCCTTCAGGCAGAATAATTAAAACAAAATCTCCCAAGTCCCATCTCCATGCGTGTCTCTCAAACTGATCACGAGGTGATTTTTAAGAACAGAGCGGCCCTGTGTCATTTATTTATAATCGCTTTTCATTGTTACAGTGGGACATTCACACACATCACCTCCAGGCTGTGGAGCACTGTTAGTATTCATTAGGGAAAGGAAACAGTCTTTCTTGCAAATAAGCAATTTGATTGCTTCAGGAATAGGCCTGTAATTACTGCAGTGCTGGGATACGTTATTGTTAATAAGATTGAAAAAAAAAAAAAAAGGCTTTCTCCAAATCAGAGGGGATTCGGTCTCTTCTTCCAGAGACTGTAATTAAAAGGGTGATAGGGGTTTCCTGTGCCCCAAGATAGGCTGGGCACCAGACTGCAGACACCAGGTCAGAGACACCGCCTCAGCCTTATGTTTTACTGAGTAGAGCGACCATTAGAATATTAATGAGCAGCCCTGCAATGGGAATGAGGCTTATGTGGTGGGGTGTTTGCCTGGCATGAACAAAACCCAGAGTTTGATCCCCAGG
This sequence comes from Cricetiscus sungorus, assembly GCA_030556225.1. Taxonomy (NCBI): domain Eukaryota; kingdom Metazoa; phylum Chordata; class Mammalia; order Rodentia; family Cricetidae; genus Cricetiscus; species Cricetiscus sungorus. The sequence continues at coordinate 4,935,398 of JANBXA010000398.1, read as the reverse complement.
ACAAAGCAGGGAGTCACAGTACATGCATGTAATCTTAGCACTTGGGAGGAGGAGACAGGGGGATCACAAGTTCAAGGTCATCTCTGCTATTTATGGAGTTTGGGGGCAGCATGGAATAGATGGCACCTTTCTTAAGCAAAGAAAAGGTAGAGGGGAGTGGAGTGAAATAGAGAGAAAGAAAGAAGGAGAGGAGAGGGGAAGAGGAGAGGAGATGAGGGGAGAGGAGGAGAGGGGGGAAAGAGAGGACAGGAGAGGAAAGGAGAGGAGAGGAGAGGAGAGGAGAGGAGAGGAGAGGAGAGGAGAGGAGAGGAGAGGAGAGGAGAGGAGAGGAGAGGAGAGGAGAGGAGAGGAGAGGAGAGGAGAGGAGAGGAGAGGGGATGCTGTCACACAAAGATGGTTTAGAACCACCTCCCCGATTTGTGTATATGATGGGAAGATCAGGGTCTTCCGGTTGTGTTAATACCTATATCCCAAATAGTGCAAGGGTCTTAATTGTGGCGCCTGACAAGCTTTTAGATTTTATTTGTGTGATCAGAGATTACATGAGAATCTACCCCGGTGAACACATTCAAGAGAACTACATACTTTGAATTGGACATAAACAAATTCATGTCCTTTGAGTGATGAGACACAGTCTCTGTCCCTTCTTCAACCTCTGTTCATCACATCAGTCCACTGCATGTGGACAGCGCTGCTTTCCTGTCCCAAGCTGGCTGCTCTTATTTTTGTTTTATTTACTTTTTTTTTTTTTTTTTTGAGACAATGTCTCACTACATACCCAGGCTGGCCATGAACTCACTCTTTCCACCTTTCTCATTAGTAGTTCATGTCTGCTGTCATTTGTTGCACAGCCCTCCTGAGTTATAGCTACAAACAAGAAGAGAGAGAGGGGTATTGCCTCTCCTGTTGCTAACCGTTCAAGAACCGGGAGCATCACCCATTCATCAGGAGGGACAGTGGTGGTGGCTTGGTTTGGTTACACTCAAGAATTTTCCTGAGGGACACTGTATGGAGCCAGTCCAGTTATCCAGGGCACCTTAGTTTTGAAATTGTCCTTCAAACAGAAAATTATCCTGTCTGTATGTTCGCGAAACTCTTTTTGAGTAGAACAAAAATGTCTGTTTTGGCACTGAATAGCGTTCCTGGGTCTGTGGGATAGAAGGAACTGCCCTTTATATACAAATAGACTATGGTATGCTCTAGAAGCCTGCTCTTAGCTCTTTCCATCATAGTGACGATAGTGTCTTTCCAACCCTGATGACCAATAGCATCCCCTGGAGAGACAGGACAAGAGGCATAAAGTCATGTCAGACTCTAGGGGCAAGAGAGAGAAGCCAGCTGATCCCTGTGTGAGCACGCAGGGAGTTTGATGTAAAGATATGGCAGTGTTGTCATGGACAAGAGTGCTGTCAGGTCTTATGGGCTGCAGATGAGAGTATTCCAAAATGCTTATGTGTGGACTGGGGAAGGGAAAGGGGGATCCCACTACATAGCTCAGGCTAGCCTTAAACTGTAGATTTTCCTGCATTCATGTCAAGTGTACTGGGGCCACAGGTGTGCACCATCACAACCAACCCAGGGGGCTCTTTTAAAAAAAAATATATATATATATATCCATTTGTTTTTTATTTAATGTATATCAGTGTTTGCCTGCACCCATGTCTGTGTACCACATGTGTGTCTGGTACCCTGTCTTAGGGTTTCTATTACTGTGAAGAGACACCATGACCACAGCAACTCCTATGAAGGAGAACATTTCATTGTAGCTGTGTCTTATAACTTCAGAGTCCACTATCATCATGGCAGGACATATCAGCATGTAAGCAGACATAGTACTGGGCAAAGAGCTTAGAGTCCTGCATCTTGATGTGTAGACAATAGGAAGTGAACACAGCTTGAGCATAGGAGACCTCAAAGCCTACCCCTTCAGTGACACACTTCCTCCAACAGTCACACCTCCTAATAGTGTCACTCCCTATGAATTCATGGGGGGCAATTACGTTCAAACTACCACATGCCTGATGAGGCAAAAAGAAGATGTTAGATCCCCCGAAACAGAAGTTGCAGATAGTTATGAGCTGCCCTGTAGGTACTGGGAACAGAAACAGGGAACCTCCACCCTCCACTCCAACCAAGAGGCCACCTTGGTCAGTCTCCTCCCCTTTCTTTGTGGCTCTGATACTAGAATGTAGGCTTCTCTGCTTATCTGTCAGCAAGACTGAACACAGCTGAACTACAGCTGTGCGCACATAGGTAAAGACAGGCTGACTCCACATTCTCTCCTTCACTCCCTCTCTCCCCCTCCATCTCTTTCTCTCCCTTTCTCTCTCCATCTCTTCCTCTCTCTCTCTCCCTTCCTCTCCCCTTCTCTCTCTCTAGTTGTGGTCTCAGTATGTAGCACAGGTATGAAACTCATAGAGATCCTCCTGCCTCTGCATCCCAAGTTCTGAGATTACAGACATGCACTACTATGCTCAGCTGACTTCAGTTTTACTTTTGGGTAAAGAATCTGATTTGCCTTGGCAGAGTGAAACATTCACCCCTTGTCTAACCATCTGAAGCTAGAAAAGTGAGTTTCGTAATATAGACAGAATCTCTAGAAAACAATGTATACCAACAAGTTACCCCTATTGCGGTCACCATTTCTTGAAACCCAGATAAATACAGACTGAATGATTTATTAATGCTGCAGGGTGGACCAGTTTCACATGTGCTTCCAGATTTGGGAACCAATTTACACCACAAGAGATGGAGCCCAGGGCCCTCAAAGTAGGAGGAAGCTACAGGGCATGAATGGTGATGTTGTCTTTGGCTGGGACCGGTGCACTCATTTATCTGAGCTAACTAGTCCTAAATGCCCAGGTGGATCATGTAATAAGATTCATGAATAATAAAGAGATCATTACCTCAGCTGGCTAGTTGCAACCAAATATCCTCTCATTTCAGAGAATACTTAGCAAGCTAATTAGCATTCATTACCCTCCTAGTCCCACAAGAATGATTCATGCTAAGCCCTTCATAAGCCAAATCCTAGTGATACGATTTGAAACAAAAGGAGCCTGGAGCTGAAGATGACACCTGAAAGAGGTTGCTTCAGCACAGCCAAAGAAGGCAAGGGCTATAGACACTTGCTTGAAAGAATGTGCTGGCCCCCTCAGGCTTTATATTTAGAATCTCTGTGTCTGGCCCCTTGGCTCCTTACTTTCTCTAACAAATACCACAACAGGCTGTATTAGCTACTACGTTCCTTGTGCTGTGACCAATTACCTGAACAGAAACAACTTAAAGGAGAGTTTACTTTGGTTTACAGTTTAAGGGAATAGCCATTGGAGTGGGGTAGGCATGGCAGCAGGAGTGTGGGGTGGCTGGTCATGTGCCTGCAGTCAGGGAAAAGCCAACAGACAAGAAGTGGGGCTGAGCAATAAAACCTCAAGGCTCCCTTCATCTACCAATGCTCCACTTCTAAAGGTTCTAGAACTTCCAAAACAGCACCACCTGCTGGGCATTGAGTGTCCACACATTTGAGCCTATGGGGGACATTCACATAGAAACCACAACACGGGTCAATTGATGGTACATTTAAATGACCAGGTCACCGAGCTTCAGAAACTTTTCCCAAGCGATTGAGGTTATGACCAAGGGAAACATGTTTTCTATGCAGTGATGAACCCTGTGGGATGCATTGTACTGAGGAGGGCCCAGGGCTCTGTGCAGTATTCTTGCTGAAAATGTTTCTCCTTCATCTAATGTTGAGAAAACAGATGATCTCAGATCCATAGTTGTTACGTTAGTATACAGCTCATAATATGTTCTCCATGAGTGGACATAAATACTGATCATAAATGAGTAAAGAAAAACTCATGACCAAGATGCTTAATTATAGCAATCTATTAATGAAAACGTGTAGTCATATATTCATGTATTGTAGAAAATGTGAAGTAGTAGGTCTTTGCTGTACTTGAAGGTTGTTTTTTGCTTGTTTGTTTTGTTTTGATTATGGGAGTGAGCTTTACCCAAAGTAACACATTACATTACCTTGGTGAGATTGTCTATCTGGATCATGGTGGTATTCACATGGGAGGCTAAACTAAAGGGTCAGGAGTTTGATGCTAGCCTGGATTATTTCAAAAAACAAAAAAAGGGCCAGTAAGATGGCTCAGTGGGTACTGCCAAGCTCAACAACCTGAGTTTGATCCCCAGAACTCACATGGTAGAAAGAGAGAACCAGTTACCAAAAGTTGTCCTCTGACTACCATACATATGCCATGGCACGTGGGCTCGAGAGCATACACACACTGCACCTCTGGAAGTCAGAACATCACTACTCTGACCAATGAGGAATGTTTCTGGCAGGACAATAGCCTACCTGAGTCAACCATACCTGAAGGAGCATCGGCACACTGGTTATCTATGCTCCGTCTGAAAACTCTCACTGTAGTTTAGGATTCTGTAATTTACTCAGGTTTCCCTTGCCTCAGCAGCAGAGGGGCTACCATCCCACATCTGGAAAAGCTCTCTCACCCACTGCCCTGGAGGCTGAGACAGGATGAAACTCCTAATTATGGAGCCCTTTGCAGTTAGGAACATGACCATGAATTCTTTTTGCTAAAGCAATGAGCTAGCAGATATAGTAAAAATGGAGGAATTACACTATCTTCTTCTGATGGTGTTGTGTTCTGAATGTGTAGTGTCCCTTGTAAGCTCACATGTTTGAGCAGGTAGTGGCCAGGTGGTGCTGGTGACACAGTTTGGGATGGTTGTAGACCATTTAGGAAGTAGTGCCTCAATGGAGGAAAAAAGTCACTGGGGGGGCAGTCCTTGAGGCTTTAGAGCAGGGGTTCTGTGGGTTGTGATCCTCTGGAAGGTCAAACAACCCTTTTGTAATTGTTGCCTAAAGACCACCAGAAATATGGGGCATTTCTATTATGATTCATAAAAGTATTGAAGTAGCACCAGAAGTAGTTTTACAGACAGGGGTCACCACAACCCAAGGAGCTGTATTAAAGGGTCACACATCAAGAAGGTTGAGAGCCATTGGTGTACAGCCTGGCTGAGCTTTTGTTTTTGAATGCAGAAGCAAAGGCACCAGAACGCAGAAGCAATAGTGCCAGCAGGCTTTATTCAGCATGCCTACCCTGCTGCTGCCATGTTGTCCCCACCATGATGGACTGTGTGTCTCCAGAACTGTGAGCCACAATAAACACTCTTCATTCTCCAGTCACTTTTGTTGGGACATTTTATCACAGCAACAAGAAAGAAACTATAAGATAAGAAGAAGATCCCAGAATTCGTGTGTGTGCTAAAAAATGAATGTAAGAACTTCCTTTCGCTGGACTGGCGAGATGACTCAGTGGGGAACAGGGCTTGCCATGCAAACCTGACGACCTGAGCTTGACCCCTAGAGCCTTCAGTGGAAAAAGAGGCTCAGTCCCTGGATGTTGTCCTCTCACTGTGGTACAAGAATGCCCCAAACCACACATGCACACCACACTTTAATGATGATGATGATGATGAGAAAATTAATGAATTAACTATATTTCAAAAATAAATGATTTGTATCACAAGTAAGACAACGATCGCTAGCCCAAAGCTAATACAGGAGTTCATCAGTACTACCAAGACACAGACTCCTCCGGCCTTCCTTCTCTTGGCTTCTCTGGTCCTTGCTTATGTTATGTTCACATCACAGCTGCTGCTCTCCAGGCACTGCATCTGCATTCTAGGCAGGAAGAAGGTAGGCCATTGTTTGTTCTTCACTACCCACTCTCTTATAACCCAGGCTGACTTCTTCTCTGGTTTAATTGTCCAAAATTGTTTTCCACGGTGCTGTCAGGAACTCAGTTGAACCAGGCTGAGCTGTCAGAGTGGGAGAAACCAATTAAGCTAACAAGGCATCAAAACGACAGTAGCTGAGTAGTCTTTCGTCTGTTACTGCGACAGAGGAGCTGTGCTCCCTGCTTCCTGTTCCCCAGTTGGATGCTGCACTTCCTGAGCTAGCACGGGCTGCAGTCAGGTGTGTCTGTAGAGATGGGTCCTGCACTGTACCCTCTGGACTGGATTTAGAAATGGGACAATTGCCCCAGGTCCGCTGAGGAGAGGCATGCCAGTAGGGCAGGTCCAACTATGGCCAGATCTGAAGAACTCACATGGGTGTCCAACCAGGAGTTGGACTCCTCATTTCTACCTGGGCAAAGAAGAGGTTCACCACAGCGAGACCTGGTTGACTGAGGTTTTGGAGAGTGAACCTGGCTTTATGCGTGCTAGGCTTGGTCACAACCCGGGTTACAACCCGGACCTTTGTTTATTTGAGGTTATTGTTATATTGATTTGGCTTTTCAGACAAGGCCTCATGCAGCGTAGGCTGGCCCAGAATTCTTTGTAGCTCATGATGATTTCACACTTCTGATCCTCCTGCACCCACCTTCTAAGTGAGTTCTGTGTGAACTGACACACACACACAGTCTATGAAGTAAGTGCTGGAATTAAAGACATGAACTGCCATGCACAGTTTATGAAGAACTAAGACTCAAACCCAGGGCTTGGTGCATGCTAGGCAGGGACTCTACCAATTGAGCTACATCTCAAACCCTGACTTTTGTTTCTTGTTAGTTAGTTAGCTAGTTAGTATTTGTTTGTTTGTTTGTTTGTTTTTGAGACAGAGTCCTGCTGTATAACCCAGAATGCCTTTGAACTGGAGATTCTCCTACCTCTAACACTCAGTGCTGGGATTACAGGAGTGTGGTACCCATGAGCATGTTTTTTTTTTTCATGACTACAATAAAATAACAAATGAAAAAATGCAGAGCAAGTGACAAGATGAGCATTGGCTGTTAAGCATCACAGCATCACAAGCTCCAAGGAGAATGCTTAGTTTTGTTATGGATATTTAAATGCTTGGCAATTCAACTATAAGTCTTAAATATAACTTAAATATATATGAATGATAGCAAGTAGGAGTAGGAGGAGAAAATGTGTATTTGAGCAGAGAAACATTCAAGAGTGGATAGAGATGTGTCCTCTGACACCCACAAGGATGGGAAATGAGGTTGATGACTTGGAACACCACTTTCTCACACTGAAGGCAAATAGGTCTGGTTTTCATTCAACTGCTACGACAGGAAATCATCTGGTATCCTAACTCTTAAGTCATTCCTGCCTACCTTGTGTGGCCACAGCACTACAAAGTAGATTGGGGTAATCTTAGGCAGGAACAGATTAACATGCTTGTTGGCACGGGAGCTTGATAATCCAAGATGGACTTGGCAGTTGCTTGGGCTCTTTGTGGCTCTGTGTGGTCAGTTACCATCCTATCATTAGCTTCCAGCTTTGCTGGGAGGGACGGAGGGAAGGAAGGAAGGAAGAGGATGGAAGGAGAAAGAAGAGAGGAAAGAAGGAAGTTAGAAGGTGGAAGGAAGGGGAAAGGAGAGACAAAAGGAAGGACAGAGAGAAGGATGGAAAGAGAAGAAATAAAAAGGAAAGAGGAAGAAAAGTGAAGAGACAAAAAGAGAATGGGAACAAACAAATCAAAATCTTCCTGCTAAATTCATGACTTTAACATTTAGTTCTTTCTTTTAAAGTAAGAAACAAATTAGAAATTTCTTGGCAGCCAATTAAAATTCCTGGTAAGCTATTGTCTGACCCTTGGGTCAAAAACAAGTTCCCTGTAAGGGAGCCTCTCTCCTGAGTGTCTAGGAGGTGAGGAGAATTCTTATCCTGTTCTCCACTTCCCATTCCTATGCAGGGGGCAGGCAGCAATGTTCCTCCGGGGCTTGGCTCAGGAAAGCTAGACTTGCTTCTTAATTCTCCCTTGTTTTTTCCTCCTTTCTGGAAAGGAGGTCCCTCCCGGGCACAGCTGACAGGACACGGTTCTCCTTCATCATTCTGTGTGAGTCGTGGATCAAGACGGGATGAGACATGATGAAGTGGGTGAAGGTTATCAGGCTGCTGCAGCTCTGAGACTTGATCATTTGACAGAGGGGGAGGGAGACTGGGCCAGCTCTGCAAGGTGTTTCACAGGTGTGGAAGCATGCCAAGGTTATGTCTTCCTTTCCATGAGGCAGTGGAACATCCGTCTGGCTTAGAATCGGTGATTGAATCCACACGGACAGTAGACTCTTTAGCAGAGTGTGGAATTTTCCTTTCTTGCAGGATTAGCAAACTCGATTAGCAAATGCTCGCATTCCTAGTGATTGACAAACCTTGTTCTGTTGACACTGGATTCTGGGAAATGAAAATAATCTTTGACCTTAAGTTGTTGTTAAGAGGGTTGGACAGAGGCAAAACGTCTCTTTATGTCTGTATTTATATATGAGGGCCTTTCAGTATGAAACATCTGTGAAGACAGAGCATGCTTCTGATACTGTGTTGTCAATGGACCTCGGGGGAGGGGGGCTGCATATATAAAGAAATGCAAATGATGCTCACTAGTTAGCACGGGGAAGGCAGACTGATGTTAACCTGATCTTCGGAGTTGCTAAAAATCCTGACAAGGGGAATTTGAATTGGAACCAGCTGCTGAGACCCCGTTGGCTATTCATGTGTGACCAGAAAGAGAGGCAAACTTTAATTTTCTCCTTGTCAGTTTTCAGCAGGGAGGCTGTCAATCCAGCAAGCGTAGCTACGGAACATATTAGAGAAGGGCAGAAGCCAGCCTCAAGATGACACCAGCCCAGGACAGCTGTGCCATCACCCTTCCATCATGTCTCAGTCAGCCCTGCCCCTGTTAGTTGTTCTTTATTGTCCTGGATGGCATTATGCGCCCCCCCCGCCCGAGCTTTCACACACTGCATTTCCAGTTAGGAAATAAGAAATGGCATCCTGTCACTGGCAATTTCTTGTTTCGGGGGTGAGGGCCAAACCCTGGGACTTGAGTGCTCTGTCACCTAGCTCCATCCTCTGCTCAGACACTAATAATTTTAACCAGCATCACTAAGAATTCCTCTTCCTGGGTCACTATCTGGCACAAAAAGGAGATTCTATGGTCCCCAGTCACAGATTTAGTGCTTGGTTCAGGTTAATTTAACAAAAATTCGTAAGTACTGTGTTAAGTGCTGTCAAACCATCTGTAAGATGTTAACAGTCACAGACATCTGTTCCAAACCCTATGGTGTTTAGAAACTGTGATACATATCCATTTACTCAATAAATGTTTATTACTATAAGTTGCTGCAATATTCCTGCTGTAAGAATATGAAATAGCCAGGCAGTGCTGGCTCACACCTTTAATCCCAGCACTTGGGAGGCAGAAGCAGGCAGATCTCTGTGAGCTCCAGGCCAGCATGGTCTAAAGAGCGAGTTCCAGGACAAAGGTATGAACTATGGAAGATAGAGAAGGCAGGAAATTCTTCAAGGAAATACTTGAGCTGAGCCCTGAATGATGGGTGGTGAGGCAAGCAAGGAAAGTGAGGCGAGGTCCAGGGTTACTTATAGACCACAGCAAGCTTCTGGAGAGCTCACACATACAAACAGGCCCAGGCCCCCTTGAGCCACCAAAAAGCTTTAAGCAGACAGATTTCACCATGGCTAGAGGACATTATTGGAGAATTATCAGCTGAATCATGATAAAAGTTTGTCTGCAGAGGGTAAAAGACACTGCAGAGCATAGGAGGGAGCAAAGATGGGAGTTGTACAGCAAACTCGTTCTTCATCACTAAAGAGCTCAGAATCTAACCAGGTCTGTGATGAGATTCCAGTTGAGTGTTTAGTTGGATGGTTTTCTCTCATAAATTGAATCATTATATCCTCAGATTGCCAAGATCCCACTGACTTGAGAGCTCTGGAAAAATTCATCTTGACCTATCTATCTTGAGTGTATCATTTGGAAGTATTACCAGACATGTGAGAAATGTCTGACAAGAGGCAAAATTTGAGGCTAAGCCATGGAGAATTTATTGATAAAGATGGTGTTCAGTCACTGGTCTGAGCTCCTGGAGTTCAGCGGAAGAGAGGGAGAAGGGATCATATGAGCAAGGGGGTCAAGATCATGATGGAGAAAGCCACAGAGACAGCTGATCTGAGCAAGTAGGAGCTCATGGACTCTGGAATGACAGCTGGGGAACCTGCATAGGACCAAACTAGACCCTCTGAATGTGGGTGACAGCTGTGTGGCTTGATCTGTTTGTGGGGCCCCTTGCAGTGTGACTAGAACTTATCCTGGGTCCATGAGCTGGCTTTTTGGACCCCACTCCCTATGGTGAGATACCTTGCTAGGCCTGGATGCAGGAGGAAGGGGCATGGTCCTGCCTCTACTTGGTGTGCAAGACTTGACTCTCTAAGGGAGACCTTACTGCCTCTAAGGAGTAGATGGAGGGTGAGATGGGGTGGGGTGATTGGAGAGGACAGGTGAAGAGGAGGAAGGGGGAACTGGGGTTGGTATGTAAAATGAATAAACAAACAAACAAACAAATAAATGGCACTTGATGCACTTTGTGTTCATGCTGTATCTCCATAACTCAGGGAAGACCCCTACCCAGACATGTTACCATGCCAGTCTAGGGCAGTATGATAGCTCAGCATATAGAAGTATTTGTAATGAACGTCCGATGACCAGAGTTTGATCTCTGGGACATTAAAAGTAAAATGCAATAAAAAAAAAATGAAAGCTGGATGCACACATCTGTAACACCAGCACTCTTACTGTTTGTGGAATGTGGGGGACTGGAGAATCACCCACAGCTGTGGACCAGCCACCATGTTTACAAAGAGCTTCGGAATCAAGAGAGACTCTGCCCTAAAAACAAAGTGAGATGCAAAATTGAACCCCAAAAGTTGTCCTCTGACTTCCACACATACTATGAAACAGGCATGTCTGTGTGTGCACGCACACACAAAAAAATTAAACATCTAGTAAGCACTACAATTCATACTACAATACTACAATACATCTTCAGCGACACAGTGCCCTAACCACCTGGAAGTGGCCTTAGGGATGCGAGGGCAACTGGTGACATATGTCACCCTCATTGATCATCAGGGTTGGCAGTATAACCTTGGACACTTGTCTTGAGTTTTAAAGACTGTTTAGTGGGAAGGGCAGGAACGGATCACCATCTAATCCAATCCTGACATGCTAGTATCCAAGGAGCTGCCTGCCCATGGGACAAGTCCACATCTAGCTAATCCCCTGCCCCTTCCAACACTTCCCACCCTCAGCTCTCATCCCATTGAGAAACACTGCAGACCAATATCTTGCTCACACATAAGACCTTCCATGTGGACCCCAGGCCACCATCCTACTTCCCAGTTGCATTTTCCTCTACCCTACTTCCCACCCTGCACCAACACAGGGTAGCCCTTTGTGGGAACAATCAAGCCCTAAATCACTATTTATATTTCTTGGAGTAAACTTAACGTTGAGAAAAGGTTCTGGAATGACTGCCCTGGGGACTAAGGCCCATCTGGAAACATGAATAATGTGAAATTTATCCCTCCATGGATCCCCCTCAAGACCAATTACAATATCATCCTTTCCGAGAACTTCTGCCAATTTATTTATGGGGTCACCAGAAAGTTATATGTAAAGTGAAGACTGCACAGATTTACATAGGGGGTAGTTAACTGGTGGGGAGAAGTAAACTACAGAAAACAGTGATACTCCACAGATGGAGGCGTGTGTAAATTTGGCTGTTTGCTTTAGGAAGGGAGAGAGATTTATTCATTTAGCGAATGACTACTGTGTGTCAAATAGTCTTCTAGGCTCCGGGGAGAAGGCAATGGAAGATTCTAACACTACCCCCACAGAGTTGGCATTTCAATGGCACGGGAAGATGGGCCATAAAGGGTCCGTTTTGAAAAAAAAAAATGTTGCCGAAAGTTAGCATGTGACTTTTAGCCCTGTTTGCTGCTATGAGAAGAAACCGAGTTTCTTGAGTCAGTATGGCTGAAGAAGTGTGCTACCCTTACTTCTTAAGAACATTGGATGGATGGACTTGCACTCATTGGAAACTTCTAGAATAAGATGAGGAGCAGCATATATGTGTTCCCTCAGACTTCTCCTCAAGCTGCAAAAGTTCAAGTGAGTGGTATTTGGCAGAAGGCCCTTGGCTGAAGCAGTCCCCTGACAATGCATGTGGGGATGTGAGCCAGCCGGGGTCTAACTCAACTGCATCACTTTGACTAGGTGATGAGCACACATTATCATAAAATTGCAGAGTGGTTGTAATTCACCACATCATGGCCAGAAATTATCTGCTGCTTAGGGAAAATGTCAATGAGAGGTCACCTTCTTTAGCATCAGTGGTGCTTTACATGTTTGCTTCCAAGGACTAGCTAAGCTAACGTGTCCATTACATAATGATCCCAGCCCTGCCTCCCAATCCAGAATGAGAGGGTCTGGGATATGGTCCAGGTATTCCTATTTCGCCAATGCCTCTGCCGATTCTGCAGCAGGTGGCGCCACACTTGGTAAAGAGCCAGCTAGAGGGTAACTAGAGGGTGGAGCAGACAGACCTCTACTTCCCTCCTCTGAGTGTTTGGCCAGGATCTCTTCCTTGGAAGGGAAGAAGAAAGGGAAGCCGATTAAAGCAGTTTCCATGACAAATTATAGTGTCTTCCTTTCTCTCATGCATTCAAGCAAACATAGTTCAGCAACTGCAGTGGACAAGGTCCAGCCTCCCTCCAGAGGGAGGCTGTCACAACTTTCCTCCTGTCCTCCCACAAGCATAGGGATTACAATATACATAGAGCTGAGCATAGGGATTGTGATATGCATGGAGCTGACCAGCCTGCTCAAACACCCTCTCATTTCTTTGTCTCAAGTTTTCCTTCCTCGGTCCCCTCAAGTATACATCAACTTTCTCATTGCTATGACCCAAATTCTTGACAAGAAGCAATATAAGGGAGGCAGTGTCTATTCTGCCTAACAATTTAAGATGGAATACAGCCCAGCATGGAATGGAAGGTATGGTGGTTCAAGTGTGAGGCAGCTGGTCACAACACATCAGCAGTCGGGAGGGGGAGAGAGGTGAATAAAATGTAAGGGCAAGATGCCTTTGTGGTGATGAGGGAAAACATGAGAAAAGAACAGAAACCCACATCTGATCTTAACAGTTTGGCGGGGAGGGGTCAGGCAGACAATGAGAGAACAGATGTATACAACCCCCTTCCCCTTTTTATTCAGTGCATCTCTCCAGTCCATAGGACGGTGCCCCTCACACTTCCCTCCTTAGCCAAACTTTTCCAGAAACCCTGTCGTAGACACAGGTGTTTTTCCTCAGTGAATCCCAAATCCCATCAATCTCAACTAAGATTGAGGATCACAAAGTACTTCCTGCCTGTCTCTGAGTCCCTTCCCTTGGGCTGCAGTTTCAGATGTGAACCCTGTGCCTGGCTTTTTTGCATGGTTTCTGGGGATCTGAACTCAGGTCTTCAGGTTTGCAACGGAAGGCACTTTTCCAAGTGAGCCAACCTTTCCTCCACCTTTTTAGTCAACTCTTAGTTTTCCACTAGACGGCTCCTCTTCATTCTCCGCATCTCCCAGATTAAAACCATCTCTACCTTGCAACAGTCCTTTATCTTCATATCCTTTCTTCTATCAGAGTGTACGCTCCATAAGGGCAAGTGTTTGTCTCTGTGTTCTCTGCTACATCCCTGGGTCCTGAAGCAGACTTTTGGTACCATCCATCCATTTAAACAAACAAATGTGTTAAAGAATAAAGAAATACATGAATGAACAGAAACTCCTTGCTCACACTCCATATTCCCTATCTGATTCATTTTCTCCAGGAAATGTACCACCCTCAATTTGGTTCAACAATGTATACATTTGTTCTCTCATTGTCTGCCTGACCTCCCACCCCCCCCCTTATCTAACTGTTAAGATCAGATGTGGGTTTCTGTTATTTTCTCATGTTTTCCCTCATCACCACAAAGAGAATCTTGCCCTTACACTTTATACATTTTTATTGAATTAGTGATTTTGTGCAAGTAAGGAAACTGATGCCCCATAAGATTACATACCTTTTGCACAGTCATTTATACAAGCAACATGTGACAGGGTCATGGTTGGAATTTAGACCTGTGGGACTTAGAGCCTGTGCTTGTATAGCACCCCATTTATGCAGTCAAGATGGCATTTGAAGTGGGTGTCAAAGCATGGGTGAGAAGCACACATCAGTCTGCTCTCAAGGCCTTCCTCTCTTCTTCACCTAGATAACTGTCAGGAAGGCTTAATCATGCCTGGGAAGCCTGTTTGAATACCCACATGCCAGGAGCTGAGGCCTTTGTCTCTGTTCAGCCTGGCATGCCAGTTGCCTGCTTACTCTTGTTTTCTCTGTGAGATTACAAGGTCTGGGTGAACAAGCATCATTGCTGTTTTGCTCTCTGTTGCATCATAGGCTGTATCTTTCAATCTGGCTTGTGTTAAGTACCCAATGAGGGCCTGTTAGTTTACTGGAGGAAGGGAACAAAGATTCAAACCAAGGAACTAATTAAACAGGATTCCAGGCATGGTTGCACATGCCTGTAATCCCAGCACTCGGCAGGCGGATTGCCATGAGTTTGAGGCCATCTTGGAAGACAGAGTGAGATCTTGTATCATTAAGTGAGTGTTGAGGGCAAGATCAGAGGAGTGGGTAAACAGGGCTCTGTGCCCATGACACGTGAGATAGCAGTGGGAGTGTCTGGGAAGGCGGGCATATAAAGATTGCAGAAGATGACAACAGGATATTCCACAGTAAAAAATGTCCTTTGGAAAGTGATTCGGAACCAAAGAATTTATGCTGAGCAGGATCACATAAAATTCTTCTTTGAAATTCATAAGGTATGGCTAATGTGTTAGAAGAAGTTAAGAGGCAAAATCTGCTGCAGTAGTCAAAGCAAAACAGTGTAAAATATCCCAACTTGAACAGTGGCTATGGAATTAGAATTAACACATACAAGAAATATCTCTAGGAGCAATTCTCGAATGTAGGGAATTACAGGATCTCAAAAGCAAATGAGTCAAGAGAATTGAGACAGCTCCAAGGCTTTGAGTCAGGGTGGCTTGAAGAATCATGGTATGTGGGGTGGGAATGATGGGGGTGGTGAGAGGAATCAGAAAGAGGAGATAATTGGATGGAAAGAGAAGGAGTTTGGCCTCCGGCATTTCAAGCTTGAACCATTTACAGTATATTTTAGTGGAGATGAACTGAAGTGGAAATCCACAGCTAAGAATCAAGAGCTCTGTCTCCTTATAAACTCTTACCTAGCCTCTGTAATAGTGGCGAATTATTGCTTAGCTTTCCAGGAGTTTAGCTGCTCTGCACACTAAAATTCTTTAAACAATGTTTGGAAAGTTGTTTAATTAAAATAAATTTAATGTTATCTTATCCTTCTCTGGGGCAAAATTTGAGTAGGTTATAGTACACCTTGTCATACCTGCTGCGTTTGGAGACCCAGAGCTCTTAATTTGGGTTGGAATGGATTGGCATGGGTTCTCATCCTATAGAAATGTGACATAGCAGCAGAGAAATGTCCACAATGACAGGTTAAGAGGATTTGTTTAAAGAATGAATGAACATTTTTATTAGAAATCATGTGGTTGAGTAGAGATCTGGGACTCAGGTGCCGCCCTAGTTATTTTCTGTTGCTATGGTAAACATCATGACCAAACGCATCTTGGGTGCTGGGGCAGGGTATTTCTGCTTACAGGTTACAGTTCAACATCCGGAGAAGCCAAGACAGGAACTCAAGGTGAAAAACCTATAGACAAGATCTGAAGCAGAGATTTTGGAAGCACATTGTTTAGTGGCTTGCTCTCAGGATTACATTCGGCTAACCCTTCTTATAGAGTCCAGGCCCAACTGCCTTGGGATGGTACCATCCACAGCGGGCTGGGCTCTTCAGCATCTATCAGCAATTGAGGAAATGTCTCATAGACATGCTCATAGACAAGCTATTCTTCAAATGAGGCTGTCTTTCTTCTAGGTATGTCAAGTTGACAACCAAGATTAGCCATCACATGTGTTATACACAAATCCACAGTTTTCATTATCTGAAGACTCCAAGGAAGCCATTTTGTACAGTCAGAACAGATAAGCAAGGATTTTGTTCTAACAATTATAAAAACAGCATAAGCCAAACTGCTAATTTTTTAAAACTCTGGATGATGGATGGTCATATTGTCTTACTTCCTATGTTCCTCTATGTGCTAGAACTACAGTAATTCCAAATTACCCCTTAAAAGATTTCCAAATAAGATATGCAAAACACAGCAAAGATTCTGGGGCTTAGATGTGTCTGGGAAGATGACCTGAGGAAGTAATGGCGTGACCCTGCCTGCAAAGTTCCTGTCCTCTCCAAGAACAAAAGGCCATGTGGGGACCAGAAGGCATGGGATAGAGAGCTGGAGAGCAAATTCTTTCCTCAGGGTGTGCATTGCATATTGTCTATAATAGTCCCAGCTCAGGAAGTCACAAACTCCCACTGGCAGTTTGAAGTCAACACATTATGGCTTCCAGAATTACTATAACTCAAACACAGTAACAGAGGAGCCTTATCTATGTCCACTCCACACTGTACCTCTGAGCTCAGTCTTAGTCCTGGGGACTGGGTCATTATATCATTTAATATATAGTACTTTTATGAGCAATCATATTATAACTAATGACTTTGTTCATTGTTGTGACCAAATACTCACAAAAAAACATGTAAGAAAGGAAGCCATCTTAGTTATTGTACTATTGTTGTGAAGAAACACCACGACCAAGGCAACTCTAATAAAATAAAGCATTTAAATTGGGGGCTTGTTTATAATTTCAGAAGGTTCATGATGATCACGGCAAGAAGCAGGCGTGCAAGATGATGCTAGAGCAATAACTGATACCTTTATGTTCGTCCTAACTGGAAGGAAGGAGAGAGAGAGAGACAGAGACAGAGAGAAAGAGAGAGAGACACAGAGAGAGAGAGAGAGAGAGAGAGAGAGAGAGAGAGACAGAGACAGAGAGAGGGGTTTCAAAGCACATTCCAGTGACTCACCTCCTCCAACAAAGCCACACCTTCTCCAGCAAGGCTATACCTCCTAATCCTTCCCGAACAGTTCCACTCACTGGGGACCAAACATTTAAACAGAAGAGTTCATGGCACCCATTCTCATTTAAACTATGACAGAATGGTTATTTTGGCTCATGGTTTGAGTGCATAGTCTATGATGGTGGATAGTGATGGTGGCAAATGTGAGTCAGTTAGTCACTTGTGCCCATAGTCAGGAAGTGGAGAGTTGGATGCTGATGCTTAACTCTTTTCTTCCTTTGTATCTAGTCAGACCCACTGGCCAGGGTGAGTCTTCCCACTTCAATTAACCCAGTCCAGAAATATCCTATTAGACATGCCCACGAGTGTGTCACCTGGGTGATTCAAGATCCCATCCAGTTGACAACTGGTAGTATTGTCTACCATGTACACCAAAGCATGCTGGGACTCTCAAAGAACCAATAGGACTGAGCCCCTGTACATGGGAAAGGTAGAAAAGGGATCAACTGATAAGCCTTCCAGAATATTTCTACCCTCCTCTGTCTTCCTCTATGCAACCAAGGGCTTCTTCTGTACGTTCAAAGTGGTCTCTGTAGTGGTCTTTTCCTCTGCTGTTGAAAACTAGCATGTCCCGTACCGACACATGTGTAGTGATTTGAAAGAAAATGACCCCCAAAGGGAGTGGCACTATTATGAGGGGTGAGGAAGTGTGTCACCATGTTGGTGTGGGGAGGTTGAGGTCACTTTTGCCTAAGCTTCCCTCAGTGTGGCAGTCTGTAGACTTCCTGTTGCCTCTGAGTGGAGATGCAGGACTCTCAGCTCCAGCATCACATTTTCCTGCAAGACATTGTACTCCCTGTTATGATGACAGTGGACTGAACCTCTGAAACTGTAAGCCGCCACCCCAATTAAGTGTTTTCCTTGGGAGAGTTGCCGTGGCCATGGTGCCTCTTCACAGCGATAGAAACCCTAACAACTATGACACCAGATGAGACACGTGCTGATAGCAGTCTTCCACTAAATCTGCTTTTCACTCTGAATACATGGAAATTGCAATTTAAAGAGAAGGTTATACCTAGGCAACACAGATGCTCTTTAGACCTCCACTAGGAGACAGTTTGGGGAAGGAGGAGAATGGGTCATTTCTTTCCCTCCAGAACAGAAGGAAACACTCTTAGTTTTTAAGGAGTGGAAACAAGCTGCCTCTGACTTCCATATTTCCAACTAGTTCACAGCTCAGTGCCCCCAAGACAGAGCCCTCCCCCAAATCCCCACGAAAATCTCCTTTGGGCTCCCCACCAGCCCCCATGTAGGGAAAGTGGATAGAGTCATCTTGCGGTTTTGTGTGTCTTCTCTGATCCAGGCTTCTCTAGATCACTGACTCTCTGTCACAAGTCTCCAATCTTCCTGCCAGTCCTGCTGATCAATTCATTCTTCCAGCCAACACATGCTCTGCAAGTCGGTAGCACCCTTTCCTCCATGCACAATTATTAGGAACAGTTTCAGAGTCGTCAGCCTCTCCTTCCTGTGCCTGTCACTTCCCTCACGAACACAAGCTGCTTTGTAGCCTAGTCACACTCATGGCACCGTTACTGAGACAGGTCGGACGGATGGTGCTGATCAAATTTGCTGTACCAAGTTGCCAGCACTTTCTGGAACAAATAAAAATTTAACATTCAGCTCGTGGAGCACCCTTGAAACCAGACCTTCCAAAGTCTGTTTCATTTCCACTGAAGCATCTGAGCCCCACATTTTACTCAGGCAGATTTGTGATCAGAGATTTTCAAAGCCCATATGGACTGTAGCTCTCATTATCTGCTTCCTGGGACCCTTAGGAGACCATTGCCTACTGGGAGTCTTAGGCTTTGCAATTCATTGTCATTGAATTCTCATTTCTATGGAGGAGTCTTGGAAAGTTACCAACATAAGTTTTTTGTTTTGTTTTGTTTTTTCTGAAAACACTTGCTTGCCACTCTTTCTTCATATTTTTCTTCATGGATAATGTATAAGAACAAGTATTTTCTTCTTGTCCATGGCCAATCAAGTGTCCATCATAGCATGCAAATGGCATGGTGTTCTGTTATCATGCCTGGCACTTAATGCTGGCATGGACTCAATACACAGATTTATACATCACACACACACACACACACACACACACACACACACACACACACACACACTTGGTTTATTTTGAGACAGGGTTTCTTTGTGTAGCCTTGGCTGGTCTAGAACTTCAAACTCAAAGAGATCCACCTGCCTCTGCCTCCCAAATGCTGGTATTAAAGGTGTCTGAAGCCAACACTCAGCACAGGTTTATATTGATTGTTAATATAGCAGACTTAGTTTCTGTGGAATGTTGTTGCTTATTTGGGAGGTCAGAGCACAGAAACAGAACCTGGCTGTGCAGTTAACAGAAGAGAAAATGACTTTCTTGTAAATATTATTAATTTTACTGGCAAGGAAGAGAATGACTGTACCTACAGATACATGCTACGGATGTACTAGATATTGCAGGGTATGGGAAAATCCACAGGGAGTGTTCTGTTTCCTAACCCAAAACTTTTGAAAATTGTGAGCTTTCAGATACAAAACTGTAGGATATTGTCACCACTCTGTCCTGGATGAGGTCACCAACTGTCACATACACAAATGTTAAATTTCAAAATAAAAGCCAATGGGTTTTGGGAGTAACAATTCTGCTTAGCCTTCTCATCCATCTCTTGTCCTCCAAAACAAACAGTATTATAATAATAGTATTGTAAGCACAAAATGAAGATGCTCCATAATGATTGTTAGGACCCAACACTACAAAGAAAGGAAGAAAACACAGGTGACAGATACAAGGGTTATTATTTGCAGCTGCTTCTTGCTTTCAAAGCTTTAGCCTTGCCCTGTTAAAAGTTTCCCACAGACATTGTCCAGCATGTTAAAAATCATTGCTAACATCTTTAAGTGCCACAGAACTTGTGAATGGCACGATCTGTTTGGTATCTAATAAAACCCAGAGCTCTCTAAATTAAATCAACACCCCTTTGCTGGGGTTTTATCTTGCTCTGTGAGGCATGGAAAGTCCCAGTCCTTCCAGCACAGCTTCTGCCAGCACCAGCTAATATGAAGTCAACGGGTGGGCCCAGCCAAGATTGCTGTTCAGAGGCTGCTTGCTAAGCTTCTCCCATGCTTGCTTCATCAACATTCTAACCTCCTCCTAGGGCTCCCAGCTCTAAAGTTATATGACTGTAGTTACTTTGGCAGTAATTCAAGGAAAGAGAGGATAAGAAGGAAAGGGGGGGAGGTATTTATGCATCACTCTTAAAATTCTGGTGGCATTAAAGGGAACACTTAAAACAGTCCTGATCGAAACAAATGGATGGTCAGTCCTAGGACCAGCTGTTTTGTAGCCACACAGGGTCACTGTTCCATAGTGACTTCTCATACATCCTAATGGCCTTGATATTAATTGGGGATGCTCATTAAGGAACAGGTCCCAGATCTATGCATCCTTATCTGTCCCCTTCTGGATGGAAGGGAGAAAAGGTACTTTTCACACTAGCTCTGTATATTTTTTTAACCTCTTGAATGGTCCCTTAGGTGGCCATAAAGCCAATGACTGTTTCATAAGACAGCCATTGTTGAACCAAGATCTCCCAGGGCTCAAGTCCTTTCCTGGTAGTAACCGTGAAACACATTAACTTTCCCAGGCAAGTAAAATGCACCCTAAAGAGTAACAACTGTAATTCCTCCACTAAATGCTGCCATGGCGGCCTCTCAGTCACCGTGCTCTCCTCCAACCTCTAGCAATTGAATCCAGGCCTGTCACTGTGTTTATGTGAGTCAGAGCACACCCTGTGTTCATAGACCTATCACAGAGCACCGTGTCTGACCAGCCATTCAGAGAAGGATCATAACACAGAAAAAACATACAGTGATTTTAGCATCCTGAGTCTAGGGAGCATTGGCCTTACTCGAGTCTCTTAACACCATCATGATGAGGCCATGTTGAAGGCACTGCTGACTGTGTGCTGTGAGATTAGGTTTCTGGTTATAGAACATCTCTGTATGGAGTTATTGTTACTCATCCATCCCAATGTAGCAAATGGCTTCCCGGAAGGGTCCCACTCAGTTACTGCTCACCCTGCATCATGGCATGACGGTCAGTCTCCATCACATTATAAATGTGTAAGAGGCTTGTGCACAGCATACACTGGCTCTTAAACCTAAAACAGTTTGGAATGTGGAGTCAAAGGCAAATCTTATAGTTTGTAGTATAGAGAACTTGATGGAAATTATTCCAAATTCAGAAACAGCCCTGAAATTTTGAATGGCATTACCCGGCCAAACTTCACAACTTTATGTAAGCAAGTTTCAAGCCCCCCTGCTACAAGGGAAGGATGTAATGATTCTATAAGATGTAGTTACAAAATTTTCTTCTTAAAGCATGAATCCAAAGAAAGTGGATGAGAATCTAATAGCTATATGGTAAGTAATTAAATTCATAAAACAGACCTATTTATGATGTTGCATTGTCAACTTTTTATAATACATAATTTGTTTGTATTTCTTTACTCCATATGCCATAACTAAGTTGGTACATAATTCCGTATTCTTCTAGTTAAAGGCCCCCTAGCCAGCACCTATGGCCTGTGCAAATTTCAGTTTTCTAAGACCTGGATCCCCCTCTACCCTCCAAGTTTGTGAAAGTTTTGGGTAGGCTGTTGAAAGCGAAAAGCTCTCAGTGTTAGCTAAATTAAGCACAATTCCTTCTTCCTCATTCAAAATATTGTCCCCTTGGGGAATATTATTATTGGGGCTGGGGAGATTGCTCAGTGGCTAAAACTCCTCCAGTATGAGAACCAACTGCAAATCCCCAGAATTCATGTAAATGGCAGGTGGTTGTGGCAGCCTGCCTACATTTCCAGCCTAAGAAGGCCGATCCCCAAAGCTTACTAGCCAAAGAGGCCAACCATGTCAGTAGGGTTTGGTTGAGAGGCCCCAACTCATGAAGAAGGTAGAAGAGTGACAGATGATGATTTCCAGCATCAACCTCCATGTACACTTGCACACACGTGTTCACACTCATGCAAACATGCAACACAAGCATGCACAAAGCACATACACATGACAACTAGAAAAAATCATATCCTCGTTTTCAGTCGCTCTCTGATGTACCTGCACCCCTTGCCTCTGCTCTCATCAAGCTCAAATGATTTGGGGGTGCCCTTAGGGCAACGTCCTCCTGAACAATTTTTCTACCTGTCACCAGAATCCAAAACAGTGCAAGATATCTACAACCCCCTACAAAGATCCAAACTGGCAGGATACTGTGTCTAGGGAAGGGACAGAAGACGACTGCTAGGAATGAGAGGACCTTTCTCTGGTGACATATGCACTGGCAGAAACCCCTTTGTTGAAGGCTACAGAGGCAGGGCAGGTTTCCAAGTGTGGACTTTGCACCAAACTGAGCCATCATTTCCACCAGAGCTATCTACAGAGACCACAGTAGAGAACACATGAAACTAGAAAGCAGGCTTGAAGAGCAGAAAGGCCCTTGCCCCTTGAGATACAAAGCCTTCGTTCCAGGCTACAGAACACAGCATGGCCTTTGTGCTCAAAGATCTACTGGCTGTTTTACACTTGAGAAGAGGACTTCACTCGGCCTGAGTTGCCATAAGAGTTTGGGGAGAGCTGTGAAGCCTACATGAGACTTTCTTAATGGGCGATTTAACAATGAGGGAATTGTAGCAAGCATCACACGTGCATTTGACTTCTGGAGATAACTGATTTTTCTTCCTTAAGCCACATCAGGACTGGGACCAACTAGATTAATGTCATCTTGACTTGTAGTCACATATTTTGATCTTCCTTTGTTTGCAGTAGAGACACAAGAACTATCAAAAATTAAAATAATGTTTAAATTTTAATTAGACTTTTCTTCTTTCTCAAAGTCATTGGCTCTGCCCGCAGTGGCCCCATGACTAACACTACTTGAGGAGAAGGAGTAGAACAAAGCTGTTAGTGGAGGTGCCAAACTGACATGTAATTCATGATTATCTGAAGTCAGTGTGACTTGAAAGAGCTAGCCATGTGCATGTGAGAGAGGCATTTTAGTTCTGAATTCTAAAAGGGCTTCATTTCAAGATGCAAGTACAGGCTTGGGGGGGGGGACCAGAGCATCATGTTTATAGACATTAATGTCTAAGGAATGCAGGTCATGATACAAGGTCATTTCTCCTTCACAAAGCTAAGTAACAAAACTGCTTTCCTGACTAGGAGTAGAGGGGGCTGAGGACCAAAGGCCAGGAAGACCAGAGAAATAAATGACGAGCTATGGAGATATATGTGTATGCACACACACACACACACACACACACACACACACACACACACACATATATACATACACTGGCTATTGCATATTGCATAATATATGGTGCATATATACTATGAGAACATATGCACAGAGGAACTATGGGCCTACCCCCAGAGCTGAAATCCTGATGACAGAGGTAGAGGGAAAGGATTAGAGCAGAAAGAGAGGAAAAGGACTTTGGACTTGTTTCCTCTAAAACCCTCGTATGCTGCCTTGAAGAATGGGGAAGTGGGGAGTAAAAGGTTACTTGGTAACCTGGACTGGAAAGGGCTTTAAACAACCTCTGTCCATGCACGTTTCCATCACTTTTTTTTTTTCTGTGTGGGGAAATCAGGAAAAAAGCACTGCAAACCTTTGGGGGGGGCATGGAAAGTATCAAAGAAAAAACAGTATGTGAGGATATCATGAGCCATGGCAAGGTGGGGCTGGGACAACAGTTACCATCTGCTTCCCGAAAGCAGATGATGAAGTAGAGGGGAGACAAAGGCAACAGAGACCAACACCCATGGTCAAAGTGACTGGGAGAACAAGAAAGGAGGGGCTCAGACCCAGCACTCACCCAGAGGAGAGTGGAGGGAGAAAGGACATAGCAAGTCAAAATCCCAAACTGGCCAAGGAATCCAAGGAAGAATCAGCTGTCCTACCAGGTCAAGCTTGAGTTCCTCCCAGCCTTTGTCCCACTGACAACCTAGAAGCAGGACGTTATAAGGTAGCATTGCCACAACTGTCATCTAGAAATGCCATCATCAACAGTTAAGAACACCTCACAGACACTCCCACACTCATGGCAGGCTGAGCCCAGCCCTGCAGATGTCTAACCAGTATGACTACTGTTTTTCTCTTTGTTCAGCCTCTGAATTATTTGTCTCCAGGTGTATGGGTGAGAGGCTCAGACAGCACTCTTCAAGTGCCCTGGAGCCAAATGCCCTTGCTCTGTGCTTTCTCTCTGCAGTAATTTTACTTATTCCTCTTTCCCCTCTCTAGGAGGAAGCCACAGCCCACAGACCTATGGGCTGTGATTCAGGAGGAACTGAAATAAAAACCTTACAAGTCCTGTAGGTAAAGCGGGGATCATCTTCAAGTCATCTTATGCATTGGGTGTAGCCCAAGTATTCAGTGGGGGAATGAACTAGATAGAGATTATTGGTTGTTTGGTTGGAGTGCCCCCAAGGAATAGCCTGATGGCTTATGTGAGAGGCCAGAAAACACTCTGCTCCATGGGACAGCAGCCACAGCACTGCTCCAAATCCTTCTTTAAAAGAGGATTGACTTACTAGCAATTTATTTCTTGGTTATTGTGGCGCATGCTCACAGAATCCAAACCAAGCAAGTCCAGGAAGGCTCCCTGGTGGCGCATCCAAGGCTCCCATTGTCCCATGCTCTCTGTCTTTGAGCTTTCTGTGTGTGTTTCTATTCGGGCTTATCCACCTCGACTCACGCATGAAACATTTTAATGCTTTTCACATTTTTGTTTTTTCAAATAGTAACGCACTCCTGAGGCTGAAGCAGAAGGATAAGGATGAGGAGTTTCAGGCTAGCCTGAGCTACAAAAGGAAACACACTCTTAAAGGGGAGGGGGAGTTTAAGAATGTTTATAAAGCTAACTTTCTTACTTCAAAATGCCTCGTGTTTTTGTTTTTCTTTTGTTTTTTAATGAGAAAATAAGAATCTTAAAGCACTTATTTTTGCACAGCTTGCAGTCCTTTCAACAGCATCCTCACATGGTGACCTTCCGATTTTTTCCCCCTATTTCAGCAATGGTAACTCACTGTTTCTCCACATGGGCGGAGCCATTTCCAGATGGCTCAGATAAAATCTTGGGATTGAAGACTACAATTTGCTTCTGCTGGCCTATCGTTCATGTGACAGATTATCGGTAATTAAAAGCCCCTGTCTGGTTGCTGCTGCTCTTGCTCCTGGGATCAAAGTCGGGGCCTCGTGCACAACATACCCAGTCTAGGCCATTGGGCTGAAATTTCAGTGAAGTACATTCTTGACTTTCTAGCTTTGAAATGAAATCCCACTCAATTGTCTATGCTGGCCTTGAATCTCTAGACTCAAGTGATCCTCCTCTTTGGCCTCCCAAGTCACTGAGGCTACGGGTACATACCACTGTCTCTCCCAGCACGGTCTTACCCTCCCTTCAAGCCTCTGCTCAAACAATGATCCTCCAGTTCCTTCATTCCTCCTGTCCTGGCTGGTCGTCCTGATGGCCTGACCCTAGGATAGATCCCTATTGGTAGGGTCCCTACTAGACTACAGTGCCATAAAATTGGCACAGGGTTCAACTGTGTTCTCCTGAATGTGGATCAAGGCAGAAGGCTTTGTTCTAAATACTACATATCTGGTAAGATTTAATTAGCTTTCTTGGCAACCACATTAAACTATGCCTTGTTTCTTAGCAGCAACTACATGGCCGAAGAGATGGATTTTATAACCCCAGAGCCTGACATTTCCCACTGATGTTTTGTTGTGTTTCTGGTTGTTGTTTTTTCCTATGCTGTATATATGGTCCCCAGTGCTCCATGCATGCCAGGAAATAACTCTACATAGTCCCCTCCCCCCCAGCCAGGGATGACTGGTTTAGCATTTTAAAGATCTTTGGGGATTTTGATGTTGTTCTTGAACATTTTGTCATCCCACATTAGCTCTGTGTCACCTGAAGATACAATAAGCCTAGTATAGCTCTTTAGTCAAGCTAATGATTTTTTAAAAATCATATTTGTGTAGCACAAAAACACAAAGTCATAAGAATGTGAATAAAAACCTAGATTTTTTTTTTAAAAAGACTGATTAGTAAACAGTGTTTGGCTATAATTCTTCAAATAGCTATCAAAACCAGCTCAACGCCCCACGAGCCTTTCTTTGTGGAAGGAAGCCTAGGTCCTGAATGCCCTTTCTACTTGGGAGGATTAGCAGCCTTAAGAGTCTTTAGAAAACAGAGTAACAGTAGAAAGCCACATGTCCAAGAATATCTGGGCAGCAAAAATTGGCCTTGGTTGGGGAAAACAAAAAATATTGCAAAGTTGGGTGGGTATGGAGGCAGGGTTGGATCTGAGAAGAGTTGATGGAGAGAGGGGGCATTTCATCAAAACACATAAGAAATCTTTAAAGATCTAATGCTTAAAAAACATAGCCAGTAAATATTTTACTAAAATAGAGAAAATTGTCAGCCATGAGCTCTCCCAGCACCCCTGGAGCATGTCTTCTGGGGTCAGCAAAAAAGAGGCTACATGAGCTACAGAGCTGCAAGTCAGAAGGTAGAGATGCAAACAAGTGGGGATTTAAGGAGTCCACTTTGATAGAGTGGTGATGGCTGTATGCCATTTGGAACATATCAGCATTAATGGCGTCAGCTAGGCAAACTATGATGCTGTTTGGGTGTGGTTCCAATTTGTGACAGCCAAGCCTGGCTGCATCCCCCATTCCAAGAGTATGTAAAATCCCCTACTATTTAACTTTAGATTGCTTCTGTTATTCTTGATGTAAGTGCAAGTGACAGTTCACAGCTCCACCTCATCCCCAATGTACTGGAGTGGCCATATCAGGTTCCCTCCAGAAATGTAAACACGCCATACAGATACACTTCACTAGTGTCTCAGTAGAATAACTATGTCAGCAAAGATGAAATAGCTGGCCTTTTCTCTTTTCTTTTCTACTTTGTTTTGAGACATGGTCTTACTCTATAGCCAGGCTGGTCTCAAACTCGTAATCCTCCTGCCTCTGTCTCCCACATAGCTTGGATTATCAATGTATACTACTTCACTCAGCATTTATAGCATTCTCTTTGGGAAACTCGCTGAAGACCAACATAATGTTCACTAGTCTGTGTTTCCTAGAATCTGACTCCCTTTTCCTTTTGAAACATACAGTAGGGAAGCTGAAATGCATTTCAGTTGATAGAATGCTTGCCTAGCATAGAAGAAGCTCTAGATCTATTGCTATCACTATAGGAAGCCTACAGCGACACACAATGGTAATCCCAGCACTTGCCTAGTAGAGCTAAGACACCATGAGTTCAAGATCATCCTGAACTACGTGGCATCATCTGAGACTGCCATATCTCAAAGAAAATTAGAACAATCTTCCTATTTTGGCTCTGCCATTTCATGAGATAATCCCAACGATCCCCACATGTAGGTTAAGAATCATATCTGTAAATTCCCTTGATATTCTGGAATCCTTTCTATAGGTTTGATTTGTAGTTTCTGGTCTGAGGGATATTTTTATCTGAGAAGGCAGACGTTAATGACACTATGGGCCTGGGAAGAGGGAGGTAATCCATGAACGACAGCGGTGTCAGTGTTTACACAATTGGCACAAAAGAGCTTCACTCCAGGCTAGAGCTTACAGCAGAAGACATAGACTTCCAAGAAAGATTCAACCACTGTGTCATCCCTTCTACTGAGAAAGCACAATCCTGTCCCTAGACAGGCAGCTGTCTCTGCCTTCTAGACTGCGGCACCTTGGACCCAGGGACTATTGACAAGGAAATGGTTCACTGGCTCCATGACCTATATCATTCATTTCTTCCTTTGCTAAGGTCCCTAGCAGAAGAGAAGGGTGTACAGTCTGAGACAAATTTCTATAGAAGATACTGCCTCATTCCTGGTCACCTTGGCCCCTATGTGAGTTCAGGGTATCTTAATGAGGGTTTCTGTTACTGTGCTATGAGCACAACCAAAAACAATTTGGGGAGGAAAGAGTTTATTTCAAGTTACATGTCACAGTCCATCATGATGGGAAGTCATGCAGGGACTCAAGTCAGGAACCTAGAGTCAGGAACTGAAGCAGAGGCCAAGAAGAAATTCTTCTTACTGGCTTTCTCTCCACGGCTTACCCAGCCTGCTTTCCTATAGCACCCAGGACCATCAGCTCAGGGGTGACAGCACACATAATGGGCTGAGCCTTCCCACATCCATCACTAATGAAGGAAATGTCCTATGGATTTGTCTACAGGCATATGTTATGTGAATCAAGTCTTTCTCTGTCCCTGCAGCTCACAAAATACAACACGAAGACTTACTATTATGAGTTTGGCCTTAGCTTAGGCTTGTCTGTAACTAGCTCTTATAACTTAAATTAACCAATTTCTATCCATCTACATGCTGTCGCATGGCTCATGGCTTTTACCTTTCCTCCTGAATGTCCTGCATCTATGTGGAGACTCAACTTTCTTCTTCCCAGAGTTCCTTCTCTACTCTGAAGTCCCACCTATAGCTCTTGCCTAGCTATTGGCCTTCTAGCTTCTTATTACACCAATCACACACTGTACGAACATCTCACAACACTTATGGAGACATTTTCACATTGAGAGTCCTTCTTTGCAAATGACTCTAGTGTGTGTCAAGTTGATATAAAACTAGCCTGTACACACAGCAAGTGCAGCCTCACTTTCCATTAGAAGGCCCCTTCCATGAACTCATCTTCACCCTTCCTGTGGATTGACATAGGACAAAATCTATTTAGAACTCCCTCCCAACAAGAGCTACCAAGAACTCTGGGACAGATAAGAAGAGTGAGGAGCGAGTGAGGGCATCCTGGAAGACTGCTTTCTAAAGTCCTTGTGTTTCAGGGAGGCAGCTCCTGAACATTTGGTGTCTAGGACTAATCATAGTTTAGACCCAAGGGATATGGCTGCCTTTGGTACCAACTCCTCAGATCCTCCTTTATATCCATACCATGTCAAAGGAAAAACAACCCAACAACAACACTTTGTCAATCTAACCATTTTCCTTCTAAGATTTCAAGTAGACTCCACTTCGATTTAAGGGACTGTATTTAATTCCCACTGCCAAACACATAAGCCTCCCTGTGGTGGTTTGCATAGGAATGGCTCCCCTAGACCCATGTATTTAAATGCTTGGTCATGAGGGAGTGGTAATATTAGACAGGAATTAGGAGGTGTGGCCTTCTTGGAGTAGGTGTTGCCTTGTTGGAAGAAGTGTGTCACTGGGAGATAGGCTTTGTGTTTTCAAGGGCCCAAGCTAGGCCTAGTGGCTCTCTCTTCCTGCTGCCTGTGGATTGGAATACAGAACCCTCAGCTTGTTCAGTACCACGTCTTCCTGTGTGTCACATGACCCCCACCATGACAACAATGGATTAACCCTCTGAAACTGTATGCAGTCCCAGATTAGATGTTTTCCTTTATGAGAGTTTCTGTGGTCATGCTGTCTCTTTGTAGCAATAGAACACTGACTAGACACTCCATATTTAGGGCAAAAGACCTCCGAGATGTCAGTGACCCATTCAAATGTAGCACAAACAAAAACAACACAAAACCATAGAAAAAAAAACATTTATTTTTAGAAGATAAATTCTCACGTATCCTTGATAGCCTACAACTTGCTGTGTAGCAAAGAATGATCTTGAACTTCTAAACCTCTGGCCTCTCCTCCCAAGGGCTAGGATTACAGGAATGTGCCACCATGCTGAGTCTGTATGATGGAACCCAAGGCTTTATACTGGGTAAGCACTCTGCCATGTGAGTTGCATCCTTTACCTCCAAGCGTATTTTTAACGAGGAATTACAGAAGAGAAAGATCCAGAGTGTCCAGATGCTCCCCCAGCAGTGTTCCTTCACCACCTGCAGGATGATGAGGAGAGCCTGGGCACTTAAACTGGCATCCAATCTGTGTAACAGAGTGCCACCCTCCACCCTGCCTTAGACTGTTTGGTAGCACTGTGATAAACCAGTGGCAGTAAACAACATAACAGAGTAAAAGTTTATTTTTGGCATAAGCTTTCTGAGGTTTCAGTAGGTGTTTGTCAGCTAGCTGTGTGTGTGTGTGTGTGTTTTTAATACACATACACGTTTTTAAGTTTGTGTTTTATGTATATGGATGCTTTGCCTGCATGTACATATGTGCACTACACATGTGCCTGGTGCCCGTGGAATTACGGATGGTTGCAAGCTACTATGTGGTGCTGGAAACTGAACCTGAGTCCTCTTCAAGAGCAATCAGTGCTCTTAACTGCTGAGCCATCTTTCTAGCCCCTCCAGTGCTTTTTGACATGTGGCTAAGTAGAAACATCATGAAAAGCTTGGAAGAGAAAGCTGTTATTTTATGGTGACCAATGGTGGCCAGGAAGCAGAAAGAGACAGGAAAAAAAACAAAAACAAAATATATCCCTTTAAGGTATGCCCTCAGTGACCGACTTCCACCAGCTCGACCCCCACCTCCTAATAACCCAATCAATTTGAACCAGTCAATATATAATTAACTCATTGGTTAGGTCAGCACCCTCATGACCAAATCACCTCTAAATAGTACTAGTAGGTTGGAGCCAAACCCTCAACACACTAGCTTTTTGAAAGAACAGTTCATATCCAAGCTAATTCTTCATAGGCTACTTCCTAGAATTCACTATCTACCTCTCTCTTTGTTAGGACTGTTAGTAATTAATTAACCCAGGGCAGAAGAAATAGATCAAAAATGGTTTGTTGGTAGGGGATCTTGAGTCTCACCAGATAACCCCTCCCTAGGTCTCCTCACCCAGAACAAAGCTGGCCCCACTAGGGAAATTATGGTCTTCAACATTTGTGTAAGCTTTGTGGCCTTTATTTGCTATCTTTGGAGATCAACAAAGGATGTTCTAACTCCCAGGACAGGACCTCTCTCTTTTCTGCAAGGAGAAACAAACAGTTCCAGTAATTTTTCCACTTGTCAGAAAAACAACAAAAACAAAGCAAAACACAACAAACAACCAAACACACTCACATACACAAAGCCACATTTTCAGAAATCATCCCATGTTCTAGATCTTGGGAAAACACCACCAATAGTTAACAGACTCCCCCCCTCACCAGCCCCACATAATCAACAGTGTGTACTCCCTCTCTCCCTTCATCCATGTGGCCAGATGCCCAGAATTAGAGATGTAATGTAGGAAGCAAAGAAAATTATTTCTTAGAGATGGAAAAAAATCTTATAGAGCAACTGGCAAGATTCTGGACTCAAATAGAAACTGGGATGCTTGTAAGTGTTTGCAGTAGTTGCTGCTTGCACTGGATGGAGGTTGACACACATTCTAGAAGAGCACCAAAGAGCAGGGTGAAATGCACTTGTTTTCACACACACACAAACGAACTTATTTCACACACATACACACAATCAATGAAAGGAAAAATCATTGTCATATTTACATGTCAGACATCGTGCTGTGTTCAGTGGAGGGGGGGTTATACGATTTTAAAGACGTCCTTTTAAGATGTCAACCCCTTATGACCTGCAAGCAGGATTTACACATCATTGCGCAATCACATTATAGAAGAACACAGAAATTGCATTTTAATGCTGATTGAGCCTGCAAGATCCTTGCATTCTTTTTCCCCGAAGAGAAGTACCAGTGTTTGGTTTAGGTTTTTCTTTAAACAGAAGAAATTAATAATAAGAGGGCCAAGAACTGCTTGGCTTGCTTCCAAAGCATTCTGAGTAGAATCTCTCAGGAATGGGCATCCCATTGAGGGATTTGGAGACAAGACCGGGAAGTAGGAAGCCCTTTTTCATTCTTCTCTCTGCTGCAGGGGAGACCACTGAAGCCTCCTGATGTGTATCGGCTCACCCGATCCTTTCTTCTTGCCCTGGCTCCCCAGAGGAGATGTTCTGATGGTTCTGGTTTTTCTTTATTCCACAGATGCTCTGAAACCATTTCAAACTGTTGCCATTGTCCACCTTTCCATGCACACTCTTTAAAAAGTGTGTGTGTGTGTGTGTGTGTGTGTGTGTGTGTGTGTGTGTGTGTGTGTGTGGCACGTGCACACACATGCGAGCACCTGCAAGTGTTTGCAGAACCAGAAAGACACATCAGATCCCCTGAAGCTAGAGTTGCGGGCAGTTGTGAGTTGCCTGATGTGGACTCTGAGAAGTGAACTTGGGTCCTCTGGAAGAACAGCAAGCACTCTTAATCACCCAGTGCCTTTGCTGGTCACTGAGACAGAGTCTCACGTAGCCAAGCCGTCCTCAAGTCTCATGTAGCCAAGGCTGTCCTCACTCTCCATGTGCAGCTGAGGATGACCTTGAGCTTCTGGTTCAGGAGAACCAGAACCTCCTAAGTGCTGGCAATATGAGCATGCACCACCACTCTCTGTTTATGTATGGGAGACTGAATCCAGGACCATGTGCATGTTAGACAAGCACTCTGCCAATGGAGATACTTCCCATCCCCAACACACCCTTTTATTTTAAAGTTAGGAGTTCAAATTCACCCAATTGGTATTAGTCTGTCACCCCACATGAATTCAAATTTCACATGTTCAGCTTTATACAAGACATTTAGTTTCAGCCCATAGTATCATTTCAACCACAATATTTCTAAAATAAAACCCACCCTGGAAACACATCTCTCACACAACCTGTGCAACTGCTTCAAAGGCCCCGTTATTGCCACAGCCCTTTGATGTGACATTAAGTGTTACATTGATTTATGTTTTTGGTTTCATTTGGTTTTGTAGACATGATCTCACACCTAGCCCAGGCTGGCATTGAACTCATGGCATTCCTGCCTCAGCCTTGGAAATATTGGGGTTACAGATACGTACCAGAATACTCGATTTGTGTTTAACCCCCTGCAGTTCCTGTATTCACTCAGACACTAATCCCTGCTGGTTCTCATTCTGAACACATGCCTCTTCTATCTCTACTCACCAGCTCATCCCTGCATCATAGCTCTCATCTTCCCTGGATCTCCTTGGCCTCAGCCTCACTAGGTGGTCTCCGTCACTCTCCTCTCCCACAGGCTAGCCCTCCCCAGTGTTCTCTTTAGGAAATCTGCTGGCATCAAGATGAAGCTTCTGCCTGTTGGCAGGCATGGCAGGCACAGTGCTGGGAAAGTAATTGAGGTTTTTATATCCCAATCTGAAGGAAAAGAAAAGAAAATGATGCTGGGCCTGAATGGGGTTTTGAGACCTTAAAGGCCACCTCTATGACACACTTCTTCCAACATTGATAGGATCCTTTTAATCCTATCAAAGAGTTCCATACCCTGATGACTGAGCATCCAAAAGTATGCCTGTGGGGGAAGCATTCCTATTCAAAGCAAAACCATGCTCATGTCTTTATTGGCCTTGGATTCGTATTGCATTTGTAGTCTTCTCCTTGAAGTTATGGGAGTAACAGACCACTTTCTAATGCAATGCTTTTCTTCCTCGTTCAAGGTTACATGTATTCCAGGCTGGCTTTGCATTTCCTATGCAGTCAAGGATGACCCTGAACTTCTGATTCACCTGTTTCTTCCTAAAGCTAGAATTGCAGGTGTGTGCTATTGTGGGATATTTTGATCACATTCTGGCGCTCCAGAGATTACCAATAAAGTTTACTTTGAATCAGAGGGCAGAGCTAGCTACTAGGTGACCAAAATTAGCCATAGAGGTTTGGAGGACTGAGGACAGATAAAGAGACACGAGAAGTCATAGGGCAGGTCTTAGAGAGAGTCTCGGCCCTCTTTGGATTGAGGAAGAGAGAAAGAGGAGGACACCAGTCACTTTGCCTCTTCTCTGATCATTCAGGTTCTCACCCTGATATCTGACTCCCCAGTTTTTATCAATAGAGAATAATTAGATATTAGTGTGTCACCAGATCCGATTTATGATATGCTGGGGACTGAACCCAGGGCTTTGTGAATGCTAGGTAAGTGCTCTATTCTCCCTTCCCCACTCTCTTCTTCCCGTCTGTCTTTCCTTCCTCCCTTCTGTTCATCCTTCCTGCCTTCCTTCTCCTCTATCACTTTCTTCCTATTACTTTTTTTTTTTTGCAGGAAATTGAACATAGACCCAGAACTGGACTCATCCTGCCAGTAAGATATCACCTAGACCTAATATTTCTTATACTTTTGCATGTGTATTGCCTCCCCAACACATTCTAATCTGGAGAGCAAGGAAAATGTCATCCATTTTTGGTTATCCCTTCTTGAGAGCCTATTGATTTTCCCCAATCCATATCTATTTTTATTTTTTCATCCCTGTGTTTATTTATATTCTCGTAAATCACATCTACAACCATTTGTGAAATAAGTATTTCTGGGCAAGCAGGATGGCTGAGCAATGAATGATACCTCTGTTCCATCCTGGAAGCTCATGCAATGTAAGGTGAAAACCAGCCCCTCAATGAGACCTCTAGAAGAAAAGTTTCTACACCCCAAAAGCCTCTTCGCGAACACAGCAATCCAAATAAGAGCAAATCAAACCAGAATTAGAAAAAAAAACAAAAACAAAAACCAACAGGTTTAATGGTTATAATGTTCGTGGATGACTTTCCGAAAACCCCATCTCCAGAGAAGATGAGAAGAGAGACCGAAAAACTACATGTCTGTTTTCGGGGAGAGAGGGCAGTTTAAATACCCTGTGGGAGTGGTCGTGAGCATCTCTGGGGAAGGAGCCACCAGTGGTGAAAAGAGGGTTTGGGGAGGCAGATTGTGTTGAAGCATCCATCAAACATTCCAGACTATTTGGATGCCAGGGGCTGGGATGGAGCTTCCACCAGAACAAAAGGAGAGACTCAGATCCTACAAGTTGTCCTCTCTCCTTTCTCCCTCCCTCCCTCCCTCCCTCCCTCCCTCCCTCCCTCCCTCCCTTCTTCCCTCCCCCCCCCCTCCCCTCTCTCTCTCTCTCTCTCACACACACACACACACACACTTAGAAATGCCTGTATACACAAACTATTTCTTCTGTCTTTCATGGTAGTTCTTACTGTTCACCAAACAAATAGTGGCCCCAGAGAATGCTGTCAACATGTTTGAGAGACAATAATGCACATGTGGGTTTATATCAGGCAAATTAAAAGCATCTTTCAGCTCTATAAGAAGTGGGCTATAGCAGGGCCTGGTGGCACAACTTTCAGTCCCAGCACTCAGGAGGCAGAGTCAGAGTCAGACAGGTCTTGGTGAGTTGGGGCTGGCTTGGAACCCATGTATAATTTCAGTATTGGTTGAGGGAGGCAGCTGAGACAGGAGAATCAAGAGTTCAAAGCAAGCCAGAAACACATAGTAAGATCTGGTCTCAAAAATAACCCCAAACAACGAAGATACCCGCCATCACTGTCTTTGCTTGGGGAACTTAAGGGGGAGAGCTGGGACTGTCCCATTCTAAACAAGGACACTAACTTATGGATAACACATCAACCTCTGTTACCCAAAATGACAACCAGTGAGAGCTCGAGGCTGGGGAATGGGGTGAGGCAGGCAGGACAGACAGAGATGGAGACTGGGCAGAGGGATGAAGATGGTGACATAAGGAGGAGCACTAATGGAAGATGTGACACAGAATACCGAATACTTTAAGTAGAACGGAGAAGACTCTGTTGTCTGCCATATGGTATAGGGCAAGACCAAAGCCTGTGGCTCTGAATCTCAAGCTGTGGGTCACTGGGTGAACTCAGCCTAGAAGAGACTAGGACAGCCACATTCCTCCCAAGATCCCCCATTCTCAAGGTTTCATTCAACCAAGTTTTATTATAAGGCTTGGATGATAATATGCCAATCCCACAATCTGTCTGGGGCTCATGAACCACAGGAAAGAATCATTTCAGTTTAAAGGGTAGAAACTCAATCCTCGCTTTGATTTCCGTAAGCCATCACCACATCACAGGCACCCACAATTGCTACCCCACTGCAAGGAGCCGGTGGTGTGGCTATCTTTGGATAGTCCTCTTGCTTGTGGTGGCCGAGCAGGGGAGGGGAGGCAGCCAGCTGGACAAGCCTCCGCAGACCCAGCAGAGCTCTGCTCTCTCCTTGCAGTCAGGAATGAGGGACTTCTACCCTTCTTTTCTCAGACTTGAGAAAACCCTTGCAGGGTGATATTTTTCATGGGCTTGGCTGCTTGAATACCCTGGGGACCAATTTAACAAATGAGGTGTTTTCAAGCGCTGGGTTCCTAAACTCCTTTCTTTATCCATGTCTCTGTGCTGTACTGGGAGGTTTCAACAGCCAAGGTGGTCCCTTGTGATGCAGTCTCCAAAGCCAGCAGTTGCTTTTGCAGAAAAGACCCCACAAGCCTTTGTGACACAACTAGTACATACCTAATCCATAAAAGGTAGTCCCTGCTACCACACCAATTCCAAATGTGAAATTATAGCCATTTTTTAAAATTTTCTTTTTACTTTTTGTGTGTGTGTGTGCTGGGGGTTGAACCAAGGTCCTGGTGCATGCTAGGTCTATGCTGTGCCTCAGAGCCATGGCAGCGGTCAGACAATCCCTAACTGGACTTTTTACAAAACCTTGGTAGGAAAGGAAAAATAAAGAGGACTTACAAATTAAACCCCAGGGGATGGTTGAATTAGCTTGTATTAAAGAGTGAGCTGGCTGGCGGCAAGATATCAGTGTTCTGCCACAAGGGGTTTGTTGAAGGTGTGTTTGTGATATAATTTATAAGAAAATTGGTTTTACTTAAAGGGACATTTTTGCTTCATGTAGCACCCTTGAGTGCTTGAGGAGAGAGAGAGAGAGAGAGAGAGAGAGAGAGAGAGAGAGAGAGAGAGAGAGAGAGAGAGAGAGAGAGGTAATTCCATTAAGCTTCCAATTTCCACTGGCAAAAGAAATGAACTAGATGGGACTGTAAGATAAGGTGCAGGCAGCTGGCCTTCCACTCCCCTGACCTTGTTCCAGGGTCAGGGAATAAGAAGCCAATCCTTTGTGCCAAAGATGTCAGTCCATGTTTAATTAGAGACTAAAGTGCCATTGTCTCCCCTGAGTAAGCCCTGGTCTCAATTTGCTGAGAACATGTCCATTCTGTTCACAGTGGGTGGATCATGTGATCATCACCCCAGCAGCCTGGGGAGTCACATGCTCATTCTTGGGCTCTTTAGTAGATCAAAGGTCAGAGCTAATGTGAAGCTCGGGACAGGCGGGAAGAGTTATGACTGACATGTGGGGAATTGTACATGTGTGTTTGCTCAGACATCCAAGGTCCATTTAGACAAACCGAAGGCTGCAGTAATAGAACTCCTCATTTCTTCCCCAGCCCCAATGTTTTAAAAATACAGTTTATTTATTAATGGGGGGGGGGATGGAATGTGCCACTGCACATGCGTGGAAGTCAAAGAACATTTACCAAAGTATTTTCTCTCCTTCTACCACCATGGGCCTTGGCAATGAACTCAGGTCATCAGGCTTGGGAGCAAGTATTTCTGCCTGGCTGAGCTATAGTTCACTCACCAGCTTGCTTGGCTGAAATGTTTTTTCTTCTTCTAATTCTTGTTGCTGAGATAGGCCCAGACTATCTTCGAAGTTTGAATCCTCGTGCCTTCTGGGACTACAGGCATGGGCCACCAGTGCCCAACTAATTTATTTTCAATTAACTGCCAGTTTCTGTAATAGACTGATGGTGGGAAGAGACCAGAATACAGTAACTTTAACTCAAGAATTTATCCTCACACACAGCCCACCTAGAGATAAATAATTAAGGTTGCATTATGCCCGCACCTTTGTCATGATCTTGAACTTCATTCCCCATCACTGGGGCTGGGAGGCAGGGCTTCTGGTGTGCCAGGTGAGTGTTGCTCCACTGAGCAGCATGGAGTTTGGCTGGATGAGACTTAATCTTCAAGCTCTTCTCTATCATATTCGTACATGAATATCTTCCACTTTTAAGGGTACCTTGACGTTTGTACACATTGACAACTGATCTCTGTGTTGTGATGTTTGACATGTAGGAAAGGGGGCGGCTTATCATAGGAGAGAAGGGACTCCCGTGAGTGGGCCTCTGGCCTCCACATGCATGCTGTGCTTGTGCAGGTACACAGGCAAACTATCCTTCTCTCTGATGAGTTTGTTAGACACGGCTGCTTTAAGTGATTAGCAGTTCCTAAATGTAACCCAGGGCCTGTGGGAACAAACCTTGATATACAAACTAAGCCACCCACACTAGTGCCAGACCCCTCTACCCATGGGCACCCAGCATTCCTCTGCCTCATTGCCCAGGGCCAGGTGTCAGACATCTAGAGACCACCTCAATAGCATAAAGCTGCTGAACCTAAAGTGTTCATCCCCTGCCACCTGGAGTTTCCTGCAAAAATGCAATACAAGTAGTGGCCTAAATATCTCCTTTGTTCCTACCTTCTGCCTCCTGACCACTCCAAGTTACTTTGTTTTTACTTTTTTCCTTTAAAGGCCTTGCGTGTTGCCCCGGCTTCTCGAATTCTCTAGAGCCTAAGTATAATAAACAGGGCTTTCCTGAGCATCCCTTAGCTCTGCTTGTAGCTCTTATTGAACTCTGGAGGCAGAAGCAGGTGGATCTCTGTGAGTTTGAAGCCAGCCTGGTCTACAGAGAAAGAAAGAGTTCCAGGACAGCCAGGGCTACACAGTAAAACCCCGTCTTGAAAAACAAACAAACAAAATACAAAATGTAGCTCAAGATAGTTGCTTCACTACTGGCTTCGTGGTTTGCTTGAAGGAAGGGGTAGGAAGCAACAAGTACACAAAATCAAAATGACAAAGGGTATGTGCCTTCCCCAAGGATAATCTAACCAAAGTTTCTTTTGACACTTTAGCTGGTATCCCAGCAGAAACCCAGTAGGGTCCAGGGCATGGTGGTGTGTGTCTAGAATGCTGGTACGGAGGAGGCTGAGGCAGGAAGATCTTGAGTTTGAGGCCAGCCTGGTCTACACATCCATACTGTGCCTCACACAATGACAACCAAACCTAGCTAGGAAGACAGCTGTATCTGACTTGGAGGACTGGAAAATGAGCTTTTAAATTAGTCTCAGAAAGTAGTTTTTAAGAGAGAAAAGACAAGAGACAAAGGCAGGTTCTGTCAGGCCATTGGTCAATTTCACTTTTGGGATTTTGTTCTGAGCCATAGAAGCTCTTTACATGTAAAGGCACTATGTTGTTGTTTGCTACAGGGATAAATAGTGGTTCCTAACCTTCCTGATATTGCCAGCCTTTAATATAGTCCCTCATGTTGTGGTGACCCCCAACCGTAAAGTTATTTTTGCTGCTACTTCATAACTGTAATTTGGCTACTGTCATGAATCGTAATGCAAATATGTGTTTTCTGATGGCCCTTGGCAACTCCTGTTAAAGGGTCTTACAACCCCCAAAGGGGTCTCAACCCACAGGTTGAGAACCGCCGAATTGCATTTTCCCCATCATCCTTTTGACTTTGGTTATGGTGTTTTATGGTGTAGATACTTCAAATTTTCTGTTGTTGAATTGACCAGTGTTTTTTTCTTTTACAGATTCTGGGTTTGAGTCCTATTTAGGAAGGCTTTCTCATGCCAGTCTCTCTGCTTCTCTCTCTCTCTCTCTCTCTCTCTCTCTCTCTCTCTCTCTCTCTCTCTCTCTCTCTCTCTCTTTCTCTCCCTCCCCCCACACATTACTTACAAGCATTCCAACCTTGAAAGATTTAACTCTAAGGTCAGCACCCTCTTGGAACCAAATATTTTATCTAAGGTGAAAGCAATAGCAGTGATATCTGGCTCACTGATCCTAGCTGGGATAATTCCCTTATCTTTGGAGATTTAATAGTACCATAGTACTACTTAGTCTGACCCTGTACAAAAATATAGGGAATGGGGACTTAAGATTAATGTCAACTACAGTTTCCTTATACATCATTACTGGACTCCTGGTCCTTGTGTGAGACAAGAATCCATAGTGAGCAAGTTCTGTATGATGTTCTGAAATGGAAATCTAAGAGTGGGTCTTTTGGTTTTTTCAAGACAGGGTTTCTCTGTAGCTTTGGAGCCTGTCCTGGAACTCACTTTGTAGGCCGGACTGGCCTTGAATTCACAGAGTTTCACCTGCCTCTGCCTCCCAAGTGTTGGATTAAAGGCATGGGCACCACATGTGGCAAATCAGTGTTTTGATTTGTTAACAACATAGGTGCCAGGGGTGTAAATTCCCTCAGGGAGTTGAAAACCTACATATCCTGCTTCAAAAACTCAGCTACCAATAGCTCACAGAGGACTGGGAGCCCTCTCAACAGACTCCAGCTGTTGATTAGCTGTGAAAAATAGTGCTATAACCGTGGGCCATCAGTATTGATGGCTACTCACTTCCTGGCAAGAGGAAGGGTCACATGTTGATCACATGGTCACAAGGTGGTATAAGCAGGTGCCTCTCAGCTCCTGCTTTCTGCACCAGCACCAGCAGGTGGCCACAG
The DNA here is from genome assembly GCA_030556225.1 of Cricetiscus sungorus. Taxonomy (NCBI): domain Eukaryota; kingdom Metazoa; phylum Chordata; class Mammalia; order Rodentia; family Cricetidae; genus Cricetiscus; species Cricetiscus sungorus. The sequence goes on along the minus strand of JANBXA010000398.1, from coordinate 4,894,983 downwards.
GCTCACTGCAGGCACTTTGATGCATTCATGACTTATGCCGCATCTTATGTCTATGAGCATGTCTCTCTCTTTTTTCCTGTTTGAATTTCTTCACTTCAGCTGCAGATAGTGCCTTGGACAGTCTGTGTTTGTGTAAGTTTTGATAAATTTTTAACTTAAAAAAAAATAACAGGTCTGTGTATTTTATGGTAGTAAATGATAGACTGCTGTCTACATATATTGTATGCTTTTTGGTTTTGCTTGATATCACTTGGGTTTGTGGTCTCCCACCCCAACTGTTACAAATCTCTAAATCTTGTATGTACGGTGGACCTGCCTAGTTCAGAACTGCATTGTTCAAGGGTTGACTGTATTAGGAAACACAAATCTATCAGCCAGAGACATGTACATTAAAGCTGTCACTGTTGACTTTGGCTGGTCGCTACTCAGTCTAATAGCTTTTTCCCGTGTCTGCTGATAAGGGCCCACGGGGCAGGCAGAGAGCAAAGTCCCAGGCACTCCCCAGTCTGGATCCACAGAAGGGCCACTCCCCCTTGCCAAACTTGGACCCTGACTAATCTCCTTTATACTCAGGTTATTTTCAGAGGCAGACAAGGTCCCTTTCTTGGAGTGTTTTCAGTTGGACTTTCCTTGATAAGGGCAGTTTAATTGGTTTAAAACACATTAAAAAAAAAAAAAAACTTCACATGAGCCACCAAGATGGTGCAGTGGGTAAAAACACTTGCTGTGGGAAGCTTGATGATCCAAGTTACAAACCCAGAACACAGTGAGAGAACGGATTCCTTGCTCTGTGCACATGCATGCGTGTGTGCGCGCATGTATGTGTGAAATAATAATGATTAATAATAATAATGGTTGAGATGGCTCAGAAGAAAAAGGTGCTTACCATGTAAGCCTGCCAACTGGAGTTCAATGTCTGGAAGCCATGCAAAGGTAGGAGAAAATTGATTACACAAAGTTGTCACCTGATTTCCACACAAATGCTGTGGCACACATACTACATATATATACACACCACACACACACATATATATATATATATACACACACACACAGTAATGAAAAAATACAAAACTTCCCATGGATACATACAAACAAGGAGTTAAGTAACTTTAAACATATGATAAAAGCCCTTTCCATATGTAAATTATAGTGTTATAATCCTGGGTTAGAACACTCACTGACTTCTAGAGGCATTACAAACTTGGCCTTAAACTTAGCATAATGGTTCCCGTCTAGAGTTCTAGCTTTTGGGAGATTTAGAGGACTGGGGGATTGCTTAAGCCCAGGAGCTTAAAGGCAGCCTGGCCAACATGATGTAATACCATCTCAAGAAAATGTTATTTTATTATAGGGACAGAAAATTAAGTACGCAGCACTTGTAAACAGGGCCTTAGTCTGTTCCATTAGAATGCACTTAGACCCCAAAAGTTTTTATTCTATAGCATGTGCCCTGCAGGGAGGAGGTAAAAGATTTTTATTTAAATTTGATGAAACTAATATTACACATTTAAACATAATATGGCACATTCCTTTAACCCCAGCACTCTGGGAGGCAGAGGAAAACTGATTGCTGTGAGTTTGGGTTAAGTCTGTCTGGTCTACATAGCATGTTCTAGGTTAGCCAGCTACATAGAGAGACTGTCTCAAAAAATAAAGAAAGAAAAAGAAAAGAGAGACAAGGAGAAAGAAAGGGAGAAATGATTAGACTTTTAAAACTATGACACATTCTTCTTTGCCCCTCACATGCACCAGGGCAGGAGCAGGAAGGGACGACGTCATAATTGGCTCACACTTGCAATTACAAAGGGAGCTTCTGGCAAGGCTACATTATCACCCAGAATTCCCGATCTTTAATTCTCACAAGTAATGTGATACGGTAACCCAAAGTCAATAGAAAAACGTACTTTTAAACAAGACTTCTGAGGGCCTCTCATTTCCCGAGAGATTAAAATCATGCTGAGCGAGGGACAGCATTCCCACGCCACACCAGACCTGTGGTGGTCATGTGTTTGGCTCAGGCTCTGCTGCCCCCACACTTAGAAGTCGTGCACTTGCTAGGTTATTTTAGGAACCCTAGGGGGACTGAGCTTAGCAAGCATTACTGACTATCTTCTGAGACCTAGAAACTCTTTGAAGAGTTTAAACTTCTTGGAGAACTAAGCAATTAAGGTTTGTTTGAGAGGAAAATTAAATCATACCCATCAAACTGACCATCATAGAAGGCACCTCCAGTCTGCGCTGCATGCAAAGACTTTTACCGTTTAGAAATTAAATCAAGGGATAAATAAATAATTTTAACAAGAAATTAAGGCAAAAGTGACCATATTTAAAACATTCTCAGGAGGTAGAGGCAGGAGGATCTCTGTGAGTTGGAGGCCAGCCTGACCTACAGAGCGAGTTCCAGGACAGGCTCCACAGCAGTACAGAAAAAAACCTGTCTTGAAAAACAAAAACAAAATCTCTCTCTCTCTGTCTCTCTCTGTGTGTCTCTCTCTGTGTGTCTCTCTGTCTCTCTCTCCTCTCTCTGTGTGTGTGTGTCTGTTTGTTTGTGTTGCTAGGATAAGACTTCTACCTCTCACATGTCTGTCTGTCCCTGTGTATGTGTGCACACGCATGCGTGTGAGAGTGTGTGTGTGCTTGCACACACGAGTGGAATGGCTAAAGAGGTCAGAAGAGTACTGGGTCCCTCGGAGCTGCAGTTACAGGCAGCTGTGAGAACTGAGATCAGGTCCTCTGTAGGAGCAGGCATACTCTTAACAACCCCTCCAGCCCCCATGTTTGTTTATTTTAAAGAACAGATACTTCAAAGATTGATACAAAGGGCATAGAAGGGTTGAACATCAAGTTTTAATAATGAAATCTTTTATCCAGTCCTCAAAATTAACATAAAACGAATGATAAACTGTAATTTTATCATTACCACCACTGTGTAACAAGCCCTTGTTACAACATCCATCTAGTGTCTTCAAAAAACCCAACAGAAAGCCCACACATTATATCATCTAATGCTCTACCAACAGATGAAATTTTAACCAACTTTATACCAGGAAACTATTACCAGGGATATTTCAATCACATAGCTGAAAATACGGAGAAAAGACAGGTTGGGAAAAGATCATCTTAACTTGTAGTAGTCTTTTTGCTTTTTAAAAATTTCTATAAAATACACTAATTTCCCAAAATAAAGAATATTATGACACATTGGTGTCAACTCACACAGATGAAAGCTGATGTCAGCTTTTTTTCTAACTAAAGTTCATTTCCCCAAACCTTTATATATTACATGAATATCCAAGTAAAGTATTTTTTTTTAAATTCAACACAAAGGAACATAATATACAGTGTTTTTATATATATAAAAAAAATGTTAACAGGCATGATTCTACTTCCAACCACATGACATATCTTTTTAAGACAATAGAATCTCTTGCCATTACTTGATTTTCAGTTCATGTCAATATTTCCCAGCTACTTTTTTTTTCTTAAAGTTAAAAAAGAAAAAGGAAAAGGTTGGTTGTATGTTGACTTCCTTACTTAACTTATCCAGAAGAGAACTGTAGAACAGTCTCATTCACTACCAGGCTGTCTTTCTTCCAGCTGTTTTCAGACTCACAGCTGGGAGGAAACTGGAAGAAGACACCACTGAACATCAAAGGGTGGCTATAAAAACATGGGCTCGACTGGACCGTGCCACAATTGTAAGGTGTGGGCACAGCCACTCCCAGAAAGCCTTGCAGAGCTTCTACACAGTCGCAAGAGCCCGTGGTCTCCTGGATAACCTCGCCCTTCACATCAGTCGGCTGGGCGTTTTAACTATCCACTGGTGTGCTGCCTAAGGTATGCCTTCACCAGAGAGCACACTCAAGACATCTCGGTCAGTAGTGGTGCTGTGTAGACAAGAGAATGCTGTTTGTTTATTTATTTACTTTTAAACCTCCTGTATTGGTCAATTCTGAGTGAAAACCGCAATGACATACACACACCATGCACAGTCCACATCACTGTGGGAATCCAGTAACACATGCAAGATGGCGGAGGAACCACAATGGATGAACGGGAACTTTCACAGCGTTTCTTACAGCCTTTGACTTCAACACGAGTGCGTCTCTTACCACCACCATCTCACAAATGTTTACCGTGTCTTGGGCATGCAGAATCACTTGAGGGTAAAAGGGGGAGAAACTACATTTCAAAGTCATTCACACACAGCGATTACAACTTCAACTTCTCCTACTCCCCAGCCAACACACTGAGCTCCTCGTGTTAGCAAACAAACACGTATTTTTAGTCAACGGTTGTGCTTTATTTTCCTTCTTGCTTCACCCACTTCATTCTGGGAAAATGAAAAAACCCGCAAAATGAAACCGAGGATTAGGTCTTCGGGTTGGTTTCTGATCAGAGCAGACAGATGGGGACCCACTAACTCCTCTAGCCAGGAGCCACTGTCTCCCTGTCCCAGGTCCTTGCTGGTACTGAGTCAATTGTCTGTCTGGAAAACTGGCATTTTTGTCTCAAAGAAGCAAAATATAAACTGGAGGGAGGAGGGCAGCGAGCAGGAGAATGGGGTGCACTCTATGTCAAAAAGAATCTCTTGTTCTCAACGTGAGAGAATCCAGGTTCTCCTTAGCTATTATTTCATAAATTAATAATTTTTAAAAATCATAATCCAAAGAATCTGCTGCTACAAGAAAGTTCAAGTTTTTTTTAAGCAAATAAATTAGTTAAGCCTTGTAAACAATTGTCCATTTTAGTTATACATCTTTAAAAAAAAAAGACATTTCTCTGTATAGCCCATTAGACAGTACAAGGCACACTTTACACATCCGAAACCCCGAGGGGGCGGGGTCCACACAGGCCCCGCCTTCACTCCGCCTGCTGGGATAGCAGGCTGGCCAGGGCTCTGGAGTCATGTGCCCATCCTCGCTCAGCTCCTGAAGATCTGGAAGTCCACAGATGTGCTTGTCCTATGACGCTGCTTTGTGCTCTTCAGTCATGTGATACGATGTTACCCTTGCTCCGCATGGCGTCTCCTCAGATGTTTTCCACAAAGCTCCCTGGGAAAAGGCCTGTCTTCCCATTTCTTTGTAACGTGCCTTTGAACCAGCCATCCTCACGCTTTTTATGAACAAACACAATATCGCCTTCTTTGAGTTCAAGTTCTGCCTCACTCTGAGGAGGATAGGAAACCACCACCCTGTGCCTACAAAAGAGAAGTAGACTATTCAGATCAGCAGGATTTACTCAAGAATTTACAAAGGCTCATAAAACTCAAAATACGGTGAATCTCTGTTTAGCAGGCTTGGCATTAACAAAGACTCAGTCTGGGTATTTGATTTAATCCACTAGTGACAGCCATGCTGGTGAGGCTGAGTTGCCTACAAAAGGAAGAACATTTTTGTCTACTTGCAGTATTTGTATCTTGGCCATATCTATATAGATTATTTTTTTAATGATCTATCTATTTACTTACCTAACATCTATCTATCTATCTATCTATCTATCTATCTATCTATCTATCTATCTATCTATCCATCCATCCATCCATCCATCTGTTTATTTTGTATGTGGTGTTCTGTCTGAAGGCCAGAAGAGGGTACAGGGTCTCACTGTAGATGGTGAACCACCACGTGGCTGCTGGGAATTGAACTCAGGATCTTGGAAGAGCAGCCCATGCTCTTAACCTCTTAGCCATCAGCCCTATTATGGATCTTAATAGTGTAACCATTTCTGTCCTACCTTCTACTCCAGGAAGAGACTTGTAGATTCGATTTCAGAGCTCATAGTAGCTATGAGCTGCTTCCTAGAGGCTGTGTGGTCTCTGCCCTGCCTTTCACATTAAGAGCTGGAGGAGATGGGATGTCAGGTCTGCTGCCTGGGGGTAGATCTGGAGGGAATGCCTTCAGTATCCTCATACTGAGCTTGATATCTAGGGGGCAGTGGTTCTGAGAAAGTTTGCCTGCCTTATATATCCTAGTCCCCTGTTGAGAAGAAAGCCCCAAGGGCCACACAGAGAGTAGAGAACTGTGGGTTCAAATTTTGTCTGTCACCGTCAGTAATGATGTTGACATTCCAACCACCATTAGTCCCAACCTATTTGCTTGTCCTTGGTTCCCAACTCAGATGTTGAGTGAAAGGAGATATAGCTTAAATTCCCCAGCAGCCTTGTGGATTGGCATAGGGTAGTCTCCTGCCCCTATTCCCTCTTGCTTTTCTCAAAGAGGGTAGTGGTGGTGGTGTACTGTGGCCATCTTTCAGTCACCCTTGCCTCTGCTGCTCTCACCCTCCCCTCCCACATTTGCCTTCTACAATGCATAGCAGTGTGATTTCAGAGGCTGCTGGACATCCCCAATGAGGGTACCACACGAGGAACTGAAGCTTCTCTCCCAAAACAAGTCGACAGTCACATGAAGGCGCCGCCTTAAACCTGGACCCTCCAACCCCAGAGAGCACCTCTACAGCCTCGTTCTTCCTCCAATCCCCGATCCCCATCCCATAACAGCCAGAATCTACCCACATTAGGGAAGATCACAGCAAGGGATCTCATTTTTCAAGCAAGCTAAGCAGCTGCCCAACAATTACTCAGCTCCCTGGGGCACAGGGGCCAGTTTACCCTCCGAAGTCTGCAACAAACGCACAGTGCTGGGTTGGTTTATCCTTTCCAAAAAAGGTTTGGCCAACTCAGACAGAGGGTTTACAGACCAGGTCAATTCAGTGCAGAGCAGGGGAAGAGGTGAGGTGCTGTGGGTGGAGGGAAATCGACAGTCTTTATGGTCACTCAGAGCATCTTCACTTTGAGCCAGTTAACACTATCTCAGTTTCCTCACCTGGGGAATGGGCCTACACTATAGGCAATGTAGTTCACAAGCAGCAGAATGAAATTATAAGTGATGTCTTCAGTATTGTGACACATATAGTTCCACCCCAGAATGCCAGAGTCTACTTTCAAGCACGTGGCTTACTCAAGAGTACACAGGTGTCTGGAGGGGAATTTAAGGTTTGGGCTAGCCCGTTACTAACAAATGAACTCGGTCACAAGCTAAGGAACATCCCGACACTGAGAGTTCACACACATTAGAATGACACAGAGTTCTGGAATCCTTTCACTGACATCTTTAAGAGCAAACTCACAATTTCATTGTGGGCTGATCTCAAGCATTGGCCCAGATGTGATTTCTCAGGTCTGATGCCAACGGGCTAAAAATCCACATAAAAAAGCAATGATGTAGTTGCCATTTGGGGCGAGTTAAGATTTAAGCAAAGCTTTGCAGTCCTAGAGAATGAACCACTGAATGAAAGCATATTCCTAGCACATCTCTCACGAGATGCATTTCTGACTCGTAGCCTGCAAGCTGCTCTAAGGTGAAATTGGAACAAAAATAGTTTGAAAAACTTGAAGTGAATTAGATTAATATTTGCATTTTATAAAAATGCACTAAACCAATTTTGCGGGAGAATCCAGAACTAGAGCGGCTGCTGGGCTAAGAACATTATCTCACTGCCAAGTTCCCAGTGGGAGCAAATTTTCATTGCTAAGTTATAGACCTCGAGGGGGAGGGGTGGCGTGAGAAACCCTGTGCATAATGGAAACTGTGACACAGTCTTCATCATGTGAGGACTGCCAGGTGCAGCAGGGACAGATTCCACTTAGAAGCCTTCCAGCTCAGCCCCTTGGCCTTGAGCCTCGTGGGGTGGTTTGTACTGAGACTTCTCACATAGACCCTGAAAGCCAAATGCTGGCAGGATAGCCCAGTGAGCTCAGGCACCAAATAGCTCTGCCAAGCAGAGTAGTTACAGAGACCAGCAAACAGATGTACCACACAGCTGTGGAGGCCTACATCTGCTGCCCCACCCTCCATCTCCATGGATTTATGCTTGCCATTGGGAGAATAGAGATCCTGGGCTCTTCTGGACACCTTGAACCAGAACCACATTCCCTGCACTGTCTGTGACACCTGCTGAGCCTCCTTTAAAACCTGCACTCCAATCTGCTCTCTCTGCGCTCATCCTCACCATCCTGGCTGACGACCTTACTATGCCTCACCTCCTTCTTCTTGCATCGCATTTCTTCCTGTCCCCAATACGCTCCACACACAATCCCAAGATTTCTATTAAGTGAACTCCACCTGTAGTTACCCATTGTGAGAAATCATTAGCAGGCCCTCACGCCTGTAAGGGTGATCCTCACACGGCCACACAAAGCCCTCAACGATCTGGCCTTGATCCTGCTTTACAGCTACAGCTGCTCTCCTCACCACAAACATTCTGAACACTCCCTGAAGCCTCAACATGTCTCAAGTATAGCCTCATTTCTCCTACTCCACATTACTGCCCCAAGCAGCTACTTGGATCGGGAATTTCTTTGACAATATCCCTGTCCATCTGCACCCTATCAATCTCTCAAGATCTGGCTCCAAATCTCCCCTGTGAGACCTCTGGCCCTATACCTGGAAGTCATTTCATGCTTGACTAAATCCCAGAGGACCCCACGTGTATTTCTCATGGCACTCAGCTCAGTACACCCTGGATTTTTACCATCTGTGTTCCTGTCTCATTTGTTCTCTACTTGTGGGGCGATGCCAGATTCACTTTATCCGTCTCACGCTACCAAGTGTAGGACATAAGATGATTCTTATTGAGCACATCGAATGACTAAGAGATATAATCACACAGTTAGCGTTTTTTGTTTGTTTGTTTTTTTAAATGTACAATGTTCTTTAAAGACAAACAGAATCCTGAGGTGTGCCACAATGTGGAGGAATCTTGTCAACACAATGCTATGAGAAGTAAGCCACATGGAAAAGACAAGCCATTCTAGGACTCCATTGCTAAGGAACCTGCATGCAGAGAGAAAGCATAGTGGTTTCTTCAGGGGCTGCAGGATGGGGAAGAAACAGGAAGATTTGAAGGATGCAGTTTCGGTGTGGCATGAAGAAGAATTTCTAGAGGTGGACAGTGAGAATGACCAATGTAAAGACACCCAGCACACTGGATTCCACGTCTGAATACTGGCAAATTAACTTTATTTTATTTTTCCTTTTACTTAAAATAGATTCTATTCTCATATAATATATTCTGATTAGTTTCCCCTCCCTCTATCCGAGTTGGGCAAGACAAACAAATAGAAGGAAAAGGGCCCAAGAGAAGGCACAAGAATCAGAGACCTACATACTCACACACTTAGGAGTCCCATAAAAAACATTAAACTAGAAGCCATAAAATATATGCAGAGGACATAGTGCAGATCCCAGCAGCCCTGTGAGCTCAGACGAGCTTTGCCCATGCTGATTTAGGGGGCCCTTTTCTCCTGATGTCCTCCATCCCTCTGGCTGACACTCTTTCTGCCTCCCTGAGCCCTGCGGAAAGGATGGAGACATCTCATTTAAGACTGAGTGTACCAAGATCACTCACTCTCTGCATTATATCTGGCTGTGGGTTAACTGTATTTTACACAATTAAAAAATGAGATGAATCAATAACTAAAAGTAATGGAAGTGTCAGTAAAAAGGGAAGATACCCACAGAGAGTGAAAGTCTGCAAGATAGCAGGGTAGGGTATGTGTGTGTATGTGTGAGAAAGAAGGAGAGAGGCGAGGGAGAAGAGAGAAGGGCTGACAGGCACTCCGGTTGTCAGCAAAGTACATTGGTCCCTTTGAACAGAGCACACTGGGTGTGGTTTGTTTCAGCTCTAAATGGGCTTCTCCACTTCTAGGAGACCACGACAAACACAAGGATGGAGGCAGAGAAAGATTCTTGTTGTTGTATGAAGAAGGTACCCTACAGATGACTAAGTTTTGGTTTGGGCCATAGCATTCTAACCGGCAGCCTTTTGTTAGTACAAAGTTTTCTATTTCTTTCGGGTTTTTTTCCCCCTTCTGTAGCGTAGTTCCCACGTTGTCATTTCTAATCTGCTCTCATATGACTGCAATGAGTCCTCCTGTGACTCTGAGAAGTACTCTCCATCTATCAACCTGGCTTGGGTGAGTAACCATTTGCTGCTTCCTTCCAGTTGCCACAGCAATCTAATAGCCAATTAAGCATTTTACTGGCAAAACCACACTTGCTGGCTTTGTATCATGTGCAAGGTCCAAATAAATTATGTCCATTGCCTCACCCTGTGGGCTCATTGTCACCGACTCAAAGAAATTAATCATGCTGGTTAAGCCCGACTGCCTCTCAGTAAATCTACCACTATCCAATTTGTATGTTTCTAAGAATGCTCGTTTAATCCCTGATCAAAGACCGTGGGTTCTTTCCCAATTTAGGGCATGTGGTTGTTGCTTTAATGCCTAAAGTTAGAAATACATACAGGTAAGCATGACTTGCTATACTCCCCTAAGCCTGTGTATGCACTCACATGTGTGTCGAGTCACATGCACTTTTATTTTCTGTCTCTTCTAAAATATTTTATTTTTACTCTCACTTTGCAACTTCCCAATTACTTTTTCTCCATCCCTCTAAAGTGGAGCCTAAAAATATTTGTTCTGTTATTTGTGCTGTCCTCAACTATACATCCTCTGCCTCCAGGGTACCATTCTATTTCTTGCTTGCTTTCTGCAGCGGTCTCTCTCACAAACACAAAAGAATCCCTTTGTTCCCCAGGAGAATTTCTCTCAGCTGACACCAAGACCTGTCAGCACACTTCAGGGTTCATCCCTCCTTGTCATGAGACGGTGCCTCTTCGTGTCATGTGACTATTCCTTCCCCTTGACAGCACGGCTGCCTCCCCTGTTTGCTCCCCACAGCGAGTGAAATTGGCCGCGGTGGGAGAGTGGCCTTTCCACTTGTTCTTGATGTACCCTGTGGATGAATGTGGGCTCACTCTGTCCTGGCATTACACCCTGAAACAGGATTTCATGAAAGTCCCTCAGACAAAGTCCCACACGAGGATCCCAGGGCTTGTGTGTGCCCTGTGAGCAAAGGGACAAAGCATTTCCAGTGCTTTCTGAATCATACTTCCTCCATTTGTGTTGAAAGTTTCGAATATGCAAACAGGCAATCTTTAAATGAAACCCTTGCTAGGTCTCTATTAACCCAACCCCCATTCCCTTCAGACAACAGACCACTTTCCCATCGTTTTTACAGTCAGGCAGACTTAAGCATCCAAGCTAAATAAATACCATTACCAGCATCATGCGAAGGCAAAGGTTGCTGGGGCTGGCTATTACATTTAATATTCCATTGAGCATATGGATTATAAAAATATAAAGTCGGGCTGAAATCTTTCCTAAGGACCCCCTTCCCTCTCCTAAAAATTGAAATGGCGATATAAAAACCTGCCAGAGATTTCCAGAGTGCCCGTGTCCATCTGTCCAGTAATTAAATACTTCATGTTCCCTATCTGATGTGCCTCCCTCACTCCCCAAACACCATCACCTGCCTGGTTACAACTCTCTTTTCAGATGGCCTAAAAGGCAGAGCCCACTGTTAGAAAGCGCTTTATAAGAGGAAAGAATAGGAATGCAGAAGCCAAAGAGATTGGGGACATCTGGCGATTGAAAGGGAATGCATAATGGGGGTGGCAACGAGCAGTGGTGCCCAGCCAAGGCCTAGGGAGATTGTGGGCAAAGGTTTCAAACAGTCATGTGGATTCCACAGAGGAGGAGGGGAAAACAGTAGAAGGCCCCCGGGCGTGAGGGAAAACTGCAGACCAAGGCTTGGAGGGAGAGCAGCAGCCTTAGTGACTGGAAGTGACTACACAAGTTAACTGGACTGGCTCCAGGAGCAGGAGGCTGTGCTGTCCCTGGGAGGCAGCGGCAGAGCTCCACAGGACAAAGGCTGACTCCAGAATCAAAGTGTGAGAGAAGCTGGGACTCGGTTTCAAAGCTTTCCGGAGGACACAGTGGCTGAGGAGAAAAGCAGAGGGATCTGTGCGCAGGTGTGTGTGTGTGTGTGTGTGTGTGTGTGTGTGTGTGTGCATGCGCGTGTGCGTGCAGGTGTGTATGTGTGGACATTTTTAGGGTCATGTGTCATTTCAAAACTGGCTTTATAGCAGTCATAACTACAGAAGATTATTTTGCCTCTTTATGAAAACTCATAATGAAGTATACTTTATAAACACAGGTTATTTGATGTTTATCCTTCACTTTTATAGTTTACTTTCCATTGAAAATGTGCCACAAAATCATGGGGCTTCAATTCAAATGCTTATATGGTTCCACATGGAATACAGGGGAAATTTGAACTTAAGTGATTTTGTTATGAATATTATTTTTTAAGATTTATGTGTGTATACAGGTACTGGAAGAGGTGAGGGGTATCAGTTGCTCTGGGGCTGGAGACTGAACTTGGGTCCTCTATAAGAAAAGGGCTTGCTTTTAACAGCTAAGCCATCTCTCGAGCCTAAATCATTTTAAATGATAACATTTCACATACATTTTCCAATCTACAACACAAAGTCAGGCGCAGTGGTGCATACCAATAGTGTTAGCTAGCTACATGGCAGGCTGGGGTGGAGGCTGCTTGAGTTCAGGAGTTTAAGACCAGCTAGGGCAACATGTGAGACGTCATGTTAAAGCTCCCACTATCACCAATTCCGCAACTCAGAGCATGTCAACCGCTAAAAACTAGAAGTTTGTTTACCTTATGAAATTCAGGTCTAGAGAGAATGAAATGTATAGAAACAAACAGATGAGACATAAGTGTTTACATTATATGAAAACAGAACAGTAATTTGAATGGACTGCACGACGTTTTCTTCGGCAATGAGCAGCAGTTAGCTCTCCAGTTTTTATAGTACTGGTAGGTAAGTGTCTTATTAAGCACACTTTCTCCCCTAACACATGCCTAGACCCCCACCGCTGCATGAAACAGAATTCTCACTTGTAAGTGCTGTTCAAAGCCAGAATCACTAAAAGAATGTTCATCATGCTTAGTACACAAACCAAGAGTGCCATCTGAACCTACACTGTGTTCTTCTGGCTCAGGGGACAGGAAAAAAAATTCTCTGGGTGATTTACCTTCAGTTCGTAGCGGTATAGGCTCTTAATAGACCAAAGGATTCCAGTGGTTCTCAACCTGTGGGTTTCGACCCCCTTGGCAAACCTCTACCTCCCAAAATATTTACAATATGATTTATAACAGGAGTACAATTACAGATGTGAAGTAACAACAAAGATTTATAGTTGGGGATCATCACAACATGAGGGACTGTGTTAAAGGGTCATGGCGTTAGGAAGGTTGAGGATGGCTGGATTAGACAGTGATTGGCAGATGTCATGTGTTGATCTATCTGGAGACACTAAGTGGAAAGCAGGAGGAAAGGCTGGTGTGTTGGTAAGTAATAAAGATCAGGTGAACAGTTTGCTGTAGCAAGCAGCGAAACAAAGCCTGAGTTTGAATGTCGTTACCAATTTGGCTTGAACTTTTAGGGCATTGCAGAAGATTGAAGATCAGAATAAAATTTCCAGCCTCAAGCTTGCAATTCCCTTCTTAGTTCTCTCTGAGAGGAAAGGGACTTAACTCACCTTTCACAAACAACAGGCCTGGCCTCATTCATAATGGGACCCAGGGAGGAGCAGGCCTGCCGAGGTGGAGGAGCGATGGGCACTGCAGAGTCCAGGGAGCTTGCCTTGCGATGGAAAGCATCCTGAGCTAAGGATGCTGTCCCGGAGACCACTGGGCCATCTCCATCTCCTGTGGGGCAGGAGCCCGCCCGGCCGTGGCCGCCCCCTAGCGGCAACTCAGGACCCACCGCTCCCTGCAAGGGCACCTCCCCTGCACCCAGCTCCATGTCCAGGGTAGGTGAAGCTGGAGGGGAGATTCGAGGCTTGCGTTTGGTGGAGGCCCCAGAGAGAAGCTTCAGTAGACCTTTTTTTTCTTTCTGGAAAAAAGAAACATGGATATTAGTTGGAGGTCAGCAGCTGTGTGGCTCCTGCAATCTCCAGCGCACTGCTTCGGTTTTTCGATTGCATCACGGTTACTCATTACCTTCTGGGCAGTCTGTGTGCGAAGTTAGCCTGACCTTTTGTTATTACTTCTCCCTTTCTGCTTGCCTGCTTCTGTTTGTGCTGGACATTCTTTTGTTCATTGCTATCTTCTACTGGGGCAGCAAGATAAACAGATTTAAAAGATGTAAAACGATTTAAAAAAAAAAAAAAACCAATTTGTATTTTACTTTGATAAAAGTACAAGCAGCCAGTGAGGTGGCTGGGTGGGTAAAGGAGCTTGCCAACAAGTCGGAAGGGCCAATCCATCCCCACACCCCATGTGGGAAAAAAGAGAGCCAAGAACTACAGGCTGTCCTCTGACATCCACACAGGAACAAGGACACATGTGCACATGCACTAAACTCAGTTACTGGAATAAAAAGAACACAAATAGATATATATGGCAGAATAAAGTGGAAATTTCAGATTATGAGTTTAATTTCTTGAAACACTGCCTCTCCCCTGACTCTTGCATGTGAGCCTGTGTCCTGAGTTAATAGAAGCCTGACAACACTTGAGTCCACATCAACACTTTTGCCTTATCGTTCTCGGGAACGATGCCCTAATCAGAGTCAAGGGCTAGAGTACTTCTTAATGTGTCACCACCTTGATTAAATTTAACCAGCCACAGTGACAGGAGCCAAACCAATCCTATTGTGAAAGTACAGCCTTGATTGCAAACCCCGAAGCAATACCACAACATTTTAAGGACAGTCTCAGTGCCCTGGTACCTTCATGCCTTTTTTTTTTTTTTCTGTCGTGCAAACAAATGCACCCCCCCACCCCCACGTGCCCCTCCACAAACAGGCTCGTGCTAGAAAAAGCCACATTCCAAATCTGTTTCTTGACACTTTCCTTTTTTTCCGCTTTCCAAAGAAAGGCAGATGTTGAGCTAACTATTTTATTCACAAAATCTGCCACTATCTTTTCCAGTCACCGAGTTTAACACTGTCATCATCAGATCTCTGAAATTGTTTTACGGAGATGTCAATGATGCGGTTAAGTCCACTGAATAGCAACACTGCCTACCCAAAAATAACATGTTCCACAGAGAAGTGATCCTTTAGAATTAAAGCTCACTAACATATATGGAGTAAGGGCTTAAAAGAAGATGTAAGACTCAGGAACTCTTCTTGGTCATACGAGTTAGTCAGAGCCCAAAAAAAATCCCTCTTTGGGGAATGAATCTCTATCGACAATCACACAATTCCACTAGAGACAGAATGGAATAAAACAGGAGGAGCCCAGAGCAGCCATTTATCTGATGATGAGCAAAGATCCCTGAGAAACCGTGTGCAGTCTCCAGTTACAATCACTGCTCAGAGTGTGTGCTACTGCATGGGCTAGAAACAGAAAAGCAAAGTGTGGGAGGGGCTAGGAGTGGGCGCCAGGGTCATCTATCTCCGTGGCTTCGTGGCCGGGGCTACAGATGAGCAGAACCGGTGCATCCCCTCCGCCCTCCCCCCACACCGAGGACGAGCCTTTTGCATTTTTCACCTGACCTCACTTCATCTTGCTGGGTTTTGCTTCATTCTCTTACTGGATGTCACGTTTTCTGAGTCTCAACAAGGCACATTCCAATAAATGACCCCACAAACTTGGACTGCCTGCTTGGGTGTAGTGACGGTCATTGTGCAGACCACTGTATCTAACTCATTGCAGGGCACCACTGTCATGGAGAGCCTCAAGAAAATACGGCAAGGGAGTAAGATGAAGGAATGGAATGGAAAATAAGTCACTGAGTGCCAGGGCGGGATGTTTTGGGTTTTTCAGATCCAGAGGAAATAAAATAGTGCTGGTGAAGTAGCCTGATAGCCAATTCTGTGCCAACACTTCTTTGTGGGGCCATCTGTGCTGGGAAAGAGAGGACGTCCGATCGCTTCAACTTCTAAGGTTGCCAGATGCAGCAATTCCTCTCATGGTAAGAGAAATCACAGTCTAATCCCTGGACCCCACAGATTGGCCGAGAACATCAAGTCCATTGATAAATTACGACCTCAGCAAGCCAAGGCTAAACATGCTACTTAAAAGCCCAGATCTGGGCACCGAGAAGAGTATCAGATAAGTGACTTGCGCTCAGGGAACAGCTTCTAAAGTGATTAAGAAGAAAGATGACTTGGTTCATTGAAAACGATTAAACACATTAAACACAACGTGCCTTAATGACTTCTAAGGGACGCGTTATCATCATCAACCAATGCCGACTACCCACAGAGCAGAAGGCAGAGGATTAGAAACCGTGGTGGGGTGTAGAAGTTAGGAGGTAGGGTGCCAGCACAGGAAAGATGAGGAGCTGTGTTGTTTATACCATATTCAGATGCTGTAGTAGAAGAACAATGTGCCACTTGAGAGAAATAGCTTTGCAAGTTCAGACACACTTATTATCCAAGGGCACCTTTGTTTATTTCAAAACCCAACAGCACAAGCGGAAAACAAGGAAGGACTAAAGTGGCAAAGTGATCTAGAGAAAAGAATGTTAGCACACATGAAACACGGAACCTCAATAACTCATCTCCTGATGGGGGTTGCCTAGAAGCCATTGCCAGCCAGGCAAAATGATACTGTTAGAATCATTTCAGATATGATTTAAAACAGTATCATATGTTGGGGCGGGGGGAAGGAACTATTTGGATCTAAAACCAATCAGCTGATGACCAGAGTTACTTTTCTATTCAAGATATTTTCTAGCTGGATTTGGTGATACACTCCTAAAATCCCAGCTGCTTGGGAAACTGACACAGGGAGGTCCAAAGTTGGAGGCTGGCCTGTTCAAATTGAGCCTCCAAACAAAACCTAACTGAGCTGTGGGGAAACGGCTCAGTTAGTAAAGCACTGGACACACAGGCAACAGAACCTGAGCAAGGTAGTCTGGGAGGGTGGAGATGGCTGCCTCTCTAAAGCTGAGGGTCAGCCTAGCCTATCAGCAAGGCCTGTGCCCATCGGAGATTCAGAGATTATATTACATCTGGGCTCTTTCACAAGCAAAATATTAAATATTAAAGTAACTCAAAATTATCAACATGTTCTCCCTCCCTCCCTCCCTTCTTTTCCTTTAAGGTACGTGGAGAAATTAGCAAGAGTCCTCCCAGACCTTCAGGTCAACAACTCAACAATTGGGTAGTAGGGAAATCTCAAAAAAGAAAAAAGAAAAAATTCAGCCATGTGGTCAAATTTCTCCTACTTTGAGCAAACATTTCTAAGTGTCCAACATGCAGCAGGCCATGTGCTCAGCTCTGGGAAAGCGATGTGCCTAGGACAGTTTGTGTCTGGCAGTGACACGCATGGCTGTATAAGAGGCCCTCCACCCAAGAGCCAAGCAGGGGAAGGGATGAGTCTGGAGTGTAGTGGGGGACATGGCGGGGCAGGAAAGGCTTCTTGAAGGGAGCCTCCTGAAATGCTAGGGATGACTAAACACCACCAGATTCAAGTCTTGTTAAAAGCTAGCAGGGGGATTTCCATATTTAGTCTTCACAGCAACCTGATGAGGTAGGAATTAATTATTCCTGTTGCCTGAAGCTCTGAAAGTCTGTCTGACTAAAATCACTGTGCTAGCAAGGGGGTAGAAATGAGATTCTGAGATTCTACTCTGCAGAATAGTAAGAGCAAACTCTCTCTCTCTCTCTCTCTCTCTCTCTCTCTCTCTCTCTCTCTCTCTCTCTCTCTCTCTCTCTCTCTCTGTCACCCCCTCTTTTTCCAGACCTCCCTGCTGAACTCTGCATACAAGGAGGCATGTTGAAGACCAGGTCTGGATCCCAGCTCTTAGCAAGAGCAGAGACAGTGAATGTAGCCAGTTCCATGACAAGGCATGCCGACAAGCTTGTTTTGGACAGCACAACAGAACTGGAAAGAATGAAGATTATCTGGGCAAAGAAAATAACCAGAAAGAGGGCAGAGGAGAAGACAAAAGTGACAAGATGTTCTGTGTGACGATTACCAGAAAGTCCTTCACACCCAAGAGTGGACCAGGAAGCCTGAGGTCTCCCTAAGGGAGATAATCACCAGGCACTAGGGGCTTGAGGGACTTGAGGGATCTGAGGAGCTAAGTGGTGGCAGTGTGCTTACTGCTGGAGAAATTTCTGACACTGGGGCTATGGCTCAGGTGGAGAGAGTTCTTCCCATGTAGACACAGGGACTTGAGTTAGATCCCCCAGTACACAGAGAAAAGCAGGGTATGGCTGTGCAGCATCCATCATTAGAGGATAAAGACTGGTGAAACCCAAGAAAAGTATCCAGAGGAAGCTGTGAAACTGGTGACTACGGAGGCAATCAGGAGTACTGTGGACAGATGAAAAACAATGACAGGGTTGGGACTTCAGATAGGGCATAATGGAAATGATATGTAAAATATAATCCAGGAGCTTATCACCAAATAAAGTAAATATATCAAAACTGGCCAGGGTTTTGACCCAGAACGATATACAGCATCTTGTTTCCCGAGATATTTGTAGGGGAAGAGTCCCAGATAAATAACTACTCAAAGGAAAGGCCCAATTAGGAGAGTGCAAATACATCCAAACAAGATTCCTAATGTGGTGCGCCAGTGGTGGCTCACTGATAATCTGGGTCTGGAGAGCCACACTGTCACCAGGGTAGCAGGTATGCCCAAGCCATCATTTAAGAATCCCACACACTGCCTGGTGGATAGTGATGACACAGAAAGAGAAGGGAAGACAGGAGCAGAGGGTACCACACCACAGAGCTCTGCCCCAAGTCCATCTCCCATTCACCTTCCCTTTGACTTCCCTATAGATTAACCCCACTGGGAGCAGAGCCAATTGCAACTTTAACTCTAATTCTGATCAACTGTGTGTGTGTGTGTGTGTGTGTGTGTGTGTGTGTGTGTGTGTGTGTGTGTGTGTGTGTTTGGGGGGGGTTAAGAAGCCAAAGAGGCAGAAATTCTGAGAACTTAGAAGTGGAAAGAACAGAAGCTTGTGATAAAGTTGAAAAGAACTGATTTTAAAAGTTTAAAGAAAACATATACATAGACTGAAGTTCAAAAGGAAACCTGTTGGAAGAGGAATGGGAGGGCCCTCAAAATGAAATTCTACAATTGCAAATTATCCTGCAGATGAAAATGGAGAGCCTCTAAAAGACCTGGTGTGAGCCCCCGAGGGCTCAAAAAAAATCTTAAAGGCCATGTACAGAAAGATCAAGAGGAAGGCCCATCACAAAGAACACAGCATGACCCATGGCAGTGCAAGAAGGCTCAAAACCAGAATGACTTTAAGCTCCCCAAAATCTTAAGGGATAAAATTAAAAGACTATTCTAAGGTTACATTTGAAACAAAAAGAACACAGACCACCTGTGTGGGGTGAACAGAGGCTCTTAGGTAGGAGGAAGAAAGGAGAGGTTAATATGTGTACAAGAAGGGGAGAACAAACCCTGACAGCCAGGAAGCAAAAAGATCCAAACAGACTCACCTCCGCAAAGAGAAAATTAACAACCAAAGTGCACACTAATCATTTCTGAGCAATTAGGCTGAATCTAGAATTAGGGCTGATTCAATGAGGAAAGATGGGTATGTTCAGCTCCAAAAGAAGAAGAGAAATTATAAGAAGGTTTTTTTTGGGGGAGGGGAGCGGGGGAGGGGTTTCTCTGTGGTCACCAGATGACACCAGGGAAACTGGGTTCCCCTCTTGGGGTTCTTCGTTTCATTAACAAAATAATTTAAGAACTGGCTTAACAAAAGCCCGAAGACAACTACATTAGATTAAAAGAAAAACACAGGCAGACTAGACCTAGTAGCAGCAGCTGCCTGTATAGGAAGGGGAAAAAAAAGGTCAGGCCTCTGAGATAGCAGACTTATAAGTCAGACATGGTGGTCAAGTAGCTACAAGGCAGGAAGGGAGGTTTTAGAGAAAGGGTAAGGAAGCTCGAAGAATCAGAAAAAGGATACTTGGAAAGAGACAGAATAAAGAAAGGAAAAGCTGTACCTTTGTGCGTTAAAAATGGCAAAAGACCCAGCCTAACCCCGTAGCAACCTTCCTGTAAACTGTAGGGACTGTACTGGGGGCAGGAATTCTGGGAAGGAAATGCACAGCATTTCACTAAAGGAATAATTATTCCATCTAACTCTTTATCATGAGTTAAGGTGAGCCCACCTTCCTAGGGGGGGTCCCTCCTTTCTAGGGGAGGTCCCTTGACCCACCCAGCTAGGAAGTTAGGACTCCATGCAGGCTAAAGATTCTAATTCTTGACCACAAGGTTTTTCCTAATGGGCCTTAATAGCTGCTCTATGGCAATTTGCAGACCATCTGGGAGACTCTTGGATGGCATCAAAGGAAAGGTTTACAAGCACTTACAGGCGGAAATGAGATGCTAGGGAGGGGACTCCTGCAGAAGACCTTACTACCAATAAATAACGGCCCAAGGGACAGAGCAACAACTGGATCTCAAAGTGGCACCTGGCGACATCCCTTGTGATATGACGCACGGAGCCAAGTGAGGCTTCAGTCCTGAGTGGTTATGATTGTGTAAGCTATGCAACTGCAGAATTATTGAATTAATACCACCAGAAGTGTCTACAGTGACTTTGGAGCAGGGTTAGGAAGGGAAAGTTGAAATCTGTGACAAGAGGAAGAAATGAAAATCTAAGAGAACACAGTTTCGACTCTGAAAACACCTCAGAGCATAGTGACTTCTAAAGGCTCTGGAAATGAAGGGAGGGCATGGGGAGACTGTTATATTCTTGATGAACTTCTGCTAAGTTAAGAAGTGGCTGAAAGGGGCAAGAAAATCATCTGGAGATAGGGCACTTGAAATCACTGTTATGTCCAAGAAAAGGTCAATCGCCACTTTCTCTGATGGGCAGTCAAAGGGGTGACAAAATTATATTTGAGTGGCTACTGAAACAAAACATTGCAAACTTTGGGGTGGGGGTGGGGAAACCAGACGCTAAAATCCAGATGTTGCGGGGAGGCCTTCCATGTGGACATAGCCTCTGTTTCTAGCTCCCTGAAGCCTCCTGCATCCCATGGCGTGGTTCGTGTTTCTGATGTTATTCCTCTTGTGTTTTACCTATCTCCATTTCAAGTGCCCTGACCCCCTGTCTCCTTTCTGGAAGATTCCTGTACTGATCATTGGGTATATCCAAAGGATAATTACTCACTTATTTTCATCTGCAAAGTCTTTTTTGCTAGTCAGGAAATAGACGAGTGGATGGATCCTGGGACCAGGAGGAGGATGTCTTTAAAGAGTCATTAATATGTACACCACAGGTACCTGCCAATTAATTCAATTAGTGGATCCAAAAGCCCTTGTTTTAGGTGACTGAGGACACTGTTTTCAAATTATTAAAACGATTCTTTGAAAATACAAAGTTAGACACGTCAGTTTGAGTACAAGTTTAACATAGTTAATTATAAACACTGAGCAGATACCGATCTTTTTTAAAGTTCATGTTAATAGTTAATTAAATATTAACCTGTCAGCAGGCTATAAAGTTTATTTCCTTATAAAGTTCTATTTACAGGCTTCTCTAACCATTTAAGTAGAATGGCATACATTATCACTGAGCCAGGTGGCTCAGAGCCCTGGTTCATAGCTCTATGGGAAATGCATGGAACCCTGAGCAAAAAGTCACAGCTGAGGCACAACCCTCCACACTTTATCCACAGTTAATCACTATCAATTTTATCCTCTTGCTTCAATCACCCATCTCCAAGCATAACCACAGGAAGTCTTTCAAAACCGATTCCCATTGTACTTATTTGAAGCCAAGTCCCAAAGCACAGGATACATAGTCCCCTATATTTCAGGTCCTATCTCTCAAGGACCCTTGCCAATTTGTGGTTGAAACTACAATAAATTTGTAAATAACTTAAACATTTTTACATTTATTTTTAGGTGTGTGTGTGTGTGTGTGTGTGTGTGTGTGTGTGTGTGTGTGTGTGTGTATTTGTGCATGAAGTGCAGTGCCAAAAGAGGTCAGAAGAGGGCCTCAGATCCCCTGGAACTGGCATTACAGGCTGTTGTGAGCCACCTGATGTAAACACTAGGAACTGAACTTGGACCCTATGTAAGTGCAGCAATGTGCTTACGCTGCTAACCACAAATAACATTTTTGGTGGACAGTCTGCAATCTCTTATCAATTAGAATGCTTTCAAATAAGAAGTTGTCAATAAGTAAGAACACCGGATGTGCAAAACAGAGCACAGCAAAATGATGAGAGAGTGACCGGAAGAGAAGAAATTTCTCCTTGAGGCAGCAAGCTACAAACTGAGGCTGACTGAGTCCTACTCACTGTGGTCTCCCTAACACCCAGCAGGGGGTCTGGCTTAAGGGGATCACTATGTAGAGTAACACAAGATCTAGATATGAGGTTATGAGGTTGGAGCAGTGGCTGGCTTTCTGCACCACTGTGTTCCTGGCGCACGGCACACCAACTTGTCCATGATAAGAACCTGATGCACTATGAAACAAAGAGTCCTGTCACTGATGAGAAACTCAGGATGTAACAGCAGGGAAAGAGGAACCCTTACCTTACTGTCCTTGTCTGGTTTCACAGCTGAAGTGTTCCCACATGTTGCTGCACCACTCTCGGGAGACGTGGGGAGTCCAGGGAGGATGGTCACTGTTCGACCACTGGGTTCCGTCTCCAAAGTGGCAGTGGTCATGTTTGTGGAAGCCAGAGACGCGCCTGCAGCACAGGCCAGGGGAGCATTGGTTCGATTGATGCTGATAGCAGCAACATGGGTAGCAGGACCTGCCATTGGAGGCAGAGGCTGGGAGGCCAGTGAATGATGGGGCAGGCCCGCGGATGCAGGTCCAAGGCAGGCGGCATTCTGGACCTGGATGGGTGTCACTGCCGCTGTGGGCCGTTCCTGGCTATGTGCTGCAACTGGAGGGTGACAGAGAGAACACAGAATGGATCAATGGCCTAATAAACACTGCCTACCAAAATGTGAATCATTTCACTGTGTCAGACAATAATGAGAGGCCGCTACTGCCATTTATTGCTATAAAGATTGGATATAGAATAGCTTAAGACACTAGCTGGATCCCTAGGTAATACTTTCCTTCCAGGTGAGAAGTTGAGGCTGCTGAGGACTTAGAAGAAATGCTGTCATCACTTCCAAGGCCCTTCAGTTATGAACAATCATTTTGAGCAGCATTAGAGATACTGGGCCACTTTCCAATGGCTCTCCATGGCAACAAACCAAACATTAGTCTTAAGTCCTTGACTTACTACACATTCTCTCTCTCTCTCTCTCTCCCTCTCTCCCTCTCTCTCTCTCTTTCTTTTTTTTTATTAGCCATTTTTCAGCACATTCTTTTTGACAGAATTCACGTGTACTTCATTTACTCCACTATTGTTACTCAAGACTCTCGGTAGGTTTTCAACGCTACAGAATTACGAAAGGCACATGACTGCCTATCAAGTTTAAAATAGACTTGTGACTAAGTTCATCAGAAATAACCAGCACACGGCTTAGCAGAGAATTGCACAGCAGTCGTACAGCTAGGAACTGTGAGATTGGAGACTAGATCTTGACTACGAGAGTCCTGTTTCTAGTCCCACATCACTCACATTCTTAGGATCAGCCTAATTCTTCTTAGAATTTAGATTTATCCCTTTTGAACTAATTTAGCCCAAGCAAAGAGGTATAAAATGGCTGTTATGGTTCAGACATAAGATGCCCCTTGAAAGGCTGATGATGGTAGTGAAAGATGAGTGCACCATGAGGGTGTTTACTTCATCAATGGGCTATGAAAAGCTAGGCCAGGTTAGAGTAAGCAGGTCACTGAGGCATATCTCGGAACAGTATATCCTGCCATTGCCCTTCATGGCCAACACAAAGGTGTTGTCTGCCCCACCAAACCCTCTCTTCTGTTATGTTCTGCTTCACCACTGACTTTTAGTAATAGGGTCTGGCAACCATTGAAACATACTCTCCTCTTTGGTTATTTCTGTCATGGCATCTGTCACAGTGATGAAGAGGTACTGGTGATAGGTTTGCTACTTTCTATTTCTCAGTGGTGGCAAGTATTTTAAATTCACATCTCGACATCTGTTGTAAGTGGCCTGTCGTTTGTTCAGGTAAGCCCTTTCCTCTCGTGCACCTGTCCCATTGCCCTCTTACCTGTCCTTACAGCATTGCGGGCCTGGTTGACTGTCATTTGCCCAGTCATATGCAGCAGGACCTTAGCCTGAGGGCTTGTCTGGATGTGAGCTGCTGATACCACAGCTGTGGGAACCATGCTGGGATTCCCAGGCACACCATTTCCCTGGAGTTTCTGGGTAGGTCCTCCTGCAGTTGAAGGGCTGACCATAGTCACCCCCCGACTTGCCTGGCCCGCAGTAGACATAGAGACTTTAGCCTGGGAGGCATTTGTCACTGCCCTGCCAAGATAGAAGCGGACAGAAAACCCAATCCATCAGCAGAGTGGGAGACAGAACAATTAATGCAAGAAAAATGACTCAGAGCTTTAAAGTCAGGACATTTTAAAAAATGAATGGAATTATTTTTTTCTCCAAGGGTTTAAGAACAGCATATTCAAAGAAATGATGGCCTGAGACAGAAAATGGTCTTGGAATCACCCTGAGTCACCAAACCACATGTCACACTCTGCCTAAGAATACAGTGACTAGGGTCAGCTTATCGTTTCACTTTGTGGCCACTCAGCTCCACTGAATTTCAAAGCCCCGAGTTTTCCTGATTCACCCTGAACAAGACCCAACATGTGTATCATGCTGTTCCTGCTTTGACTGTCTCAACCTGCCTCTAGCATGGTACACAAGTAACTGTGTACACACTGATACACACTCACACACACATACACATTCACACATGTATGCACACACCCTCCCATCCTATCTCCCTATCCCCCTCCCCCGACTCCACAGGAAGGGTGATTGATACCTTCCAGGAGGGGTCATCTAGATCTGTCAAGTCATTTGGAGTAGGGACTTGGCCCTCCCTCCTGTCTCTAGGTTAAGGGAGTATCCCTCCATGGGGAATGTACTCCCAAAGTCCTTTTGTGCACCAGGGATACATCCTGGTTCCACTGTCAGATGTCCCTTAGGCTGCCCAGGCCTTCTAACTGAGACCCACGTTCAGGGGGTCTGAGTCAGTCTAATTGAGAAGTTCACACACATATAACAGGCTTGGCTCAAACTCACCCCCTTCCAAATCCTCCTCCTATTTTTTCTACTTTTCTACTTCATGTGCTGCTGTTGTTTTGTTTGTTTGTTGTTTGCTTTTCGTTGTTGCTGTTTCTTTGTTTAAATCCACTGAGTCTACATGGTGTTCCCATTATAAGCATGACTGTAGAATCACCTCCTGGAGCATGGACAGCCCCCCGGGGGCTGTGTCCCTGAAGTAAACGAACTCTTCCTCTCCTACCAACCATCAATTGCCAATAGAGCCTCAGCTAGGACTGGGGGTCATGACCCCTGCTCAGCGCATCCATGCTGGGATTTAGGCTGGCTTGGTCTAAAATACACAGTCATAGAGCTACTGTGGGTTCGTGCATGCAACGGCCCTATACTGTGGGTTCATGCATGCAACGGCCCTATACTGTGATTCATGCATGCAATGGCCCTATACTGTGGGTTCATGCATGCAACGGCCCTATACTGTGGGTTTGTGCATGCAACGGCCCTATACTGCTATGCTGTGGGTTTGTGCATGCAATGGCCCTATACTGTGGGTTCATGCATGCAATGGTCCTATACTGTGGGTTTGTGCATGCAACGGCCCTATCGCACTCTCACACTGCTCTGCTATTCACATCCACTTCCAACATAGAAATTCTCCAGAGTCCAGGCCAGTGCACAAGGGTCATTTCCATCATTTTCAGAGCTACAGCAATACAGCCAATTCTAAACATTTACTTATTAGCAGAGTTTAATCACGTATCGAGTAGTTTTGTGTAATGGGCATTTTCAAATATTCTCGATTCATTTAAATGGCAATTCTGTGTACAGCTACTTTATTAATCTACAATTAATACTTCATTAACAAGATTATCCTTCCACAATGGTGAGTTACAGCGCATCTGCTATAAGCAAGTCTTTTTCCAAGAGTTAAATGTGAACAGACCTTTAACAACTTGCTTTTGAATCTTGCAAAATTGTGATCCTTTGATTTTATTCTTTATTATATTTCTCTCATTTAATACATATGTGTATTTCTATGTATAAGCACATATAAAAATATATGTAAATATAAATATTTATACCAGGAAGGTTTTGGTTGCCATTTTTCTGGATAGGTCAGATCTTGAATGTATATTTTAGCATGTAGAGAAAAGAAGATTCATATTGATTAAAAATTTGCAAGTCAAATTAAAACTAACATTCTGTCACCATCTGCAACAATAGTGATTTTCATTTGATTAGGCTGCTGGCCAACCTATAAATCAAGGACAACAGCTGACAAACATGTCAGTTCATTAAGCCATTTGTTTAAAATCAGGAGGTTGGAGGCGTGATTTAACACAGTTAGACCTAGATTGCTTATTAAGAGTCAGTGATCAAAATCTGGGGCAGTGTTAAATTCATTACAGGTCATTTCTTTCAGCTTTCAAGGCTACTTTCCTCAATGACCAGAAGGTCCACCACTTTAAAAAAAAAAAAAAGCCAGAGGTATGCAAACGTGTGTGTACATGCATGCAATATACACATCAGGGTTTCTGAGCCTGAGTGACATTGTGAGCCAGATTATTCCCTTTTGAGGGCACGTTGGTTAGCTTTCACTATCAACTTGACGCAGCCTACAGGCATCTGAGAGGAGAACCTCCGTTAAGGAATGTCAGCCTGTGGACATATGTGTGGGGAGTTATCTTCCTTGTTAACGGAGGCCCAGACCCTTGTGGCAGACTATTCTACTGGGCATGTGGTGCTGAACTGAATGAAAAGGCAGCTACACTTACATCTATCTACAAGCCAGCCAGCAGTATCCACCACTGTACCTGCCAGGACTCTTTGGCTGTGAAGTCAGTCCCCAGTTAGTGTAGTGCTGTGGGATAGCAACCAAGCCTGCCTTCAGGTTCCTGTCTGCCTTGCCTTTCCTCAATGATAAAGTGGAATTTGACGCTGTAAGCAAAAAATAAACCTTTCCCTGCTAATTTCCTCTTGGTCTGAGTATTTTATCCCAACGACAGAAAGGATGGGAGAGGATATGGGGAGTGGGGGACTAACCTACACACTGCAGGATTCAACAGAATCCCTTGCCCACTAAACGCCAGCAATACCCATATCATCAATTGCAAGACTCAAAAGTATGTGCAGGAAGTGGCAAATAACTCTTGAGGAGCAAAACTACCTTCATTTAAAATCCACCTAAGCCATATTTAAGGAATTTTGACTGCATTTCAAAGAATAACTGCCAGAACTCAAAGGTAACTAATAAGTTAATGAAATAAAGGCAGACCTAGCCAGTGTGGGTTGGAGCTCTTCTTTACTTTGTGATCTCAGGCCAGTTATTTAATCTCCTGTGCCTCAATTTCCCCATTTATTAAGTGGGGGGGGGAATGATAAAAAGCAATTACATTAGTGAATTAAAGACCAACAACAGTCAATAATGTGATGTTTAGAAATCTGCCTGTCTGGTGTATACAGCAGACACCGCACAGACATGTAAGCATTAATAATATAGCTTTTGTTCACTTAAAATACTATGCCTTTTATTTCTTTAGGAGAAGAATACTGAAAATGGAACAGTTGAGTCTTTTCACATATAAATTAAAGCAAAGAGATTATACCCCAGTACATTGATTGGTAGAAACCTATAATTTCAACACATATCCACATGAAAAGTGAGCTAAGCATCTTGGTATTAGAAGGGATTTTAGCAGATATGGATATGGATTTTACAAACTTTGGCTATGTAACAGGTAATTATAATGCGAGCGGGGCTCTGAATAGGCTGAGAAGCCTGGCGAGGAACAAAGCGCCTCTGTCTGGAACTTAGAAAACCCGATTCAACATCATACCTTGTGACTGGAGCCACATAGTTGCCGGGGAAAACACCTATCTTGCTGGTGTGCATCGATGTCCCTTTGAACCAGCCATCCTGGCAACGCTCAAACACCAAAAACATCTCCCCCTTTCTCAACTCTAGCTCGTCTTCTTTCCGGGGAGTGTATGGGTATATAGCAACATACCTAGAACAAGAGAAAAGGGAATCATCTCAGGCTAACAGACAAACCCTAAGATCTCCAAACTCTTGCTTGGTGTAAGTTCTCAAGCATCTTAAACAGAAGCAGACAGAATGTAAAACTTTAACCTGCAAGCAGCGCTGGCAAGTCTCCAAGGAAAGAGGTTCTGCTGTCTATACTTTAAATGCGGGCAGAGGCCTTTCTAATTAAGAGTGTCCCTCCTGGTGTGGGAGTGGTCACCTCATCAAGTGGTATACATGTGCTCTGAAAGAATTAATGCCCTTTCCATTAATGGTGTGGGTTAGGAGCCCACTGGAGAGACTGAGCTCTATAAATGGCACTTGTTAGACTCAAGAACAAGCTCCAGATGAGGACATGTGGTATAAAATCCCACTGGGAAACCCAGTATGCTGCCTTCTACATACACTGAACACAGAGGCTAAGCCACACTTGCATGTCTGAGCTCATCATGAAGCTGATTGCATTGGAGAAAGCCAAAGGAACAGAAAAGTCTAGGTAGTAGAGAGCACACAATAACTGCCCAGAGCAAGGTGCCTGTCTACATAGAGAATCCTGGCAGGCAACGGAACTGCCCTTGTTTGGAACCCTGCGGGTGCAGATTAAGAGAGCAGAAGCCTTCCTTCTGTCAGCTGCAAACTGCACAGGGCAATTGGACCTTTCTTATTGCTGGGGATTTACAGCCTCTATACGATCACTGCAGGGAGCCGCGATGTGTATGCAATACCTTCCTGCACCTTAAGATCCTGCTGCAAGGAACGCAAATGACTATAAGAAGGTCACAGGAGTGGTACCAAAAAAAAAAAAAAAAAAAAAAAAAAGGAGCAGTTTTCTATGCAGACAACCTATAAAGAGAAGAACAGATATCTCCCTAAACCATGAAAGGCCTTTTCTCAGCAGGACAGCCATCCACCAGGCTCATAATAGGCTCACCCCATTGAAGTGTCTTCCTAATTATATGCATGGCCAGGTAGAAGTTTCCAGAACACAAAGCACTTGGTGAGCTCTAAGCCGGTCACCAGCTCATATCAGGCATGTGTTTCTTGGCCTCTGTTGTTTGGGCTTCATTTGATGTGAGTGCTTAAACAGTAACAAAACAGAACTCCACTTACACACTGGGGCGAGTCTGGGGCCGTAAATGTGCAATCTGGTCAGCGGATCCCGCCACAGGCCTGGCTCCCACTCCAGCAGCAGCAGCAGCAGCAGAAGTGCCCGACGATGTGGAGGCGAGGACAGTGGCAGCCAGGAGAGGAGGTGGTGGGGGAAGAGGAGGGTTCATAGTCTAATACAGAAAAAAAAAATGTCAAGGAGGGCACAAATAATATTTATGCTCTTCTTTTCTTTCTTTCTTTCATTTTTGGATTTTCGAGACAGGGTCTCTCTGTGTAACAGCCCTAGCTGTCATGTACCTCTGTTATGGAGGGTGTAAGGGGAAAAGAATCAGAAACCCACAGAATAGAATCTACATACAACAGAACAAGAGGGCTACTCATGAGACACCCTTTTTAAAATTTAATTTTAAAGCCACAGCATTCTTTTCAGCAAACAGGAAAATGGTCAGCCTTGAGAGGAAGGGGAAAAATGAGTGTGTAAAAGTTTAAGAATTGGGGGCTAGAGAGATAACTCAGTGGTTAAGAGCACTGGTTGCTCTTGTAGAGGACCTGGGTTCAATTCCCAGCACCCACTAGGTAGATCACAACAATCTGTAACTCTAGAACTAAGTGATCCAAAACCTTCTTCTGGCCCCGGCTGGCACCAGCTACATACATGGTGCATAGACATACATACAGACAAAACATTCATATGCATAAAATAAATGATAATTAAAAATTAAGGAAAATAAGTAGAGATTTGGACAAGAATTGGGACGCCTTTCATGGGAGCTGCTATAATGTCATGTTGGCCATACTTAATTTTATGATGGGTTTTTGTAACCTGAAACTTAAATACAACACACAACGATTTAGCTGCACTGTATCTCAAGCCATTCCTCCTGCAGTTGTTTCTTTTGAAGCTTGATCTCCCCGGAGCCCAAACAATGGCAAGCCACAGTCACAAGGCTATTGTTGCTACCTTTGCTTTTCCTTTTCTTCACTTTGGCAGTTTCTGAAATCTAGGATTATCAATGCTGGTAATCTTTAACACACACACACACACACACACACACACACACACACACACACACACACCAGTGCAAAGCTGCTGGGCTCTTTATGGGCACAGTCTAATGGGGCTCTGCCCACAGGGTTCCATGGCTTTGAAAATCAATGGAGCAATTGTTACCTTCCGATCTGTAAACCCCAGACAGTTCTTCAGGGACTGTACACTGAAACTCCTGGGAAAACAGGCACACAAAGCCTGCCTGATCCCCTACCTCGCCCTCCACGAGAGGTAAGAACAGAGGTAAGAACTGAATCAAGGCAAATAGAGAGATGACAGGATGCATCTAGTAAGCATCACTTCACTTCGTCAGAACCCAATGGTGTTAAAGCAAATTTCAAGTCATTCCATTTCAATGTTTTGAAATGAAAATTAACACTCATCTATCTATTAAAGTACACGATTCCAGACATTCACACGTAAGGAGACTCGTAACTGTTTCACGTATTACATTTTCGTTTTTGCTAACGTGGCTTTTGGTGAAGGCTTTCCCACACTGCAACAGACCATTGAGTACAGAAGTAAATGAGGCATGCAGATGCTTACAGAGTGCCAGCATAGACAAGACAGAGTGCCCAAAAACTCATGAAGAAGTCACTCGGTGCTTGCCACACAAAAAGGGCAGCATTTAGGTTCATTATGCCCCTGGGACTGCAGGCTCTGAGGCCCAGAGTCCTGACCCTTTAAAAGCAGAGGATCAAGCATTCTTTCTGTCTGGCTTACTTCCAGTGACAAAGCCGAGAAAAATAAAGATAATCCAGGCAAAATAGTAAGAAAATGTGATCTGTGCTGTTCAAAGATAACCCCGCATCTGAGGCCTGACTGGTGAGACGGGTTGGGTCTAACTGCCCACAGAGGAATAGACAGAGAAATCAGGAAATCACCACTGGAAATCGTCACTTCAGTCTTTCTACACCCAATCTCAAGAGAATGTGGCTATGGAAAGGCAGAAGCCAGATGACATGTGTTCAACAAGGAAGTATAATAAAAAAAAATTTAAAAAGAGCAACTGGGCTAAATTATGAGTTAGAAAAAGGCAAAAATAAAAATAAAATCCACTTATGAATCTGATTAAATAAAAACAGATTTCACATTTTAGCAAAACATAACAGAGGGTCACTGTTATAAAACAGTAAGCAAATATAGTTGCTTATGAAGGAAGAGTTATGCATTGAGAGAAGGCAGAAAAGGGGATATTTACACGGACAGACCCGAAGCTGGTGTCTAAAAGAAACAGCCATATCTCTTTGTTTTTGAAAGAGAAGAGATAGTCTTTACATAACACTGGGCAGATTTTTACCCCCTCTCAACACTAAGTGAATATGTGTTAGACAGAGAATGCCTGATTAAAACTGAGTCCTAGATGCTGCTTGGTCCCGTGGGCTGGGAAAATGATAGGGCTCTCTGAATACAGAGCTGTGATACAGCAGGAAGGTCTGTGGGTTGCTTTATAAACAATAATGGCACAGTGGAAGTTCAAAAGGTGATCCGCCCTGCACTGTGCTGTAGGCAGTTGGCTATCTTGCGAGACCTGACATCTTTATTGAAAAGAACCACAGCTCAGGGTGAACTCAGTGTCACTGAGAGTGACCCCGAACTTCTGATCTTCTTGCCTACATATTTGTAGAGCCAGGATTACAGGTGTGTACCACTGGTTTATCTATTACTGGGGACCAAACCTGAGTCTTCATACATGGTAGGCAGGCAGTCTACCAACTGAGAGACAGCCACAACCCTAATGTCACACACACACACACACACACACACACACAAAATCTCAGAATCCAAGCACTTTGGAGGTTAAGGCAGGAGGATCACAAGTTCAAGGTCATCCTCAGGTACATAGTGAGTTTAAGGCCAGCCTGGGATACATGAGATACTGTCTCAAAAAGGAGGAAGAGGGGAAAATTTTAAAACAGGATTTCTACACCTTTACAGTTACGCTTATTTGTAAGCTGTCACGGGCAGTACTTGGCCTTTAATGGTGGCCTGGCTGCCTGGTGGTGCTTTGCAGCTAAACCCATCACACAGTATCAATGATCACTCCTTAGGGACATTCTTCTGCCCCTGTGCCAGAGACACAGGACAAAATCTTCACCTTCCTCATCTCACAGAAGAAGTCAACAACAACAACCAACTACTATTAATAGGTTCATGCCTGAATCAGACAGCTGTGATACTTCTCCTGCTCCTGATGGAAGAGACTTAACATTCTCACTGTTGCATGTGACATGTTAGAGACATATGCTCATAAATAACTTAATTCTGCATAAAAGATTCAAAAGGCTCAATTTACAAAAAAAGCACTGGAAATAATTTTCATTTCCTATCCCAGGGGTGGCATTTACTTCCTATAAATCCATACTATAAAAAGCCTGTGTTTTTGTTTTGTTTTTTTCCCTACCTAGCTATATACTACTGCTTTGATAGCAAAGTCTCCTGAAATACTACAGCAGATTTTAAACAGAATCCTTGCCACAATTAACTGGAGCTACCAGGTGCATGAGGGCATGTGCTATGGAGTTTCCCATCCAAACCCAACATTAAATCCATAGCATTTATACCAACCTACCAGAGACTTCAAGATCTGCCCATCTCTTGGGATGATAGGCAAGCCTGTTTATAATTAGTTTTTCATTAAATGGAACTGCACAGTAGACAGTGTTTAATAAATCTCTCCCTTGCTTAATATGCAGTCCTTCTTATAAAAATCCTAGGATAAAAATGACTGAACATGAATTAATTTTTATATGCTCTCTTGTGGCCTATTCCATTGATTTGCCCTAGAGTCAACCCCCTAGCAAAGAACTGGCCATTTACTATATTATAAAATTTTCAGTTCACAAGGGTGAAATCTTGGCCAGTCTTGTATCTTTTACACTAATTAATTTTTCTAAGATCAGAAAAGTCAGTCATCCCTGTCCCCCTTAAGACATGGAGTCGGAATGCTTCCCCGCATGGGAGTCCTCTAGAATGGAAGTACACTGTGGTTATATGTGCTTTGTTGGTGGGAAAGAAGAAAGGACCAACTCCCCTAGAGATTGGAGGGCAGGGTAGGTTATGAAATTTGGCTTTCGTGAAACATCCTTGGCTAACTGAATCGTATGGAAACCACATTTAATAAACGTTCACTGAGATTCATCCTGTCCCTAGACGAATCAGGCCATGTCTCCTTCACTAAGCAGCTGTCTTAGCCAGGGAGCTGTAACCACTGAGGGAGCATTTTAAAAAAGAAAACCCTACCGACTTTAACCTGTGAGTAGAGTGCATCAGTGTGTCCGTGTAAACAGAAGATCATAATTTGCCCTGTGAATGTCTCTAAGAGTCTAAATGAAGTTAGGCAATAGCTGTAGTTATTTATACCCAACCTTGTTTTAAACACATCAAAGCTGACATTAAAGAAAATGAAGCAAACAGAAAAGGAAGACAGTAAAAGTAGATGGAGTCCTGGCTACAAATTCAACTTTAAGGAAACCAGCGGAGGGAAAAAATCTTTACAACACACATAAAATCCACAACCTAGAAACAAACCAGCTGCTTGGAAGCCTCATGGTGACTGGTACAGAGAGCAGGGAAAAACTATACCCAAGTACACCAGCCTCTCCATGGCATCCATCCTTAGGGTAACCAATGCCACATGTTCCAGCCCTGCCTGAAAGAGTCTTCGGTAGAGACCAGTGAGAAGAGCAGCAGTGATCACCCCACTCCATCACTGAGGGAAGTCAGGGCTCCCAGGAGCTCAAAGCAGGAACCTGGAGGCAGGACTAAAGCAGATACTGTGGGTGAAGACTGCTGACTGGCTAGCTTCTGTGGCTTGCTCGGGTACCTTTCTTATAGCCCAGACCTACTGCCCAGGCCTGGAAATTCCCACCACAGGAGGGGCCCTCCTGCATCTATCACTAATCAAGAAGATGTCCCACAGACATGCCCCACAGGCCAATCTTGTGGGGGCAAATTCCTTAGCTGACCTTCCCTCTTCCTACACGTCTAGGCTTGTGCCAAGTTGACAGAAGCTAACACACACACAGAAGCCAAGGCTGAAAGACGCTGAGTAACCTTTCCAGGGTTATGTGACAAATCAAATGCTGAAGTGAGCTTAAACCCAAGTCTGTCCCATCCCAAGCCTAAAACCCTCAGTGGACCACCCTGTTTCCCAGACAGGATCATCAGATACTGCAGATGCCGGACCAGAGAGGGTGATGCCAGAATCCAGATACCAGGCCATCTAATTGAATGATGGTTCATTCGACTGGGTGCCAGAGCCAATAGTCTGAACGTGTAAACAAGACATTTGCCTGAGCGAGAGACGGCTCATATTCATATTGTGATTCTTCAGGTCAACATACCCTGTCAGACGTCTCTATCTCTACACAATTGATGGTGAATAGAGTCTATCTGTGGGGGATGGCAAGCTTTTTTTTTTTTTTTTTTTTTTTTTTTTGAGGAAAAACCAACATATTCCCCAGGACCTTCCCAGGGCAGCAGGGACCATGAAAGAATCACCATGAGCTACAGAGGAGAAGCAACTAGAGATGGATCTTAAAAGCAGACACTGGCACTAATTTATTGCATGAATGAAATCAAGCCACCTAGCCTGGGAAGATCAGTGTCTTCAGTATTTCTATAAATGTATCTTCAAAAAGAATAAGCAGAAGCTAGAAACCCCAAAGAAATAAAAGTTAAGCCGCTGGGAAATCAAACTCCACTTCAACAAAATTAAATGTATTTTTCAGAGTTCTCATAGCTTCAGGCCACTGATTGCCAACATTAAAAACTTCGAAGGCAGCTGGCAAGAAAGCACCTAACTTTTTTTTTTTTTTTTTTTTTTTTTTTGTGAGATTTGCAGAGACAACATGTGATAGGCAGGCGGTGGTCCCACCTAGCAAGCATCTGTGTGCATTGCAGGTGTTGGTTGGAATGTGCCAGCTCATCAGGACTTAAACACCTCAAGAAGAAATAAAGACACAGAAATGATACTTACACCAAGGGCAGCTTGGTAGGAGACATCTGACGGGAATGTGAAGGAAGGGCCAGTTGTCACAGGGCTGCTTGGGGGTGGAGTCACAATTAACCCAGTGGTGCTTATATGAACCTGTCAAGGGAAACAACTCAATAAAAAAGACGGCCATGCTTAAAAAAACAAAACAAAAAACTCTTGATGTCTGTCTACCCCAGTCTCTGTCCCCCCCTCCCCCCTGTGTGTGTGTGTGTGTGTGTGTGTGTGTGTGTGTGTGTGTGTGTGTGTGTGTGTGTGTGCGCGCGTGCGCCATAGTGTCATGTAGAGCTCAGAGGATAATCACTGATGCTGGCCTCATCATCTATTTTGAAATAGGGCCTCTTGCTTATTCACAGGTACCTAGTATGCCAAACAAGTGAGCCTGTGAGCGCCTGGAGATTCTCTGGCCTCGTCTCCTACCTTTCTGTGGGAGTATGCTGACTAATGGATGTACAGTGCCTAGCTTTATCCGGGTTCTGTGGATCTGACCTCAGGTCATCATGCTTGTGTGG
This sequence comes from Cricetiscus sungorus, assembly GCA_030556225.1. NCBI lineage: Eukaryota > Metazoa > Chordata > Mammalia > Rodentia > Cricetidae > Cricetiscus > Cricetiscus sungorus. The sequence goes on along the minus strand of JANBXA010000398.1, from coordinate 4,859,265 downwards.
CAAGCGCTTTACTGAGCCCATCTCCCTAACCCAAGTTCTCCATGTTGAAAGCAACAGATTCTACTGACAGAAGTCACATTAAAAAGAAATCTGTATATGAAGCTATTTGCAGGAAGACGGAATCCTTTTCATTACATTAAATTCTGAATTTTTAAATGACCAGATATGTCAGTCACTGCAATATGCTGTTCCACACAACATTTTACCCCATTTTATATGCTACCATGAATCCAACTGTTTGGACAGTCAGCCTGTGGCTAAACTAGCTTCACATTCCCATGAAGACCCTGCTAAGGTAAGCAGTAGCTCAACATTCATCCCTCTATTGATCTGTCAAATCTATGTGAAATTCTTAAAGGTGTTTTGCTATTTTCAAGATCATACCTTCAGTCTATCTTTCAGTGAGGACTGGCAATGAAAATACAGATACCTAGATGAGCCTATAGCTGAGAATTTGTTATAGAACCTTAAAGAAATAATGTCAAGCCAAATTTTTTTCAAAGGTGTCATCCAGGATACTGCCCAAGATTAATTACTAGAAAGAAACTGAGTTATGTAGGCCATTTCACTGCCTCCCACTACTTTATCAGTTTCATTGAGGTTGCAGGGCAGATGCAACTCTAGAATATTGGGGGTACTAGACACATGGGGACAATGGATATCCCAATGGGATGTCTTGTCCTCCAGCATGTATAGCAATGGAGTTGCCCAGTACCTGTTCCTTCATGGAACCATAAACATTAGTCAGTCCCTTGTACAACAACAAAGGGCTAGGGAAACAGGAGGAGTTGGGGAGAGACAATCGGCGATTGGATGGGGCCTCCTTGCTTCTCCAAAGGACAAGGGCAATGTAAAATTGCCTCAGAAACACTTGACATTCTGAATCATGCCTCCAAATAGTACAAACGGAAGGTATCATAGGTATGGTTGGGGCCGAGCAGATGTCTTCATGTGCTTGATGAATGTCAGTCACAGATACCTATATATGTGTGGTGATCTACCTGCATGGCACAGCAAATACCTTTCTAGTTAATACCTTTTTTAGTTCAGTCCTCCCTCAACAGCCACTAAATACAATGGCAAGCAAGCCCTTTGACCCTCTCTACCACTTGGCCACCCTCCTGATGGAGGCTCTGGATATGACAATGAGATCTCTAAGTTATCACCTACAGTATGAAGACACGGACCTTTCATGTGATGGGAAACTAAGGTTGAAGTCACCCCATTGTCTAAGTACCATTTACACCAGCAGTTGGCCTATGCACCTGTAGCTATGAGCTCTCCTTCAGATAAGAGAAACAAGAGGATATGGACTTTTAAAGGTCTGTTTCTTTTTATTTTCTAATGGTTGTAACCAAATCAAACCCTAACTAAGAGAAGAAAACAGAATGAAAGAAAATAGAATAAAAGGTGAGCATGAGGAGCCAGAGAGATGGCTCAGAGGTTAAGAACACTGTTTGCTCTTCCACAGGTCAATTCCCAGCAACCACATGGTAGCTCACAACCATCTGTAATGAGATCTGATAACCTAACCTGTCCTGGCTTAAAGTCATACATGTAGACAGAGCACTGTATACATAGTAAATAAAACAAATCAAATCAAAAGGAGAAATAAAGGTGAGCATGAATAAGGAAATGAAGAAATTATACTGGTGACAAAGACAGATTCCAGGGCAGCATCTCTTGGGCAGGCTGGTTTGAAGCAGTCTGTCATGGCCATGTCCCAGCATGCAGTCATCTCCATCAAAAGGGCTGTGCCTGTGCACACACTCTCACACACTCACACACTCAAGCTTCCTTGTGGACCAAGGATCCCACCAACACACCCTAGATAAGGATCCCTCCAAAGGTGCCCCAGATAAGTGGTGTTTTCTGTAAACCTCAGCGGGAGAGCCAGGCAGCACTTCACACACCTCCCATTCTCTGTTAGAAATAACTTCTCCCTGAGGCAACACCACCACTGGAAACAACCCACAGAAGGGAGAAGGGGGTGATGGTTGAAGAGGGAACTGTTTCAAGAAAACAGAAAGAGCCTTGTTTCCTAAACTACTCAAATTCATACAAAAATAGCCCCACATTCATAGCCTTTATCTACAGCTGCAGGGCAGCAGTGTCAGACACGCCGACACCTGGCTTCTGAGTTCACTATAGGACACAGCACTTTGCTCACCTTCCCTTTCCTTTTAACTTAAAAAAAAAAAAAAAAAAACACAGTCCACAATTGTAAAGCTCTTCCCATTGAGGACTGCCAGCACTCCCCACAAGAGCTTGAATCTACGTCAAAAAAATCTCATCATGCAAACAGTTTATTTTCTGTTAGTGGATCTTTGCCCAACCCCTTCTTCGGACCCTTACTCAAAAACGTGTTCTGAGTCTCTCCAGTTTACTCTGATCTACAATCCAACTTCATGCTCTGGTCACGGTTTGGACCTTTTCCTTTTCTTTCATTCTTGTGGGTTTTTTTTTTTCTTCTTTTATTTACTTGATTTATATGGGTGCTGGGAATCGAACCCAGGTCCTTCACAAGGACAACAAGTGCTCTTAAGCACTGAGCTGACTCTCTAGCCTCCATGTCTATTTTCATGAGACCACTGATTATGGGAAAGGTGACAGCATTTCTCTCTCCATCTGGTTTTGAGTGCCAGCTGATGTATGCCTTACACAGTGTTATCGGTGAGCAAAATGAAGATCTTACCCTCCTTGCAATCATGTTCATGGATCTGTGTATGTTCTATTTTTCTTCACTAAAAATCAAAAGTTCAGTAACCTTATCACTTGCAATAAATAAATAAGTAAAAAGCAAAAACCCTGGTCAGAGCAAATACATTATTTCCTGACATGCTGTGTCAATCCAGAGATATCAAGTCAATAAATAAAATTAACAAGAAATGCCCAATTTTTAGTCTGTAGTGCCATACAGGAATTTATTAAGCTATATAAACTTCTTTAGGATCTGAATTATTTATTTATTTATTTATACTTTGTTGTTTTCTTTAATGTAGATTTCATTTTTTGTATTTTAAGGAAAAGCAATCCAAAGCTACATTGTGGAATAAAATCTGCATGAAATAAAATGATACATAAGCCTACAGGGAAATTCTCCTGCAACATCAGTCTGCTTTAGACGCTGCTCTCCAATCTCCAAATTGGGAGAAAAGCAGCTGTCCTCTAAGCAGATAATGACATCATCCTTTCCCTGTGGGACAGGACCACAGTTAAGAGCCACACTAGACCAGAACAAGGCCTCCATAAGGAACACCTATACCCTATGTATCTCATTAGACACTGTGCCCAAGAGGCTAATAATAAAACATTCAGCTATCAATTGCCAAATGAATGAGAGAATGTTGGCAATTGACACATACATTTTTAATACACAAATAACATGTGTCATGTTTTAATACTGAGTCATGTCCTGAGTCCTGACGAATAACTGAGATTTTAAAAACCGCAATGGTCAGTTTCTAAGTTGCATGTTTCTTTCTACCATTTCTCTTCTTGCTCTCTTATTTGGATGGGAAGCAGAGGCACCGAGGTGTTAGAAGCTGGAAGTGTGAGCATCAAAGTGGGTACTGTGAGTGTGAGCAGAGACAGTTCTCGATGATGAAACAGACCTCCAGTGTAACACCGGGAAGTTTTGTCAAACTGGGTGCAAGCTCTGAAATCGATAGCATTATTTTACACATTTTTTTAGGTTCCAATACTGTGTAAGTCCTTAGTTTTGGGATAACGCACTTAAGTTAGCTTTCCCTTCTCCATTTTTCTACTTCCGATACGGCTGTGCTTTGGCTTCTGTGTCTGAACACTTGGTCACTAGTTGGCGGTGCTGTTTGGGAAAGTTGTAACATTTTTAGGAGACCTGGAGCTACAGGGAATGGGTCACTGGGAGTGGGCCTTGAGGTTCAGTACTGGACACAGCCTCCCGTTTACACTAAGCTTCCTAAGCACGGGTGCAATGGGAATAATCAGTCTCCTGCCGTTGGTACCACGCCTTCCCGGCCTGTTACCATGTCTTCCCATCACCACATTTCTCTATAAGTATAGGCCAAAAACAACTGGCAGGTCGCTTTTTCACAGCAGTGAGAAAGTAACTAAGAAGTAACTGTAAAGTAACTAAGAAGTAACTAAGACAACCGTGAAGAAGGCAGCAAGGAAAGCCACCCTCTTCAGAAGTTTACCCCGTCGCTCTGCAGCGGACCCTGCCCTGTACCTGAGATGGGGCGCTGCAGGAGAGTCCAGACAGTTCGCTGATGCGGGCGGCGGCTGTGGGGTTGCTGGAACTGATGAGCACGGGAGGGCTGATCTCCATGGAGTGGCGGTTCTGGGATGCCTGGGAAGACTTGTTAGCCATGGTGAGGGAGGTGAAGGAGTGTCGCTTCCTGGTGTTCTTCTTGGTGTCAGAGTGCTTCTGGCCAGTGCTGCTCTGTGCTGTTGCCGACGGGCATTCTGCGGTGTCTGCTGGCACCGGAGGCTTATCCCACTCTATCAACTGCTTGGCAGCCGAGTTAAACTGCAGAAGCAACCAGCATAGCACACACAAGGTCAGATCACTCTCAGGAGTTCAACGAGAATGCTTCTCCAAGTGTTTTAATTTATAATTCAAAGCCACCGTGTTAACACCTGCATAATGCAAGTTACATTTCTTCCATGCGACAGACATGCCTTCATAATGGGATCTTACTGTATCTATGCCACAGGTAGCTATTAACTTAAAAATAAATAGTTCTGACATAAGGCATAAACGATAAAGACACATTTCTAAGAATTTGGGGGATGTTTAATCTGGACATTTGCCAGTTATAAAAGAGTTCAGCTCACTGATGGAATTGAGAGAGGAGCAATGAAAAGCATAGCCCAGCAACGTGGTGGCAGTGCACACCTTTAATCCCAGGAGACAGAGGCAGGCAAACCTTAGATCTTAGTGAGTTCGAGGTCAGCCTGGTCCACAGAGGGAATTCCAAGACAGCCAGGGATACACAGAGAAACCCTGTCTGAATACCACCCCCACCCCCCATTCCAAGTATGCATCTGACTGAACGCTAGAGTTTGGTACAAGCAAACAAGGAAATAAAGAATAACAGCATGCAACAGTGAGATTGTGTACCCCCAAACAAGCTAATCCCCTTGTTTCTCTCTGTATGTTTTGGGCACATTCTCACAAATGGTTGAGATTCTTTCTTTCTTTCTTTCCTTTTTTGTTTTGGGTGATGTTTTTTACTTCCTCAGACAGCTTGTCAATTATCATCACATGCGCTCACAATCATAGCAAAAGTAAGAGCTGAAATTCCAGTCCAGCTGGTCATCTGAAGTCCCTGGGGTAGAGTGACAATGTAAGGCGACAAAGTGCTGAGCTGGACTGATAAAATCGACAGGAAAGAACATTACTTTGCTTTGAAACAAAGCGTTTTTGGAAAGGTCTCGTTGATAAAAGGCTCCTATATTAGAAACTCCTGGTATGAGAAACTACAGAGTGCACAAAAATAGTGAGATGATAACACAGGAAACTTAAAACAAACCACGTACTTCTGAATGGTACTGTTAGGGCCAAGGGAGGATTGCCCAACACTACATGCAGCATGGAGGGATCAGCTTTATGCAAAGTAACATCATCTAACGTTTTTTTCTAGCCATCTCAATTGTTCAAACCATGTCTTCTCACCCTACTGATGAGACACCCCTCTGAGGAAAGAGGAAAGGCTTAGAGTTAGATATTTAAAGAGGAAATAGAATGTGCTTCCCATGGCCACACAGCAGGGTTAACTAGTAGCTAGAACTTCCACAGATGACGGTGAATCAACTGGCAATTTGTTCCCATGTCCCCATGGGGACTGGAAGTCAGATGGCCTGTCTGACACAGTTAGTAGGGCAACCCTTTTTCAAACATAAGCACCTTCTTTAGCCTCTGAAAAAGAGTGTGCATGGGATAAAGTTTCCAGAATAGGCAGTCATACCTTACCAACAAGAAGATGCACAAACGGCAGGAAGAGGAGGATGATAAAGATGCGACTAGGCTGTGTTTAAAGGTAAAGGGACATTATAAAAGGGAGATCCGCTCAGAGCATTATAACAGCATCCAGGATCTATAAATCCCACTCTGATCTAGGTATCCCCTTCTTCACGGTGGGGGCACGGGAGAGCCAAAGAAGGAATTCCTTCCTCAAAGAAGGAATTGTGGTGTTGGTTATATTGATGAAAGAACAGCTCTGAGAGCCCCAGGGAGCTGTAGTGAGCCCTGTGGGGCAGTTGCCCTTCCTACACAGCCAAGCAGGCTAAAGAGTTCAAGTTCAGGACTCTTACGTGAAAGATATCACGAGACAGTACTCAATCAAGGCAGAAGAAACAGTGTCAGAAGGTTCTTCTGCCCATATAAGCTCCATCCCTGTACCACAAATACCCTGAAACCAGAGCCTCCTCAACACAACAGAGCGTGAAACATCAGCTCTGTGTGCCTGTTCTGTTGAGTAAGAAATAGGGGAGAAACTCAAGATTTCTTTCTCATGGGAGCCAAAAAGATTAAAAAGGGAAACAACCGTATCTATCCGATACCACATTTAAAAGTCTGTGGCCATATATGGGTGGTTATATATGTGTCATGGTACATTTGTGGAGGTCAGACACAGTTTACAGGAGTTGGTTCTATCCTTAAAACTGTGGGTTCTGTGACCAAACTCAGGTAGGTCATCAAGCTTGGTGGCCAACATCTCTACCTGTTGAGACATCTTGCCAGACAACCCATTTTAAAATATTGTGAAACATTACCATAATCGTGTGAGGGTTTCACCTAGCCAAGTATCAGTTATAATTAATATCATGTTAACATTGCTGGTTTCCATATGCTATGCTCTGGATACAAATGTCTTGCTTGCCTGTCATGAAAACAATACTGAATCCCTCTTATGTCTTTTTCCACATCTAGCCTTCATTAGGTACAACTTGAGAACACTACATGCTGAGTAAATTGCTAGCTGCTGGAGATTACAGATGGAGAAAAACAGTGTGAACAAGTTTTCTTTTATTTTTAAAAATGACTTATTTATTCTTTATTTTACCTGCACTGGCATTTTTTGCCTGCATACATGTCTGTATGAGGGTATCAGATACCCCAGAACTGCAACTACAGATAGGTCTAAGCTGTAATGTGGGAGCTGGGAATTGAACACGGGTCCTGAGGAAGAACAGCCAATGCTCTTAACCACTGAGCCATATCTCCAGTCCCCTGAAGGATCTTATCAACTGACATGAAAATAATGCTTTCTGTAATCCTGACATCCAGCAACTTTTGCTGAACTGCCTTCTGCAGTTTATCTACATTACTTGATGAATCAAACACTCTTTCTTTTTAACTGTGGTAAAAGACCCAGTATTGTGTTGAATTCTATACTTCTCCATCAACTTTCCTCCCTCTCACCTTCCAGTAGATTTTGCCTACAGAGAACAATGCTGCCAGGGGAGGGGGGGTGTTTATATGGTTTGGTGGGCACAAAGCTCCACATAGAATATTACAGTTGTTTGCATACGCATGAGTATACAGGTAGGTCTCACAGGGTGTGGCTGAACAAGTAAACAGGCCAACTCTGTGCCTGAGGCAGCCATTGTTCAGCTGCTGATGACAACTCCTCACTGACAAGTGAGTAAATACAAGGAAGCCAACAACTTTAATGTCCCTTTCACTCTCTCAGTTTAAAGGGACATAGCTCGATCTTCTGTTTCATTTCTAGTCCTCTAAACAGCCTATCTGTTTCCCCTGCATTTAATTTTTACATGTGAAAATAATGTTTGTTAACAAGATGTCATAATTCCTTTAAGATTACTTTAGATTTTTCTGGAATGACAGAGGTTGGTATTAGTAGCACTGCTCCTTGCTTTTTTCCTAAATTGCAGAGAAAAATCATGAGATGAAAAGTTAGAGAGTAGAGCATTATGTAAACCTGGCAGAAGTCTAAAAAGCCTTCTGTTGTGAGTATAACATAACCTTTGTAATAAGAGGGAGCCAAGGGTCTGAAAAGTTCTCATGGAATTTTGATAAAATTTATGAATGTTTGCTCGAGCTCAGTGGGCGTGGGCTTCCTCTGACATTTATCTCTCTGTGACCTTTAAAGTTACAAGTGCACCCATCACATGCAAAGCAAACCTGTACCCTAAAAGGCCTTCTTTTTGGTGTATGATAAAGGGCAAAAAGATAAGACTCGAGTAGGATGAGAAGTAGAGCTTAGCCTTCTAGAGCTAAACAGAAGGGTCTAAAGATGTTGTGATCTTAAATTTCTCATGAACTCCACATTTTTTTTTCCTATTATTTAACTAATTTATTTACGTCTCTGGTGCCAGGGATTAAATGCAGGGTCTTATACACGAGGCAAGTTCTATGCCACTGAGCTATATTTCCAGCCTTCTTGCTTATGTTTTGAGAAAGAGCCTCCGATAATTCTGAGAGGAAATACTGATAAAATAATGTTAATAAAAACAAAACCCCAAGGCAATATTAAAATTTAATTGTGTCCGCTTGACTTCTTTGCTAAAGAGAATATAGTTTTTTAAAGGCAGCATGGCCCCACAAGTGAAAATAAATTTGGTAATCAACATTTCATCAGAACTTTTATCCAAAATTAAGTCTCCAGCTTTTGAATATACGGCACCAAAAGTAGGTTTGAGAGGAAACTATTGTAGTTTATAATCCACTAGGGCAGAATATTGCTGAACTTTTTTCTTCCCAAAGGCAAATAACACTTGTAAAGTGTATTATAAAAGTAATTAAACAGCCATTCCTGGTAGCTCACACCTGTGATTGTGACACTGAGGTGGGAGTGGGCAGTCTGGAAGGAGAAATGCCACAAGTTCAAGGACAGCCCAGTCTATGTAGTGCTTTCCAAGCTGGGCCACATTACAGATTGAGACTCCATTTCAAAAGAACAAAAGGGTGATTAATTATCTTTAAAAATGAAGCAAATGATATGAATATTATGCGATAAAACAAAGATCTTAGCCAGTGCCCTACGCCTGTCTTTTCCCAATCCATTTTCCAGATGCACTATGTTTAACAATTTAGAGCACAACTTTCTATAAATTTTAAGTAATGCTGCCACATATGCATCTACTTTACTCATTTCTTTACCACAGATGAATCCAGGCAAAGCACATAGCTTGTGCTCATCTTGCCATGCCCACAGGAACAAACATGGCTTTCTACTATATAGAGGAAATACCACCATTTACTATATTGCTCACATGCTGGCAGCAGCTTATCCATGGGGTAAATGCATAAAATTGAAATTGATACATTAATGTGTATACCTAATAAACTTTTGAAAAGTATTCACATTGAGTCCCAAGGAAGGGTCCATTTTCACCCCTTGATGTTGTTTTCCAAGTCTTATCCTTATTAATCATTGTTCAAGTCCAACTTCTTCAAAGCAATGACAACATTTAGTCTCACGTCACTATTCTTTGCAAATGCTTCTTAAATGACTGCAACAGGAGTTCAGATCCCCCTTAGTCTTTTAGTTTGCACCATTCAATCTGGGATACCAAGTTTTCATGTTTGCCCAAATAGAAAAAGCAAACTCAACCTTCATTTACAAGACTCACACATAGGAGAGGAATGACTGAGAGAACCGATTATTTGTGAGTTTTATAAAATTGGGAAGGGAGCCTCCCTTAGGCTAGGATGCCACTTAAGCCCCTACAAATGTTTGTGATAGATAAAAAACAAAACGAAACAAAAACAACTCTTAGAATTATCAAGGGAAGCAAGGTCTGCCCCTGGGCCAACAATAAGCAACTTAAGTCTAATATAAATCTTTAGATAATTTAAATCTCCCAAATAGCCACATTAATAAGGATAAAAGAACAATTAGATAATTTTAATAATATGCATTATCTAGCCCAATATAAACAAAATATCATTATTAGATAGTTTCAATATTATAATTTATCCAGCCCAATATAAACAAAATTCTATCATTTCAACATATAACCAATGCAAGCAGTACACCCAGACACATGTGCAAGACCTTGCTTTCAGTCCTAAAATGGTACTCAGCATCTGAAACTGAGGTCCTTTAAGTATCCACATCCCATGTCTGTGTGCACTGCTCACCTCTCAGCCTGCTCAGCAGTGATGTCACGGACTGGTAGCTCAGCTCTAGTCCCTTGAAAGCTCTTAAGGAAAAAGATGCCATGCTGAAGGAAGCTACCACCACAGGCTACCCCTGATCTCTTGAACTACTCTCAAGTTCCTAAGGCCAGTAGTTCTGAAGCTCCCTGAGCCCTAAGGAATTCTAAGGACAAGAATCAGTCATATAAGCAGCAGGACGACGCCAAGCAACAGTCACTACAAACCTCACCAGAGCCTGCTATGGGAAGGATGTGTGCAAAATAACTGGTGCCCCTTGAGTGGGAGGCCTGAAGGCCAGTGAGCAATTCCTAGTCTGTCATAATGGCCTTCACTGTCATTGGGGCCAGTGACAGTGGATGGATGGATGGATGGATGGATGGATGGATGGATGGATAGATAGATGGATACATACATAATCAGAACTCTGCTTCTCAGCTTTCTAATTTTGAAGTACATGCCACTGAAAACCTAATGAAGGAGGTACTGTAAGAGAAAAACCAGAGGAAAAGCCTTGAATTTGGATTAGTCTAGGGTCTGCCCTTGTCGGCTGAGCCACCCTTACTGTCCTGACTTAAGTCTTCTTAGCTCTGTAAAAGTAAATGCAGCGTCACCCCTGAGTACCTCACACAGGAATGAGTATGGACTAACATGTTTTGCAACCTGTAAAATCCAATCCAAGAAAGTATTATTCTTCCAGTGACTCAGAGTCCATGCTTACCATTTCATAGCTTCCAATGTCTCTTATGTAACATGGCATTGGAGTTCGTGAACTGTAAGGTTTTATTCCTAAGTTCGCCTTTCCTCACCCCAAACACAAACGTCCCCTCAGAATACTCAAGAGGCAGATCTCTGAGTCGGGTGTAGAGCCCCTGGGCCACAAGGGACCAGGCTCAGAACAATGAAGAATGTTTGTTTTTTTGGTTTTTGTTTTGTTTTTTTGCTGTTTTTGAGGGACTATTATAAGACAAACACCACACAGGGTGGGAGAGAGCAACATGCCTCTCTGACTCATGAGAAAAGAGGATTTGGGGAACTGAACAGGTTCCTAACACTAGCATTGAAAGATACACATTCAATGTCTGCAGAGCACAGGCAAGTGAGTCAATAGAGGCTGGACAGACAAACAGGGAGTGATGGACATGTTTGGTGACCCCAGGGAGTGTATGAACCTTTCGATAGCCACTGCTTGGCACTGTCAGCTAACTTTCTGTTTAGAAAAAGAAAGCTAGAGAATAAATAAGCTTTACGAAAATCTCCTGAGTCTATACCTGACCAAACAAGTATAACAAAACCATTAGCAAGTCAAGCATGGAAGTCATCTTGGGGTCGTGCTTGGGTGGTCTCTGTTTTATGGAAGGTGAAGAAGAAAACAGTGACTATAGGAAGAAAACTATGAGGCACTCAGGACCACAGGCTAACAGAAGACCTTCCTGTGTGTTCCAAGACAGCCAGCAAACCAACACTCCAGAAATGGAAAGGGAAATAATCATAAAGGAGATTAAGACTAGTGGTAGATGTTATTCAGGGGACAGAAGAAGAGCTAAGAAAAGGAGTTAGTGACAACCAAATGGCCATTTCAGGCCAAAAACTAACTACAGAGACCAACAGGCAAAGACGGTGAGGTAAGTGAACCTTTTCAGCATTATGGGAGAAAAAAGAGGTTAGAGTCACAAGCTGAGGTGACCATGTAACAGATTTTTCAGGAGAGCCAAAGCAGATCGTGTTCTCATATTAAGGGAGAATGGAGGGAAAGAAAACAAGTGGCAGGCACCGCAGAAAAGATAAAGGATGTGATCAGACTCCTAGAGGATACAAGGCCCGGGGAAGACAACAAATTGACAGCAGGAGAAGCAGCTCACAGTCAAACTACAGAAGAGCTCACAAGACAGACGCAAGCACAACACCAGCGCCCAGTTAGGACCCAGGAGCTGCTGGTACCCACTAATCCTGAAGCAATACATCCACAGTTAACCACAATGCTGGAAAGAGGGGCCAGCCCACAGCTTTAAGATTGAGATCAGTTGATGTCCATGTCCTATAGGAACTGGCAATACATGTGGTCTGTATGTGTTTCTACTTTATATACATATACACATCATAAATCAGAAACACCTATTAACTGGGAGGATGCATTCCAACAATACATTTTATTTTCTAGAACCTCATTAACAGACTTAGGAACACAACAGAGGAAATACAGATCTCCCAAGAGGTAAAGAGCATGGAATTGTCATTAAATTCTGACTAAATTTAGTCAATGAGAAATGACACACAGACAGAAATTCCACAGCAATGTGTACACAGTTAATAAATCAGTGAGCAAGCATCCCCCATCCTAGATTCCTACAGTGTGAGGATGTGGAGATATACAGGGGTGGGAGAGGAAGGGTGATTACAAAGGAAGAGAACTGAGGATGGTGAGCCCCGAAATGGCACATTTGTCTATGGCTTCTCCTCTCACAGATATGCTCTGCATAGCACGTGTGTGCCCACGATGTGCGCTGACAGGAGGCTTGTGTCATAAAAGGTAACACTGTTTTACACCGCTTAGGGAAAAACTTTTCTAGAGCACTCTACTACATTACAGAGAAGATTTTTCTCCCAATAACTGTGTCATCAGAATGGTTCTGTTTAAGCCATCTATACACAACACACCTGTAACAACACATCTGTAACCAACATGTCTGCACACAACACATCTGTAAATAACACATCTGTACACAACATATCTGCACACAACACATCTGCACACAACACATCTGCACACAACACATCTGTAAATAACACATCTGTACACAACACATCTGCACACAACACAGCGGTAAACAATACACCTATACACAACACATCTATACACAATACATCTATAAACAACACATCTGTGCATAACATGTCTGTATACAGCACATCTGTACATAACACATCTGTAAACAACACATCTATACACAATACATCTGCACACAACACATCAGTAAACACACCTATACACATCTGTACACAATACATCTGCAAACAACACATCTGTACATAACACGTCAGTAAATAACACATCTGTAAACAACACATCTGTACATAACATGTCTGTACACATCTGTATGCAAGATGTCTGTATGCAACACATCTGCATACAACACATCTATACACATCTGCACACAACATACCTATACACAATACATCTGTACACAAGGATCCTGTTCAACAACTCTACACACAAGTGCTCAGAAAAGCATAAAGAATCCACTTAGCTCTTCTCCATAAAATATCAAATTGAATATATATTTGCTTAGTAAACCCTTATTTACCAGCAATATTTAGGAAGTATAAGACAATATAACAAATTTATTTTTAAAATGAAGTTAACACATATCAAAATATTATGGCTTTGACTAATTTGTAATTGTTCTCTAACAAGACAACCTCAGATTTTGAAATTGACTAATAAATCATTCTGAATGATGAAATTTTTTCACACTAGAACTTAGAATGGTTTCATATTTTTATGAAAAGTAAAAATCTCTATACACTTCAGCATTTCATGCACCATTAAGAAGGCAACTTATCACATGTCCTCAGAAGCAAGTGAGGCGAAAGCCTAGGGCAGATTAGAGACTAGACACTCAGCAGCTACACAAAACAAGAGACTTGTCTTGAAAATGGTAAAAAGAAATAAGTTACAGTCTACCTATTATTTCTTATGTAGCTAAAGACCATTGGTAACTGGTAATGCAACGGCATGGAGAGAGACAAGACAATGTAATTTTGAAAACATAATGGAGAAAAAAGGAGGGATATTTATTTAGTTTTCTATGTGATCCGCTTAGGCTTATTCATTTTTTCTTCATGTCTTCTAGATTATGATTATATTATAGGAGTAAAATGTTCTGTATATGACTATATCCTCAAAGCAATCAGGGAAAGAAAACCATACACATTACCAGAGCCATAGGCCACACCAAGTATGTAGGGATGGTGCAAAGTTAGTATTATTGAGGTGATACGAGGGCTGGAATGTTTGGATTGGCTTTCATAGGATGTACTTTGATGAATGGAAGAATTAGAAAGAAAGGCTTCCTAAGAACTGACTGAATCTACTTATGATTGAAGAATGGGTGATTTTCTATATGGACATGGGCAAAGATATATCCCAGGTGCACAAAGTGTGACTCCAAAACAAGCAGCAACACCTGGCTGGTGTCCTTGTCCCCTCAGGGGAATGGCCAGGATGAACAATCTGGGGATCCTTTGGGGAATCATGGTGGGTATTATGTAATAATGTTAGATGATAACATTTGGTCATTATTTCAAGGCTCTGATTAACGCTCACCAGATCTGCACTTGTATGCCCTATAAAACTGCTCAGGGTATCACAAACCATCCATTCTCACAGTGAGACCCAATCAACATTAACTGACCTCTGGACTCTCCACTCCCTGGATGCGCAGCTAATGGGGACTCTTAAATCAGAAGGTGGATGCTGAATAACGGATGGAGCATGAACTACCCTGTATGATCTCCTCACCAAACCTAAGCAAGTCTCTTTCTGGCCACAATGACTAAGGACTTATCAGTGGATCTCACAGGACAGTGGTCCTGACTCTACCACAGGAGTCAGTGGCAGAAATAAAGGCAACAACCACCTATGTGAGGCTGGTACCTCATGGGAAGTTGCCCACCATGCCTTTGGGGAAATAAGTTCCCCAGAAAGACACCCAACGAAGTTACCAACCAGCCAATCAGAATTCAGAAGGATGATGCTAAGAATTTAGTAATTCTCCCAACCATGTCTAAATTTCACCCATTAAAAAAATAAGCTGACTTTAGAATTGTAATAGAAACTTGGATGCTAATCAATACAGTCATGCTCCTTCCAACTTTCTAACAATTTCCCTCAATTTCTTTCATAAACATTGAATATGCTTTTTAATTTTAAAGGGAAAAAAATCAAAAATATAAGTGATAGGAAATCTTTTTATATACTTCAATCAACTCTTTGATTATTAGATTAAAGACTTATATTGTGCCCTTCCGCTATTATTATTCTCTAGAAAGAGGCTTTAACAAAATAAATCGAAATAACATCAACAATGCCATTCTTAGCTCTATTGAGATCATGTTGGCAACATCAAACTCTGCACTGAAGCCTCCACTTCTTACCTTAGAAACAAGAACAATACCCCAGACTTTACAATACCAAGGGAGGTGCTAGGGTCCCAGTCTGGAGCCATTGTAATGAAGTCAGTACATTTGACTTCTCATTGGTAAAGCTGATAGCACAGTGAATGCCACAGCCTGGAGACCTTATCCCTTTGAACTAAAGTTTCACAACTGTTGACTAATGCTTCCCCAACCCTGCCCACTACCAGGAATTCTTTTTCTATATTACAATAGCAGTTCCAGATTTAATCTAGCATATGATTATTACTATTCTAGCCTGGGGAAAAAAATTAAAGTGGTTAAATACTCAGCCTACATTTTTTAAAATTTCATTTATTACTTTCAGGGTTTTGTTGCTGTTGTTTTAATTTTATTTATTTCAGACAGGATCTTGCTAGGAGCCCAACCTGGTCTGCAACCCTTGACCGTCCTGTCTAGATTAGAAGCATATGCCAACCGCACCTAGCCAACTGCCACACCTACCCAACTGCAGCCTAGTTACACAAACAAAAACAAAAAGTAGAAAAGCATCTCACCAAGGAGGGTTGTATATGGTGGCACCTACCTGTGAACCTAGGACAGAGGTTGGGGAAGCACTACAAGTCTGAGGCTAGCTGGGCTAGAAAGACAGACAAATGACCTCACGAGGGTCACATGCACCTACCCAATGGCTCTTAGGCATGTAACTTCCTAATGTAACAACAAGATAAGCCAGTAACAAAATATATACCAGGTAGTGAAAGATGATGCTGAAAACTTTTAAGGGGACAAAAATCTACAAACTTTAGTTTAGGCTTAGAAAATTTTGTTCTACAATTTCTGAGAGTGTGCATTTATTCATTCAAGCAGTGTTCACTGAGAGCCTGCTGTGAGCAACTCTTGATGAGAACCTGGGAACTGCAATAAGCTATATAGTCCGAGGACTCCCATTCTGATGGGGGCAGGGAGTCTGGGGAACAGTGGTTAATCATTACAACAGAAAACCCGATGGGAAGATTACAGGCAGAAAAGGTACAGTGCGCGAGGAAGAGTGGCAACGGTGACCACGGTCACAGGCACCACGACGGAGCCAGGCTCCACTCTTAAGCATCTATAGTTTTAACAATGAGAAGACAAGGCCCACAGTCACATAGAGCATTACTGGGTGACCACTTCCATCTCCCAGCTGGAGATTCCCACTTTCCCCCTCTACCACACCATATTTGTTGAGATAAAGCAAGTAGAGGGGAGGGAGCATTTTAGGTAAAGTAATGAGGGAAAGTTGAACCGAAGATAGGACCAAAAGTACACCTGTCCCCTAAGCCACTCCTACCCTACTCTATGCCATCTATGGCAAAAACATCAAGTAGCTGAACAATGTATTTGTTTAAGAACTTGGGTTGAATGAGACTGCAAAAAAAGGACTGGTAATCAAAATCAAATGATAAGCTCAATAAAAATTTACAGTTCAATATTAGTCTACAATGTACAACAATGCCTGAGAAATACCCCAAATTCCATATTCAGCCCTGTCTTCAACCAAACGTTCTGCTTGCTGAGAATCACGTCACCCTTGTCCAAATGACTGCTAAAATCAATCGAGTCAGCAGGGAATTAATGGGGTTGCTACAATCTTCCCATCTATTTTATAGACAGCTGGTATATTTGAACAAAGAGCAGTCCTTGATATGTATCCTGTGGTAGTTTCTTCAAGAATCTCCTGGGCTTCCACAAGAATCTCTTTATCTTTAGCTGCTTTCCAGATTGCTCAAACCAAAGAGGAGACTGTCCACAAAGATCACAACTTACAACCTACAGGTGTGGCCGCACAGAGGCAGGCTTTGGAGGGAAGAGTGAATCAGATGCAAGAAAAAGAATTCTTTTTTGGGGGGTGGGGTGTGTTGAGGCAAGGTTTCTCTGTGGCTTTGGAGCCTGTCCTGGAAATCTCTCTGCAGACTAGGATGGCCATGAATTTACAGAGATCCCCTTGCCTCTGTCTCCCAAGTGCTGGGATTAAAGGGGTGGGCTACCACCACCTGGCAAGAATTCTTATCGTAAGAGTTACACAGGGACTCCAAGGAACTGACAGGGTCTCAGACTTGGATTTCTGACCCTCCTGACTCCTCTTCCCGGGTGCAGAGATGACACATATACACTGTTGTAAGTGGCTTATGCAGTGCTGGGGCTCAAACTCAGGCACGTTAGGCAAGCACTCTCTGTTGAATTTCATCCTTAGCCCTCTAGTCAATTTTTAATGGACTGGGGACCTGTTTGCTTGCAGGACAGTGCAAGGAAAGACATGGTTCTGGGACTCCCAATTCAGTTCTGAGAGTAACCCGTCATGGTGCATAGTGACAATGGTTACTTATTTGACCATTGCTATACTCTGGCAGACTAAGCGTTATATATGAATTTATAAGATACAAGGAAAATATTAAGCATGGTGGTACACACCTATAAACCAAGCACTTAGGAGGCTAAAGCAGGCAGATCGTGAATTCAAAGCCAGCCTGGAATAAACAGTGACTTTCAGGACTGCCTGGGCTGCATAGACAAATCTGTTTCCACCCTACCACACCTCCATCCTTTAATAAAAAAATCTACACGTGAACTTTAGTAGTACATCTGTGTTTAAAGGGGGCACGCTCTGTGTTCTCAAGCTGGCCAAACAGGAAAGGTTTACAGAACGAGAGGAAGCATTATTTAGGGAAAAACCTCTTTTTTTTTTTTTTTTTTTTTTTTTTTTTTTTGTCTATACACTTTGTTTCATCTCAACGGACACTGGCCTGAGACAACGTCCGAAACTGAGATATTGGGGTTTGGGCTGGCTGTGACTAAAATCCACCTCCACTTAGGCCCCGAGAGCTGAACCAGCTCAGTGTCACTCAGCCCCAGTGCTCTGCTTCCCACCAGGGGTTTCAGGGTGACAGCTCCACCTCAAAGCCTGTTCACAGGCTCGACAGACAGATGATTTGGTTCTTGTCTTCACTGCAGAAGCTCTGGTTCAAATAAGGAAACTGTTCCTAGGTGAGGCGGGGGTGGGGGACACCTTCCCCCTTGTAGTTTACCCTTCCACTTAAAGTCAGAGTAAATAATCCTATGACTCCAGTGATCCAGTGACTGCAAGTGACTCTGGCCTCCCTGTGGGTGGATCACTTTATGCCTATTGAAGGATTCTACACCTGCCCTATGTCAACAACAAAAAAAATACCCACGTAGCACTACCTTTCATGCGTGCTAGCCCAAGCTCCAGCACAAACAGTGGTAACACCTGACAAGCAGGGACAGGCTCTTCACTAAGCTCTGCTTGCTCACACTCTTTAGCAAAACCATTCAAATGCCTGGAGATGCCAGCAGTTTTCCACAGCACACAATTAGGACGCACACAAATAATACACCGAAAGGGTTGTTCATTAAAGGTGTGTGTGTGTGTGTGTGTGTGTGTGTGTGTGTGTTGTCTCCTTCTAAGGCAGGAAAACCCACCTTAATAAACAGGAACATTTGAATGTGGGGACAGCACTCGAGAGCTGTAGCTACTTGGTTTACATTCTCATGGACACACAGAAGGCACATCTATGTTTTAGGGCACTCTGGCAATCTTACCGTCTAAGGAAGACACTGAGTGCTGGCTACCGTGACATAGTTTGCCATTTCAGCCTCTAGGATCATGCCAAAACAAATGTCTCAGATAAAAAGACGGCAGAGTTAAGTGATAGTGGGTTTTGTTTTTATTGATATGTTTTTACATGTTCAAGATAGACACTTTGATGTTTTAGATAGCAGAACTGCCTTTAATTCCCCAGACAGTCTGAGATCTCTCTTGCCTTTTGGCTTTTGCATATGCAGGCCTCTCCACCTGGGTGTTCCTCCAGCTCACAGTAAACATACTTCTCATCTCTCTTAGTCCACATCTATCTATATATTACAAGATGCCCACTTCTTTCCAGAAGTCTTCCTGGCCTCAGCAATTTCACTCTTCAAACAATGCCTTCAATTTTGAATGCCTTCAATTTTGTTTTCAGCACGAAATGCTTATCACCAGCTGACAGTTCAGGACCTATGATGTAATCAGTGTCTGCTCCGAACACTAACTGCCCGGTTCATTTTGTGTGTGTGTTTGCATACGGGTATACATGGACATGTGACCATATGGAGGCCAGAGACTGGTACTGGGTACCTTCCTCAATTTCTGCTGTACCTTATACTGAATCTCTGACTGAACCCAGGCTGGCCACCAGCAGATACCATGGTTCCCACCAAAGCTGGGATTACAGTTGTGCAATGTTAAGCTCATCCTTCTCCCTTTTTTCCAATTATTTATTTTATTACGTTTACTCTGGTGCATTGATGCCTTGTTCACTCGTATGTCTGTGACAGGGTGTCGGCTCTCCTGGAGCTGGAGTTCACAGACAGTTGTGAACTGCCATGTGGGTGCTGGGGCTAAAGGTATGTGCCACCACTACTTGACCTCTATAGCTTGAAGCTGGCTTTGCTTTCTGAATCCTCAAGCAAGCTTCAAGAAACCATAAATAATATACCACCACAGAATGAGATGAGTATGTAATTTCAGATATACTTTTTAAAAAGACTTTCCTTCCAGTAGTGAACAATGCTAACTAATGATAAAGGGGACTAAGAAGTTACTGGGGTTATGAAGGACAAGGTGTTATTCACTAGTGAATGGTATCAAAGAACTACTCTAAGAATCACTGTCCTCAGTGCAATGTGGCTGACTATGTAAGTAAACAAGGCTGAAAGGTGCTTGCCACTGAGATTAACCACGTGAGTTCGATCCCTTGAACCCACACAGTGCAAAGAAATGGTTCCCCAAAGTTATCCTCTGACACACACACACTAAATAAGTGTAATAAAAATGAGGAATGAGTAAACACTTAAAATGAATATATTAAATTCTCATGTTTGATCCTCACTCAAGGCAGAAACCAGATCACACAGGTGACAGACAGTGAGTATGTGGTCCCTTCCTTTAGATCACACAGGTGACAAACAGTGAGATGTGGTCCCTTTCAATCACACAGGTGACAAACAGTGAGTATGTGGTCCCTTTAACAAGCCACATGGATGGTTTCAGAAGTGAGACAAAGAGTCACATTTTATGATCTTCAGTAATCGAAGGACACAAGGAAGGAATTCTTTCCAAGCCAACAGCAGAGCCTTTCAAAGCCACTGCCAGTGCTCTGCGCCATGAGGCTCTCATAATATCTAATCCGCATAATTGAGATTTATTAACTAAGCTGAATATGATTTATTATTTTACAAATTAACTTACCTCAACATATGAAATTGGAAATATTCCTATTTTATCTGCCAGCATTCCCTCAGCCCAGTTTTCATCCACTCTGCGGATCACCGTCAGTACGTCATCCTGAAGAAACAACAAATCAGAGTCTCTCTGATCACATTAAATTTATCACCTAATTAGCGTCCTAAATAAAGGGACTAAGCTTTAACAGTAGATGAATTAAAATTCTGTAATGTGTCTTCAGTACACAAAATGCAATGTTTTTGTAAACTAAACAGGACTGCCAGTCAATCTGAGGTCTTTTAATTTTGTTATTACATTCTCTGTAGTGGTTGGTGGTGGGGGAGCAAGCAATAGTTGCATGTGGATGTCAGAGGACAACATGGGTGAGGTGGCTTTTTCCTATCATGTGAGTCTTGGGGAGCAAACTCAAGTCACCTGTCAGGCTTGGCAGCAAGTGCCTCCATCAACCTAGACATCTTGCCAAACCCTAAGGTGCTCTTAGACATCTGTAAAACTACAAACTTTTACCAAGAGGCCAGATGCTGATTTTTGGAGCAGTACATTGCAACTCAAAGGCCTTGCAAAGGCAATTGCAACTTAGCATCTTGGACATCTGTTTAAACTGTTCTCCGATAGCTCTCGCTATATTTGACAATGCAGAAAATGCCCAATGAAATACACAGTCTACAGCTTCACTTCACAAAAGCAGTTTTCTGCTTAAAATTCAAAACCATCTCATTGATTTAGTAAATACATTCCCGTGGGCTTTTAAGCAGGGAAATCTACATGTAAAGTAAGAAGTAATGATGTTTCATTTGTTCTTTGGAATTGCCTTTCAGCATCCCTGGATGGCACACACATGCTCCCTTTAAAGTGGCTCAGAAATCTAAACAGGAAGATGAGGCTACAAAGAACAACATTGGCCCAAGTTATCCTTAGTAGAAGTCGACACACAAAATTACTTTCTTAGTGGCCTGAAGCCTGCTTCCTGGCATCTTCAGAAGCACAGTAACAGGGTTCACACAAACAATTTTCTTTTTTTTGAAAGATGAAATGCCAGCCCTATTCCAGGTGTGCAGGAATAACACGAAAAGCTGAAAGCAATCTCCTGGATACTCACCTTTGCGAAGGGAAGGCAATCTTTGTCAGCCTCCTTGTCTTTCACTTCAAAGTCGTAAAGTGCTTTGCACTGAGGTGGGGGCTGAGGTAAAGGTTTGATGATCTGCACAAAATTGGTGGGAAAAAAGCCGTGGACCCCGTTGACTTCCCCATGGTACCAATTTTCATCCACTTGTCTTCGCAAAATGATGATGTCGCCTTTGCTGAACTTAAGGTCTCCAGGCTCTTTTCCTTCGTAGTTATATAATGCTTTGGCACATGGTAACTGAGGTATACCCTTAAAGAAAGAGAGGGATGCCAATGAAATAACAGCCAAAAAAAGTCTCTGAAAATATGACTGCATTCTTGTTGTATTTAAGTCAAGATCAAACCCGCCAACTTGGCCCTTAGAAGAAAACTTACATAAAAACCTAATTACATTTACCACAATCAAATAGAAAGAGCATTGGTATAGAAATAGAAATCAAATAGAAATACATTGGTATCTGTATTATCCAAAGTACAGACTGTATGCCTAAATTTAATATAGTGAAGCTTTGGTTTTGTTTGCCTGGGATTATTGTCTAAGTCTGTTTCCTGGTATGAAATTCAAAAATTCATAAAAACCAAACTTAGTTTTTATATGAATCCTTTATTCATCAAGATAGATGATACGGTTGGAGAAGCAAAATTTAAGACAAAAGCCTAATTTATCAGCTTTATAACTTCTCTTAAGCACATTAGATTTTGGTCAAGCATTTTTCTGATGTGATTTTTAATTTGAACACCAGATCTTAATCTTTTATGAACTCAATACATATTAATTAAGACTTCTTTCTATGGCCAAGTATGGAATATAGCAGTTAAGACTACCTCAGAGCCTGAGCACACAAGTTAGCACCACTTGATACAGCCTAAAGTCACCCGACAAAGTCTCCGTGGAGCACCTGTATTTATGAGGTTGGTCTGTGGGCATCATAGGTGAATGTCTTGACAGCTAAAAGTTGGTTTTTGAGGGACTGTCTTGATTGTTAAGGATTTTTCTATGTGGGGCTGTCTTGATTATTAAGGGTTGGTCTATGTTGGGTTGTCTTGATTGTTAAGGGTTGGCTGTGTGGGGCTGTCTTGTCTTCATTGTTAAGTGTTGATCTGTGTGCAGTTGTCTTCATTATTAAGGGTTGTTTGTATGGGATTTTTTGTTGACTGTTAATTGACATAAGAAGGTCCAGTTCACCATGGGCAGCACCATTTCATGAACAAGGAACACACATTCCTGAGCTGTATAAGAAAGCTAACTAAGGAGGATCCTGTAAGTCAGTCATCAGCTTTTTTCCCCCATGGTTTCTGTGTCAAATTCTCTTGGACTATTACCCAAGGTATATGCCAAATAAATCCTTTACTTGTTGTTTTTGGCCAGAATGTTATCACAGCAACAGAAAGGAATCTAGAACACTAGCCTCTCAAGCTTTATAATCTGCAAGTTTTAGACATGGTCTTTTACAACTTAAGATATTCAACATGTTCTCCCTGGCTAAATAGCACCGTGAGGCTGAGAAGCACAGAAATGAGATTTTAAATATTGCAGTCTGGTTTTAAAAGGGAAGTTAAAAAATGAGTGCACTTCCAAGACAATCTAATCACCCAATGAATTCACTATGACACTTCCCAATGGCTCTTGGAATCCATCTGCGAATATTAGTCAGCACTTTAAGATGCCTGAACTCCCTGGAGCACTGCTGCCTATCACTGATACAGAGAATAAACATTGAATGACATACATCTCTAATAATTCACAGAATTAGATCATGACCTTCCACTCCTCGTATCTTCACCCAGGTACCCGTCCACGTGGAACACACTCATCAAGCTTTTACTTTTTCACCAGGCAATGTGCTACTAAAGACTTTAAAAGGAATGCATAGTTCTCCTTGAGGGACAAGGCAGGTGAAGTCATGATAATCCAGTGGGTGAACCCAATGATGAAAACATCCATTGATAATGGGAAGAGAGAACTTGAGGCTCAGCAGATGAGGAAAATAAAATATTTCCCCAAGGCTGCATGGAAATGTAAGGGGTTGGCTACACAAAGCTGGGTCAAGGGGGTAAAAAGGAAAATGGGAAGCATTTCACCAAGAGGGAATAGTACTAGAAAGGACCACCAGCAGGGACACAGGCACGGGAAGAGCATTAACAACATAAGGTTCAAGAGACATCAGTGGCATCACGTTTACAGTGGGTCTTGAACAACATTTTTCACAGTCTTGGATCAATAGCTCCCTTTGAGCAACACTCAAGGGTTTGAAGCCCAGGTGGATATGTCACACTGTGGTGCAGGCAGATGAGGCTAGCAGAAAAAAAAATAGAAAATGGGATAGCAGGTAGACAGAGCTGCACAATGGCTGATTTCCTTTTAAAGTTTAATCTTTCCAAGACAGCAAAGGAGTACATGCGCTCATGTTGTCCACACTCTACTCATATATGCATTCATATATACAAAGTTGATCAATCTTTAACACTCTGGATGGAAACAAAGCTTTAGAAGAGTTTCCAATAATTAGCTTGTTTTATAACCAGTCTACCCAAACCTCTTTGCTAAATATTTGTTTGAATTAAAGCAAATAGTAATTCTTTCTCTCAAGATGCCATTTGGCAGTCACCTTGCCTTGGCTTGGTCCATGTGATGCTAAGTAAAATGACTCTGAACATCTTGGAAGACATGAGTTGAGCTTTCTAGAAATACTGATGTCCTCCTGTGACCTTTTGGAATCCTGCCTTAAGATACAGCTTCTAATGGCATAACTCTTGCTGCTTGACCTTGATATGATCTTGTAAATATGTCTACTGCTGTGCCCTCTGGTTCATCCCACATGCTCTTTGCAATGCCATGAACTCTGATTATATTCTATTCCTATTCAACACCCAATTTTGTGGAAGGTAAAAATGAAATCTTTGTCTATCTTCATTCCATTCTTTGCTATATTAAGTATTTCTGAAAGCCTGGTTATTCCAGCTTAACAATATTTCCTAATGCCAAGTTTAAGGAAATAAATAAATGCTGCAGGGAGGGGGATAAAAGGGACTGACAAGGGCATAACTCTTGCATCTGATGCGACTGTGAAAGGCCATGGTGGATAGAAACAGCTCTATCAGTGTAGCTGCTTATTGGCTGTGTGACCTTGGGCGGGTCAGCTTCCCTGTACCCTTACTGTGTCATCTGGAATTGTGGTGTGGATTTGGTGAGCTTATGCATTTAAATTCCATGAAATAGCCTAAAAGGAACTAAATGCTTCATTTGTGGACTATCATCATCATCATCATCATCATCATCATCATCATCATCATCATCATCCATTGATCAGTGTGGAAAGCCTGCTTGGTCACCAGTGAAATGGGGCGCTTGACAATGCATTCATTTTCATGCAGCTGAACCCCTTTCCTCTTGGATGCATTCACACTGCAATTACAATATATGTCTGCATGAATGTATGTATGCCATTTACACACATGTATGTATACACATACATATATATATATACAAACACACAAACATACATATATATATATATACAAACATATTTGTATTTTTCTCTATACAATGATGGAAAGAATGTTCCTCCCAGGAAGTGCTCAAGAATTTTGAAATGTGCATTTCTGAAGCACACATTTGTTTTCTGAGATGAATTCATTCATCTTCTGGTTGCACAGAAGAAATTACAAATTCACTGGCATGTACTGTTTAATAGGGGGTGGCATTTTAGATGTGGCTGTAGTTCATCTTGACAGGGCTCATGTAAAGCATTGGAAGTCTGCATGAATTAATTGGAAATCCTATTACAAACTCAATGACAAATAACTCTATTCACCATTATGGCCTGTTCTCTCACATTCAGCCACACACACCTCAATTAGCTCTGTTTGGCCAGCTCTACACCAGATTCATGCCAGACAAACCCACACACCAAGATTCAGATGTAGCACTCTTAGAAGCCATTTTCAACTGCTCCTTGAAGAGATCTATAAAGCTTTTGTGATATGCTGATGTGGAAATGGAGGGAATTTATTTCTTTACAGATCATTTCCACACTCCAGTGGCCTAATGGACTTATTAACTTTTCCACAAAGTGAATCTATTAAGTGCTCCTAAAATCATCAAGCATCCTTAATAGAACAAGTAGCAACGGGAAAACCTATTATGATGATGGCGCTATGCATTATGGTTAGCCCGGGGTTACTGGCCCCCATGCATCCAAAACTTCATTAATTCACACTGACTTGCTAAATGTTGACTGCCACGGTTATTTCAGTGATCAATAACCACAGAGAAAGGGTCATAAAGCTTATGGCAACCGAATCCACGAGCAGACATTTGTGCATCTGGTAGTGTTTTTCTATGGTGTTCTTTCTTCAATTAAATTCTAGGACACTAAAAAGCCAGTTTGTGTCAAGTTTCTCAAAAGAAAGGCTTCCCACATTAAATAAAATGAATTCTCTCCTGATTTCAAATCGAGCAAAGTTCAGTGATCTTTAGAAAACTTATTCCCACACAGACTGCAGATGATTAAGGATAAATGGTTTAATGACTTGGAAAAGCAATAAAAGAACACATTTTCCTGCAACATCTGAAGGAAAAAAGAAAAACAATTGGTTTGAAGAGAAAGAAAAAAAAAAAACACCCTGGGACTAGTCTTGTGGGTAAAATACATCCCGAGCCCAGGGAGGCAAGGCCTTCCCATTCATCTCCTCCGAAAGGTCTGAGAGTCGTGTCATCACCCCGGCCTCTGCCCTCTGTGCCTTCAGCTGCTTGTCTTCTGGATCCTCACATCAGGCCAAGGCCCCTGAGGAACCATCGGGCTTAGATTTCACTTGGAGACTTTCACTTGGCTACACATGAAAGGGAGGCTTAAAAGGAGAGAAAGCCAGAGAGAAACCGCACTGCAGTCTAACCTGGGGGGTGCGGCTGTCACTCATGTAGCCAGCCTTATCAAAAAGCTTGCCAGCAGAGAGACAGGCCAAGTATTAGCACAACTCTTTGTCAGCAGCAATTTCAATACATGCTGAATTATTAATTTGTTCGTTAGAGAAAAAAAAAAAAAGAGCAGGCCAGTGGATCCACTTTACTTTGCAATTAATGTTGCTTCTGAATTACACATTCAAGTTGTTACGGCTGACATTAAACCCCTCACACGATCAGCACAAAAATATTTGTGATTAAATGCTTTCCACTTTCATCTCTGCACCATCAAGCACACTCCAATATATCTGGCAAAATGCTGCTTGATGAGCCAGCTGAGAGTCCAACAGGTAAATAAAACACTCACTGCCAATTTATTTCATGGACTCAAAATGCCAATGCCCTGATATACATGCAAGGCGGCCTCTCTAAATTCAGGTGCCTTCATGCATTTCTTACTGCTCCATAAAGTAAAACAGAGTCAACGACCTACTGAAAAGAAAGTCTAAAAGACACTCTTACAGCAGGGACGGCTATAAAACGTGAATTCAGTTATATCCAAATTGGCACTCTACTCTGCCTGATTCTAGCTCAACTTCCAAAAACTCGTCAGAAAAAAAAAAAATCAAAAAAAAAACTGAGGAACAAAGAAACAAGACACAGTAGTACACACAGAGAAGGGACCAGCATGGTGGCTTAAAAAATAATTTTAAGAATTAAGTCATTTATTTGGGTATGTGTGCATCTGTGCATCATATGTGAGTATGTGTGACCTCTACAAGCATGAAGGGATCAGAAGACAATTTTGTGGTGTTCTGGGGATTGAACTCAGGTCACCAGTCTTGCACAGCAAGCTCCTTTATCCACTGAGCCATCTCACCTGCCCAATATAATATATTTACCAGTCATTAAGAATAAAGCTTTGTTCTCAGGGTGTCCAGGTCAGCTCATTACTCAAAAGTGATTGGGTAATGTTTCAATTTCAATAGAATGCCTGCCAATAATTACTACAAGCTATATTTCCAAAGCAGTGGAGGGAAGAGTAATTGGGCACCTCAGATCTGTTCTTAGATCATGTATATTGTTTGTTGTTTACTTTAACACTTACATGTAGAAAGAATTGTGATACATGACTTTTACCACCTCCTTAAGCTTTTGTAATCTCACTCACCCCAAATTTGTCAACAAAAACTTATGTATAAGTGCTCTGCAGTGATGGATTGCACCCCGAAGCTCTAAATATCCTATCATAACTTAAAACCTACCAGTGCTTTGTAAATAATGAGCACTTCAGGGGAAAAGCCTTCCCCACTTACTTTTATTTATTTATTTATTTTAATTTTAGGGTACCCAGGAACCAACACTGGGCTTGGTCCATGCTAGGTAAGCTCTCTCCTGCTGAGCCACACCCCAACCCTACACACATCCATTCTGTCCATTCTCCTGCCCTAGCACCACACACACACACACACAGCTGTTTTCTTCAGCTTTCTCTTGAAGCAAGCCTCTTTATCTAGCCAACCTTTCTCCCCTACTCCAGACCTGGTTCCAATTTCACTCCAATTCAAGAAGGTGGACTGACATAAGACAGCCAAAGAGGGTGGGTAACAAGACACTTGGGTACCAAAAAACAAAAAGCTTATATTTTAAAAAATGAGAGAAAAACAACCACAAAAACTAAGATTGAGAGGTAGAAAGAACCAGCAAAATGAAACCACGGGAGCAAGAATAACTCCTGAAACATGGTCTTGTCAACATCAACAATGTCTTTACTATCTAGCCATGATCCCCAGTGACCTCTTAAATCAAATTAATGTTCTAAATCCTCGGTTTTATGGCCCTCAGCTTGGGTTGACCGTTCCACCTCATATTTTCCACCCCCAGCAAGCAAAGCAGTTGCTGTCATCACCTCCAGGCTCACACATGCTATTCCCCCACCACCAGAAGTTACTCCTGCCCCCCAGCCCTGTGCTCAGTCATGTTTGTTCCACTCTCCACCTGCGACTGTGAAACAATCTTTGCACACTGTAAATATGTATTACTCTCATTGGTTAATAAAGAGCTGACTGGCATATCTGACCTTGGGTGGGACAGCCAGACCCTTGGGAATCCTGAGGAAGATTCAGAGGAAGTGGGAGATGTATATGTCCCACTGAGATAAGGTATTGAGCCACACGGTATAACACCGATTAAAAAATATATAAGTTAATTTAAGTTGTAAGAGCTAGTTAGTAACAAGCCTGAGCTATCAACTGAGCACTTACAATTAAGTCTCTGTGTGGTTGTTTGGGACCCTGCGGGCAGGACAGAGCTGATTGCTGGTGGAAAACTCTCCCTACAACCTGCAGTTGATAATTACACATCATTTCTTTTGCTGGCATTTTTTTTTTCTACTTGGGATGGATGCTTCTGTTGCTTGTGATGGTATAAATGAGGTCAGGATCAGAGAGCCAGTCCTGGTGTGGGTCAACAGGTGGTCCAAGCTCTGTCTCCTTGCAAAGTTTCTCCCCACCCCATCTAACAGAGGTGCTGTCCTTATGTGTACCCAAACTGCCCTACTCATACTATCACACTATACTTTACTCAGTATAGGACCCGTTCCACTCCCACCACAGCGTCCTGTACTGTGGGACTAGGTATTATCCATCTTGATACCCTGAACACCTCAGTGTCTGTGAATAAATTTTACCTGGAATGAAAAATAAATGCTGTTATTCCTAGAGGGCTGAATGCTAACATGTGGATGGATAAGTGGAAGAAAATTATATTCAGGGGAAAGCAAGTAAAAAGACTGTTGTATGGGTAGGTTTAACGACTTTGGACGTACTGTACAGTACACATGATCATATATTTATGAGTCTCCAGGGCTGACTGCTACATTGTCTTTTTGAAGTTATCTTCCATGCATCTGCTGTGTGTGCTACATGGCAAGCATGGGATTCTGAAATGTGAGAGGCATACGAACACTAAAGGAGGAGGAATTCCACTCCTGGAGTTCTGGGAAAACTGAGGCCCTCAGAAGGGGTCCAGAGACACCTAGGGAAAAGTGAACAAATCCTGCTAATTGATAGCCACATCCACGTACAGACCCATGTCCACGTGCAGACCCACATCCAAGTACAGAAAGCTTTCTGGATGTGAACAGTTGAATGCTTTCTGTGAAGCAAATTGCTGACATTTGAAAAATGTAAAACAAACTATGTAGCAAACCACAGCAAACAAATATTTTCCTTGCAAATTCATTCAGCGGTTATGAAGAAATAGTCCTATAGCTGATTTATAGGTTTTTCTTGGAGAGTCTTAAAAGGGGAGTGTCCAACTGACAGACAAAACTCTAAAACAAATCTTATGAATGTCTTTAAGGGGATATAGTAATTGGGGATGTAATTCCCTGCAGTAAAATGCAGGAAATTCATGTCATTCATTGTCCTGAATGTTTGTTTGCTATTTCACTACGTGCTCCATAACTGAGATAGTGTTTTTGCAGAGAGCACTGAAACTTACTGGGGAAATCCACTGCAGTAACTTGATTTACTAGCTTGATGGCATGATGGGAAATATTTCCTGGCAAAATGTAAAGAGTCTGCCTGTTGGAAAGCAATTTGGTTCTTGGTAAAGCAGCTGCCCTTTCCCTGCCCTGTACTAAACACCTCCCCTGGCCTGGGGCTGAGGCTTAGACAGACAGGAGTGGCCACATATCAGGAACTCTGTATGTCCTCACAGAAACCCCGGCAAGGAAGAACAAGAAGGCATAAGAGTAGGATGTGCTATTGTAAACATCTTACAAGAGTCCAAATCAAATCTGATGACTTGATCTCATATTTGTGCGTGTGTGTCTTTGTGTTTTAGGACCCTGGAGGAAGTATGCCCACATAACTTAAACAATGAATGTGAAAAATAGTTTCACAATTAAAACAACATTGCAATAGATCCAAGCATGTGTGGTCAATAGACAAAAGGGCCAAGGCAATTTGACTGTAGAAAAGACAGCCTATCAAAGGATCCTAGAGCAACTGGGATGTAAGGAGACTTGACCCCTCTCCCATACCATCTGAAAAAAACTAATTTCAGATGACTTCCACAATCAAATGTGAAAGTAGAAACTTTAAAGTTTTCTAGGGGGAAAACAGAAAATCTTTTAGTAATAAACTAGGAGAAAGGGAAAATAAAAACTAATCATAAAAGTTCATAAACTAGAATTTCTTAAAACTGGATAGTTCTGTTTATCCAAAGACACAATGAAGAAAATAAAAGTGTAAGGGACAGGTTGGGAAAATATTTTCTTTCTTTCTTTTTTCTTCCTTCCTTCCTATCTTTCTTTCTTTCACCTTTTGTTTTTTCAAGATAGGGTTTCTCTGTGTAGTTTTGGAGAATGTCCTGGAGCTCACTCTGTAGACCAGGCTGCCATGAACTTCAGAGATCCCCCTGCTTATGCCTCCTGAGTGCTGGAATCAAAGGTGTACACCACCACCACCCACGGTGAAAATATTTTCAATGGTAAAATCTAACAAAAGACTTAATACAGAAACACAAAAACTCCTATGAATCAACAAGGAGCAAACCATTTGCTTTTGGAAAGGGACAAAAGAGGGGTTGGAGAGATGATTTGATAGTCACCAGCACCAGTGGCTTAAGAAACATACTACACGTCAGTGCAAACATCCCACATAAGGTATCGTGAGATCAAGTTGATAGAGCACTCAGGGTTAAGCAGGACAAACCAACTGTGACAGAAATCAGAATAGCATGTCCGTGTGAAATGGGACGTGTGTAGCAAGAGGCGTGGGAAAGACTTTCAAGGCTACATTCTGCATCTTGGCAGGGACATGAGGTACCTAGGTGAACACATACCAAAATAAAATAAACTGTTCACTTGTGAACCATACTTCACGTGTAAATGTTACCTCAGTTAAAAATTTTTTAGAGCTAAAACTCAGAAGCAGCAGTTAAGATTAAAAAAAAAAAAAAATCAAGAATGACCTAATACACCAGGCATGTTAGTGCTTATCAGTACAAAAAGGGGGAATGCAAAAATCCAGAGTGAATAAGCTATAGTGCCCATCAACAGAATGGCAAAGCCAGGAAAACATGCAATCTGGAGTATGAGATGGGCATGACCAACTTTTTGTTACTGTAACATGCACCAGGACTTTGTCCCCTCCAAAGTTCATGTTTGAGATGTGCATAATCAAGAACACATACACACACACACACACACACACACACACACACACACACACACACACACACACACAATCTCTTAATGTTTAAGTAAGTTTCAAACTTTGTGTTGAGCATTTTCATATCTCTCCTTGGCTGGATGTGGCATAGGGGCTGTGTGTGAATACACTAGAGAGGACAGACACTGTTCCAAAAGGAAAGCTATCTCCAAGCAGGCAGGGGAATAGGAGATGTAGAATGTCTGCTACAATCTGACGTTGCTCTGAGCATGTGGCGGCCTCTCCACCCATCCAAGATACACTCTAAATCTTATGAACAAAGGAAGAGAGAACTACGACATACACTGTCATTTGGGGGCAGATCAAAGATGATGAATGTATGAGAAAATATTATGATGGACAAGCCGCAGAACTGAGATGCATTAATAGGGCGGTGCTCAGAGTTCAGCTTTCAACACCATGAAAAGGTCTCGCACAAAGAGAGCAAGACCAGTTCATATCCACTGAAGAAGAAACACAGCTTAGATGGATGTATGCATTATTTAAGATGGATAAAAGAGTCGCCTGGCAGGGAGAGCTGTTAAATATTGCAATGGATTATGATAGCTCCTACACTTGGAGACTTGTGAAGATAGAACCATCTCACAAGCCCAGCTCTGCTTACAGGCAGTGGTTTCTAGGAATACTATGAACTCTTTAGCAACCAAATTATTTGAAGAATTATTATTGATTCTTGTCCTATTTCTCTTTGAAGGGTAGACTCAAGCATCAGTGTATTGACTAGGTTTTGTGGGATTTTTTGTTTTGTTTTGTTTTTTCTTGCCAACTAGATACAACCTACAGTCATCTGGGAAAAGGAAACTCAATTGAGAAAATGCCCTTGTGAGTAAGTCTGTGAATGACTGATGTGGGAAGACCCAGCCCACTGGAGAGATGGTTCCACCCCAGGGCAGGTAGGTTGTCTTGGGTTGTATACAAATGTAATTGGAGCAAGCTATGAAGAGCAAGTCAGTAAATAATGTTCCCCTGTGGCCTCTGCTTCAGTCCCTGTCTTGCCTCCTCTTGATGATGGTCTCTTTAGCATGGAGTTTTGTCATTGCAGCAGAAAGTATCTAAGACAATAAGCATAGGAGCAAGGTACAGGGGTCATACAGGAGGTCGGCAAGGATACACTTAGAAAACAGACATTGAACCTACAGAAACACAAAAGATAGACAGCCTGGATCCTCCAAACCTATTGTAACCTGCTTCAGTCTCCTTAGGAAAATCTGGGTGTGCTGTCGTCAGCCAGCCAGCCAGACTGCCTTTTATGTACTTATTTAAGCCATGAACCAGTCACACGGGGCATGCATATATCACCATTCCTACTCTTCAAAGGCATGTTCTGCCAGTCAATTAAATGTGGAGCAGAGTAAAGACTGAATAATTACTTCAGAGAAACAACCTCTTAGTTTCAAATAAATTTATTACAAGAACAATCAAAATCAATGCCATGGAAGCCCCAATACAGAACCAAGGTCTTTAAAATACAATTAAGTCTCTTCGTGTTAAAAAAAAAAAAACAAAAAACAAAAAACAAACAAACAAACAAAAAACCAACTCCCAAATCCTATACATGGAGTAACAAAAATGGTAGCCAACAATGATAACCTTAGTGCTCCCTCAGCTGAGCACTTCTTGCAACTGTGGGAAATGATGCTTGAAAAATATTTCAGAACCATTCTGTGGTAATAATAATACTTGAAAAAAAAACTAATGGACATTACCCTCTGATTTCTCTAGAAAGAAAAACGAGAATCCACGTGCAATGAACAGTAGGTATATGCATGTTTCATTGGAGAATACCTCCGAAAAATGTATTCCAGCCAAAGAATGACAATCACCTCAAATTAAGAATAAAGAAATAAAGCAACGAAGGGGGGCGAAGGCTTAATGGCTAAGCTGGCTCTCCAGCTCCCATCATACTCCAGATAATTAGACAATGAGATACGAATTAGAGATGTCTCCAACCAAATGCCCGGCTTATGTACACAAGTTCCTTCCACCCACTCTCCCCTACCCTGACTCACCCCTTTTCTCTACCTCTCTCTCCCTTCGCCCTTTCAACGTATTTATGAGGTGCAGAGTGGGGAGTTGGGACTTGGAGCTCTTCCCACCTGCCTTCTCTCTTCCCTTCACTCCCTCTTCTCTCCTTTTCACCTTTCATTCTTCTCTTTCATTCTTTCCTTCCTTCCTTCCTTCCTTTCTTTCTTTCTATCTGTTTTTGTTTTTGAGGCAGTGTCTTGCTATGTAGTCCAGGTCAGCTTCAAATTTACTATGTAGTGCAGGTTGTTGATCCTCCTGCCTCTATCTCCTGAGCACTGGGACAGCACGCATGCACCACTGACCTGGGCTCTTACGTACTCATTTGTTTACTTTTATTAAGCGCTTAACATAAACCTCATGTGACAGCCACATATCACAGGAGCAACAGGGATAGCAGAGGACACAGCACACTGCCACAGGTAACCCCCTGGGCACTCATTCTCCACCTTACTTTTTGGAAGCAAGACCTCTCTCTGAACCTGGTTAGCTAGACCAGCTGACCAGCAAGTCCCTGGCATCCTCTTGCCTCTGCCTCTTGAGTGTATGCCATCACACTTGGCTTTTTACTTAGATTCTAGGAATCTGATCTCTGGCTCTCATGCTTGCACAACAAGCACGGTGCTGACTTATACATCTCCCCAGCACCAGGAACATATTTTCTGAGTATATAATAGTAAGTAGAACTAAAGGGCAGAGAAACACATACACTTGCCTCTTGTGGGCAGCTTATGGTGTGAGAGAGAGGAAACATGCATGTGTTAACGTAAACAAGCACTACTTTAAAACTTAACCTGCACCAGGTGTGTGAAATTTCAATAGATCCTTTGTATTTTTTAAATAAATGCATATAAAGAATACCAATACTACGAAGGATAACCTTTTAACAACCTCACTTGAGAAACAAAACACATTAAAAGCAATCAAAGCTCACTACATTTTACTTCTCCAGTGATACAGTAAATAAGCATAGAAGGAATGAAAAACTGACTCCTGCCTGTAAATGTCCCACTCCAAACTGCTCCTAATTAATTAGCACACTCAGCAGCACTACGTAATTGACAACTTTCAGGCAGTAGCAATGCATCAGGTGAACGTCCACTATCCCCGTTGTTCAGACTCCCTCTCCATTATAACTAGACTTTCAACTTTGTTGTGCTAGATTCCTTTATAGACTGGGGGGAAATTAGCAGTAAACAGACACAAATAACAACAAAAACTAGGAAGAAAAAAGAGGAAAGCAGTACACAGGTTGTCTCCATGATCATGTGCTCTGTTTCTGCTGGCCAAGTGACTCTGTGAATTGGTAGGGTTTCACTTTGAGGGCTTATGGTGAGAGTGTGATCCAATGGCGCTTGGAGCCTAGGGGTTAAGCATGTTAGTTTTGGGAAAAAAAACAATGACAGTCTAAATACCTTCCCTTGATACCAAAGGGGTTAGCTCACCCAACACATGGAAATCACATGACATGGTACCTGCAAAAATACTGCCTTCTTATGCAAGTGTACAGATCAAATCACCATCCTCACTCCTTTTAAGAGGATACCATGTCAAAAGGCTGGTGCGAGCGTGCGTGCGTGTGTGCGTGCGTGTGTGTGTGTGTGTGTGTGTGTGTGTGTGTGTGTGTGTGTGTGTGTACATGCGTGAGTATTTGTATTTGTGTAAGAGCTGGGAGAGAAAGAATGAACTGGATTCATTCCTGAACACAAACAGCCCAGCCCTGGAAATTGCTTAATAAGACTGGGTTTGTGGCTTCTGCATTTGTGGGAGTTGCTAGTCAAGGGGATGCTATCCCAGAAACTACAATTTGAGCTGCAAAGGAATCAAGGTCAGTCTCCTTCCCAAACTCCTGGCTGATTCTTCTTTCTCAGTTGCCTCAGGCCTCCATCTCTGAGTTCTTTCTCTATCTAAATTCTCTCCAAAGATGATGATCTCATCTACATCCTTCTTTGAAAGCCATGCATATAAACCTTTCTCAATCATGGCTATGTACTAGAATCAACTCTGCAGTTTTTGGTTTCCTCCTCCTCCTTTTAAAGTTTTCTGAGGCCCCACACCAGTTAAACAGACATTTCTGGGTTAGTCAGCAGCCTGTGCATTTTTAAGAGCCCCTGATGACTCCCCACAGACACCTAACTATGTCTGGTTCACCAAAATGCTGGTGCACCACACGATACTTCCCAGATCTATCTCAGCCAGCACTCCTCAGCTGAGCTCTGAGAGTCTTCCTCATAGCTCAACTTACCTCAAGCTGGCCAGCCCAAAACAGACTCCTGGGTTCCCAGATGCCTCTCTATCAGTTTTCCCCCACCCAATCTCCACTCTTCACCTCCCTACTTTGGCCATAACACTGAGCTTTTCTGTGGTGGACCCATGCCCACACTCAATCCCTCAGCAAGTCTACTAGCTCTGAATTCCAAAGAGACAGCGTACCCATCCCATCCACCTCTTACATCCTCCATGGCTGCCAGCCTAAGCCAATAGCATTGGTTCAATGTTGCACCTCTTGGCCCTGCCGCCCGCACCCCTCTCCCCCCCCCCCCCCCCCGTGCATCTTCTACTCTGTCTCTTGTCTGTCAGTCTCATGAGAGCTTTCCACCCACTTAAAATCAAACAAACCTCTCCCCATGCATGGTCTTCCTGCTTTCTGTCCTGAGGCCATGCTTACTACAATCCAATGTGCCCCCACCCTGATCTTGGACTTCCGAGCCTCTAGAACTGTGAAAATGTAAAATATCTCAACCTTTAAACTATTAATCACACGTTGGCTCCAGAGCTAAAACAAAAACAACAGAAGGAAGTTATTACACAAGGCCCAAGCTCATTTCCAGGGTCAGAGCTGAGGAATTTCTCTAATCATAAGCTGTCAATCAACATGGAGACCAGCTCACCACCCACCAGTGTGCTGCCTGGTAGAACTTTGGGGTCCCCTTCTCCTCTCAGCATTATTATTTATTTATTTATTTTAGCAATTTATTTCTCCCTCCTCGCTCAACAACACTTCACACCCATAGCAAAGAACGTTGAATGGTAATTTTTTTTAAACAGCTCTTTGAAAGTATGGTGGTTAGTTACATTTGAAAGGATTCTAAGCCATCTTTAAATGCAGCATTTTTATACAATTCAGTTATTATAAAACAAGTAGGGGGCATTGTACCCTTGATGTCAGCTGCACACGCCACTGCCTGGGAGACAGAAACACGTTCATTATTATGGTTTTACTTATCGCCGTGTCCTCCAATTTTAAATTCTTTTAGACAACATGCATCTTTTTCTAACAACACCCTCAGCCTGTACAAACACCCACTTGTAACAAAGGAAACATGTTTTATTCTCTAGGATATAAACTAAACAAAAGCCAAGACGTGTGGGAAGAGAAACAAAGATAGTATAAAATTAAACAGAGAGCAGATGAAGTCCTGAATGGGTATGTATTGTTAACATGAGCACCATGTCAGGGTGCCAAAGCCTCGGACCCAAGAGTGAGGCAAGGCCTTACTCAATGCCAATGCTGACATGTATCCGAACCACAGCTTTCTCTTCCCAGATGACTACAGCCAGAGAGTGTACCCCCACAGACACCCTCTAGGAGGTTAGCGGAGCCCACCTTCTTGTTCATATGTATGCAATAAACCTGCCTGCTCAATTCAGATGTACAATATAAACACGCTGAGTTTCCAGTCTGCTGGTGTATCCCCACCCCCACTCCCACCCCCACCCCTGCCGTGAGGGCACACAGCCCGCCCGACCCCAAACTCTTCTTTATGTCACTGTTGCTGTCATTTCCTCATTCTCACATTAATCCCTAAAGCCAGGCAGGTTGTACCACAGAAAGATGACTTGACTAAACACACTTTGTAAATGCTATGTGAGTACATTAAATGGGTAGGAAAACATTTACAGCCCATTTTTTAAATGTCCACATCACTTAAGAGAGTAGCCTAGCAGAAGTTACTGTCTATGTTAGTATTGCAATTAGGCGCACACACTAGCACACGTGATGTTACAGAAACATATTTCTTTGCTATTCCTGTGACTCAGACTTCCTCCATTGTAACCCTCTTGCCTTTAGACACACAGTTAACACAACAATCCTTAAGATGTTGACTGCATTTTTTAAAATTAGTCTTCTAACAAGGAAGAGTAAAAGCTTAATACTCTTGTTAAGTTAAACATGGGTAGTTGTTGGGGGGAAAAATGTATTCCACAATAGCCCCTCCACATAGGTGATAAAAACAGAGATGGCCCCCAAATGCCCCCACACCCCAGTCCCCAGAACCTGTGATTCTCTTACCCTACATGCAGAAGGGGCTTTATATGCAAAGAGTGTCCTGGATCATCTGGGTGCACTGAATAAAATCATACAGGCTCTACAATCAGAACAGTTCCAGTCTAGTTCTGCACTGAGGATATGACTAGGGAAACATGTTCAAACACATGCACCTTTGCTGGCTTTGAAGATGCTAGAATAGGACCATAAACCAGGCAAAGAAAGGTGTTCTCTAGAGTCACCAGGAAGTAATGCAGTCCCGCCTCCACCCCCGATTCTGGCCCAGGAAGACCCAAGTCAGACGTCTGATCTAACCGTAAGTTTATCAATGCGGTTTGAGACCACTCAGCTCATTGGACTTCATTTCAGAAGCAAGGGGAAACTTAGAGCCCCACCAGCCAACAGCCATCACGCTTATCTGGCCAAACTGTGGCAGAAATCCAGCCTTCTACTTCTGAGGGCTTTCCCACCGTCTTCAGGTTCTGTGAGGGTAACTTTAGAATGGTGAACAGCTCGACAAGAGAACCGGAGGCTCCTGAAAACCTGACAAGGACAACAGAGCACAAACTTTGAAAAAGTTAAAGCTGACTGTTTACTTTAGCCTATTCTTTGAACTACATGTGCTTCCAAGGCAAACAAATTTTACTTTGAATAAATTTTACAGTCTTCTACTTGAAACAGCTGGTTGGAGTTTTCAAAAAGCATCTTGTCAGAATTATGTATTTTTCTTTTCCTAAGACATATTCCACCCACTAAGTCATACCAGAAGCCTTGGTAATCACGGAAGATGGCTTCATGAACACAAATCCCTTCCATCTCCATTCTACAATAAACTTTTTAGAGGTAAGGATGAAATGACTGATATGTAATTCTGAAGAGACCTACACAGACCACATCAGCACCATCTCCATAGCATGGGAGGCTTGTAGTTATGAGCAAGAAAGCCAGGACATCCCCAGGATGGCAAATCCAGCAAGACACAACCCAAGCTTTAATAGACTCCTTCCAGTTTCCAGCAGAATGTGCCACAATCTGGAAAGAGA
This sequence comes from Cricetiscus sungorus, assembly GCA_030556225.1. Lineage (NCBI taxonomy): Eukaryota > Metazoa > Chordata > Mammalia > Rodentia > Cricetidae > Cricetiscus > Cricetiscus sungorus. The sequence goes on along the minus strand of JANBXA010000398.1, from coordinate 4,820,131 downwards.
TTTCCCACGAAGAACAATGCAGAAAAGGAAAAAGAGGCAGGTGTGTGTGTGTGTGTGTGTGTGTGTGTGTGTGTGTGTGTGTGTGTTAGGGTTAGGGTTGGGGGAAGGGGAATTAACTGAATACCTACAGAGAAAAAATGTACCCAAAGCAGAGTCTGAGGCTCATGTTCCCAGTCTGGTTTATATGAATACGGAGCCTCCGCCTCATCCGATTGTTGACATTACGTAATTAGCCTGTTACAATAATAACACTGCAGCTTAACACACGGCCACAACTGGAGGAATTTTAACTACTTTGGTGAGCTGCCTGTCACCAGTTACATCTGTGTGGATCTTCAAAGCAGACGTGGGGAAGTAAAAGAGATGAGGGCTTAGTATGCAGACTACCACAGAGCAAGCCCAGAAGGGCCTGACCCATCCAGGACTGGGGGGTTTGGGGGCATGTAGTCTACTCCCGTCCATTCTTTGTTTTTTATTTAGTCAGTCTAGCCTTTGGTTGTTGCCTAACGTAAATAAGATTCAGCAAGTGCCTCACATAAGCTGTGAACTAGTAAAAAAGAAAAAGTCACATGAAGGTTATTGTCTGCCCCAAACTCGGACATTTTATTTTTCAAAGCCATAAACATGAGCATACACAAAAACACTTAAGCCAAGCACTTTTAGAGACTTACATTCTCCGATTTAAAAAAAAAAAAAAAAAAAAAAAAGCTGTAACCTAAATAAATAATATTTTTTAAAGCAGTTCCTGATGTTTCAGAACCTATTAACAGTCTCAGTATTTGGCAGAGAAAGTTTCACCTGCCAATGCCCCTTTCTTACTCACACATTTACTCTGGGGACTGGAGGGTGCTACGTTCTTTTCAAAACAATAACATCTGAAATACAGCCAAACCCAGGCTCTCAGATAAGACCCAGCAGTCAGACATTAGATGCACTGGACACGGGCACCCGGATCTTCACTGGGACATTAGGTACTTCCTTCCACTGGTCTAAGAGTACAGTCCAAACTGCTAAAGCTGGAAGAAAACTCAGAAGCTACCTATTTCAGTCTTGTTTTACAGAAGAGAATCCTCTCCTCTTGCAATTAAAACACAGAACCCTGCAGTGTGACTATTCTGGACCAGGCTAGTTCCTCTGCTTTTCCAGGGAAACGACAGAAGGCTGCTGCCCTGCTCCTCCAAGGCAGCCACACTTGACAATGACAGCCACTCTGTGGGACAGACCCTGGTTTTTTCCTCCACCTTGCTGCATCCTTTCCCTGTTCTGACACTGTAACTCCAACGTTCTTGAGCAAGTACTGACTTTAAAAACTTAGAAGTCCCCACTTCCGCAGATTAAGAAATAAAACCTTTCTGATCCCCCAAGCAACAAAACTCATGATGTGTAAGCAATTAAACCAGTGTGTGTAAAGGTCTCGAGACATGGTCCATGCATATTACATATGTAACTATCAATTGCAGACATGTACATTTAATACTGTTTTCGTGGTGGATATTTATTAGGTACTATCTTCTCTGCCCTTTGGGGGACTTTGTCACCACTGGCCTTTTATTCTAGATGATGACTCCACAGAAGAGTGCATGACCTGATATTTACCCACCACTACTATGCAAACCCCCTTAGCTGTCTTGCTTTTAGTTTTCTTTATAGTTGTCTTCCATGTCTATCTATAGAAAGGCTTTTTTGTTATTTTTGGTGTTTATTTCCTGTCTTTCCTCATTTATAAGGAAAGGAAGTATATTTGTTTTATTACTGTATTGTTAGTGCCCAGAGCTGTGCCTGGCATAAAGCTGAAGTTTTTTGTAGCTAGTGTGTTGGGGGGGAGGGATAAAATACAGAAAATTAGGGGGAATACAAACATGTAATTGTCAAATTTATACTAGCTCTCCTTTATTCAATGCAGTCAACTTAATACTTTTGAAGCTATCTGCACCTTACTCTATAACTGAAAAGATAGTACATTATTGAAAATAACCGATTTTTCTACTCAAAGCGGGTAAAACACAACCACAAAAGACAACAAAAATGTATTAAGTAACTACTGTTATATAAGGAAACAATGTTTCTACACAGGGTATAATTAGTTAAGAATACCAAAATAGTCTTTTTTCAATTTGTTCTTAATTTCCCGGTATTAACAAGGAAACCTGAAACTTCTCATAATATTATGATGGACAATTAGAGGATATAAAACCAGATTAGCATAAAACCTAACCTCTAAATTGAAGAGATTTTACTGGTCTCCATTACAGGATGATTTTGTGATTTTAGATCGGTCTTACAGGAAATATTTTTCATAGACACAAATGGTTGCTTTCACTGTTAATTCCTCCCTTCTTCCTTGCCTCTCTTGACAGCAGGCTAAAATGCAGAAGGATGTACAAAGGATAAAGTGCTCAGGTGAAAAGAACAGCAATATATTTACCCGTCCAGATATTAGGACAATTTTACTGCATCCTTAAAGAAATTATACTAGATAGTAGATATGTCAGAAAAAGAACTACTTTCCTATAACATAAAAAAGCCAGGTAGCTTTTAGTAGTTTTTAAAGACAAAAAGAAAATTCTAAAAGAAATATCAATAGGAAACAAGACAAGGTACCACTGTGGCTGGGAATCTTTGCTAGAATAATAGAAATACAGAAAGAGCCCTTTTTTTCTCCAGGTCTATAAAATCAGGACATTTATGAGGCTACAAGGATAAAGCTGCCAGACTGTCTGTATCCATGTGACTCCCAGGGAGCTTTGTCTGTTTTTAAAGCAAGAAGAGCTGATGTCATTCTTCATACTTAAATGTGTTACCTGGGCTGTAGCAGGAAGAGACAGGAGTTGTTAGCAAACAGTCCTTGGTGGCTAATGAAAACCCACTCACAGGAGTAATGACTGCAGTGCACAGGAGGTGTGGACCTCGATCTGGTGTGCATCCATGGAAGGCTGACTACAATGTTGCAACCCCTACCTCTGGCATCCATTCAGTCTAGCCAGTCCCATGCTGATCATCTGTATGGCCAGAGCAAACTCTCTGCTGACTGCTTTCCAGCTACATTCTTCACTCAATGCTTCTCAGAGTTGAAGTTGTTTCTAGCTCCATGGGCAGGACCAGAGAACATAGCACAGGCATATATATGTCAAAGATGCCTGACTTTCCTCATTGGAAACCTCTAGAAAACCACACTGCCTATCAAGCAGAACCTGGGCCAGAATCCAGGTTGCTTCAATTCATCCCAAGTTCCTCTACTTCCCTGACTCTCCCATGAAGACAGCTGTTCAAATTTAACAGAGTAATAACAATAACAATTGGAAGAGAACGTCATGACCTTAACCTTGAGTCCATGGCAACCACTAATGAACTATGAGCCAATGGGAAAGATATCCTGATTTGAAGACAAGGAAGGCCAGAGGCATGGATTCCTAACTTTCTACTTATCCCCGGTGTCGGTTTTTGCACACAGTCTAGTGTGGGGGATGCCAACATCAAGGCTGTGCTAGGAGGTGCAATCTAAATTATTCCTCAAATAACACAGGACTAATAATAACAGGACGAAAGCAGACTAAGAGCGCATTGGGGAAAGCAGTTGGCAAGACCATACTTGCGGGCGATTATCTGTAAGATAAGGGGTTTTATTTCCTAACTCAAATCTTCGGTGTCTCTTTCAAGAAGTGGTATAACAGGACCAGGAGGATAAAGGCGTCCTTATTCCTGGCATTTTGCAAGTGTGACAAGTACTTTAACTGGTTCTTGAAATGACGCTTCCTTCCAAAGCACAAATTGTCGAGAAGAATTTGCAGACCTGTTCCCTTTTAGGTTACTAAGATCACCATCTAAAAAGGTCATTCTCTCATTTTTCCCATTCATCCCACAAGTATTTATTAGGGTCCTACCCTACCGCATGCAGGTCAAAGTGCCTGGCTACAAACATGAGAATGAAATGATGAACAAGGCAGATATGGCCTCTGCAGACGGGAGCCCCCACCTGAAGAAGGGCCAACGGTACACAGAGAAACGGGGGGGGGGAGGAGGGAGCTCTCCAGCACAAGCGATGAAAGTGTGTTTAAGCTCGCTGACACCTGCAGCCAGAACAAGAAACAGTGCTCTTGGTGAACATTATCTTTGTTCTAATAGGAAAATATTTTAATTGTCCCAAGGTGACTAGCAACTTCTTGTCCCTATCTTCAAAGTTTAGACAGAGGAAGAGGAAGAAAGGAAACAGGTCCACACCAGAAACAAAAGACCATACTCCAGTCACAGCACGACCCAAAAATGTTCCAACAGCCATAGGAGTTTGGGGGTGCAAACATTCCCATAGAAAACTATGTCCCTAGGTCAGACTCCTCTGCCCCCAGAGTCCACAGTGGCAGCTGCTATAATAGCAGCTTTGAATAAATGCTGCTTGGAGAAATGAGAGTCTGAGATGTTTTCCTGCTCGCTCGGGGGAGACAGTCTGATGAGAGGAGGCAGCAATTGAAGCCAAACAGGGTCAGGCAGGGTCGTGAGGTTGGAGAGACACAGCTGAACTCCCTCACACATGCCTTCACTGTCCATTGCCCACTCTGCCCTCAGAAACACTCACAAACATTCAGGAGGAATGGGCCTCCCACAGTATGTGGGATGGGACTCGGGTCATTCGTATCAGTGAAGAAAGCAATGTTTGCCTGAAGGGATGGCTCAGCCATTAAGAGCACTGGCTGCTCTTCCAGAGGACACAGGTACAATTCTCAGCACCGACAATCATCAGAAACTCCAGTCACATGAGATTTGAAGTCCTCTTCTGGCCTCTGTCAGCACCTAGCATACACGTGGTGTCAGACATATATGCAGGCAAAACACGCATACACTTACAATAAAATAATAATAAAATTTAAGAAGAGACAGCAATGTCAGGAAACTGCACGAGATAGGAATAGTTTAGTGTAAGAAATGGTAACTTCTCCAGCAGGAGCATGGTAGGTCAATTTCTGACCAGAAACTAACAAAGCTTCAAGGAAAGTGGCATTTTCCAGGTGCTGGACTCACAGCTAAGAATTTATGTGATTCTCCTGGCACACACCTTTACTCCCAGCTCTCAGGAGGCAGAGGTAGGTGGATCTCTGTGAGTTTAAGGCCAGCATGGTCTACAAAGTGAGTTCCAGAACAGTCAGTGTTACACAGTAAAACCCTGTCTCAAAACACCGAATTAAAAAAAAGGAAAAGAAAGAATGAAAAAAAAAGAAAAGAAAAAAAGTATTTATGAGGCTCACTTTATTAAAATTATCATTTTTCAGAGATTGACTATGAAATGATTGCTTATATCAAATCCTGTTTTCTTTCTGATCCCACCATGAAATTTCTTGTGCCTGCAGACATACCTAAAAGGGTTAAATAACCAAATTACTATAAAAGGAATGTTGGAGGCAGAGATGGCTCACTGGGTAATGGCACTTGCTGCAAGGCTGAAGACATGAGTTTTATCCCTGAGACCCAGACAGAGGTTGTATGGGTTGGGCATATAACTCTGTTAGAGTGCTTGCTTAGTGTAAGTGAGGCTGTAGTTCAGACAAATAATTCAGATTGCACTATCTCTACACAAAGGAAGAGTAATGTCATGTTTCAGCCTCACAGCCTCTTCTTTACATAAAGAAAGATTCCTTGTGATGGTTCAAACTACCAGGGTTGCTAGAACTATTTTTCTACTTTCTAGTTAAAAGATAGGTTTTCTTTTTTTATTATTATTATTAATAATAATAATATAATTTTCAAATGTTACATGTCGATCCCAGTTTCCTCTCCCTCCCTCCTACCCTCTTTCCCCCTTCACATGCACCCTGACCACCCTCCCCTCCCATGCCCCCACCCTCATTCAACATGTAGGGCTATGCTCTCCAGGTGGGGTCATGTAAATCTGTCAAGTCACTTGAAGTAGGGACTAGGATTTCTCTCCTGTCTCTAGATTAAGGGAGTATCCCTCCATGGGGGATGTGTCTGCAGGGTCCATTTGTGCACCAGGAATAGACCCTGTTTCTACTGTCTGGGGTCCCCCAGACTGCTCAGTCCTTCTATCTGAGACCCATATTCAGGGGGTCTGACTCAGTCCCATGCTGGATTCCCAGCTATCAGTCTGGGGGGACCATTAGCTCCCCCTTGTTCAGGTCAGCTGTCGTTGTGTGTTTCGGCAACCTGGTCTTGTCCCCTCTCTCTCTCTGCATCTGGATTCTAGTTCGACTCTGTTTAGTTATGGGTGTTTGCTTCTGTTTCCAACAAGTACTAGATGAGGGCTCCATGATGGTGGATAATTTAGTTGATGATCTCACTATCAGGGAAGGGCATTTATGGTAGCCTTTCCATGGTTGCTCAAATTATTAGTTGGAGTCAGTCTTGTAGGTCTCTAGACCTTTCTTTAGGTTCAGTTTTCCCTTCAAACCAATAATGGCTCCCTCTTTTATGTTCTCTCTCTCTCTCTCTCTCTCTCTCTCTCTCTCTCTCTCTCTCCCTCCCTCCCTCCCTCCCTCCCTCCCTCCCTCCCTCTCTCTCTCTCTCTCTCTCTCTCTCTCTCTCTCTCTCTCTCTCTCTCTCTCTTCTGTCTTCTATTCCTACCCAGCCTCAATCTTCCTAGTACCATGTGCTTTCCTCTCCTCCCCTTCTCTTTCTCCTAGTTCTCTCTCCATTCACTGCCCCCACCCACTTCCCATGTGCTCTGGGGGACTTGTTCCTTCCCTCTTTTTTGAGGGACCATATATGAATCTCTTAGAATACACCTTGTATCCTAGTTAGGTTTTCTAAATAGTATTTTAATGACAAATATTTCCATACTTCCTCTGTGTGTGTGTGTGTGTGTGTGTGTGTGTGTGTGTGTGTGTGTGTGTGTGTGTGTGTACTCATGCATGCCTGCCTCCCTTTCTCTCTCTCCCTCTCCTCCCCAGATTGATAAATAACTTTTAAATTTCTTATTTCGGTTGTTGCTTTAGGAGAGTTGTTTGGTGGTTCTGTTTGTTTGCTTGTTTCCTTTTGGAGACAGGGTTTTACAAAGCCCAGGCTGGCCCCCAAACTCACTATGTAGCAGAGAGTTAAGGATAAATCATCATGAAGTCCTGATCCTCCTACCTCTACCTCCAAGGTGCTGGAATCACAGGTGTGCAGCATGGTGCCCAGCTGGCATGCAGTTTTCAAGGGTTAGTTTCTTTTTTATTAGTGCTGTCTCCAGCAACAACAAATGAGGTCTTTTAAAAACTTAATTACCTAATCAAGCATCTGAATCTATAAATAGAAATGATGTACTGTGTTCAGATCAGCTATAATAAGGTAACCATTGAAAAGAAATAAATGTGAAGAGAGGGTTCAATGGATGAAAACACTTGCTTCGTGAGTATGAGGACCAAAGTTCAGATCCCAACATCCGTGTAAAAAACAAAAAGAAAAAAAGCAACTGCAATGGTTGGAGAGATGGCTCCTTGGTTTCTAGCATTTGCTGCTCTTGCAGAGGACCTGGGTTGCATTCCCAGCACATATGTGATGGCTCACAAGCACCCATACTCCATTTCCAGGGGATCCATTGTCTTCTTCTCGTCTCTGGGGGCACCTGTTGCACATGTAGTACCCACACATACATATATGTACATGTGTAAATACATACAGGCAAAGCAGTCATACAAATAAAATGAAGTAAGTAAACCCTTAAAAATTAAAGAAAAAAAAAACATAAGTGTGACTTTGTATATGCCCATGATCCCAACACTGTGGTAGAGACAGAAGGATCATGGGGGATTGCTGGCTGGCAAGGGGCTCCAGAGTCAGTGAAGGACCCCTGGTCTCAAGGGAGTAAAATGGAGAGCAATACAGCAGGACACCCAACATCCTCGTCTGACCTCCATAAAGATCACATACACATGTGCATACACCATACACAAACATGTGCCACATATACTAGAGCACACACACACACAAGAAATAAGTGTGTGTGTGTGTGTGTGTGTGTATGCAGGCGCGCACATAGTAAGTAAATGTCCTTATAAGAAAGCTATGAGAAGACTCAGAGATAATCAGAGCAAAGAAGGCTAAATGACTAAGGCAGATACTGCAATGGTGCAAAAGCCAAGAGATGCTAAACGTGGCAGGAGCTAAGAATGAAGACAGGGTTCTTCCTAAGAGCCTTTATTTCAGACCTCTAGACTCCACAACCCTGAGAGTAAATGTCTGTTTTAAGCTATTCAGTTTGTGATAATTAGTTATGGCAGCCCTGGGAAAATCACACAGTATCATTAACTAAACAGTAAGATTGGAGAAAAACAGTATTCCCACAACCCATTCATCCTTAAAGTGAAATGCTGTCATAGCAAAGGCACACAGGACTGGCTCATCTCCCCCTAAAGAACACGAGCTTCATGCTTCCGTCTTCATGTTGTAAACCAGGACACCCACACATTCAGGAAGCATAGTGCCCCAGACCGCTTCAAGGTAACTGCAACAAGGAAAAGCCGTGTGCACAGATTGCACGCCTAATGGCCGGACCAGGAAGAAAGGGCACACTGTTCCCTAATCATTTGAAAAGCCCTCCCCTCATTGACGGCAAAGGAGTAATGAAAATGTTGCAATCATTATAATTCATTGGAAATCTGACAGGGGAGGGGAGCCCACATGTAAAAACACCTACAACACTGAGTCTTTCAACCTTTTCTGGCTTGTTTAACAATTCCAACCTGCCTGCCACGGTTCAATAAACCCTAAATGAAAAGCTTTGTGCACAAGTGGCCAACGCTGGCAAAATAATTTCTTCCACACACCCTATATCAGTTCTGTGTGTGTGTGCATCAAGCTTTGGGCAAGGAGTGTTAAACATGTGTTCTTTTCTTCACCAATATTTTGGTGGTCGCATCACAAAGGAAACAGTGCATCAACCACTACTGACACCTGGAGCTGAATTTTTCAATGGGCTTAGGCAGGCAGTCACCCTGACATCTTCAAAACATTACATAGAACAGAAAGGGGAGGAAAAAATCAACTGGAAATGCCAAGGATAAAATTTACCTCTTAGTCTAGTGAAGCTAAAACATCTTGGAGGCACTTACTGATTCAAGTGCAATGTTCTGCAAACATCTAAGCTGCGGTTCTTAGGGGGGTCTCGGGATTCCATCCCCTTTGAATAGTGTACCCACAAGAAAGCAAATGTATCTCAACATGCAAGTGTAATGTCCTCCCTCCCAGGCATTTAAATACATTCAGAAAATATGACCTGGGTCTGTTACTAGTGAACTATAGCATCCAGTGGCAATCTCCACACCTTGCACCCCGTGTTGACCTTGGGCTGCTGATTTTGGCTTCATGAACTCTCTCCTTTAAAGGTGTGGTACTGTAGTCTCAACAGTGCCTGAGGTCAGCAAGGTGACAGAAGTCACATGGGCCAGTGCAAGCTTTCTTACACCTTATCACAGCTCTGGATGGGGAAACTGGCTAAGAGCTGCTGTGGCAGAAAGAACTGTGTGCAGAAGCAGGTTACAGTGTGTATGGGGAAGGAGGAGAGGTAGACCAGATGTCAACACCAGGCAGTGTTCCTTAGGGTGGTATCTACCATGTGTTTGAGAGGGGGTCACTCACTGGCTACCTAGATTGGCTGGTTAAACCCCAAGATTCCTCCTGCTTCATCTCCCCAGTGCTAGGATTGCAAGCACCGTGTAAGCCTTTTATCCTGACAGGTCCCCTTGTTTACAATGGCAACTACTTTCACTGACAGAGCTATCTCAGCTCTGGGCCCTATATTTTAATAGTCACATCAGGATTACCCCTAAGCCATCAGAGAAAGAGGTACAGACAGAGAAACTGCTTAGTTCTGGGGGAGTCAGGCCTGGTTCCCAATGGCCCTACCCATGCTTAACCTGGACTTGTTCAGACTCTGCATTTAAGCACTGTGGTGCTGAAGGAGACCAAGTCCGGTGATGCAGCTAACACAGCTACAGGATACATTGGATCCTCTACTTTTCCTCCCTCCCTCTAGCTAAGTTACACTTAAGTGTAAACCTTGAGCAAGAGTCAGCCTCCAACACAAGGCACAAGGACTCCACCCCCACAGAGTTATTTGAAGAAGGTTTTTTTTTTTTTTTTTTTCCTTTTAAACATAAATAAATGCCTGTAGCTATTTCAGGACTGTTATGTTCTACTTTGGTATACACAGATATTAAGCCTGCAAGTTAAAACTGCTATTCCAAGATTGTTCCCTTCGGGACAAATAAATGGATTTTATGCCTTGTTACTAAGGATGCTACGGCTTTATTGTATGACTGAGTACAGCATACTGTTCTCTGGGTACTGTTAGAACATACTACTCCCAGCAGAGAACGAGGAGGCAAAGTCTCACCACACAGCCCTGTCAGCCACTGTGACCTGGGGACTGAAGTGTGAAGGTTCTAGCTAGCAGTTGCCCCTCGATGGTGGAAACAGACATGCTTTTGGCGCTTCAAGAACCCATGAGCTGTGGTTAGGGTCAACATCTAACATGTCTGCATAAGACATTTGCTTTTTTTTTTTTTTTTTTTTTTTTTTTGCTATGGTATTTTCTTCCCTGTTTTTCCTCCCTGAGCATCCAATACTATCTTTCTCCATCTTCTTTAAAGGGTCCTATAGAATGGGAAATCTGCTCATATTTGGACTAGACTTGGAAAAGGGGACAAGCCTATCTTAGTAGCCGTCCTGACAACTGTTAGAAAACAGACCAAGCAAGTCTCCAAAATATTTGTAAGTGAGAAACAGAGAACACACTCGGGAAATGGGATATGAAGACATCTCTCCATTTAGAAAATATCCTGTGTAGCAAATTTAATATTAAGATTGTATGAGTGAGAATTCTAACCTTTTTTAAACTGTGAAATAAAGCACTCATGAAACCCAAGACATGTAGCTCAAAAGTTATCACCAAAGGAAACACATATCCATCACCACAAGAAGAAGGGCTTGCTAGAACCTAGAACCACTTTTCTCCAAAGGGAAACTCTGCCATCCAGAGTTTTACCTAAGCATGCCCCTTTGGACACCATATTTTTGTTTGGGCTTTTTAAAATGCTATTTCAGTGGTTGGTGTTACCTTACATATAGCTTTGTTTTGCTCTGTGTTAGACTTGCGAATTTGGTGCCTACCTGCTGTTGTTGCTAATGATAATGTTCTACCATATGACCATGACCTAATGAACAGCTGAATCCCTAGGTTTTCATTCTCATGGATGGTATTACTATGACATTTCTTGAACATACCTTCTGAGTTTCTTTTTAACAGTGTTCTAAAGAGTGGAAGTTCTGTATCATTACCAAGCCCAAGGCAGTTGAAAAAACACATGTGCTTTGCAAATGCACATCAAAACCCCAGCTGCTTCCAGTCCTTGTCAAACTAGGTGGGTGAAACAGTCTCCCTGGGGTTTTCTCTCATCTCCCTGTGTTAAAAAATATACACTTAAGTCGGGTGGTGGTGGCACATGCCTTTAATCCCAGCACTTGGGAAGCAAAGGAAAGTGTATCTCTGTGAGTTCCAGGCCAGTCTGGTCTATAGAGTGAGTTCCAGAACAGTCTCCAAAGCAATACAGAGAAACCCTGTCTTGGACACACTTTTACTCAACAATGTTTACAAATACTGTTACTGTCTTACACAGCCAATATTGACTTCTATACTTCCCTCTGAGATAACTCTTCTCTTAAGTAACTACACTTCCACCCAATCTCTGATGGCAGTATTTTGCTGATAGAATGTTCCACTTTTGCCCTTCTGAAAACATCTTTCTCTCACCTGCAGACAGTGTGGGGTATATGTATTAGGCACAAAACTCTTGATTGGCATTTATTTTCATTCAACACATTAAAGATATCATTATTTCCCTGACTCCTGGAATTGTGATTCCTAGGAAAGAAATTTGTGCCCCTCCAATCTGGTTGCTATGGCTTATTGTACGACTGAGCACAGTGCACCAGTCTCTGGGCACTGCTGAAACACACTGCTCCTTGTATAGAACGAGGACAAGGTGTCACCACAGGGCCCTGGCAACTACTATGGCCACATAACCGACACTTCCTGTATCCCTGCAGCCTTGTTTTCATTTTCATCATTTTAAAATTGACATGACTAAGTGAGGATTTCTTTTGACTTATCCTTCATGGAGTTCACAGGGCATCTTGAGTTTAGATATGAAGTTCACACACCAACATGACACAACCCTCAGACATTACCTGATCTAACCTCCTGAGATGCCAACTGCATTTGAAAACCTTGCTTCATCTCAACTTTCCATCTTGTTCCTCTTCGTGTTTTCTTTTAACACATATCCTTTTTCCTCTTCTTCAGTGTGCTGATTTTCTCTTTGTATCGAATCTATTTTAGACAGTACCCCCTTAGCAAACTGTTTATTATGGTGACTGTAATTTGCAATTCTAGAATTTTCACTTGGTTCTCTTTTATGCTCCATATTGTCAATTCTTGTCTTTTCTAAAAATAGTAAACTCATTAATTTTAAAAGCTAAATCCATAATGCCAATTTCTGAAATTCCTAGTGCATTTTAAAATTAATTTTACTCATTTATTTTTATGCATGTAGGTATTCTGCTTGCATGCTTCTCTGTCCATCACATGTGTGCCTGGTACCTGCAGAGGCCAGAAAAGAGCATTGGTTTCCCCTAAGACTAGAGTTACAGACAGTTGTGAGCTGCTATGTGGGTACTGGGACTTGAACCCAGGTTCTTTGAAAAAGCATCCTGCTCTTGACCACTGAGCTATCCAGTCCTCTAACACATTCTCTATTACTAATGTTTCCCTGATTTTGCTGTTTTCTTTCCTCCTCGTTGTCTAACAGCCATTGTTTTTATAAAAATGCTCATAGAGCAATTTGAGAATTAGGATAACACTATATTCTTCTAGGAGTGATTTAATCTCATTCTGCCAAATACCTGTAGGATTGTTATAACTTCAGTTAGAACATTCTCCCTAACAGTGGCACCATAAGCCTTTTTCCTCCAAATACTCTGTTACATTCTACCTTGCTCTTTTAGTCATCTTGAGTAGAAAGGATCACCCAAATTAGCTGGTCCTCCAATACAAGAATCCAACTCCTGGCTTTGCATTCCATTATCACAAGCTATTCTTTCATTCTCTCAAACTCTTTCCATATATAATATTTTAACTTGTTCTTCTATTATAATTAGTTTAGCTGATAAGGCATACTATTCTCTAATTCCTTAAAAAATTTTTAACTATTTTGCAGTTTTAAAAAGGACTAAAATTAGTCTGGAGCGATAGTTCAGCCCTTAAGAGCACTAGCTGTTCTTCCAGAGGACCCAATTAAATTCCAACAACCAACATGGCAGCTAGGAGATCTGACTCTTCTGGCCTCTGCAGGCACTGCATGCATGTGGTGAACAGACATACACACAGACAAAACACTCATGCACATAAAATAAAAATAAAAAAGAAAGGCTAAGACATACTCAAAGAAGCCATCTTTAATTTTACCACTTTTTACCTTCATCACAGAAAACTCACCCTATAATTACTCCACTAGTTACCTTTCCTGTTTCTATGGCCAAATAGCTGACAAGGAGCAGCTTTGGAGAGAGGGTTTGTTTTTGGTTTATTATGCAAGGGTACAGTCCATGATGGGAGGAAGGTGAAGGATTTGGGAGTGTGAGGTGGCCAGTCACTTATATCAGCAGGAAGGAAGCACATTGCTTGTCCTCAGCCATCTTTTTCCTTTTGATTCAAGGCAGGATCCCAGCCCATAGCACAGTGTGGCCCACTGTCATGGCCATGGCTCCTCAGTGAAACCTTTTCGGAAGCATCTCCATCGACACACACCAGGTATGTTTCCATGGTGATTCTAAACCCCATCCAACTGATAATGGACATTGCCCATCACAATAGCCAAGCTTCTTGTGTATGTGTGGGTGGCTGCCTGGGACTGCTGGCTAGCCAGCCTCACAAACAGTGGCAAGCTCCTGGTTCAGGGAGAGACACTGTCTAAATGGGGTATGGTGCTGTGTGACAGAGGAGGACTTCAGAGGTTCTCCAGACTCTGCATGCAAGGGTATATGACGCCCCCCTTTACATACATACACACCACACACACACATACACACACACACACATACAAACACACACAGAAAGATATGACCCCCATACATACATACATACATACATACACCACACACACACACACACACAAAGAGATGACCCCCATACATACATACATACATACACCACACACACACACAGATGACCCACATACATACATACATACATACATACATACATACATACATACATACCACACACACCACACACACACACACAGAAAGATATGACCCCCATACATATATACATACACACACCACACACACACACACACACACACACACACACACACACACACACACAGAAAGATATGACCCCCATACATACATACATACACACACCACACACACACACACACACACACACAGATGACCCACATACATACATGCACACATACATACATGCATACACCACATACATACACATAGATTACCCACATACATACATACATACATACATACATACATACATACATACATACCACACACACCACACACACACACACAGAAAGATATGACCCCCATACATATATACATACACACACCACACACACACACACACACACACACACACACACACACAGAAAGATATGACCCCCATACATACATACATACACACACCACACACACACACACACACACACACACACAGATGACCCACATACATACATGCACACATACATACATGCATACACCACATACATACACATAGATTACCCACATACATACATACATACATCACACACACACAGATGACTCTCCTTACAGGCATACATACATACATGAATACACCACACACACACACACACACACACACACACACACACACACACACACAGAAAAAGAAAGTTCTGAAGAATTGTCAACTATTTTGTTTTCTTCACTGAGTAAGTTACAGCAGAGTACAAGGTTATACTTACCCACCTTTCAAGCACTTTCCATGAGCAGGAATTGTTTTTCAGGTTACTATAGCTTTTACCACTGTAAGCCCCTTATGAAAGACCTAACTGTTAAGGCTGGTACACTGAACACCCCTAACAAGCCCAGTTACATTCACAACAGTGTTCTGCTCGAAGATATACACCTTAGTGAACACCATAAAGTACATATACTTGTTACATTTTCTTCTTCTTATGAGAAATACAATAAAAGAAGTAAGTCATGCATTCTGATTTGTATCTTGTTAAACAAATTTACGTTATTAGGAATAATGCATTCTCTAAGGACCTCAACCAAATGATCTTTTCTTTTGAACCATCAATTTGTGTAAACCTTTACAAATGTACATTTTAATACATTTACCAAAATGAATACTAAAGAGGGCATGTGAGAAGAAATCACATTGATATTCATTAGAATGAAACAATGGCAAAGTATCAAACACAGAAAAATTCGGGAAGGGCCCATAATTTAACAGAAGAATGACAAATAGGATGCAAATAAGCTTCAAGAAAGAAAGAAACAATGGAGGCCAAAGGTCTGTGAAAACATCTTTAAAGCTAAGAAAAGAAACCAACCCAGACTCAAGAACAAGGTAAAGGACTGTGAAATGAAGAAAACACAGGCAGGGTTAGCAGCAGGGCCTTCTGAAGGACATACTTCAAGACAGCAAAGGCAAAGGAGAGCGGGTCTCAGTGGTGACCAGGAAAGGTAAGCAAGTGTGTTTGTACAACAAAAGCAAAGCTAACACTTGGCATTTCATATGTGTGTATTATATGGTATGTCTGAGGTTCTTTCTGTTGGTTTGTTGTGGTGTTAAACGGTCTGTGAGAAGGATAGGAAGCAACTGGAGCTATTCGTTCCTCAAGAGAGGAATCTAGTACTGGGTTTAAATTTAGACTCTAGAGTGCATGGTGCCAGCAGAGAATCAGAGCCTAATTTCTCCATCATTTAGGGAAACTAAGCACTGTAAGAAGCCCCAGGTCTTGGTGACTTAATGCGGCTTTCTTATTCCAGTCTAATGACCAGTTAGTTGGCAATAAGTTCTATTCTACACAGAGACAAAGACTCAGGTTCTTACTCTTGATATTCAATCTCTGACATTTTTGGATCTTTTGCATCCAGTGGCAGAAGGTAGATGGGGCATGGGCTGAGATTCAAGCACTCCCAAAGAGCCTTCCTGGGAAGCAACACATACCAGTTGAGTTGCTGCTGGACCCCAGTCACATGGTACACTAATAGCACGTGATTTCACCTTCGGTGGACACACACAAGAGAGTATGTGAAGACTACAACATTTAAGAAAGCAATTAGGAACTTCTATCGAAGTTTCCAAATCTACCAATAATAGAAAAAGAAAGACAACAAGAATAAGCCTGATGGACAGAGAGGCGAGAGGAATGTAGAATGGCAACACACGCCTTTAATCCCAGCCCTCAGGAGGCAGACATCTCTGAGTTTGAGGCCAGTCTGGTCTACATTGTGAGATCCAATCCAGCTAGAGCTACAGTGAGATTCTGTCTCATTAACGATGATGACAATGATGATTAAAATAATAATAGCACAATTACAAACTAATCTGTTTTTTAAACAAAGATTTATTACGAATGCAGTGTTCTTCCGCGTGCAGGGATACATGCACAAAGAGAGAACCCGATCTCATTATAGATGGTTGTGCATCACCATGTGGTTGCTAGGAATTGAACTCAAGACCTCTGGAAGAGCAGCCAGTGCTCTTAACCTCTGAGTTATCTCTACAGCCCACAAACTAATCTGTTAAACATCAGACTATAATGTATTTTAAAAGCTTCACAATAAAATTCAGCAATATCATATTTGTAAGAAACTCATGTAAAACATAAGACATGGGGGAAAAAACAACATTGTAAGAACCTAATAAGGTCCAACACTCACATTATTATTATCATTTTATAAGTAGATTTCACTCCCTCTGGCAAAAAAAAAAAAGAAGAAAGATAGATAGATAGATAGATAGATAGATAGATAGATAGATAGATAGATCATCTATGATTAAGATTTTAATAGAAAACTATCATTCCATCATGTATACATACAGCAATTAAAATAGCTTCAGGAAGTTAGGTGTGGCAGCATATTCGTGTAAGCCTAGCACATAGAAGCCTGAGGCAGAAGGGTCACATATCTAGGTCAGCCCTGTCTACATTGTGAGTTCCAGGCTTGCCTAAACTACAAGAAACCAAAAGTTCTGGCTATCTATGTATATAGCAAATTTTAATGAATATATTAAATGAAGAATTGAATCCTTTGTTAGGAGGAAGTTCTAAAACATGTTGAAGTAGAGAATATGTAGTGCATCAAATGTTTTGTCTTTACGGGCTTGCTTTCTGTTTTGGACACAACATTTCATTCACTCTACAGCCCTAGATGGCTAGGATCCCACTACATTCTCCAGACAAGTCATGAACTTGCAGCAATCATCCTGCCTCAGTCTCCTGAGTTCTAGGATTACAGGCCTGCGCCACATCTAACTTTAATATCACTTTCATGTACATATTCTCTAAACGTTATGTGTGGTAAGCCACAAAGTCTCAGTGGGTTTCCAAGAATAGATAGTATATAGACCATGTCCCTTAATCACAAAGCAATTAAAATATCAATAAAATAAAAATGAGCTTTAACATCCCATATGTTGCTAGAGGATTGTAAATCGTCACTAAACAACCTACTAGTCAAAGCAAAAGTTGGAAAGGAAATGTACACATCAGTAGGAATGAGCCAGACCCACTATAACATGGGTAAATCTGAAACACTGAACTTTATAAAAATTAATATAATTGGTGTCACTATTTTTCAAAAAAAACACCACACTTGTGCAACAGATTATAAATTCTTTTTATAAGACAAATGAAATGATAAACTTAAGATGGTAAAGAATGGTAAGAATGGGACAATAAAATCAGCAATGATCTGAAATTGAATGGTAGCGTCCCTGGTTTATAGGCAAGTTGCATGCACCAAATATAAGTTACATTATCATTCATACATCTTAATTAGTACTAACATGGGATGCACTGTCACCTACATCATGACCAGGTCAACTACGTATGTATGCTCCTTTACCAACTCATGTCACTGTTTATTTTATTAGCAGTACCGGGGACTAGATCTATCACTAAGTTACCCTCCCAGTACCCATGCACCATTTAAAAACTCCCCGTTGGTAAGAATGTGCTTCCCATTTTCTTCCCATTCACAGACTGGGAAAATACAGCAAATCCCAGAAGAGTCTAATGAGAAAGGTGGTTCAGATACCAAGGCATCTAGAACAGTGCTTCTCAACCTTCCTAATGCTGCCACCCCTTAATACAGTTCCTCATGCTGTGGTGAAACCCAAGTGGCCGACCACAAAAGTATTTTGTCACTACTTCATAACTGTAGTTTTGTTAGTTGTGAATCATAATGTAAACATCTGATATGCAGGGTATCTGGTATGGGACCCCTAGGAGGGGCCACGACCCACAGATTGAGAAACGCTATTCTAGATAATAGATCAGAACAACTATGAAGTCCCTGTGCAGCTTTCCAAATGAAATGCCACCAGTGAGAGAACAGATGTCTTCAGTGCATGCAAGGCAAATAAATAAAAACGCCACACTTCGAAACATAAAGAAAGATGGCAGATGCTAATGTGGGATGTCGCCACTTCTGATGGCTGGCAACCTGAAACCAATCTTTCCTATGGGAAGTTTTAAAATACAAGCAACATTTTCTAAGCAAACATTTTTGGAAAGCATTTTGTTTTATAAAGGGTTAGAGGGATAATGAAATTGGGAATTGAAGTTTTTATTAGAAAAATTGTAGTTGGGGTTTTATTATATACCCTTCCAGTCCAATTGCTACAGTTGGCTTAAGCAATTAACTAATACCAGCCCCAACTTCTCCTGCACTGGATTTGCTGATGAAAAAGCCAGGAAACAGTTTGTCTCCACTGGGAATATTTTGAAGAAAGGATTTGACGGGGGCTGAGACAAGGAGGATCTTAAAAAACAATATTTGCTAAACTAAAAACACATAGGCACACATGGGAGTTGTTTTACTTTCAACAAGTTCTGAAAGTAGGAACAAAATTGAGGAGAGTTAAAAGAATAATTTAACACTGATGTTTCGGGAATGTTGAAAGAGACCAGGCATTCAGACCTCATGTTGCTAAATTTGTTCATCTAAAACCTAAAAGGCATTTTCACGATGATGTTGCTGTTCCTCGGTGTTCTGCCTCCTCAGGCAGCTTATTTCCTGCTCAAAGTTATAATTTTGTATTCATAATACCATAATCATTTCCATGGCAACTTCCTGTGACGTCAGAGAGAAAACACTGCTGACTTCTCCCACAGCTCCCATCTCCCGGTTGAGCCTGCATGTTGATTTTATTCTTTCCAAAGTGCACCAGAGATTTACTATTCTTAGTGCTGAGGGTGGGGCCTTGAGCCAAAGCTCTCCATCCATCACCATTGGTGGGGGGAGGGGCGGAGGGGGTGTGATCAAGAAGCCAGGAAGAAGCCAGGATCCCAGTCAAATGTGCAAATGCCATGGACAGTCAACCTGGGTTCATATCCAGGCTCCAGCTGCCATGAGATACACAGTATCTAACGTTCTGAGGTCTGGTTTGCCCATCTTGAAAATGCAAAGGCATCCCATCAGGTCACCATGAGAATTAAAGAACACGATATACAACAGATGCACAGCACAGCACAGGACTAATATAAACTCAAAAGCAAAGATAGCAAGGGTCCACAGAACTTGGTTATCCCTGACCCCATGGATAGCATCTGTGTCTTCACGTTGCAAAGGCTGAGGGACCTACTTTGTGCAACACAGTATCCTTCATGCTGCAAAGATAGGAACAGTGTGAGTGCCTGGGCTCTAACAACGTTTCTTTACCCGATGCCTCAGCTCAGAGCTTTCTAACCTTGGCAGAGGTCTGGTTTCTGGCATGAGATCAACCTCGGTCCTTGCCCTCTCTATTTCTCTTGTGCCCACACACCCAGGCAAATAGAGTACACATTTAGCAACCTTAAACAGTAGGTCTCTGTGTGGACAAGAACTCAAGCGAGGCTGAGCAGTACTATTTCAGTGTTCCAACTCATCTGCAGTGCCTTCTAAAGAATAAATTAAAATGAATAAAAGTTCAGTTTCCAGCCTGTTTATAATTATTATTTGGGTTTAAAGCATAGTCACAATTGTCTGGGCCTCTAAAAGTACAATGGAAGTAAATATCTACCTTCAGAAACCGAAGTATCAGTTAATTCCAAGCCTGGATAACTGCCTGTTTCTACAAAAAAAAAAAAAAAAAAAAACACACAATAATAATTTAATCTACCAACATCATGAAGCACTTTACAGCAAAAGGGAAGCCTAACCCTTTGGAATTGCTTAGCTCTGCTATTGCCATCGGATCTTTAAACATTGCAACTAAAGTAAAGCTCAGGGAATTTACCACTAGAAATGTTTGGATAGTCTTCCATAAAAGGAACCTGAAATATTGACAACTGCACACTTTCTGAGCAAGAAGACAATAAAATAAATAAAAGGAAAATGAAGCATTTTGTATTTGGATAATAATGCATATTTCTCTTGAACTCTTTAGGGAGATGGTTCTTGGTGGGGGGGAAGGCATGAAATATCTGCTGAATAAATGATTGGTCTCCTCCTTCCCCCCTCCCTCCCTCCCTCCTTCCCTCCCTCCCTCCCTCCCTCCCAAAAACATGGTTTCACAGAATCTGAGTTAGCCTCAAGCCCACCAAGGACCAAGGATAGTCTTGAATGTCTGATCCCCCTGCCTCCATCCCTCAGTAAGTAGATGGAATTACAGGTCTGTGCTATCATTTCCCATATGTACCATGCATGCTACACAAGCATGCTCCAGCCCTCCAAGTTTTTGTTAGTTCTAGTGAAGAGACACACTCCTCTAACAGGCTCTTCTCCACGCCCAAGTGGCAGCAGAGGCACGTGGCTCCGTGAAGTCACACATCGGGGAAACATCCTGGGGAAGACCTTGGTACTAAACCACTAGGGTTTAAGAGTCTGAGGCATCAACAAGGTGTGTGACCTGGATTGGTGGCTTTTTGCCAAGTAGGAATTAATACTTCTTAGTCCACAGCTCAGTGGTGAAAAGAGGGTCGGTCCAGCATACTCTGAGCACACAGGAAGATTCAGAAAATTCCTTTTACTCTACTCACTTTAACTTCCTTCACCCTGACAGGCTGGGAGGCAAAGAGAGCATCACCATGGATGGTCAAAATTGCTGGGGAAAGGAAAACAAGCAAACCCCAGGAATTTCAGAAAAGAATTAGCCTCTGAAAGTGTAATACTATATCCCTTAACCCTTCCCCTGGGTTCCCTTACCATAGACTCAAAAGGCCTTAAGTACTGCAGGCTTCTTTTTTTAATTACTATTTTGTTTAGGTCTTGAGGTGCACATCTTCTTTTAATCAAACTAAATCAACAAAACTTCCAATGTGTATTTCATTAAATTGCATTTTCTGCCAAGGCTTTATCGCCAACAGCCCCTCCCCCCAATCAAAACAGCATACTTTTATGACCAAATAGCACAAAACCTCTTTCTTCCAGCAACCCCTAAACTCCCCGGAGTAAGTCAAGATTCCATTTCAGTCGCTAAAAGCCAAGGATAAAGTCAAGTGTTTAACCTTGACAATTAACGCTAGCTGCTTCCTCCTCAGGCATCAACTTCCTGTGACACATGGTCGTAGGAGTCACGCAAGGAGAGCCTCACCAATTGTTTCTTGTTTCGATCATTTGAACCAACTCTTTTAAATTAAGAAGTTGACTGGCTGACTGAAAAAGAAAAAAAAAACTTTACGAGTGATGGAGTGTCATCCTCCATGTCACTCACCCCACAGAGAACTAAGGCATCAGAGAAATCCTACACTAACATGGATGTTACCAGCAAAGGAATTACCTGATGTGACAGGGTAAGGCTGGAGACCAGGGAAACGGCTTCATTAAATGCACTATTTACGTTCCCCTAAGTCCAGTGTTTTAAATTTTTGACATTTGTTTTGAAAGCAGAGTCAGATCTCATACACAGTATTCCATTGGCAAGAGCAATAAAAACACTAATGCCAGTAAGTCTAGCTTTCCTACGGATGATTTTTGTGTGTCAGGGTATTAGAGGAACTATGAATCAGGTCAAAATTAACACCACATGCATGTCTTCAGAGAAGCAGAAACAGCCTGTGCGATTTCTATCAGGGAAACTAATTTATAGTTTTGTAATCCCATTGATAAGACAGTAATCAGCCTGGGAAATGCTCCCAAGCCACTGTCTCTCTTCTGTTAATAATTGAGTTAGGGAAAATAAGATGAAATCACTGAAAAATGCAGGCCAATTTCCAGGCATGTCAAACAGCCCCAAGCAAGCAGGCAGAGCACTGCCCACGGAGTGTCCTTCTTGGGTTACTTTTAAGACATTTGCTCTCATCAAAGTGTTGACAGACAGACACTCACCTTGTTGGGGAAAATCCTCCATGTATTTTCTTAACCAGACAGTCTGAGTGAGGCTGATAACATTAGCTTATCTAATTCATTTCTGTCTTTCCCTTTGTCAGAATTTACCAACACACCACACCAATAATGAATGAAAACATTTAAGAATATTTAAACAATTGCTTAACGGAGCCCACCATGGTGATGAACACCTTTAATCCCAGCTCTCAGAAGGCAGAAATAGGAGGATTGCTGCAAGTTCGAGGCCAGTCAGGTTTATATAATAAGTTCTTGGCCAGTCACAGCTATATAGTAAATCCCTCTCTCAAAACAACAACAAAAAAGAATTCCTTAGACACAACAGACACACACAAAACACATGGCCTTCCAAGAAAGCAGAGCTGAGTGGACTAAGTGACATCTGACATCACCTTGGCAGGATGCTCTCTGAAAAAAGAAGCCACAATCTGTTAGGGACATTTATGTTTCAGTTAGTGCTTAGAATTCGGGGCCTTTCACAGTTGCTTTTTCCTTCACTATACGAATAACATACTCATTTTCGTTTGTTCTGTTGAGACAGTCCTGCTATGTATATCAGAGTGGCCAAACCTTTGTGCTTCAGCTCTCTGGCTAGCTGAGATTACAAGCATTGCCACGACACCTAAGTCATATTTATCACTGGGGGCAGTGTCGTGGGTAGATGAGGAAGCCAGTCTCAGTTATCATGTCTCAGGAGACATCCACCTTGTTCTTGAGACTGTCCCTCACTGGGACTTTAGGTGAGGCTGGCTGGCCAGGGAACCCCCAGGATCTGCCTGTCTCTGCTTCCCCAAGCACACACCACACCAGGCTGTTTCCATGGGTTCTTGGAACGAACTCAAGTCTTCAAGCATGCGTAGCAAGTGCTTTATCATCTCTCCCCAGCTCCAGTTCCTATTTCTGAATGGATAACAAGTGATAAAGCTGGGAAACTCCCAAGTGCTGTAACATTTATGATTAAAAAAAAAAAAAAAAAAGCTTCCCCAGATTGAAAGCATCCAAGAATTTGCTAAACAGCAGCCCTGGAATATCAGTCTTCAACAAAGGACATTGGGAAGGGGAACATTAAGAGGAAACAACAAAACCTAAGTAACTTTCACTGCTCTAAACAGCAGGACTTCTGTACATTAGGAATGTTCTGTGTGCCGCATGAACCCCATCTAGGATCCATTGTCTTCATGCTCATCAGAATAGACCCTTGCCTCAGCCAAGGGTCTGATGATAATACCCTCAAAGGAATCACTTTATAGTAAGGATGTTGGAAAACATCCCAGGAAAGCTATATTACAGAGGACCTTGGAAGCATCAATGGTCCAACTTTTCAGGATACACAACAGAAGATACTCAAACTATGAGGGCCAGAAGAAGATCACATTCAGTACTTTTAGTTTACCAGTGGTGCATCAAGAACCAGGGAGTTTGGTTGAAGAATAAATAGATCTGCTAACTTCTAGATAGTATGCTATCCTTGAAACCAAATTCCCTTCATTTTTCAAACAAGTCTCAACAATGCACCAAGACCCTTGAGGATTAGACACCAGCCTCACAGTCAATAATAGCCTGGGGAGATTCCAGAAGTTTGCAATTCTGTCTGTAATATGTGGTCAGCTCCACAGTGGCTCTCTACATTCTTGATAGGCAGCCCACCAGGCTTTGGCTGCTGTCAGTTTTGCTGGGAAGATAAACCCAATGACAATGTGATAGCTGGGCCAGTAACAGCAATGGCTCTTGGAAGACACTTGGCCAAAAGCTCCCTTTCATCTTAACTCCCAGTCTCCTAGGTCAGAAAGAGCTAAGCCTCAGCAGAGGACAAGAGACTGTTTATACAGGTGCCACTTTCCAGAGGCAAACCGCGCCCTCCACAGAGCTGGCGTCACATCAGAAGCCTGGTGAAGCCTTAGGGAGCCCTGATTGGGTGGGTGGATCCTGCCCCAAAGATGGGCACCAGGCCTGGGGAAAGAAATTAAAACCAGAGACTTGTCTTGGAATCTTCCAGGTTTTCCTATCTGTAGGTAAGACCTTATGCAGGAAGCAGGATGAAACAGAAAAAAAGGGTAGGAACAAAGGAAGGAAGGAAGGAAGGAAGGAAGGAAGGAAGGAAGGAAGGAAGGAAGGAAGGAAGGAGGGAGGGAGGGAGGGAGGGAGGGAGGGAGGGAGGGAGGGAGGGAGGGAGGGAGGGAGGGAGGAAGGGAGGGAGGGAAGGAGGGAAGGAAGGAAGGCATTTAGAAGTGTAAAGACCCAGCCCAGAGTTTCCAACTTAAGGCTTTGAATTTTGGGTTTTTGTTTCCATTAAAAAGAAAGTACATTCCTTTGCTAAGAGCCTTTCTCTCCCTCCCCACCAACTGGCTGACCCTAAGTAACAGCAGTTTCCTTCCAGAGTTTAAATGACCTCTGGCCTTCCACCCACTTTATCTTCTACAGGAATTTCATTCATCCTTTTGTTACCCACTAAACCCCCATTGTGCCCTTGGTTTCCCTTACTTTCACTCATATGCCCGAAAGAAACTCCACATCAGCAAAGGAAACAGTGTTGGGGGGGGGGGGCAGTAAGCTCATACTATAATTATCCTTTCTTGAAGATAAAACAGGAAAGTATCTTGGAAACAGAGAGGAGTGGGTGGGAGGACAGTAGGCCAAATACTTCTGTCCTAATGATTTACTATACAACTATGTTCATTTCTAATTGTTAGGAACATAACCTACAGGGCCAACAATTACAACTGGTCATATTAATTACACCCATTCTATCCTGGCATCCTAAAGGCAAGAGATGGCACCAAACACATATCCTAAAACCCCCTTGGGACTCCTAATCTCTCACACCACCTCCTCTCTCTTTCATTTAGGTCCAGCTCCTAGAAACCTACACACTAGTCAATGCAAGACCTTTGCAATTTAAAAAAAAATGACCAGAACTCATTCGTAACTATTCAGAAGCCATTACTCATTCATAAAAATGTCCCACTCCCTCCTTCTCTGTCTCTAGCTAGCTGTCATCTATCACCCATCATCTATCTTCTATCTATCATCTATCTGTCATCTATCTAGTTTCTATCATCTACCTCTCTAGCATCTATCACCTATCTATCATCTGTCTGTCTATCTATCATCTGTCTATCTATCTATCTATCTATCTATCTATCTATCTATCTATCTATCTATCTATGAAGGACAGAGAACACGCTTGGGTGACCTTCCTCAGGCACCCTCACGCTTTCTTTTCCCTCTTATTGGTTTGTGATTTGCCAAGTAAGCTAAGCTTGCTGGAGAGATCTAAGGACCTGCCAGTTACAAGTGCAAACTTTCATTAGGACATCACTGTGGAAGAAAAATATGAAGAGAATTAAAAATAAAAAGGAATATGGAAAACGATGAGGAAAAATTAAACAGCATAAAAAATAAGGGGTGTGTTGTAGGGAAAGGGTGTGGTCTTTGTCCTGGTCATCTCTGGAACAAGGACTTTCATTCAGGATGCTTTTCCTCAGCATGCATCCTGTTTCCTCTGAAGTCTTGTCAACAACCCCAATTCTCCTCCTGAAACTCCCAGTCTGCATCAGGAATAACCCAGCCTCATAATCAAAGAGTCACTCATCCACTTTCCCCACATGCGGAATACACCACATGAGGTAAGAATATCTAGATTGTACGATAGCATCCTCAAGGTGGAATTTAGTCCATTTAACCAAATTTATATTTGGTTAAAACATAAAATTAACATAAAATTATCAGTTCATACCCTAGTTCCAATGTACTGTGAAGATATACAAGCTCCTTTGCTTATGAGAGGAGACCATAAGAACCATAATAACACAGCATGCTAGAGCTGGAGCAAGTCATGGTACACAGTGAACATGAACTGTTTTCCTGCCCACAGCTACCTCTCTGCTATGACAGGTCCCATCTTGCCTTCGCCCTCACTGGCACTTCTCTGGTAGGTTTGTATCTCCCTACATTCTCCCATCAATTCTCTTTCCCTCCTACTCACCTTTGTTTCCTTTATTTATTTCATTTTCTTACCACAAAGGATCATTTACCATTGTAACTAAACCTTACCTCCTGATTCATGGCAAGACAAAACAGTTTATGATTGCGCTAGATTATTTTTTTCAACCTATGACTATGTCTAAAATGATGCAGTACTTGGAATAAGCCCAATTTTCCAAATTACAGTGAAATATCAAAAAGACTGCTATTTAGAAAAGAGTTAACATCTCTTTTAAAACTAAAGCAATTCTGAAGTAGAACTACATTGACTTCATATGATTTTCTTTTCAAAATAAAATCCATAATTTTACATGATTGTTGTGTGTGTGTGTGTGTGTGTGTGTGTGTGTGTGTGTGTGCATTTCCTCAAGATAAAATTACTTAAGCTGGTCATGATGAGTGGGATGGAATAGTTAACTGTCAACACCCACCCCATCCCCTACAGAACCTACAGTCACAGGCATGCCTATGATAGACTATCTTGATTATATTCATTGATATGGAAAGACCCATTTTAACTATGAAAGGGACAATTCCCTGAACAGGGGTTCCTGGACCCTGTTAAATGGGGGAACCAGACTAAACATTAGTATAGTAGTTTATATCCACTGCTCTCGGTTTCCTAGGTGTGGATACAAGGTGAGCATCCACTTCAAGTTCCTGCAGCTTTAACTTCCTCCTCACGGTGGACAATACCTTCAAAAATAACCCTTTCCCCCTTAAGTAGCTTTTGTCATGATATTTTATCACTGAACAATGAAAAAAAAATAAGGCAGTGCTGTCTGCAGGTCTGCACACTAAACAAACAGATCTAAAGAGAACAAGTTGGGTTGGGAAGACAATGCAAAAGAAACCCACCAACAGTTATAGGTTATATTGGCAAGTTTTATGGCATCTGAAAAGAAGAAGCTTTAATTGCAATTTTAGTTCCATAAAATCCAGCTGTGGGGCATTTTCTTAATTAGTAATCAATGGGGGAGGGCCCAGCCCATTGTGGGTGGTGCCATCCCTGGGTTGGTGGTCCTGGGTTCTATAAGAAAGCAGGGTGATCAAGTCACGATGAGCAAGCCAGTAACCAGCACCCCTCCATGGCCTCTGCATCAGCCCGCCCCTGCCTCCAGGTTTCTGCTCTGTGTAAGTTCCTTCCCTGACTTCCTTTGATAGTGAACGATGCTGTGGAAGTGTATAAACCCTTTCCTCCCCAAGTTGCTTTGGTCATGGCATTTCATCAGAGCAACAGTCACCCTACCTAAGACACATGTCCTTGAACCTAAAACCCTGTGAAAATTTCCAACTGTCCCGGGACAGTAGAACTCAGTTTTTCAAGCCATTCACCAGAAGAATTAAACCAAACAACATCCAGTTGCCTTCTCAAGGGAGACTTCGGATGAAGGTTTGTCACATCAGCACAGTGGTGTGACAGTTTAAGCATAAAACTCTTACGATTCAAGTCAAGGTCTTTGCTCTAGAGATGTTTCTCATAATTAAAGGTCAAGATAAAAATCATGTATGCACTCCTGTGGTTTCTAAGTACTCTAAATTCTATCTCGTCTTGTGCCAGGGAAATCTGCCACAGGCCAGCCAAACTTGAATCTTGCTGGCCTCATCCAAAGGCCCCATCTCGGTTGATGCTACTCCTGACTCTGTCACACAGAGGGGCCTTTTCAGTGTGATATTACTACGTGTTTTATGCCTTACAAACAAGAATATAAGAAAAGCTGGTAATTGACATTCATTCTTAACACTGTAAGATAGTAAAGTTAAGCATTTTGTTCAGCAGGCTCTTTGTGGTCCTCAATGATGGAGGATGTCTTTCTGTACATGTTTCTCTTTTTAGCTGACAAATAAAACACTGTTTGGCCAACAGAGACAGGATGATAGGCGGGACTAGGAGTCAAGGAGAATTCTGGGAAAGGTAGGCAGAGAGAGAGAGAGACCACAAAGAGATACCATGTAGAGACCAGGAAGATAGGAGGCACCAGTCATTCTCTGGTAAGATAAGGCCATGTATAAATACATAGATTAGTAGTTATGGGTTAATAATTAAGACAGGGCTAGCTAATAAGACAACAGCTTTATAAAGTCTGTGTGTGCTTATTTGGGGCTGAAGCCTCAGTGGGGCCTGGTGGGACAAGAAACTCCAGCAACATCTCAATACAAGAAACGAGTTTAGAATGTAAAATATGCCTCATTCGTCGACCCATGACAGACAAGCCTCACCATGGGGAGGCAGGACTGGGCTAGCACTCGACCTGACCTGGAGTAAGTGCAAGTGGAGGAAGAGCATGCTGGCCTTGGAAGAAAGCAGGAGGCCAGAGGCTCAACAGCAGAGAACTGGTCCATCCAAACTGTCACTACCAAGGGTGTGTGTTTTCAGATCTGAGCATGTTGGCACACCCCTATGATTCCAGCACTCAGCAGGAAGGATCAGATGTTCTGTTCAAGGCCAGCCCTGGCTTCAAGAGAAGGAGGTGGGGGGACATGAAAGAAAAAAGGAAGGGTGTGGAGGGACTGGCTTTTATTTTATACTTGTTTTTCATTCCCACATGTGAGAGCAAGCCATACTTTCTGGGTCTGGTTTGTTTATTATGTTGTCCTCCAGTTCATCCATTTCCCTGAACATGTCAGGATTTCACTACTCCTCTTTCTGGCTGGATGGCGTGTCTGGGATTTCCCATGAGCCTGCTCCCGTGACAAAGAAGTTTTCAGTGTTTTGACACACTTTCCAAAATGCAAGCTAACAATGTCCCATGTAATTGAAATCAAACACTCCAAAACAGAATATTTCCTTACAACGTGGCATTACCCAATCCCAAGGAATGCATCTAGTCTTCTCAAATGTGCAAGCTTGCAAAGCAGCTACTTGGCTGTTTTGCTTGCAGGCTAGTCTCATTCCTCCCAGCCCATCCCAGCATTGCTGCTAGTTAAATAAAGCATTAAGCCAGGGTAGATTAGGAGGAAATGGGAGCAGAGATGCTTTGGGTTGAAAATAAAGTTTTAAATGGAAGGGGTATTTTTCACCAGGTCTAAGAAACATATAATAAGGGCAAGAAACAGCTGGTAAAGTTAAGGAAAGTCAATAGCATAAGGCCTAAGGCACTGGCTTGCAATTCAAGGGTAATTAAAAGGAAAACTGGGGACAGAAAGCTGGGGTTTGAAGGATAGGGGAAGAGGCTACGGGGCTCTGGACAGCATTAGGTACTGTCTGACAGGAATGTGGAGCTCAGAACGAGCATTCCAGGCCCCACTTGAAGGTGTGCACCTTTAATCACAGCACTCTGAAGGCAGAGGCAGGAGGATCTCTATGAGTTCTAGGTTAGTTCTGTCTACAAAGTGAGTTCTAGGCCAGCCAGAGTTACATGGTGAGATCCCATTTCAAAAGAAAAAGAAAATGGGGGGGGATATTTTTTTTGAAAGAAGGAAAATATTTTCCAGTATTAGTGATGAAAGTCACTGGGTCTCTTCAATGTCCCTGAAGCTCCGAACCATTGCCACATGACCAATTCTCCACACTGAAGTCCTGGCAAAAGCATGAACTCACTGAACTTGGAAAGAACGAAAGCAGACAGAATCTAGTACAGAATCAAGTTCCACAGCCTTACATATGTGTATGTGGGTATAAGATGAGATTTAGTTATACACACAAATGCATGTATAATATCTGCCTCCAGAAAGAATCAAAACACACAGCCTGATATAAACCTACTTTTCCCTGGATAGAGTGAAAGGGTGATTGGATTCAGCCACTCCCACCACCCCAGGGAAGTCTGCAGAACATGAACCAAAAGAGGCAGCAGCACCCACAATCCCAGTCAGCAAAGAAGCGTGTGTGCACTGCTTGCTCACCCAGTTTGGGTCATGAAGAACCGTTTCTGCAAAAAGAACAAATAAGAAGCGCACTCGCTGTTTACAAGCTGGTTAAAACACTGAGCTGCATTTGCTCAGGAAGTAGTACTGGGCTGGACACATGCAGAAATCAGTTCATTAATTAATGGAAAGAAATGCTGAAAGCAAAAAACCATTAAGTAAAAGTAATCTACAAGTAAACTTCCCTTTAGGTGAATAGGTCTTAACTACCCTTTCAAGGTCCCAGTACAATACTGAGAAATTATACTTTTAGCCTGGGGCGCACGCCTTTAATCCCAGCACTCAGGAGGCAGAGGCAGACGGATCTCTGTGAGTTTGAGGCCAGCTAGTCTACAAAGCTAGTTCCAGGGCAGGCTCCAAAGCTAGAGAAACCCTGTCTTGAAAAACCAGAGAGGGGAGAGAGAGAGAGAGAGAGAGAGAGAGAGAGAGAGAGAGAGAGAGAGAGAGAGAGAGAGAGAGAGAGAGAGAGAGAGAGAGACAGACCCAACCCTCCAAAACAGTGGTTTTCCACCTCCCTAATGCTCTGACCCTTTAGTACAGTTCATGTTGTGAAGACCCTGGAGCATAAAATAATTTTCGTTGCTACTTCCTAAGTGTAATTTTACTACTGTTAGGAATCATAATATAAATTATCCGATGAGCAGGATATCTGATATGCAACCCTCCCAACTCACAGATTGGGAAGCTCTGCTCTAAAACAGCTCTAGGAAAGGCAGCCCGATCCCTCCAGTCCAGTGACCACCAAATCCTTCCAAGAAACCTCCATGTGGCAACTGCTTAATAACCCTTCCTAGCCTGGCTGGGAATTCATGGTTAAGTTTAGCAATCCCATTTCTCGACTGGTCAAAACTAGGAGCCCAACAGTAAAAGAGGCAGCACGAGACAATCAGACCTCCACAAAGATCAGAAAAAGAAACAAACTCTGGTCCTACCTGCCACACTACAGTACTGAACCTATATATGGCAATCACAACTTGTCAAGAGAGGGCTGGTTTATGCCGCCCTTGTGGTCCTGCTCCAATCAATGCAGAAAATAACAGGTTGATTTCGGAAAATATTCAACAAGAATTACCAAAAAAATTTAAAGGGTTCTGGTATTTGACATAATAGACTCCAGCTAGCTAAATGTACACCCGAGAGAAGCCCACTATTGCCTAACCAAGGTCCGAATAAAGGAATCATTAATTCATTTTTGTTTTGCCAACAAAAAGAAACGATTTCAAAGGACCAAAAATTATCTACTAAGAAAACTCATTTCCTTCCTCCGAAATCTCTAACCAAATATTTGAGGGATGGTGCAGAAGGGGCAGCTCGTGTTTGTTCTTCTCTCTCTAGTGTTTTCCGTTTCCTTCAGGCCTGTTTGCAGGCTGGGGGCCAGCAGACAGCTGCTCTCGTAGCTCAGAACTGTGTATTCGTGTGTTCCTGCTGCTAACGCCAGCACTTTGTGTTCAAAAGGAGGGAACATCTCTTCAGTCGCAGCCCCCTCTCACTGAGCCATCGTCAGAGTCAAATATTGACTTGTTGCTCTGTATAAAATAACCGTATCCACTCACACACCACACTTTTTACACCTAGGTCCTCTGGCTTTGTCTATCACAGACCGGAATGACACTCTCAGACAGAAAGGTCCTTTATCGACAACCACATTCCAGGCAATTAATTCAAACTAGCACGTGGTCATCTAAGTTAGGAAAAAGACAGACGGGGAAAGAAAAAGAGGGGGAAAAGGGGAACTTTGTATTTCTGCCTCAAAGAAATTACTTCCAATAGGAGTGAATCATCTGCCTCTGGCGGGCCTCTTTTCTCACTGCCTATGTGTAACTCAGCAAAAATTAACTAATGCAGGAAATAGTTTTGTTATCTGCTGCAAGTGATTTAGGCTATTATAGAAGCCTAAATCACTTCCCCTTCTTCACTACAAACTTCATGGAGCTGGAAAAAACTCGCGTTGCCCATAGATAGCTGACTCTACACATGAACACGGATGGACTATAAATTTCATTTTAAATACGTGCCATTTCACTTGTTCTATGATTAAATATTTACATTAGCTTTCCTCAGTCAAAAGTGAATGAGCCAAATGAACTTCGTTTGATCCTCTCTCTACAGAATAAAATTTCATTTTTCTAATATTTCTGGAGAATGTGTTTTGGCAACAGTAAGGAGTGGGGCAGGTAGTAGCAGTGGGAAGGCAGGCTTTGTTCCAAAAGCAATTACTGTCTGCTTTTCAGATAGTAGAGTCATTCCCAGTACTGGAAGTTTCCCAGTAATTTGGGTACCCATCTGGGTTGTGGGGTCCAATCAGACAGGCTTTCACTCCCTCAGAATCTCCCATCAAACAGCTGACCTGCAACCTTTCTATGTGACCTTGGTGTGTCACAGAGCTGAAACACAAAACCTGTTAGTATTTACTGGTGGGTAAAGTGCACAGTAATTTGAAATGACGTGAAACTGCATTTAGAATCTTCAAGAGCAAAGTCACGAGCCAGGGAGATGCCTCAGTCGGTGAAGCCCTTTGTGTGTAAGCCTGAGGACCTGAGTGTGATCTCCAGAGACCACATTTCACAAAGCCAGGCCAGTGCTGGGAATCCCAGCACCCAGGAAGTTGAGATAAACAGATCCCTGGGCTTATGGCCAGTCTGCCTAGCTTCAGGCAAAAGGGACATACCCTGGTTCTGAAAATTAGGGGGGGGGGCTTGTCTCTGAACTGCACACACACACACACACACACACACACAGAGAGAGAGAGAGAGAGAGACAGAGACAGAGACAGAGAGAGACAGAGACAGAGACAGACAGAGACAGAGACAGAGACACAGAGACACAGAGAGACAGAGACTCCCAAACACACATGCATGTACTCCCAAACACACACATGCATCCACACACAAAAGCACAGTCTTTGAAAAAGTCTTCATTATTGTTAAAATTACTGAGACTGGAGGTCAGGCATAGGTTAAGTTAGCCTTAAAGGCAAGTTTGGCAGAAAACCAGTTCTGGGTCAGTTTAAGTGTTCAGTCTTTGAACACAGTGTGTGAAAGCAGCTAAAACACAAGTTATCGGTAATGGAGAAATGTCTGAAGTAGTTAATCAGAAACGAGGGTGCATACAGCACCTGGGGCTGAGACAGCAGCATTCCAGGCTCCCCAGCAAGCAAGGGTAACCCTCATAGCACTGCAGAGGGGCCAAGCATGAAACTAGGGGCCAGGCGACCATGATTTTATTCTTTTTGCCATTTTCCTTTGAAGTGGAAGGGTTCCCGATGTGCTCAGCCTCTGACAGCATTTCTAAACACAACTCTGAGAATCATTTGAACATACCAAAAAAAAAAAAAAAAGCATCATCCTTCCAACAAGCTGTGATAGACGATCCACCAGCTGAGTCCTCGTCCTGTGACATGGATTTGGAAAATGTTGAGACCTAATTTCCACCAAAATCAAGCTTGAAATTGTCCAACTTGCTGGGTTTGATTCTCATCAAAGACAAAGAATGTATAATTTCATACACAGCATAATCTGTCACATGGACAACAGTTTTGAAGAAAGTTAGAAAACATTCACACTGGCTAGGAAGATCCAGCCAAATGCATGCATCAGGTTAGAAGGCTTTCATGGCAGCATTTCACCGTAGCATGTATGTGTCACACTCCTTGTCACATACCATATAATCTACAATTAAAGAGAACATGCTTTATGCCTTGTAACACAAGAATACAGCTGTACAATACAAAAATGGCATAACTCCTCACCTTCTAGCCCTGAAATTTTGCTAAGAATTTTAAGATTCATTCTTCATGAAATATCTGAATCCTGCCATTCTAAATGCCTGTTGTTATTATAGGGAGCCAAAGTCACTACATGGTACACATAATGAACTGCTAAACTAAACTATAATCTTCCTACAGAAGCAAGTAAACAGACTGCACTCAAACCATAAAACACCCCCTCTAAAAGTAAACCTTCTCCCCTTATCCATCAGAAGAAAAGAAAAAAAAAACCCACAATCGTTTTCTTTTCCATTGTAGCATTACCATGGCTATTTGCTACATGATAACAATATATATTGAAGTCATCTGGTTATTTTAAGGTTGACCTGGTGGCAACCCTAAGGCAAAAGGACTCTACAACAGAGCACTCTCGGTATGGAGGTTATTATATTTTGAAATGATATATCAACAGTTGCTCTGTATACCTTGACAACTTCCTAACAGAAACTTAAGATAACCAAATTTAACTCCAAATTAGCAGCACTGTTAGGTAAGTACCATAAAATAATAACAAAGTCTGCTCCTATACAAGTGGAATGGTAACCTGAGGACAAATTTCAACCCGTTTACTGCTTCCCTTGTTAATCTTTCACCTTCTAAAATGTACTTTACAGTTAAAAGTGAGGGGGGAAAAAAAAGCCTGCATTAACGACTCCCAATTTTGTGACACTTTAACTTTCATGGAACATGTTTATTCCTTCCTCCAAGCCACACTTCTAATACTGGAGTTCAGCTGAGAACACAGTTCAGAAATGGAGACTTTTCAACTGTCTGACAAGGAAGCCGATAAATGCCAACATGAACAAACTCGATGTCCTCGGGCTAATCTGAGGGAGGTGCACTATGGCAGCCCCACGTGGCTTTCTTTCCCAAGGTAAGAGCCTTACAACATTCCAATACCCACTATTTTACCTCTGACTTCTCAAGTGGATCAGCCCACCTGGGCATTTCATCAAGGAGACCAATTTGACTGACAGGTGATGAAAGTCCACAGAGTGCCAGGACAGGGGTCACTGCGCATGACCAGTGAGGAAGACTGTTCTCACCACACGGAATTTCCAGGACAGGGGTCACTGCGCATGACCAGTGAGGAAGACTGTTCTCACCACACGGAATTTCCAGGACAGGGGTCACTGCGCATGACCAGTGAGGAAGAGTGTTCTCACCACACAGAATTGCCAGGACAGGGGTCACTGCACATGACCAGCGAGGAAGACAGACACACAAGCGGGAGCCACATTTCCCAACTGTACAGTACATTTAAGAGGTATGGAGAGTGTTCCAGGAAGTTTCGAGGAGGGGACAAGATGAAAGAAAGCAACCTGAAGACTTGACAGCTCTGAATGGGGGTTCAAGTACATCAGGGGCCCTCTAAACCAGTGACCAGGGCACATGGAGGAAAGAACAATACATGGGACCATTTTCTCAGTCCACAAACATCCTCTGATGCTCTAGATTCTACACACACACACACACACACACACACACACACACACACACACACACACACACTGGAAACAGGACTGGTGGTCACTGCTCTCATGGAACTCTTTCCAGCGGTGTAAAGAAAGAAAAGAAAGATCAATATAGAAAATCAGAAGTTAACATCAGTAAACATAAATGAAACAATGGAAGGATCCAATGAGTGGAGAGACTTCTCTAAGGATCGATCAATGGGAAGACAACTGGGGGTGGTGGGCAAAGATATCAGTCAAGTGGGCCGAGTGATCCAAAGAAAGAGAAGGGAGCGTATGCAAAGGCCCTGAGGCAGAACAGCTTGCTAAGCTCTGAGGACAGCCAGCTGCCAATGAAGCTGACACGTGTTTTCGATCAAGGACACCGTTAGCACTTGGTGCAAAGATAGTGCTTTTTCTGAAAGGGCTCTTGTTAGATACCCCAGGCTGGCCTCAAATGCAGGATCCTCTCGACCTCTCAAGTGAGGGATCACATGTGTGCACCTCTGCACCGGCCCAATAAAGTTCCCATTTAGCATCCTATCCAATAACATCACCTTGAAACGATCAAAGAAACCACCAATGATTTCTGCGCCTTCCTTGTGATGTCAGGAAGGAAGGAAGGAATGCCCCCGCTGAGAAAGGTCCTATATGTACTCAGCATAAATAATAAGAGTTTTGTTTTGAGTGTCAGAAAGAAGCCACTGGAGAGCTATAAACAGAGAACATGGTATATATTCTATGTCTACAGTACTCTGATCCAAGTTTTACCCTTACATGTACCCTCTGGCTGATACAGAGCCACAAGCTGTAAGCCCAGCTGTTCTGAAGGCTGAGAGGGGAGGACTGCAATTTTACATTTATCCTAGGCAGTAGATGAGCTAGGTAGAGAGACTGGGGATCCTTTGAAGAAAGTGCCATCGGGATTTCCCCTAATGTGACTTCACTGGCTGAAGCAGAGTTTTGAAAATCAAAGAGGAGACAGAAATGGAAAGTTGTAACCAGATTCTTAAGGGCCTAGGGAACCGGCCCACAGGTACGTACTCTCATGCCACAGAGAACACAGTACCAGTGAAGGGCTCCATGCTTCATACAGAATGACCTAAAAGGCCTGAAAGAGGAAACTGGCTGAAAGATGAGACCAGCTGCCACATCCCTGTGGGTAAGGAGAGCAAGGCTCTTGGATGATAACTTCCAAAGGCATGGCGAAAACAAGGGTGCTGGCTGGGTGTGGTGGCTCATGCCTCTTAATTCCAGCACTCAGGAGGCAGAGGCAGCTAGATCTCTGAGTTTGGGGCCTGGTCTACAGAGCGAGTTCCAGGACAGTTAGAGCTGTTGCACAGTAACTGTCTCAGAAAAAGAGCGGGGGAGGGGAGTTGCTAATGGCTGGGTGACCCTGAGCCTCCATACTGAGCAACAGAGGAAGGACAAGCCCAGACCAGAAGCAAAAGTAAATATCATGGGAAGAAGAAGATTTGAGAATCAAGGCCAAGTAACCAGCTTCACACACACTGGGTGTTAAGTGCTGGCCAACCTTCCAGGTAGGAAAGGCAGCTAGCCAAATGAAACTCGTGTTGAAGCCTAAGTTAGGACTGTAGGGGAGTGTCAGCAAGGCACTGGCCAGGAGTAGCAACTAACATCACAAGATTAAAATAAGACACAGCCAGGAAGGAGACTGAAGAGGGAAAGCCTCAGGTAAAAGGCTGGGGATAGGAGGCAGGAGCGAGGCAGTTTCAAGAACGGTGGGCGCAGAGTCCAGGCTGAGAAGAAAGGCCAGGTTTCATGACTAAGAGCAGTCTGGCAACCGCTAACAGAGCCTAGTGGAAGTGAGTCAGTGGGAGGAAATGCAGATGCGGGCACAGGTTTGCCAGGGCTTGCTTCTGGAAAGAAAGAGGGAGAGGTGTGCAGCTTGAGAAAGCAAGCACAGCTAGCGGAAGGCTGTGTCTGTGTCTAAGAACGAGAGTTACTTACGAATGGGACACTTGGAGAGAAGTGCCCACTGCAAAGGGAGAGGCTAAAATTACAGGATGGCACAGGCTGCGAAGTAATGGGAAAAGCCAAGAGAAAGGCAGAGACCTTCCTCTGGCAGGCAGGAAAGCAACCCTCAGCTGAGCTATACATAGCCGCGTGCTTCCAAAATCACTTTTAGGAGAAACAATACTCTGACTAATGCCATTATTCTAGTCAAGTGTCGTGACACTGGGACAACCAACTGTTGACTCAGAGTTGTCTCTTTTGTTTCGTGTACTCAGCATGAATGAAGGAGGTGGGTGTGCGAGCAACTTTGGAGCGTGAATGAAGAACCTTCCAGACAACACAAACCATACTTTACATGAAAAGAGGGCAGATACTTTGCTTCTGAAATTAAGTTCAGCTCCCACTGGGCTTGTCTTCTATAATCACTTGCCATTTACAGTTCAGTTTCAACTCCATAAATCAAAATGATTCTGCTCTTCCTGGTAACTACATACATATCAAGTGCTTTTCCTGACCTCCGTAACAAAATCATTCCATAGCGGTGAAAAACAAAATGTGTAAAATGCAATAAATCTGGTGCAGCTTGATTTTTTTTTTTAAAGGGGAAACAAAAGAATACGAATTTGGTAATGAATGAGATCGCCATAGTCCATACTAACCTCATGTAACTACGCCCTTATCCCCAAGAGAAGATACACTAAGAAAGCAAACAGCAGCAGTGTCACTAGGCCAGTAGCATTTAAAATAATTCTCCACAATGATCTATCAATTTTATAAGTGACTGCTGTAGATAATGAAGACCTCCCTTTATAAATCCATTTAATACAGTATGCCAAAATTGCCTATGAGGTTAGTCTTTCAACAGTGACAAGCTAAACTGTCATCAGTCACCCCCTAAATCTAAATCTACATTGATGGGAGATGTTAGTTTCTTGTAGTGGTTAATGAATACAGTACTGTTGGCCAATAGGAAAGCAAGATAGGTGGGGCTAGGAGAGAAGGAGGAAAGAGGAAGAAGTAAAGAGGAGTCAAGATGGAGAGCCTGGAGAGAACAGAGGTCCCGGCCCTCTCTCCAGTAAGATGAGACCACGTGGAAATACTTAGATTAATAGAAATGGGTTAATATTTAAGACAGCTAGCCAATAAGAAACTAGTAACTAGCCAACAGAATTAATACCAAATACAGAGTCTCTGTGTGTTATTGGGGGCTGGTATGGCAGTGGGCCCAGGCCAGCAGGGAGAAACCTGCTCGTAACACTACATTGTACTATTTCAGTTTCCTAAATGCTCTTAAAAACACATTTCAGAGGGGGGAACTCTGATTAGAGTTCAGTTACCATCGGTGTGGTGGAACACATCTATAATACCAGACTCAGGAGCATGAAGCAGGAAGATATAGGATTTGAGACCAGCCTTAGCTATATAACAACTTCAAGGCTAGCCTGACCTATATAAGACAGTAACTAATATATATATATATTAGTTACTATATATATATAGTTAATCTAAACATGCATATATTATATATTAGCCATCTCTTTATATTATATCTAATACTATTTATGTGCATATAATATTAAATCTAATACATATATTAGAAATACATATTATTTCTAATTAGAAAATGAAAGACTGAGGATATGGCCCTGTGGTCGAGCACTTGCCTAGTATGTGAAAGACTCTGGGTTCAATGGCTAGCAATGTACAAGAGTGAGAAAGAGAAAGAAAAATAGAGATGGTGGGAAATAACACAAATCATTAAACTCTACCATCAATCAATAACCTCTTTCCAAAAACCTCAATTTCTAGGTACTAAAAAGCATTGAAATGACAAATGAAAAACAAAACACTATTTCCCATTTCATGTTGAAAAATGTTCCCCTTGAACAAACTATATCTGTCATCAGATATTTCATCTTTCCCTGATAGGTATATGGAAAAATGATTCGCAGAGACCATCCATAGACTACAGAAATATATGGTGTGGGCATCCTAACAGGTGTCAGGTGTTGAGCAGAATTTATGCCTGCAGCTTGTATTGGAGCCACAGCAACGTGTTCCTTTTAAAATCTGAATTGGCATTTTATATTCTGAAACATTTGGCCAGGGTGGCTTGGATCCCTGCATGTTCAGCAACATCCATGCACTATTTATTTTACTACACTGCCATATAGGGCTGAGATCACTCTCCTTGCTTCCGGTTCCACCCATGGGCTGGAAGCAACTTGGCCAGTAGACTCTAAACATCTCCAGCTACAGCATGTCTACACAGGCAAACCCAATGCTTGTCACAGGATTGCACAAAGTGAGGGGATGTTCACGGGGACATTGAAAAGAAGAGCACACACCATCCTGGGATATGTAAGCAGAATGCATGGCATCCCCAACAGCTTTGACTGTGGTAAGGGAAAAAGCAGAATCAGGAGTGAATAAAAGGACCGGCCCAGTCCTGGAGTCAGCATCACAGAAGCTTGAACTGAACTTCATTAAGAATCCTATCTCCTATAAAAGTTACATAATACAGGCCAGACAGGTGGCTCGGCAGGTGCTGCCAAGTGTGATGATTTGAGTTCCCGCATAGGAATAGAGGACCGAACTCCTGCAGTCATCTTTAGATCTGCACACATGCGCCGAGCCACCCACCCTCATGCACAAACCACACACACATACACATACACATACACAACACACTACACACACATACACACACACTAAAAGAAATTAATGTAGTATGTCTTTTTGAAGTTACACCACGTACTTGAGCTACTATCCTTTGTCAGTACTTACATCCCTATTCCACATTTTAAGCTGTAATTAGATCACCACTGAATATATAGTCTTAAGGATTAAAACTCTGCCCTAGGCTAGGATGTGAGCCCTGGGTTCTACCTCCAGCACTGGAGGGGAGAAGGGAAAAAAAAAAAAAGAGCCAGGCATGGTGGGGCCACTTTTAACACCCAACGCTCAGGAAGCAGAGGTAGGCGGATCCCTGAGTTCAAGATCAGGCTGGTCTACAGAGCTGAAGGGTAGCCAAGGCTGCACAGAAAACCTGTCTCAAAAAGCAAAACAACAAAATGAAACAACAACAAAAGAAAGTGCACTGGAAAATCCTTGTATAAAGAGATCTTCATCAAACGTAGATGTCCACACACACAGAGGTCAAGTGTGTGCTCGCACACTCATTTCCTATGACTGCTACACCAAACTTCACATCTTTACACAACACAGATTTATTAACTCAGAGTTTCAGAGGCCACATTCTGAAAGGGGTCCCTTTGAGCTAAACTCAAGATGCTGACAGGGATGCATTCTTTGCTTGAAGCTCTAGGGGAGAATTAATTTTCTCGACTTCTCCGGCATCTAAAGGCTGCACCACTCTGCCTGTGGCTCCTTCCTCTCTCTTCCACTACAGGTTCATCACACAACACTTTCCTAACCTAGTCTTCATTCACTTTGTTTCATTCACTTTGAAACAATCCTGTGATTACCCAGGACCCCTAAGCCATCCTGGCTCCTCACAAGGTCAGCCGATGAGCACTTTACCACGTAACCAGCCACTTGTACACACATTCTTCATGCTCGCACGCAAGTTATTTAGAGTTCACTGTCTAGTTCAGGAATTCTAGACTGATTCTGATGAATATTTCTACAGATGCCTTTGGCACTATAGTGTTGTGTTTGTTTTTAACACATCCTTAAAAGAAAAAATTCTAGATGTTTCCAAGGGTGCAAACCAGAAATAACTCAACCTAGTTTTAAGAACCACAATGGCCCCCACTCACACACTGGAACGTTCAGTCTTTAATGGTCCAGAGTTATAATTTACACAGCTACAAGCAAGCTGACATATATGGCTACTTGTTTTTAAGAATGAGGTTTGTTTTGTTTGTTTTTTTTTTCCCCAGACTTTAAGGTCTCCATTTGGTTAAGCGAAGATATCTGAACTCTGTCACTGCTTCCCAATAACATAAATTGTAATACTTTCATTCCAACCTCACTGTAGGAAACTAAGCACATATTTGTAATTTTCCTTCGATTTCTGTTTATAGAAGAGATTTACATAGAATGATTGCATTAACAAAATTAAGTTGTTTGGTGCTGGGGAAATGACTCAGCAGGTAAGAACACTGACTACTCTTGGGCAGACATAGATTTGGCTCCCAACACCCACATGGTGGCTCACAATCATCTGTACTCCTGTTCCAAGGGACATAATGCCCTTTTCTGTTTTCAGTGCACACCAGGAATGTATGTGATATATACACATATGTACTGGGAATGCGTTTCCGCCAACTGTTTCGGGGTCTTGGGGCATGGCTTAGGAGTGAGGGCGTAGTCTCTTATAAAGAAGAAAAGGGGTCACTCTCGCTATCTCTTGGGGTGATGGTCTGAGACCTGATCATCATCCTGCATGGCAGCATCCTGCTCCTCCAAGGGCAGAAGACCACGGCAGAGGCAATGCTTTACCACTGGTATGTGAGTGTTCTCTAAGTAAATATTTGTTATTCTTTTACTTGGGAGTTCATGGACTTCCTTAATCCACCCACATACATAAAGTAAAATAAATATTTAAAAAATCAATTAACTGTCAGACAGAACCCAATTCTCTAACACCTTTCTGGCCACTAAATGCTAATAGGGACAATTTTCCAAAGCCCCAAAACAGCATCTGAGGGATCACAGAGATTGCTCAGCAGGCCCAATGACCTGAGTTCAAGCCCCAGGGAACCGTATGCTTGAAGGAGAAAACCAACTCCACAGGTTGTCCTCTGACGCCCACTCATATACCATGCATGTGTGCAACCCCCAACACACCCACACACAAATAATAATATAATAATAATAAACAATGTGTAAATCAGGTTGTTGAGATTGCTCAGTGGCCAAAGGTACCTGTTGTCAAGCCTCACAACTTAAGTTCATTCCCCAGGAGCTGAAGGAGGGAACCAACTTCTCAAAGCTGTTTTCTGACCTACACACACACACACACACACACACACACTACGCATGCATGTGCACACACACATACATGCTCACAAATGTAATTTTAAATTTTTAATGTAAGAAAATAAAGCAGCATCTGAATATAATAATTCCACCATACACGACTTGTTTTTTCAAAGTGTGTTCTTTAAAACACCTGTAAATATGGATGGATGTACTTCCATTTAAAAAATAGCTATTCTGCAGTGACATACATGATGGGGCATGCCCATCTCACCTCCCTGTTTGAGGGCCATGATGTGTTACACACAGTCAGAAATCCCGAAGCAGTGAAGCCTCTGAGTCTAACACCAGTGTCTTCAGAAATTTTTTCTGCCTCCTTATCCTCCTTATGCCAGCGAGAAGAGGGAAATGACCAGTAAATCTCCCCTCCCACCCCCAAGGATTTCTCATGTAGGAAGCACTCACAACTTACTCATCCCAGCTGGGAACTCAGCCAACCTCGGCTTAGCCTCTAAGTGTGTAGGGGATAAATAAACAGAAAAGCATTTGCAAATATCAAATGCAGGATCAAAGCCAAATTGCAACTATGATTAAAATTTACTCTAGACAACACAAATATGAAGATGGTTCTGTTGCCTATCATTTAAAAACAAATGCAGACTTCAATCAGGCTTTCAACAGGACAAGTATATATATAAACTTGACTACGTTTATAACTAAAGCAAACGCATCTTGGTCAAAATACTGTTCCTCAGATAAAGTCATGGAAGGTTTCCTGCCCTCCCCTACCCCCATTCGCTGTCTGAGCAACAGACTATTTTACAAAAATAAATAAAATTTTAAAAAATGTTTTATCTATGTGTATGGGTGTTTGTCCATATGTATGCACATCACCGTATGCTTGGTGTCAACGTGGATAGAAAGGGTGTCAGGTTCCCTGGGAACGGGAATTACAGTTAGTTGTGAGCTGCCTTGTAGGTGCTGTAAGAACAGCAAGCATCGAACGCTCTTAACCTGAGCCATCTCTCCAGCCAACAGGCTTTTGAAAAAAGCCCTGCAAAGTCTCCTTCTTCATGTGCTAAGCAAATAATAACATCCACTAAAAGAAATAAAAGTGCATTTTGAAATATTAGCAAACTTTTTACATGACTTTTATGCTGTGCTTTCTGTAAAATTCTACAAATATATCAACTTGAGTTTTAAGATTTTCTTTAACCTAAAATATTAACTATGAAAATACTGCCAAATGCCCCAAGTGGTGTCTTCTTTGTGTGTGTGTGTGTGTGTGTGTGTGTGTGTGTGTGTGTGTGTGTGTGTGTAGGTCTATTGTTGTCTCATGTATTCCAGGCTGGCCTCAAACTGAAAAATGACTTGAATTTCCTCCTGCCTCTACCTCACCTTAGAGCAGGGGTTCCTAATGCTGCGACCCTTTAATATGGTTCCTCACACTGTGGTGACCCCCAACCATACAATTATATCATTGTGCTACAGTTATGAATCGTAATGTAAACATCTGATATGCCACAACCTGCAGGTTGAGAACCAATGCCTTACAGGCATGTGCTACTACAGGCATGTGATTTAGTCCTGAAAATTAGCTGCTACTGAATGTTTTTACCACCCTTGCCAGTCATGAATCGCAAAGCCCCAAGTAAGGAGCTGGAGAAATGATGCTATGGTTAAGAGCACTGGCTGTTCTCCCAGAGGACCGGGGTTCAATTCACAGTACCCACATGGTAGCTAACAACCGCCTGTAACTTCAGGCTCAGGTGATCTGATGCCCTGTATTGGCTTCCACTGGCACCATGAACGAGAAGCATACATGCAGGCGACACACCCACACACATAAAGATAAAAGCAAAAGCCCCAAGTAAGGTTCACACTCTTCAATCACATGAACAGGACTTCAGTTCCTAAACTCTGAATATATAATCTACTAACCAGTCAATCCATCGCATAACCAGTGTGGTTGTAAGTACTAAGCTTTCATGTGCAGCAAATTT
The DNA here is from genome assembly GCA_030556225.1 of Cricetiscus sungorus. NCBI lineage: Eukaryota > Metazoa > Chordata > Mammalia > Rodentia > Cricetidae > Cricetiscus > Cricetiscus sungorus. The sequence goes on along the minus strand of JANBXA010000398.1, from coordinate 4,775,603 downwards.
CATTAAAACAGCGGTGTAGACAAGCACCATGGAGCTTGCCTCTAAGGCAGGAAAAGGAGGATGCGTGCAAAGCTAGCTTGGCAAAATAACATGACCCTGTTTTAGACACACACACACACACACACACACACACACACACACACACACTAACAAACACATTCTAAAAATTCTGGCTTTGACTTGGAAGAGCTGATAAGTGGGATGATACCATTAATAATGTATTTATCTGGCAGTTAGCATAACACATATATAATAAAAGAATTGCCAATTTTTAGAGAATATAATAAACAGAATTTAAGGCTAAAAACCTACTGAATATGCTTATTCAGGGTTCCCACTGTAATATACAACGATAACTAACATTTAGTGAAGCCTTATCACATTACAGTTGACTTCATTTAGCTCAGTGATAAACAAGAGTTCTTGTAAGTCATTAAAAACAAATCTAGTTATTTGAGATTGCCTTGGGTTGTTGGGCGTCTGTAAAAATTAAAGTTATATTTCACCACAATAATTCATTGACTGATTTTTCTCTGTAGCCTGCAGATAATGAGCATCTTAATCAGCAATGGCCCTCCTTCCATCCCATCATGCCACAAACCCATCATTCTTTCATATTGTCGGCTCTGCCCTTACAAGCTGATATTTCATTAAGAGAAATAATTGAAAAACTAGCTTTCAGGTACATCTGAGGCTGTTCCTTTCCCCATAATTCCTCTATTCTCCCCTACCCCAGAACAGTTAGAGAACATCTTCTGTTCCTGCAAGATATGTCTGTTTCCACAGCCTATATTCTGAGACCCCACCCCACCCCCACCTCAACTGCCATTCTACTGCCCCACACTTTCCTAAACCAGAAGTGGAGGGAAACCAGCCCTGCTTGCCTGCTACATATTTCCTTCCCTGCCACACTCTGCTAATTGACATTCTCTGCATTTAGTGCACATATCCACCTGGGGAAAGCAGAGCTCTCTTCTAAATAATTACCAGACAGCAGATTTCCAGTGAAATTTTGCCCACTCTTACTCCTAGGTACATCTGCCCACAACAAATTTTGATTGCCCCAACTGTGACTTTTAATCAAGGGATTAAGAAAAAATGTGTCACTAGTATCTGGCAAGTGGAGGTCAGGGATGCCACACTGTACAATGTACAGAAGAGGCACCCTCCCCTCCTATCAAAATCCATACCATATAACATGTATGGTGTGCACATGAGTTCCCGTGCGTGCGCGCGCTTGCACACACACACACACACACACACACACACACACACACACACACACACACACACACGGTCAACAAAGTTAAGAAGCCATGGTGTGTTGGTAGCGTATGCCCTTAATTCCAGCACTCAGGAGGCAGAGACAGGTGCATCTTTGTGAGTTCGAGGCCAGCCTAGTCTACAGAGTGAGCTCAGGACAGGCTCCAAAGCTACTGAGAAACCCTGTCTCGAGAAAAAAAAAAAAAAAAAAAACCTCCTAGTAAACTTACTTCCATCTCTAGGTCAGGCCTAGTCAGTATGGGTACAACTGACATCAGAGGTTAATTGTTCCTGTGGGAGTGCAGGGGTGGGGGTAGGGGTGTATGATGCTTGCATTGTCAAATGCAAAGGATGTCTGGCCCCTCCTCACCCAGGCAGCAACCTTGTTCTACCATGTATCATCTGGGGGACAAGATTAGCCCCATAAATCACTAAAATCTGTACATTCAAAGTTTTATTTTAGATTGATATTCTTCAAAGAGAATTGTAATTTTATCATGAAAAACAAGAACACAGGCTTTGTTTTGCTTTTGTCCTTTTGAGACAGGGTCTTGAGTAGCACAGACCGGCCTTGAACTCCTAATCCTCCTGTGTCTACTTTTCCTTTCCAAGTCCTGGAATTTCAGGCCTGTGACACCAAGCCAGTTTCCAAAAACTAAAATTTTAAACACAGAACGGTACCTATAATCTGATTATGTGCACAGACACTTAAACATCTGACCTTTTTGTTTGTAGCTGTTTTTTTAGGATGTCATTTCCTCGGTGGCAGGACAAAATTCATGGTAAGGGAAAAGAACCTTACTCCATCTTCTATTTTCATAGTATCACACATAAATGCAATCTTTAAAATCTAGTCCACTCCTATCCATATGATAGGTCTCGTTTAAACGAAGCATGGGCGTAAAGACTTTGCCCACAGTCACATGGATAAGTTGTGACTGTACTGGCATTGCAGCCCATGCACACTAATTAAAGAATCCATGTCCATGGGACTCAGATGTAGCTCGACAGTCAAGCAGCTGTCTAGAAAATCTCTGAGTTTGGACTTCAATACCCAGCACAGGAGGAGAATAAGAAGAAGCGGAAGAGAGGTAAAGGGTGTAGAGGAAGCAATGCAGCTCCATTCTGACCTATTGTACTACATGCCTGCCATATAGCATCATATTAATAATTAGAAAACCCCACAGAATAAGCACATTACAGGGATTATTATTAACTTCTCCACTGATGTTTCTTCTGCATCCAAGGTGCCACAGCTGTCCTGGTTAACACAGGCCTCGGGACACCGGCCATGCATTTTCCCAGCAGAGCCCCTGGCACCACGTCTGCTGCCCAGAGTCCAGTTCCAGCTCTAACCACAAACGGCAATTCCTGCTTACGTTCCAGGGTTGTGCTTCCCCACCTCCTTTAGGTGGAATTATGGCCGAATAATTTGCTTCAGACAAGAAAATGTGAGAAGTAAATTCTAATACTTCCAGAAACTTCCAGAGACGAAGCCGGCACTCGGCTGACAGCTGCTTTCCTTGACGTCAGGGCTGAGATGAAGGTGTGTCAGCCTGGGTCCCGAGTGAGCATACTGCCCACAAGGAGCAGGGGCTCAGGAGACATGTACAATAAGTGAGAAGTATGCTCTGTTAAATTAAACCGTCCAGGCTTTGGGGTTGTCTGTTCGTATGCCACAATTTAAGATTGTCATAAGTGATACTTTCACTACGGGCCATGCAACTTTAAACAAGTTCCCTATCCTTCCTGAGTCTGTTTCTGCACCTCTGAAAGTAGTGGCTACCTCATATTGCTGCCGTGAAATTTAAGCAAACCAATGTGCACTTGGCATCCAGAACATCACCCGGCAACGGTGAGCTTGCATGTCCTCATGCAAACTAACTTCCTGAAGCATCACTATGGTCACAGGCCTCTACAATTCAAGGAATGGATATGTCAATGCATAAACTCTTCAATCTTGTTTTTATTATTCCAATAGCAAAATGATAAGTATTCACTAAATGCTAACATATACCTTGTTGACTGAGACAGCAAAGTAGATAATAAAATTCTGGATTATCCTCTGCTGCAAGATGACATGGGAGGAAGGGGGGAAATTTTTTTTAAATAAAAACCAAAAGGTAGAAGAAAAATGGTTGTATTTAAGAGACCCGACTTCTGCTTTTGCCTCACCCCCTGCCAAAATTGCACAAGTAAACAAGCACAAATACACAAACACACACATACTCTAGCTTCTCAATGAACAGATTCCCTTGCCAGCCAGCCAGAAAGAGATCCACTGAAGGAGCCAAAATGTGGTGCCAACTGGCTGTGTGACATGCACAGTGATGTCTACCCAAAAAGCAGGCCCTGGCAGCTAGCAACTGCTAAGGCAATGAGCGCAACAGACATGATGTGATGAGGAAAACCAACCTGGGGTGCTCCCACACACACAGTGGGAGGGAGGACCGGGTTCAGACCATTCTTACAATCATGGGGCACGTCAAAGGGCATACACTCTTACGTTGGTGATTCAACAAGCATGCTCTTATGTAAGTAGAGGACAATTAAAGTGGCTTCAAGAGAAGAAATGCCTGAGCGTAAGCACAGTTGTCCACATGCATTCCCAGGATGTGAAAGGACAAGTTTTCAAAGTCCCAAGTCCACGTGATTTTACCAGAGAAAATGGGGAAGACTTCCTAAAAAGTGGTAGGAAGGGCTAGGCTTACACTTTAAGAAAACATCCTATTATGTTTTTAAAAAAAGAAAAGAAAAAGCCAAGAGGCTGAGTTCAAGGCCAGCCTGGTCTACAGAGTGAATGCCAGGACAGGCTCCAAAGCTATGCAAAGAAACCCTGTCTCAAAAAAACCAAAAAACAAAACCAAAAAAGCTGTTCACAAACTGCATTTTTGATAAAGATTTGAATTATAAGGCCATCAATGTGGCTACTGTAAGAAATGGCATTGCCAGGTCATTCTTGCTGAATAATGGACCAAAAGGGACAGCGAGAGGACACAAGACAGAAGAGTGGCTATATAGAATAAGATGGATCTTGAGAGAATCCTTATGTTGCCCTCTTGAAGAGGAAACAAGAATGAGTTTACTGAGAGCATATGTCGGGCTTAACAAGAGTCAGTCAGGGAGAGGGAGTCTATCCATGACACTGAGACTTCCTCATAGTGGTTTTCTATACATCAACCCCTTGTTCTGCTCCCTGATTATAGATCCCTGATATCTCTGCCACACCAGGACCTGAGCCTGATCTCTTTTCTATCGCAATATCGTCATGCACAAATCCTCCAGAAAGTCTTCATTACCGTTTTAGTAAGTGTCAGGATGAATTTTCCTCTAACATCTCCAAGCTTAGTCAGCATTAGGTTGGCAGCTCAGCCCTACAGGGAAGACAGGCAGGAAGCCACCAGTGTCGCACACACAGGAAGCGTGTGCAACTCCCACATAGCTCATGAAAAGCAACCTGGAATCATGTTCACTGACAGGAAAGAGAATACTGAGATAGGGAGAGCCTCTGAAGATCCCCAATTCACCAACATCTCTGCTTTGAGCACAGATCTCTGGGCTAGCTGGGCTAGCTGCATTCTTACAGGCTGTCCTCACAGACACAGGGCTCAAGGTCATCAACAGCAACTGATCAAGTCCGTAACTTTCCCAAGATGAGCAGGAACATTCACTGGTCAAGAATTGCCCTGATTGGGGACTGAGCCATCACCTCTTGAATCTGGCACAACCTGGCCAACCATATCGCCAGGGCTTACTTTGCACACCATCTACCTGTTAAGTAAAATTACTAGAGGCTTGTCAGCTTAGTGAATGTTCACTCCCGCCATGTAAACAGGTTGGGTCTGCTCCCTCCTGCCTGTGGTCCCCGCCTTCCATCACTTCAGATACAGCCTCAGCAGCTTCTCTACCTCTTTTCCTCTTAGCTGATTTTTGAAACTACCCATTTAATTATTTCAGACAAAAAAAAAATTGACATTTAAGTAACTTCAAAGCTAATTTTGCTTCGTCCTTTACCTATCTCTACAACCCACAAAAATGAGGCTCAATTGTTCAACACCAACCTCAGCCGGTTCTTATACACAGTGGAATATGCTAAATACACATGGCTCATGTACATAATGCTGCACAAATATTATTTGGTATCTACCTTCCTCTTCGACTTGGAATTTTTGCCTTATGTGGGTGGATGTTTCTGCCAAGATTGTGCCAACAAGATTGGTTATAAATCCACCTACCTTGTATAAGGGGAATAGTTTTGTTATCATCACATATCTTTATTAAAATATGCTGAACCCAAGCAACAGGCAGGAAAAAAGGCTAATAATGAGAGGTTAATGAAGTGGATTCTGAGGCACAACTGCTCAGGAATGAAAGAAGGCATCTATGACCGGTCACTGACACTCAGTCTGTACACAGACAGGCTGTAATTTAAAATAACTTCTCAAAGGGAACTGTACATGCGGGGCAAGTGCTCAACCACTAACCTACAATCCCCAACCCCAAAATTAACCTTCTTTTTACCCAAAGCTTTTCTGGAAGAATTAAAAGGCATGGTCTGTGGCCCCAAAACACTGGACCACTTTTCCCCTTCAGCAATGTACCTTTTCAAATATTTCTGTATTAATGCAAACTACACTATTTTAAAGAACTGCAATTAACTGCAAAGTAGAACCTAAGATTAAGATATAGTCATGAGAAATTTTCCCTTGAAAGAAGCTAACAGGTATAAGAAGCATAAAACACTATGAGTCAATACAGACCCTGGAACACCTACATGCATCCTGGTCAGTTGACTTCTTCAACGTTAATTAAAAACTCTCCAGGTATTTGATAATAAACTCAGATTCAACTCTTAATGGAAGATGAGAAATTGTGTTCACAGATACTATTATGCTTTATATGGCTGAAGTTTTTTTGTTTCATAGCTAATAAGTGAGAAGCTGTTATAGTGTATATAGCATGCTGTCTTAACATCTCAAATTAACTGGTATCTCCATCACCTAACACAGTCATGTGTCATGCATGCAACAGTATCTCCACAATGACAAACCACATATAAAACAGTGATCCCTTAACTTGTCACCTATTGACACTACACTCATCTTGGTTTGTGTAAGTATACTTTTGAACATCTGCATGATCAAACCACGAGAAGGCACACCTATATCATCTTGATTTCCCTCTAATTAGTGAGCCCATGACTGTATTTTTTGTCATAATAGCATTTAAATTTCACTTTCAGGAATTCCCAGTGTTAGCTATGCATAACTGTTAACTAACTAGTCATGTCACTGTTGGCCATGCATAACTGTTAACTAGTCATGTCACTGTTGGCCATGCATAACTGTTAACTAGTCTTGTCACTGTTAGCCATGCATAACTGTTAACTAGTCATGTGACTGTTGGCCATGCATAACTGTTAACTAGTCATGTCACTGTTAGCCATGCATAACTGTTAACTAGTCATGTCACTGTTGACCATGCATAACTGTTAACTAGTCTTGTCACTGTACTGACTTCCTGACTTAGACTACTTGTACACAAGCCCATTTCAAGGTAGTGATCTAATACCAGGTCTCAATGGCCATCCCCCAGGCCTCCCTGCCATTGCTGGGAAGCCTTTGTCAAAAAAGTAAAGCTTCCCTTTTGAAGCCATCTATTTGAAGCTAAGAAAGTTAAGCCTATGCTACTATTATTCTACTCTATCCAAAACTGACCCAAATTTAAATATTCAAATTAGTGTTCCCATACATTTCCTTATGAAAAGAGACTTAGAATTCAATATGATGACTCACACTTGCTACCTCAGCATTCAGGAGGCTGAGACAGGAGGATATGAAGTTTGAGGCCAGCCTTGGCTTTATGGTGAGACCTATCTTAGAAAATAAAAAGCAAAAAGTGGGGGAGAGGGCAAAGAATTAAAATGGAGATAACAGATTTTCTTCAATAAAACCATCCTCTGGCAGGAATACCACAAATGTTATCCCTGGTCCTGCACGGGACTGTTTTATCTGATCTAGAGGAGGAGGGAGGCTTCTGTTTGTATCTTAAATTATCACAGGCTTGATTGAGGGCCCGAGGGATGGAGAAGAGTTAGAGGCATCTGAACAAACAGGATGTGCTTTGGCACAGGCCCACAGCCAACATCTGCACTCCTGAACCCCACCCAAGGAGGCAGTTCGTCCAACTACAGGACCCGAGCTCAGGCTATAAAGCACAAGAAATGCATCTATAAAAGGGAGAGTTCGGCTATTGCTTTAAAAAGAAAAAAATCAGAAGCAGAAGCTGAGTTCTTACAAGGACCCCACAGGGACAGCTGACCTTACAGCTCAACCACTGAGATACACTGCACTACCTGGGTATTAGGAGATGGCTTCCTCCCAGGAAGTCTCTGAACAGTTGGCAGAGTCAGTCTTAGATTTCCCACTTCTTCAGCCCTTCTGACTTAAAGAAAACCTGATAATTGTATATATATATATATATATATATATATATATATATATATATATATATATGAGCAGTTATTATATATTATAGAGTACCAGACATCAAAGAGATACTTCGGTGAGACTGGAAGAATTTATACTCTTAGCCCTTTCAGTAACATTTTTACACCAACCAAAACTATGTCTTTTTTTTTTTTTTTTTTTAAGTCCGTCCTGATACTTGCTTTCCATCAAGAGGGAGGTCTCACGCTAAACTCCCTGTCAGGATTGAGGTATTTACACTGGCCTGCCCGCAGGACCTAGCCGGACGTGTCATTAGCAGCAGCCAAGATGTGACACTGTGATGACTGTATCCATTGAGTAGAACACTCTCCCTATGGGTATATGCTATATCCTCTCACAAAGAGCAACCTCTTATCCCTCTCTCCCTTCCACTCTTGCTCAGAGGCCACCTCTGCACCATCCCCTCCCACACGAGCTGCTTCTTGGTGTGACTTTTCGGTGCCCATTGGCTCCAACCTGCCAAGGTTACCTTCTGCTGTTAAACTATTACACCCACTCTAAAAATTAATCTGAGTGTAATTCAAACACAAATATGAAAACTCCCATCACCACCACCCCAAAACCTTGCTTGGACAATGACCCCCTGTTCCGGCATCTTTTCCTATCAAGCAACTTTTCCTAATAAGCACTAATTTTAAGATAAAATATTTTCAAAACTATCAGCAGCAGTAGAAGACTTGCAACCTTAAACCCCTATGCCCTCATGACTAGGAACCCTGCAAACATCATGACGCTACCAAAGAGTCAAAGAATGCCCTGGAGAATTTGCAAACCAAAGATTCCCAGGTCTCAGTCAGCCTCAGGAAATCCGATCCGGCAGGTTAGGGTGGAGACAGGTGGACCTCAGACCAGCCCTGGAGGAAATAAGACTAACTGGAACTCATGTCTGAGATGGCTGTCAAGTCCTCCCGCCCCTGTCCCACCCTAGGCTTTGTTCATTTCATTTCACAGTTTTCAAACAATTGCATTATTGTGATTCACAGACAAGTTCTGAATCATTATTCCCAGGACAAGCACTGAAAAATAACTACCAAAAGCAAGGTACACTAGGACAGGAGCAAACTGAAAGGTAGTGGGTTATCAGCAATCCTTTACAATTAGAACTGGCTGAGATCTTCATCGTTCCAGGCTAATCCTCTCATTACCATCCTTAAATAATATTTAAATACTCCCCTGACTGTTAATTGTGTCATCTACAGTCTCCACTTACCTCATTTAGGCTAAGAACAGAGGACACCTGAAATTTAACCAGGCCCTCAGCACTGGATTGAAACAAGCCTTGCTTGCAAGTTTCATCTGAACTCTTCCAGAAAGTGAGTAATTTTGTCAGTTTTAATTATTTCACTCTTTCCCACAAGGTGACGTAAAAACCTGGAGATACCCAAGTGTAATTTGTTGCACAGACTACAGTGAACTCAAACTTTAAGTCATGGATTTCTTCAATAACTGCAGACATGGCAAGCTACCCTGGGGTTGCCAAAGTCAATATGTTAAGTCTGTCTCTAGGGCAACAGACTAAAGGAGTAGTAAATGAAGCCTGGAACTGCATTCCTGTTCCTCTCTGATTTAGCAGCAGGCTTCTACATGCCCCTATCATCTAGTGGCCATCCCTTTGTCTGATCTCAAAACTATGCAGAACGATTCAGGGGGTGGGGTTCTACTTCTTTTCAAAGACCCTCCGTTTCAATTTTCCTGGCTGTCCTCGCACATATTAATTCTAATTTTTACTGTCAGGTCTTTGTATTTGCCTGCCCTGCACAAACACACAGATGTCCACGTGCCCCCCACACACACACCATTTAAATTTTTTTCCATGTGAATAGGGGGCTGTGAGCATTGAGCAGCTTAATTGAAAATCTGCAAACCCCTCCACACAATGGACCAGCACCGCTTCAGCAAGCACTTCCTGCTGCTTTTAGAAAGCTCTTCCTGGGTTTCTTTCCTTTCTTAAGCCACGACACAGACAATACATCTTTTTTGTGGACTAAGAACACATTATTGCCCAATGTCAGAATGCCAATCAATTCATAATTCAAATTCATCTAAGTAAAACAGCATTTATTTGAAGTGCAGAAACACAAAACCCAGGGTCCTGACCAACCAAAATGAATGTGGAAATATGTAAGATAAACTGATATGTGAAGAGAGGAGTATGATAAAACAATACATAAAGTGGCATGTTTGTGTTGTGGGTGTACGGGAGGTGGGTATGAGTGTGACCAGGATATGATGTGTGTATGTGTGTGTGAGTGTGGGGGATGAGTGTGGCAGTGGGTGTGTTGAGAGTGAATGTGGGGAGTATGAGTGTGTATTTGTGAGTATGAGTGTCTGGGTATGAGTGTGAATGGGGTAGGCATGAGTGTGTGCATGTGTGTGTGTTGAAGCACAACGCCATACCTACAGTGCTGAGTATTTCTAAATTCATCAGTGATACTTAGCTGTTTTTGTGACTTAAAACTTCCATAAATACCCATAAATTGCACTATCACTTAGCATTTCACCAATGGGAAACAAATGGGTTCTGTATGAAGAGGTAAAATCCTAACCCAAAATAGAAAACATCCACTTCTTAGGAAAACAATTGTGAAAAGAGTTGCAGGGGCTGGAGAGATGGATGAGTGGTTAAGGACACTTGCTGTTAATCCAGAGGATCCAGGTTCAATTCCCAGAACCACATGACTGCTCAGAATGAGGTGTAACTCCAGTTCCAAAATGTCTGATGCTACTTCTAACCTCCATGGGCTCCTGAGCAAACACGGTACCTGTACATATGTACACCCAGGCACATACACATAAAATAAAGTAAGTAAATAAATAAATAAAACAAGCTCTGTGTAGCTTTGACTATCCTGGAACTCGGTTTGTAGAACAGGCTGGCCCAAACTCAGAGACATGCCTGCCTCTGCCTCTCTGCCTCTCTGCCTCTCTGCCTCTGCCTCTGCCTCTGCCTCTGCCTCTGCCTCTGCCTCTGCCTCTGCCTCTGCCTCTGCCTCTGCCTCTGCCTCTGCCTCTGCCTCTGCCTCTGCCTCTGCCTCTGCCTCTGCCTCTGCCTCTGCCTCTGCCTCTGCCTCTGCCTCTGCCTCTGGAGTGCTGGGATTAAAGGTGTGTGCCACCACTGCCCAGAAAGAATCTTCTTCAGTCTAATGTTATGAAAAGAACAGCTTACAAGAATCTACTTTTTAAACACCAACATTCCCAACTCTGAAGGTAATGCCTCAAAGAAGAAAGCCAACCTGAACTGTCTCCTTTGAGTTAAGCCTGTCTGTGGATGAAATGTCAACAGAAAGCTCTCATAGCTGTGTACAATGGAGTCACTCCACAAGCTGTATTGACCAATCACATATATTCTCTAATGTCCATGTCAAGTTCCTGTCTAAAGGCATCCATAGTTTTGTTTTGTTTGCACTCATACATCCATCATATTTTGATAGCACATAGAGAACAATCCTAGTTAGGTTTCTACTACTGAACTAAACACCATGACCAAAGGCAAGTTGAGGAAGAAAGGATTCATTTTGGCCCACAGAATATTGTCCCTTATGAAGGGAAATCAGGACAGAAGCTCAAGACATGAACCTGAAGGTAGAAACTGAGTAGAGGCCCCGGAATGCTGCTTACTGACTTGCTCCCTATGGTTTGCCTAGCCTCATATTTTTATACAACTTAAGACTCCCTGTCCAAGGGTAGGTAGCACATCTCAAGTGGGCTGAGCCCTTCCACATCAATCATTAATCGAGCAAACATCTCAGAGTTGTACAAATGCAACTGGTGAAGGCATTTTCTCAACTGAGGTTCCTTCTTCCTTGATAACTTGCGTCTATATTAAACTGACAAAAACTAATTAGCCCAAGAATGCAAACTTATACTTGTTCAGGACTGTCCCAATCTCTCTAGCAACCTAGATTACTGGGCAAATCACACCATACAGATAAAGCAATGAGAGTAAACCCCTGCTCCTGCTAAAATATGGGCACAGATACTGGCCATAAAGTGCAAACTCTCTGCGGTAGGTCAGTAATGAAGCCTAGAGTCTTGTAACTGCGGGATAGCCTATAAAATCAAAGTGTAATTTGTAAATCATTTTTAATGTTACCGGGAACATTACAGGAGGAGCCATGGGGGAGTGTCGGCATGAGACCACCTTCAACAGATCCTGCTGATCAAACCAATCCACTGAAAAGAGGTCACACTAGTTCTTAAGGAAGTTTAGGCAAAAATAATCATAAACACCCATGAACAGCCATTTTTCCAAATATCAACTGCTTAAGTCTAAAAGAGAAACTGTCTGTCACATCCATTATAGAAAAGCAGCAACTGAAGTAAGTGTTGGCAGGTCAGAACACCTACAGGAGACCGGGGGTGATTTACTTGGCCCTTCTGAGCCCAATGGACCTTCGCGAGACAGGGATATGACTAGCCAAGGTGTCACTAAAGCTTGTCCCTGAAATTCAAATGATCTCATAACACTCATATAAAATACAGTAGTATAACACAGTGTGCCAGGCAGCTAACTGCAAATAGGAGCATGAGGCAGATATTTCACACAGAGCTCAGATTACCCAAAATAAGAAAAGAAAAGAAAATATAAAAGTTAGCAGGAGGGCATAAAATTTTCCTAGCATATATTAAAGTTTTCGTCTAGCGCCTTCTACAGATAGTCGCTAGAGTATCAAACCAGGGGGAGTATATGCGACCCTGCCATCTGCATTCTGTCACTTTGTTCTGCTCTGAAGACTCTGAGGAGGTCATGCTTAATGGCCAAAAAATTTACTGCATGCCTAGAGGAGAAAGTAGAAGAAGATAGGCAGGCCTGCGGGTGTGATTATCTATTTACGCATGCAACTGTACTTTAAACATAATTAGACTAATTGCCTCCCAATCTGAGCTGGTGCATCTGCACATGCAATTAATTAGAACTGATTTTTAAAACCCGGTTTGGAATCCTTTGTTCCCCCACTTCCTACAAATTAAATCACCAAGCAACAAATTTAATTTTTCAACTTTTTTTTTTAAGAGAGATACAAACTTACATTAACTGGGTCTGATCCTTTACTGCAAATCATTTAACCAGCAATTATTCTGCTCTGAAAATAAAAGTTCATTAAAGTTATTTCATCTATAAAATAGTTCCTCGGTAAATATGACAGTCTTATAAAACTGCTGTTTAAAAAAAAAATCTTAATCCCATAGTTCTCTGTCTAAAAACAGTGCGGTCAGTCCCAGCATGCAGAAAAATCAGAGCTGTGTGCTATGAAAAGAGATCTCTCAGTGTGTGTTTATGCACTGGCTCTTCTACCAGGAATCAGAAATAACAAAGGAATTGTAACAAAGAACTTCTGGTTGTAATTTAGCAAAGTAAAAAGATGTGCTAACTGGAAAGAGTCATGACTGACCACAAAAGTTGACCTAGTAAAATTGGAGAAGGGAAGGGAGGGATAAGTTAAAACTAAACTAAAAATAAAGAGGTTGGAAATTTAAAAAAAAAAAAAAAAAAAAGAAAAGAAAAAAAGAAACTAATAGAGTGAGATAGAAGTGCAGAGGGCAACAGGAGGGCCACTCAATAGCTGAGGAAGCATCTTTCCAATTAATTAATTAATCAATGCCCACAAGACTGGTGAAGTGTGGAACTCTGCAACATAAGTGGTACCTAGTCCAGAGGAGAGTGTTAGCAAGTGTCAAGTGACAGACGGCACAGAGTTCAGGCAGGCCTGGAAGAAGGTTGGAACTTCAGAGAAAGCCTGGAGAAGGTGAGACAGTTGAAGGCCACCACGGTCTATCCGAGTTCGGGAGGAAGGCTAGAATCTGGAGGGCTCCCAACACAGAGCCTTCAGTGATTACCTGGTAGATGCCTGTGACCACCACAAACAGAGAGAGGCAGGAGCTCCTCCCACCTGAACAGAGACATCACTTTTGGTGACCTCCCCAAATTAATCCACATTATTTTGACTGATTCTCCACACTATGGTTTAAATGGGTCTCCTCAGAAATTCCAGTGTTCTCAATGTGATGACAGTACTAAGAGTGGGTGCCTTGAAGAAGTAATTGGATCATGAGCAGGCCTCCATGTGGATGGAATTGGGAGAGACCTGCACAACAGAGAATTCACTAGGCAGCTTGCCTTCTGCCTTCTAAGAAAGACCTTTTCCTAGAGGAACACAACTTGGAATAGAGATAAGCACTTACCTGGTGACTAACGCTACAGGTGCTTAGATCTTGGACTTCATAGACTTTAAGCTACGGGAAATAAATGTCTGTTCTTTATAAGAGACCTCAGACATCCAACCAGCAGAAACTCTACGTGAGAGGAAGATCATAAAGCACACAATTAACACCCATTCCTCTTCTTAACACAGATGAGGCAATAATGGAAAGGATAAATTTTCAGCAAAATGTGACTCCCTGGGTAAGAGTTGGGGGAAGCATGCACGGGTGTAGTATAGTAAGTGTAGAAAACATAGAAAACACATGACTATGGCCATGTTTACAAATGCCTCCAAGGGGTTGTTAAGAAAATTTACATAGGATGTATATGTACAGGAACGATTATATTAGAGCAGAAATTCATTCTATCATCAGGATCCAGAGATTCAAAAAGAACCCACCCCCAATGTAGTTGTATTATTTTACAAAGGCGGAAGAAAAGAATATCTGAAGGCTAATTTGGATCGGCACTACACCGTACACAGAAACATGCACAAGTCACGACACAGCCAAGATTAATAGGAGTTCCCACCCACTCCTTAAACAGTTTTAGGTACAGAAAACAATGTCACTTCTCAAGCATATGTCAAGCAGAGAACTTTGCAGAAATGCATGAAAAGTGTTCCCATCCATGCCCTCAATCATCAAGTGCTCTGGATATCTGAAGCACACCAATGTCACCAGTACTAAAGGATCTGTGTTCATCTCTGGGAGCTAGAAACAGACGCTGCCATAGCTTGGCTCTGTATTGATGTTGGGTTAAAAAAAGAAAAAAAAAAAAAAAAGACAGCTCCTGGCAACATCATTTGCTAAAATCATTCCACAATGACCTTCATAAAACAATGCATGGTGAAGTACCAAAGAAGCCTTCAGGACACTTTAATTCACCTATCAACAAAAACTCATGATCCAGTTGAAGCAGAAGTCTAACGGTCATTTTCCCGCTTGCCACATGTTAACATGCCATTCAGAATAATTAACACCAAGACACATCAAGTTGGGTTTAATTGCTGGTTTGTTAATTTGATGAATTCATAAAAGAGTATGTTACAGCAGGTTTCCCCCCCGGCTGCCGCTGGTTCTGCCGCCATTGTCCTGCAACCACGTGTGCCCCAAATAACACTCAGGAGACTCTATATTTGATACAATCCTGTTGGCCAGTTACCATTACTGTTTATGGGCTAGCTCTGTCTTAATTATTAACCCATTTCTACTTATCTAAGTATTTCCACATGGTTGTCTTATCGGGGAGCCGCGGCTGGCGTCTTCCTTCCTCCCTGGGCTACATGTCGACTCCACCCTACTTCCTCTCTCCTCCTCCTGGTCTCCTAGCCCCGCCTATCTTGTTATCTCATTGGCCACAGTGCTTTATTAACCAGTATGAGAAACATATATACAGAATAACATCTCCCATCAAGAGTAAACTACATATAGGCAAGTGAGGTTGAATGAAAAATGCCCACCTGAAGATTCATGAGTCATAACATTTGGTACCAGCTTTGGAAACTTCCTCCAATGCCACTAGGGGTGGACCTTGAAGAATTAAAACAGGCCCTTCTTCCTGTCTACTGTCTACCTCCTGTTCCCCCAAAATCTGAGGAAATAAAGAGTCATGGCTGCACTCTTTATTTGCCTTCAAGCTGCCTGTGATCATGCCTTCCCCTCCATGCAGACTGTATCTCCTCAAACTGAAAGTCAAAGTAAACAAGTACTCCCTTAAGATGCTTATTCATCGTCGGTATTTATAGTCACGATGAGAAGACGTAAATATCTTATCCAGCCGTGTTCTAGTCACTGGCAATACAGAGAGGAACAGACCTGGTCACAGCTCTGGCCCTCATGTGAGGGCCATGGTGGGTAACGTAAGTGCCACAGAGAAAGTTAAAAAGACCAAATCTAGAAGGTTGACAGAAAACTAAGGGACTTTGGGGGGGGGGGTTGGGACAGTGGTCTAAGGTGACCTTTTAGTTCAGTGACATTTGAGCAGAGACGGAACAGATATAAAGTCATGAGAGCTGGGGTAAAGGTGGCACATCTGACCAGCAGAGCAAAGCACGGGGCGAAGGCCCGCCCACAGGCCTCGTAGCTTCATGAATAGCCTATATGGCTTAAAGACACCATATAAACTGAAGAGATAAGGGAGAGGGAAAGGCAAGGCTTGGCTGTATTGCTCAAGCCTGGTAGGTCACTATATCAGGTAGCTTTGTGTCAAACAGTGACATGTCACATTAAGGGCAAAGATGGGGTCTGGGGACACTTTTCTAAGACAAAACGGGTAGCAGGCCTATAGTTCCAGCACTCAGGAGGCTGAGACAAGGAAAATCAGTTGGGGCCAAGAATTCAAAGCCAACTTAGGTAGCACAGCAAGAACCTGTCTCAGAAAGTCAAATAAAAGACACAATTAGAACAAGATCAGCAAGGAGACTATTCCAATACAGACAGCATAAGCTGGCATTCACTAAACATTTTTTGTTTCTGGGGTTTTATGAGAAACAGGGGAAACTGTTTAAATTTTCATTGTCTAGTGACAAGTAGACATACAGCCCCCAACACAATTCCTCTCCATGACTTCTTAAATCAGAATAACTGAAAACTATTGTTTCAAATAATCTCAGTCAAGCAGCCTCAGCACTCACGCACATGGCAAGATGGCCATCTGCCTCCTTTTCATATAACAACATGAAAGTCATGTCCGAGTGAATGGTTCTTTTGTTCTTAACGAGGCTATCTGAAAAAACACAGCATACTGTCTTTTATTGTCAATTCATGGCTCACAAAGCCTCTGAGGCTGCCTTTGTCCTTCAAAAGCTTTTAATGGACAGGTACATCTAAGCCTCACTGGAGGGACTGTGAGAATCGGACTGCAGCAGCCCCTCCTTAGGAACCAGAGAGCCATCAGCAGTGCCGTGTGACCTCACCTATAAGAAATGCACTGGTGACTGGGAACAAAGGTGGCTTCCTTCTTAAGGAAATCCAATCCTGTCTCAGAGCAACTTCATTACTTCTGAATGACTTCAAGTTGGATAGTCATCTGCAACAGTTCTGGAGCCTCTGTTTATTTTATTTTACTAATGAAACGGCTTGTGGTATCACTCCTTGCTCAAATGTAAAAAAAAAAAAAAAAAAAAAAAAAAAACCTTGCGTATCATTAATCAAAGCTATGCATTGTCCCAATCATCTTTGGTCACAGCCCTGGGTGCCCAGGTAGGTGCATACTTAGTGGCTGTCAGTGGCGGCCTGTAGGCCAACCAGAGTGAGGGCTCTGGGGGACTGTCCAGACAGCAGAGAATGCTGTGAGATGTGTGTGGCAGGCGGAGCAATTAAATTCCTGTTACAAGCCACACTTAAGGGGGGGGATGCGTGTACACATTTCACAGCCTGTTGGGTCACCAGCTTATGAAATTCTTTCGTCAAGGAGTGACAGCAACACAAAACGGGAGCTTTGAGAAGTGTGCTTCACTCACAGCAAACCCAGGTGGAACTAACAGACACGGCATTGCTAAGGAATCCTTACTTCTTTAACACAGAAAGATGTTTTGTGACATGACCACCACAAGATAATAAGGTGAGACTTTAGTTCTGGAATCAGATACACAGAATTCCATAGAATTCGCTCTTAAAAATCGTAAAGACCTTACCTATCAAACTTGACAATTGCTGTTTTTATTCTGAAAGTGTCAATAAATGGTTGCTATGTACTTTTTAAGTTTGTCTGTCTTTTATTTATAATGATTAGCAACACAGTGCACGTGGGAAAATCAGAGGATAATTTGTAGGAGTTGTTTCTCCCCTTCAACCATGCAAGGCCCATCACTGGCTAAGCCATCTTGCTGGACCAGGTGCTACCTACTTCTACCTGGGCAGAAACTGCATAGCTGTCAAATAACATTCAATTGACTTAACAGTAGATTTAGCCATCAAATTATAAAGCCATTTTTGCCTCAATTTATCTTATCTATTCTTTGGCTTATGGTCCCAGTATGTCTGGTGATAGTTCCAAGAAATTCTGGCCTTTCCATTCTGGTGCAGAATGTGTTTTGGTACACCGACATATTCATAACCAAATCACATTTTTTCATGCATTTTAAAGTTCAATATATATCGTTGAACATAAGGCATGTTGAATAAATCCTAACAGCCCAGAGCTGGCAGACAGGATGAGTGACTATAACATGGGGACCATCACAGAAAGACCAGATAGTCACTGTTAATGAGAACTATCCTCTGTCCAAATACTAGCTTGATGCCAATCATTTGCATAAAGAATAATGTTGGGTGTGGGAGTCTGGGAAGTCTACATATAAGGTCAATAGGAACAAGAAAACTCCCCCCTTAGTCCAGGAAGGAAAAGAAAATGAGGATTATAAAGAACAAACCTAAATTCGGATAAACCTAGCAACACGTGTGGATTTACATGACAAATAGTCACCTGGAATTTCCCACTCCCTCTAAACAAAGCTCTTTATTCACAGCATACCTACAGAACCACAGCCTGATATCTCTAAAGTTACCAGGCCCTCCTAACACGCTCCTCTGCCCGACCTGCCATTCTCTTTAATCTGTAACAAAATGTCAGGTAGACCTAGTGTCACTTACCGGTGGGTATCAGATAGCTTACACTCCTGGGAGGAGAAATGCTAACTCAAAGTTCTCCCTGCATATAGTTAAACACTGTGATACATTAACGATCACAGAGAACCAGCCTTGCAGGTATCTTCACTCTAGAGCCCCTGGGCCCTTGTCATGTTTCATATCATAGCTTCTAATGTGGGAATTGGAAAGAGTCCCTGGAGACTAATTTATACTTGTAACTGTCCCTTTCTTCCCTCTTTCACTTAATTCTCAAGAATTTTAATTTAATTTTGACTGTTCATATTGCCCCTCGTGGGATTTAAAATGAGGCAGCACTATTGCTAACCACATCACTACCTGCACTTCCAACCACCCAAAGGACTTACTAATCTCGGGAATTATTACTATATAGTCAGCCTACATTGAAACCAAGGTACTTACTCACTCTCATTCCAAGACAGATGTGCAAATCAGGAAAGCATAAGGTCTTTGGTAAAGACCAAGATGCCTGATGGTATTTAGGCTGATTTCACTCTCCTCTACATGAGAATGGGTTGTCTGGGGGACACTCAAGAACACATCACATATTCCACCTTTCAGTTCAACTCAGAACTTTTTTTTTTAATAAACTAGGAAAACATGATTTCTAGACCACCATGGTGGGCGCAACACAAATGTTCCCAGGGCCATCCTCAAGAGAGGCGTAACTCAGGTTCAATTACAGTCAGGTTTCATGAGGTCTTACACAGTCACTGGGCAGGACTTTTACAGTTGACTCACATAAGGGAAAAGTGAATATGATTAAGCTCACTAAAATGCATGTGTGGTGGGGTACTCTGCACTTAGGAAGACATGAACTTGACCAAACACATCTTGGGGCTCTATTGCCTCCATCAAGAAGTATTTATTCAAGTGAATATCTAAGAGTTTTTATACAAAGAAAGGAATGGGTTGAGGGGTATTCCGTAGTAGAGGACATACTTAGCATGTGTAAAACCCTGAATTCAATCAACCCCAGTCCCCTCCCTCCCCAAATTAAATAGCAGAAAAAAAATAGTATAAACACACAAAATAAATAAATGAATGAATAAATAAATAAATAAATAAATAAATAAATAAATAAATAAGAAACTACTACTTCTCTAGATTTTCTTACAACTGGGTACAGGAGACAAAACTAAAACATAATTAACATGCAATTAAGTATTACATATGTGTTTAAAACTAAGCATCCAACAATTACAAATATTTATCAAGAAACAGCATTGTATGGACATTTTTCTTTTCATTTTTTTTCTTAATCTTTTTTTTTTTTATTTTCATGTGTATGGGTGTTTTGCCAACATGTATGTGTACCACATGTAAACAGTGCCTTTGCAGGCCAGAAGGAAGGCAGTGAATCCTCCTGGGGCTATAGTTATAGCCGGAAACAAGCAGCCAAGATGGGGGGAGGGGGGTGTTGAACTCAGGTCCTCCAGAAGAGCAACCAGGACTCTTAACCAGTGAGCCATCTCTCCAGCCCGGACATTTTTCTCAAAGCCTGCTAACAGCTGCAAATTGCTGGTGTTACCATAAAGACTACAGAAACTGCAGGGGACGGTTTAATTGAAAAGGGGGTGGGTGCTCATGTAAGTGATGACAGAAAATTAAATTTAAGTAAAAAAGGAAATCTGAGGTCTAGGCAAAGTATGAATCAGCAAGAGGTGCTTTGTGAAAACACGCCTGACTCAGGAGTGTCCCATGATAACCAGGAGACCTTTTCAGAACTCTATTACCACACTAAGAGCACTTGGGGACTTGAACCCGAAAAACGATGAATAGGGCCTGGAGGATGTCCAAAGGTGAGTGACTGGAATGACAAAAGTGGTCAGATATACGACCTGCAGGAACACACAAAAGAGACAGTTGCTTAGTGGAGATAAAGGAGGCTAGGGGAACTAGGGCTGGAAAGTGGCCTGCAAGGTCAAGCGCAGACAAGAGATGAGGGAGCTTCCTTTCCACGAGAATGGGACAGGGATGAGATCAGAAGGCAAGGACAGGGATGTAAACAAGACACAAAAGGAACTCCCAGGCCAGGATGATTGACTGCAGGGCTGTGGGACAAATCACCAGCAAGCCTTTGAGACATCCTTTATTAAAAAGTTGTAAAAATACAGTAGTGGCTATTGCCGTAAAGTGTTCCGTTCCCCCAGTGTCCTTTCTTAGCCTACAAAATCAGTAAGGGACCTTATTAACTACAAATAAAAGCTCATTAGGAAATACATAATGCTATTGAAAGCTGAAGCACACCCATACTGGCTTATATGTAAGGCCAGGAAAGTGCCCCAGTCACATTAGATAGATGATAGACAGATGGATGGATGGACGGACAGATGGACGGACGGACGGACAGACGGATAGACAGGACAGATGGATAGATGACAGCTCTAAAGTCACTGTAGATGATGGATGCAAAAGCCATCAAAACTTGGGAGCTCAACTCCCCGCACTCCTCACCCTGTCTCTTTCGAATGCTAGCCAGAACCTATATATGCTTTCCTGGTAATTCAGGATTCCTTATTCCTTCTTTAAGCACCCCTCCCCCCCCCCCCGCCTTCGGTGCAGCTACCTACTGCTATGGAGCAGCCCTTCAATGACAAACAAACAGCATCCTTTTGTCCTTCTCTCTCCTCCTCTGGGCAGCTGCTAAGATTTAAGGCTTGCTGTGCTGCGGTGTTTTTCTTTAAAACCCTAATAAAATCGTCCTTGGGTTTCAAAAAAATTAAAAAGGAGAAAATTGGAATGGCATTACAAGGCACACGTAGTTTCCCTTACAGAAAGATCCAGAGACTGCTGGAGAATGGGCCCAAAGGCTCAGGGGTAAAGGCTTGTCCTGCAGACTGGGAAGCTCTTAGGTGTAAAATGTTTAGAAGGAGGTCCCTGGAGAAAAGGTAGCATGCGCCTGAAGTGGTTACAGGAGCCTAAACACCATGAGGTAAAGGGACCCAGGCACGCCTTCCTCAGTACACTGCGTCACTACAGACCCAGAGAACAACAGCCCACAAGATCACAGACTGAGACCCCGGCAAAAACTAATGAGTCAAAACAAGCCTTTCTGTTAGGCTGACTTTCTCAAGTATGTTGTCATAGTAAAGAGTTGCTGACTCACAGGCATGGACCTAAGTCTTTTTTAACTTTATTCTAATCAATTTAGTAATACATATCATAAACTCTTTGAGCTATTTTTGACCAACATCACCAGGAGTGAGGATGAGGGGGATGAGAGGGGACAGGAGGATGACAACTCAGAAATAGCACAATAGAGGGTGAATCCTGCTGGCCAGACCTCAGAGGGCAGGGGAAAGGAAGAGGTCCCCAACAAGGCTGCTCAGCATCATCTCCTTCTGCAGAGGACACCCACAGAGGCTGACTCAGCCAGTGTCCTTCTACAACCCCTGGCAGAACCACAACTAAACAGCACATTTATTTTCACTTGTAGTCGTGAACTTATAAACCACTTGAGTATCTAAAGTTTAACCTGGCTGTTTAAAACGTGGTCTTTACCACATTAACATTGCAAATGTCAACCAATTAAACCACCAGGACCCTACACAGTTTATTTTATAATGCAATGTCATACGGAACTAGAAGTTCTCCTTTCTAGAAAGGTAAAACAAAAGGTTCTGGGCAAGTACTAGGTCCCAAGGGCCCAGGGCTCTTTACAGTTCAGTCAAATGAAAACACACATACATACACAGAGAGAGGAAATAAATTGCCCAAGAACAACACAGATAACAAGGTTTAGAAGTTCTGTGTGATGCTAACTAAGCCCCCTGGTTCCCTGCTTTACATTTTCTGCCCAGCAAGAAGTAGAGTTCATAAGAAATGAAGCAGAGGAAGAAATCAATTCTTCAGTATCCCCCCACTAAATATGTTTTTAAAGACTCTGTGCCCTTTGGCATATCCCTTCATTTGATGAAACTTTCTTCTGTCTCCTGGGCTTGTAGGCCCTACCTCAGCTCAGGGAAACATATGGTCCTATTTGACCCAGACTGCCCTGGCTTAGCCTTTCTGACACTGAAATTATCAACCCTCTACACTCTCACAAAGGTTCCACTATAGATGACATCACATGTGTACACACACACACACACACACACACACACACACACACACACACACACTGTCCCTCCAAATCAGCTCCACTCAGCAACTAGATACTATCTGCATGTATCCCTAGAGTTCCCATGTCACAATCTTAATTCCAACTGCAACAGCCTATTTCAACAGGATCTAACTGTTGGAATTTCAGTGTGACAATTTTACATAAAGATATTTACAGGGAAGAGAGGTCCGTTGCTGCAGGCCAAACTAGACCTGCATGAAGTTTGAGCCTAAGTCAGGCTCTCCTCTCTTCTCCCCCCCCCCACCTTCTCTCTGTCTCTCTCTTCTAATGTAGACTCATCTCAATGTTTCTGTGGCAGACACCATGTGAGCTTCTAAGGGGAATGCAGAAGTTAAATACTGCTGTCAGTGAGTAACCATAAGAGATCATGTTTTCTAGGATGATGCTGAGATACCAATCAGTTGTTCTAAATGCTCATACACACAACTCACACACACACAAACACAGAACTCACACACAACATACACAATACACACTACACACACAACACAGAATTCACACACACACACATGCACAACTCACACACACACACACACACACACACACACACACACACACACACACACCACAATGTAAAAGGTGAAGGTAAACTGTTTAGGGACAGGAACCAAAGTGATGGGGAACAAGAAGGTGGGGGGTTAGCCATAAGTAAAGTGCATGCATGATGGCCCCTACACCTGGGAAGAGGAGACCTCAGCTGAGAAATGCCTCCAACTGACTGGCTTGTAGGTAAGTCTGTTGGACATTTTCTTGATTAAAGATTGATGTGGGGAGGCCCAGCCCACTGTTGTGGGTGATACCACCTCTGGGCAAGTGGTCTTGAGTTGTATAAGAAACAACTGGGCAAGCCAGGAGGAGCAAATCAGTAAGCAGGATTCCTCCAGAGCTTCTGCTCCTGCCTCCAGGTTCCTGCCTTGAAGTCCCTCAGTGATGCCATGTGAACTGTAAGGTGAAATAAACTCTTCCAAGCTGGTTTTAGTCTGTGTTTTATCACAGCAATCAAAGGCAAACGAGGACAGTTTGTATGCTAATTTTTAAAAAACAAAAAAAAAAAAAATTAATTAAAAAATAAATATCCGATTTCAAAGTCAGCTTTTCCCTGGGGCTGATGTTTAAAACCTTAGGGTTACAAAGGAATATCTCTGCATAACCCACATTTAATGAAAAGAAAATATGGCCTGAAATCACAAAGCCAGTAGAGTCTCTACTTAGTACATTTGCATGCCTTGTGATAGTTGGTTAACATTGATTAAGGACTGGATTGCTTTGGAGAGCTCTTAAGAGGCTGGCATCTCTATTCCATAGGCTAAGGACCTAGACAGAGTAAAAGAAAAACAAAGAACACGTGCAGTGCAGCCATTTCCTCTCTACCTCCTGGCTGCTATAATGAGAGCTGTTCTACCCAACCACATTCTCTCACAAGATAGACTGAAATCATGAGCCGGAATCAATCCTTTCTCATACTGCTTATATCAGGTGATGTGGGATGCCCCCTGCTTGCTGTGAGTATGTTTTATTACCACTGGTTAATAAAGAAGCTCATTTGGCCTATGGTCAGGTAGAACATAGGTAGGCAGGAAATCCAAACAGATATGGAGAGAAGGAAGGCTGTCGGAGAAATAAGATGCCAGAGAGCAGATCTCTGCGAGTTCCAGGCCAACCTGGTTTATAGAGTGAGTTCCAGGAGAGCCAGGGCTACACAGAGAAACCCTGCCTTGAAAAACAAAACAAACAAACAAACAAGCAAGCAAACAAAAGCACAACTTACTAAATGGACTGACTGAAGAAATCAAAATTTAAAGTTTGAAATATAATTTTATCTTATATATTAGTACTGAAACAGTTTTTACTGTTTCAAAATAAAACTCTGAAGCCACCTTGATGGTGAATACCTATCATCCTACCTGGGACTGCAAACTGAAGCAGGAGAATGGAATTCAAGACAAACTGGAGAGTCTGAGGCCAACCCAAGCTGCCTAAAAACCAGGCAAAAAATGCAAAATATAGGAGTCTATTTTTAGTGCTATGTGAATGAAACGTCCTTATAAGACATCTAGCGTTCAACTCTCAATGATGAGTGCTCAAACACACTTTCAGGAAACTTGCACCAATACCTCGTGTATTTTCTTACTCTGATGCTTCTCTCCAGGCCTGGGGTACATCACCTATGATGGTCAACACAGTCAACTTGACAGGATCTGGAATTGCTAGAAGGAAAGTCTGGGCAGCACAACTGGAAGAAGTTATCAAGATTAGGATAGCCTCCAGGCTTGCCTTTGTAGATTATCTAGATGAGGTGAGATGACCCACCCTGAAGTAAGTGACACCATTCCAAGGGTTGGGGTCACAGACTTCACAAAAGGGACAGCCTTGATAAACACAAGCATCCTTCCTGTTTCTATGCTATCCCATCCATTATGGACTGTACCCTTACACTGTAGCCAACATCAGTTTTTCTCTGTTCTTTGGTTTTTCAAGGCAGGGTTTCTCCGTGTAGTCCTGGCTCTACTCACAGAGATCTGCCTGCCTGTTTCCCAAGTGCTGGAATTAAAGGCATGCACCTCTGCTACCACCACCACCACTGCCCAGCAAGCTTTTCCTTAAAGTGCCATTGTCAGATATTTTGTCATGGCAACAAGCCAAGTGACTAATACATCACCTAGATTAAACTAGATATGAAACTTGAGTGTGGTGGCTCAAGACTATAATCGTAGCACTCAGGAGTCTGAGGAAACACTGCTGCTGCGAGTTCAAGGCCAGCCTGGGGTATATATCACAACCCTGTTTCAAAAGGGGAGGCGGGGCAAGACATGAAATACTCCACAGCAAACTCCTTTTCGCATCACCCCCACTGGTTAGGGACCACACACCACATTTAATATCACGAAAACCATTTCTGTTCCTGCGTTCCTGAATGATAAATTGTGACTAGTGAAAATGCAATAGTTCAAAACGTTTTCTTAGAAAAGAGAAACCTTTAGGGGGCAGAGAAAGAGATGTCTTGGCAATGTTGCTCTTCCTAGGGACCCAAGTTCAATTCCTAGCACATATGTCAAATGGCTATCAACAGCCTGCAACTCCAACACCTTCTGGCCTCTCAGGGCACTAGTATCCATGTGGCACAGACACACACAAACACAAACAGGCACACACATATATGCATTAAGTAAAATACATAATCTTTTTTAACGGTAAGAATTTATTTCCTTAGGCTAACAGGGACGCACGCAACCACAGCCCTTCCTTTTCTGCACTACAGTTGATAAGATTTTAAAACTCATTTGCACCTACCCCTACTGCTCACTTTTTCCGTGTTTCCATGCCACAAATAATCTACTTAACTGCTACTGTCAAACATCCCAAGTAGCACCTCCACTCCCTTCCCAGATACCCCTAAGAGCCCACTCACACATCTATCTTTAAAATGGCTGTGTTTACAGCTACCCATATGTCATCATTCGCGAAGCAACTGTTACCACCCCCTTGACTAGGCATTGGCAGGCACACGTCCTGGAAAGGATTGGGGCACAAAGAAGGTGCCTTGAGCTCAGGGGGAGACTTACTGACATAGCTGTTTCTGACATAGTATTTTTACCCTGCTTATATCCCAGTCTACTATGATGTTTATAAATGAGGCTTGCTAGCTGAGTTCCTCACTATACCTAGTTGTAACGGTGCTATTTCTACAGTAACTACACCTCACTCTACCCTGTGCTGTGTTGTAACTGAGTCTTGCCTCTGCCCCTCGCCGTGCTGTGTGTAACATCTATGCTCAGTTGGTCTCACAGCATAAATGTGTGCGGGGTTGCTATAGAGTTATAAATCCTCATCAGGAATTCTGCTATAGAGTGAATTACAATGTGCTCTGCCCTTTGACCTTAAATAAAAAGTGTTTCCATACACTCTTATGGATTCGCTTAAGCCTAATTAAGTAACTGGAGAGATGATGAAGGACTAAATGGAGTATTCGACTGTGCTGGGGGAAAGCAGTTCTTGCTGACAGAGGAGAGATTTCAGAAGGGAAGTCTGGGATAGGAGTGAGGAACTCCCGGAAGGCCAAGGTGAAAACTGCGTGGTGGAGGGAATAGAGGCAGGAACTGACAGACTGCCCCTTCCTGTGCCTTTTTCACATTTCTGATTTGACCCCTCCTTTTCAGACCATTAACTAATTATGGTTCAAAGAAAGCAAGAGCCCTCCTGCCTGCTTTCTCCTTCACTGTTTTCTACTAGTTCCCCTATCGCCTTATTCCCACCCTTCAGACACTTGCAAAGAGCAAACTGTAATTATAGCTGCAGGACAGGGCAGCTCAGAAGGATGGGAGACAGAAGAGTAAACAAACTCATTTCCATTCCTGGGGGGGGGGGAGCCAAGAGTGCTGGCTGGAGCCAGTGATTGAACAGAGGTAGGACATCCCTAAATCAGTGAGGACACCTGGCCAGAGCAGGTCCTTAGATGTCCTTTCTCTTCCCAGTCAATCTTTTCTCTCCTTTCCCTCCTTAACCACCCAAAGGAACCTGGGGTAACAGTGACATAGTCATTCACATTCAATGGATTATAGTATGAAGCTGGCATAATATCCTAGTGCCCATATTACTCATGTAAAGACAGCTATGACACTGCGGGTCCTATTTTTAAAAATACTCTCACATATAGTGTAATACGAGACAATAACAGACAACTTCCTGGTTTACATATTCAGTTTGCTTTTAATCATATTTAGGATGTTCTCTACTTAGAGAAAAGTTTACCATAAAACATTTTACCAGGGCTGGAATGGTAGTTTGTATGTAAAATTCCTGTCTTGCAAGCATGAGGCCCTGAATGCAATCTCCACAACCTACATTTAAAAAGGTAAGCCCGGGCCAGGCGGTGGTGACACACACCTTTAATTCAGGAGGTAGAGGCTGGCAGAACTCTGTGAGTTCGAAGCCTGCCTGGTCAACAGAGCAAGTTCCAGGACATCCAGGACTATACAGAGAAACCCTGTCTTGAAAAAAAAACAAAATAATTAATTAATTAATTAATTAATTAGCTAATTAATTAATTAAAAAGCTGGGCATCATGGATGGTACATGGTTGCAACCCAGCACTGGGGCTCACTAATGTCCTTAATGAGTTCCAAGCCAAAGTGAGACCTGAACTCAAAAAAAAGAAAGGAAGGAAGGAAGGAAGGAAGATGAAAAAAAGAGATAAAAATAAAAAGAAAAAACAAAAATAAAAAGAGAATGATACCCAAGGAATACATCTGAGGCCGTCCTCTGGCATTCATACATAGGCAGCTGTACGTGTATATGCACACACATCCATACACTTCCACCATGTTTTTTGACTGCATCAGAAGTTCTGAATGACTGACTTATATCCCTATGATGATCCCAATGACACAAGGCACAGTAATAGATACAAGTCTTAGAATGTATTTCTCATCATTAAGTACATAACTGTAAACAGGGAAAATAAAGTAATCCCAGAAGCTGGCAGAGAATGGACAACCATCTGGTTGTTTGCCATGTGTGTGACAACAAATACCTAACTAATATTCCCATTGGGGTAGGTCTGTTCCCAAGTAACTTCCACCCCTTTACCCCTTTATGATCCCTCTTCTTTTTCTTCTTTCTTTCTTTCTTTCTTTTTCTTTTTTTTTTTTTTTTGATTACTCTCATCAACCAAATAGAAAAAATAGAAAACTAGTACTAAATCTTACAACAAAACATCCATTTGCATAGTCTTTACAATCTTCAAAACTTTTTTTTAAGCTTTTCAAGACAGGGTTTTGATGGGAGATATCATTCTGTACATACGTTTCTCTTATTGGTTAATGAATAAAGCACTATTAGCAAACAGGAAGGCAAGATAGGTGGGACTAGGAAACAAGCAGGATTCTGGGAGATGGAGTAAAGAGTCAAGATGTAGGCTTGACTACATCTATGGATGTGCATGCATATACACGTACAGCTGCCTATGTATGGATGCCAGGAATAAGAGGTTCAGACTCTCTCTCTCTCTCCAGCAAGACCATATGGAAACTCTTAGATTGATAGAAATGAGTTAATATTTAAGACAGAGCTAGCCAATAAGAAGCTCTAGCCAATGGCCAACAGCTTTATAACTAATAGAGTCTCTGTGTGTTATTTTGGGACTGACGCAGCTCTGGAACCAGGCTGGTGGAAAAGTGCTCATAACAGGGTTTCCCTGTGTAGCTTTGGAGCCTGTCCTGGAACTAGGTCTTGTAGACCAGACTGGTCTTAAACTCACAGAGAGTTGCCTGCCTCTACCTCCCAAGTGCTGGGATTAAAGGCTTGCACCACCACCTAGATTCGTTCACTTGTCCACAAAACTACCTGTCAACAAGATGAGCAAGTATCATCCTTATACACTCTGTGGGGAAACGACACCAAAAACATTATTATGTATAGGTAAAATGAAGAATGTCCCTCTGTGGCTCTCTGGAGAGTGGCTGGCATTCATTTCCCCTGACTCTTCTTCGTATACTTTCAAGCCCCTTGAGTGTCAGGCTAGTAAGGATTCTGAAAATCAAAGATGTCCCTTCCCTGTAGGTTCTTGGGAAGACACGGTCACTGCTTTCCGCTTGTGTACCCACAGATGAGCCCACCAGGCTCCAGTGGACAGTTCCTAACAGAGCCCTGGATAAATGCAGTAGTGTAGTCACAAAGCAAAACAAAGGACAAGGATGTGATGTGCAATAGGGATCTGTGCCGTGGAGTTGATAAGGATAGAAAATAAAGTAACCTAGAGAGGCGGGGTGAGAGAGTACTCAGAAGGTATTATATACATGTACGGAAATGTCAAAGAAAATCAAAGTATTACCATTATTGTTTAATGAGCTCAACTCAACTCCCGGCATGCCCTCACCGCCATGTCCTCCCCTACCCCATCTGGAGCAGATCTCTAAGTCACTAGAGGTGCTGGATCTACGTGCTGAAGATGAAGCCCAGTTGGTTGCAGTGTTGGAACCAGAGGCAGCGGCTTGTAACCTCCAAAATACACTGCTTCCATTTTCACTGTGACTGAGTTTTATTTGTACCCTCCCCCCACTACACACACACACACACACACACACACACACACACACACACACACACACACACACACTCAGGCAGCAAGTGCACTGAGAAGGGAGCTGCTATTAGCTGTGGCTGGGCATCCCCAAGGAAAAAATGCCCCACCCACACAGTATGTCTGGAGAGAAACATTTGGGGTTACACACACCAAGGTGGAATCCCAGCTAGGAGAATCCAGACACGTTATTAGAAGTACTCTGGCTATCCTTCCTACATCTGTATCTGGGAATACTAAAAGAAAATGCCTTTTTTATAGTTTGGCTATGAGAAGATACAGAAAGCTTGCCAAGACAAGAAACAGCATTCAACAGACAACCTTAACCTGCAGAGAAACATGTGTGAAATGCTTCCATCTCTGTTCATTTCTCATTCTGGGAGGTGCCCAGTGGAGTCCACGAACCTCTTCAGAGTTCTCATACCTTGCATTAGGAATACAAAGACTGGAAGCTTCAATTATCCTCTTCACACTGAATGTCTTGCTGTGAGCCTATTCTACTTTCAGTTTTGAAAACAGAAAGAAAACTACTCTCTGTCGTTTTATGAAGAATGGAGCCTGGTGACTCACATTTATATTATGAGAATGGCACACTTATATTATGTGCACGTCTCTGCATGTCTATTACACACAGATCATCTAATGAAGTTGATCTGTGCTCCAACATGAGAGGATTTCAGAGAGAGTAAATGATCTAGCAACTCAGCAAGTATTTATGTAAAAAGCCCAAGCCCGAAAGTATATACATACACTGGTCTACAAGATGATCTAGACTGTTTCCTATAGACACACACATACTTAGTAGCATACACTTTCCCAACACTGAAATTTTTAAACAAAATTGTTTTTAAATACTTACTTTGAAAGGTATGGCTCAAATAATACACTCTGCCCCCAGACAGATGTTGTTAACCACAAGGTGAGTGTGACTTCAAGCATTTTACTTAGGTGAGCACCAAAGATTCTCCTCCCCATTCCTGTCTTCTACCACACTGAAGACCCCAGAGCCCAGGGCTAGATGTATGAGGAATAGTGCATTTACTCAGTAGGTGAGAGGCCCTGGTTTCAACCTACAGCAACACAAAAGAGGGAAGGACGCATCCCAGAGCCTCACCATGAAGTTCTAAGATAAAACCGGACACATGGGTCACAGAGAGCCTCGGGGGGGGGGGGGGGGGAGGAAATCTCACTGAAACACTTAAGTAAGAACTATTACTTAAGAACTTTTTTTTTTTTTTTTTTTTTTTTTTGGCTTTTCAAGACAGGGTTTCTCTGTATCGCTTTGGAGTCTGGGATTAAAAGTATGCACTACCAACACCCAGCTGAGTTATTGAGATTCTTGCTGCCACCAATAGACAAAGACATCAGTTCCTGTGACAGTATTTGTACTGAACCCTCCACACATGGGAATTGCATGTCTAGACTGTGCTTAGGTCACTAGGTGGATTTAATCGGTGACCACTGAACACAAACTTTAGACACTCCCCATCTCATTCCACCACAGCTTGGTGCTTCTGAATCATGGTGGCTTATCAGCTGCTTCCTGTGAATTTTTTTTACCACTCCCTCTACCTCCCACCACTGCCCCACGGAAATGTTTCCAGCAAGTGCATGCATGGATGTCTCCTTTGTCCTTGCACAGTACAGATCACAGCACAGAATTGAATTAGAAAGCTCTCCACAGACACCTGCTGGCTCCCGGGGTACCAAACACAGTCTAAGGGGCAACCTCAACACCTCCCACCTCTACCTAGAGCTTCCAAGACCCTTCCTTCCATTCCCTTCCTGCTGGCTTTGTTATGTGATGCCACAGATAACAGTGCTACCTACCATCCACCAGCCTCCCCAAACTCAAGTCCCAGAGGAAGGCAGAGTATGGGAAACAGGAGAGGAGTCCTTCTCCCTACTTGATGCTCTCTCCCTTCACCTACAAAACTTGCTATTGGGTACACTGTCACACATTCACCAATCTTCTCACGAAATTCCTGGCCCAGCTTGGGAAATTATACCGGGCAATCTGGCCAGATGAAGGGGTACAGAGGGCCTGAATAACTTTCCATGGGTTCCATGGCATAAGTAAAGACATAAATGGGCTGGATGGACCATGGCAAGTTTCTGTAGGCAACCAGGACTGATTGACAAGTCAGACAGATGGTCCTAGACAAGGACAGCAGAGTGAGAGATCAGTCACTCGAGGAGCTGACTTCAGAAGTGGGTACTTGGCTAATGCCATAATACACCACAGACTAGACAGCTTCAATGGAGCGAGCCCAAGGTTCAGGAAGACTGTTTCTTCTCATGCTTCTCCACTTAGCTCGAGGTCAGCCGCCTTCTCCATGTTGTCTTCACATGGCCTTTTCCCTGTGTCTCTACGTGCCATGATCTCTTCCGCTAAAGACACCAGTCACACTAGATTTACAGCCACACATGTGGCCTCATTTTACCCACCTTCACCACCACTATCCCCACACAGAGCCACGTTCTGGGGTACTTGGAGCTAGTATCTCCCCAGCACTGAGCCACGTTCTGAGATACTTGGAACCTGTGGTTCCACAAAAGGAACTTTGAGTGATACAACACCCCAGCCTGTACAGACAGCCTGAGAAGGGAGAGAAAGGAATACAACTGCTGCCCTGAAGAAATGAAAGCATGCCTGGCATTTTTCAGCAGGAAGGCAATGCGACCTCTGACCCCAGGTCTAGATCTCTCACCAGTCTCGCCTTTTGATTTCAGCCTTTAACCTTCTACCTGTTCTAAAGCCTTACTGATCATTGCTATGCCAATGATTCGTCCTTTCAATCCCAAATCCAGAGCACCTCTGTGGGTACCATCCATCCATCTGTCCATCCCTCCATCCACCCATCCACCTATCCTCCATCCATCTGACTGTATTCACCTGTGGCCCTTGTAGGCTCTCACGTTGGAAGCCTAGTCTCAGGTCACTGTCTCTGAAGCTTGCCTAGTTCACATTCACCTTTTGTCAGTTCTCCTAGGAGACAAGCCCCCTCTCGCTCTAAGCCAATGTTTTTGGAATGTCCCTCCCTTCTGCCCCTGCCCCTGCCCAGCCCCCACTCACACTGTTTTGGCTTCGAGTTCAGATCTCAGTTCAAAGGCCTCTTCCTTGAAGAAGCTTTTGTAGACCTCACATATAAAGTCATACTTCCTCACATATTTCCTTACACTCTGAGCTCAAGGTCCTTCTCCTCTTCCCCTCCTGTGAGCTCTCAGGCACAGAACTTGCCGTGTTTATTAGACCCCCGCACTGCTATAATGCTGTTAATATCTCCCATGAGACTGATGACCACACACTCTGAAGTTCATGAACAGAATCCACATCTGGCTTCCCCATCATCATCTGCCCAGCACCAGAAAGCTTCAGCTCAAGTTCATGTTAGCCAGAGCTACATAGCAAGATCATCTTTAAAAAAAAAAAAAAAAAAAAAAAGCAACAACAATAAACAAACCCAAATGAACTACAGAGGGCAGGAGTTTCTCCTAATAGGTTACAATTCCATAGAAATTACTTAAACATGCTTTATTTTCTGCATCATCCCTAGTCATATGTATATTTATTATATAAAGTATATACAATTAGACAGCTGCAATTGCCCATAGGTACACCTTTCATTCACTAAAACAATATCTAGTCTCCTCCTGTGGCTCATTCTTTTGCTTGACTCTGGCCAAAACCTACAAGGAATTCTTCACTAAAGAACTGGCAGGGCTCATGGTGACTCTGATCCAACAGGAACTCCATCCCTCTTCATATTAAGCAGGAAACACTGAAATTCTGAGAGTAAGATGTGTGGCACACATCGGGAATGTTGGAGTCTGCTGATAACACTGAATCTACCTCAGCTAGAAACATGAGGAAGCCACATGGTCACAACCTAACCAGGAACAAGGCTAGTGAGCCGAAGCAGCATTCCACATGTTCTCACTTTCAGCTTCACACAACATGTGGAAACAGGCTCAATGCACCACTTGGTTGTGTCAGAACCTCTAAGCAAAGAGGATGAACGTTTGGGATTTATTATAGTCGCTCACCTTGGGGAAGTATCCAAAAGGGTACATTACAATCTCCATGAGGTTACATTACTAATTTCTAACTTTGTAAAGTGGTGTGTTCCAGGGATGTATTCACCTTTCGGGTGCTTATTCTATACATGTGAAGCCTCAGCTGCTCTGAATACTGGTAAATGCTAAAGTAACCCGGAAAAAGTTTATTATTAACAATGACGACATCATTAACTTTAATTCAGTCTGAATGCTTCTGCTTGTCAGTTTTTTCCACCCTTACTCTCTGCAAAGTCCTCAAGGATTTTATACAAACTCATAAGGCTCAAGTTTAATGGCTCTTCTATGAAAAGCATTTCTCATATGCCAAAGAAAAACAGGAAGCAAACTGGGAACCATATAAACCAAAAAAATCCTATCAAGATGATCAAAATCTCCAAATATCCAAAAAAAAGTGAAAGTCAGTTTTGGAAGCGTAGCCTCTCAGACATCGGAGCCTCCACTTAAAGCATTTCCTAGTCATGTTTACATTAGAAAGAACATTTGAAAGCCGATGGGCTTCAGCCTCTCCTTAAGTTCCTCTTTATCAGCAATCAGACATTCATCGCATTCCTCCCAACAGGTAAGGCAACAACTGGGACACTCCTATTCATAGCCAGAAGCCACTGTCTCCAGGTCTGATTAACAGGAAACAAAACCCCTCCAAAGATGCAAATCTACCCAAGGTAAGCAGACCTGGCTCTGCGTCTCAGAAATGATCAACCTGATCATTGGTCTTGGGATTAAAATATTCAGGAGTTCATATATACTAACCAAGGAACCAGGAAACTTTGTACCATAGAAGAAATCTAAAGCCTTCCCAAAGGTAGGGATTACATGTCTGTAATCCCATACTTGGTAGACTGAGGCACAAGCATGAGTCTGAGGCCAGCACAGGACATACACTGAGTCCAAGGCTAGGCTAGGCTACAGAAAGAAGAGGAAAGGACAGAAGAAAGCCATCCTAGGCCAATTTTTAGTATACATACTAATCATGTATCATAACTATGAATCAAATGAAACCTGGGAGCCTAATGATAAATCTGCTTTCTAGTAATACAAAGAATCCCAGTGATTAATATGCTCTATAATTTATATCTAATGAAGTAAATACTTTTCATCATTTATGTCATTTGCAGCCATGAGCTGTCTGATAGTCACATGAGTGAGTTCATACTACACAATGCCATCCCAGTACACAGTTCTTCATTAAACGAAGAATCATCAGTTGTAGGTTCTGACTATAAATATTTGGGTGGGAAAAAAAAATCTCATCCATCTTAACTGTTCTTTAAAAAGACTTGGGGGTTGGCCAGATGGCTCAGTAGCTAAGAGCACTGGCCACTCTTACAGAGGACTGGGGTTCAGCTCCCAGCACCTACATGGTGGCTCACAATAATTCCCAACTCCAGTCCCAGGGCGTCCAATGCTTTCTTCTAACCTCCATGGGCCCAGGCACACATGTGCAGCATACACCTCTGTGCAAGCAAAACACTCAGACAAATAACAATTTTGACATCTAAAACAATAAAATTTTAATAAACTATAAAATCTATTCAATGGCCAAAATAGGGCCAATTATCAAAATTGTTCCTTCCAACAAAATGGAGTAACTGTCATTAGCTGATGCCAGAGACTATGTCTCATTTTGTGAAAAACAACAAAAGCCTATCTTATCAGGGAACCATTTAGTGAAACATAATTCCCTCTCATTTAGAATTTCCATTTACAAAATGAAGTTGTAGCAAAGGTATAAATATTTAACTTGACCTAAAATTATTTCTATCCAAAACCAAGGAAAAAAAATCATTTTGCTGAAAGTATTTCATTTCACTTGCTACAAAGCCCAACATACAGCTAGACGTAACACTGTAGTCCTATGTGACATTCTGTTGCTACAGCAACCAAGCTGCTACCTGTGGCCATGATTTGTTAAAAAATTCCTCCAACCAGTATATTCTGTACTGTGCATTCATAAAAAACCAACAGAATGGCTCTAAGCAGCATAAAATTTAAGGCTTGCTTTCTTACCTATGGTTTACTCACTTGCATATTTACTGTCTATACATACACATGTATACACACCACACACACCCACACACACAGGATTCTCCCAATCCCATCAAAAGGGTGAGACCATACCAAATTTTCCTTTTAAGACAGGCAAAATTACAAAGCTGCTGTTCAGACTGCATTTCATACCTGCTTCCTAAAAACACATCCTGCCAAACAATAGAGACTATCAGAGATGATTTTTAAAAAGATTTATTTTGCCTTATCCAGCCTCATTTCAAGAGAAAATGAGATGCTGAGGTTTAATCTCCTATCTGCCCAGGTAGGTGTGGCCTCTTGAGCAATGAGCTGATTCTGAAAATAAGCTAAGAATAAAGAAGAGCTGTGGTCATCACCATCAGTATTCATCCAAGTGCCTCCCTCTACAAGCTACTCACCCTCACTGGGGGACTCCAGGCTTGCACCCGAGGCTGCTGTCCACACTGGGAGCTCTGCAGATCTTTTGAGCCACAATTAGCCACAGTGCTGCCCTGAGCCCTTAATGCATTTGTGCAGTTGGTCCCGCTGCCCCCACCAGGGCCAGGTTTCCAGGGCCTCTGCTTGATGCCATCCAGAAGTCTGACCAATAAGATGTTACTGGGGAGCTCCTCAACACCAGAACCAACAAGAGTCCGGCACTCAGGACATCTGAGTTCATTCCGGGATCCCACGATCCCCAGCAAACATCGTTTGCAAAACGTGTGCTGGCAAGGTAAGACCTTGGCAGAAGCGTCCAGGCGTTCTAGACATACAGGGCACTCCAGAAGGTCCAACAAGGCAGACTCATCCATCGTGATCTACTTTACTGAGAGAAAGGCTTCAAAATGTTCATAGTGGTGCACAGCCCTTAGAGTGATTCATGTAACATCCATTGCAGACTTCGCTCTGGAGTTGTGGGAAGAGAGGGAGGAAAGAGAAAAATGAGTGTTGTTATCTGGGAGAAAAGTTCACAGTGGAGCCAAGAATCAAAAAGTACACAAAAGTGCTTCCTCTGCATGGTGGAGCTTGGCTTTGGAATGCGGCTTCTGAACTCCAAAGCCAATATTTAAAAACAAAACAGGCTTCTTAAACGGTTCCGAATTAATTCCTGAAGATATCTAGAACCTCCACTGGGCAGACATAACTAGCGAGGAATAAGCAGGACTTATGAGAAAGCAATAAAGGTCTGATATTAGCTGCCTAATGAAGTCCTTGACCCACTGGAGAAGCTAAGCAAAATCGACTGGAAGTTTCCTCTATCCAAAATAATACTTTTAAATCCAACAACGTCCCCAGTGTTTAACCCATGTTATCGTTTAAGAAGCCATGCCTTGGGTGATCCTTGCAGAAAAATGATCCCAATATTAAATGCATATGTTTCTTTCCTGTCTGAAAAACAGAACATCTTAATCTTATCCTACACCGCCCCCCCACAAAAAAAGGAGCTGACGGTCGGCAATTCTAAAAGATATAACCAATGATTGCTTGAAAATAGCTAAAACACATCAGCCCTTCCCGGCAGGGTTGACAAACTCAGAAACAGATTTCTGAACGGCTTGTGCTAATCCCATTCAGAAAATCTAGCAAAATGATCACCAAGAATTCGACGATGGAATGCTAGGCTGCAAACTCTGGGTTGAATCTGAAAATCGGGCCTTTCAGGAGGGGGGAAGAAAGAGTATCTGAAGCGAAGCCAGTTGGTGGCTCGCTGTCCCCACAACCACCACCTCAATCAATGTTTAAATGTGGAAAAGCCTTGAGGAGGTGAGAGGATTTGGAGGCTGTATTAACAGCTGTTCCCGGCTAGTCGCTTCTGGGGAGAGCCAGGATGCGCCCCTCTTCCCGCGGTGGGGCACAGGTAGTCCCCGATCCCTCAGCGTGGCGCTGGCCGCAGACACACCCCGGAGCCAGGTGTTGCAAACCGGGGACAGAGAAGACGGTCCTGGGCTGGAGCTGAGGTTGCGGCCGGGTCGCTACAGGAGCAGGGGCTCTCACCCAACTGCCTCCTCTAAGACTGACTGACTCCCTTTAGGTCAAATTCAAGACAAAAATTGCCCCACACCGATCGCTGGAAGTTTTCAAGGACTTAAAGAAAAATAAAGATGCAGCCTTAAGTTGGCGAAAGTCAGCGCCACAGAGTGCGGCGGGAAGCCGACCAGTGACCCCGCGGGGATGAGCTCAGCGACAGTCCCTGGAGACTGCCATCCCGGAGGAAGGAGGCACCCGGCTGCGTCCGGGGAGAGCGCGGCCCCGAGGCCGGGCAGCTTCGGAGGAGGCGAGTGAGGCCGCGGGGCTCGTTCCCCCGCAGGTCCCAGAGAGCCAGAGAGGGGAAGCGCGGGGCTCAGCCCGCGCGCAGGACAGGGATGCGGCGACCGCCAGCAGCCACCACCCCGCGCCCGGCGTCCCCGGCTCGCCGCTCACCCTACCTCGCGCCTCCGCGGCTGGTCTTTGTTCGTGGCCCCGCAGCGCCGGCAGATGCGACCCCGCCGTGCCCGCCGCCCGTGTGGCTCGGCCGCCGCGGTGGCACCGGGAGCCTCCTCGCTGCCGCCCCCCTCGCGCGCGCTCACACAGCACGCCACCGCCGCCGCCGCCGCCGCCGCCGCCTCCCACCCGCCCAGCGACGAGGGCGGGGGAACACGACGCGGCCAAGGAGGCGGAGGCCGTGCGCAGCGGGCGCCCGGGGCTGGAGGGCCGCGCCACAGCGCCACCCGCCGCTCGGGGACCTGCGTGGGACCCCGCAGCGAGCGGCGGCCTCGGGGACAGCAGCAATGGGAGGAAAGCTCGGGGAACCGCGCCTTCACCCGAGGACGCGCGCCTGCAGCGAATGGAGATACCCGGGAGGAGGGCGGTGGGAGTGGCGCCGAGGGGACCAGGAAGAGGCTGGGACAAGGGCGCCCTGCCGGCCTTGGGCTCCGCCTGTCCGGTGCCTGGAGACCCACTCTTGCGGATGGCCGGGGCCAAGGAGGGAGCCGCCCTGACGGGAACGCTTTGCTCGGCGTGCACACTCCCTGTGGAGATGCACACAGAGAGAAGTGAGACCCCTCACTTCTGGGGTGAGAGCTGCTGGCCACCCTGTGGATCCCTGGGGCCGCCTCCTCCACCCAGCATTGCGCCCCACGTCTGCAGTAGCCCGGGACACAAATCCAAGCAAGTTTGGAGAATTGCTGATCCCAAAATTCCAAACCAGAAAGGCGCGCGGGGGATGGGAAGGGACTAGAAAAACTGGTGTGATATTAAAGCCCGTCTAGGCTAGGCTCTTTGTACCTGCCTATAATGGGGTGAATTCAAAGTCTGACCCAGGTGGGCCGGTGCCTTGAAGCTGGCTGGGAGGCACCTCTTTCATCTGAGCCTTTGAGGCAGCCATCATCATCACTGTAATCTGTTTGTGTTGCCCCGAGCGCACACCTGTATACTCTGAAGTGTAGGCTTGAAAAACGTGGTGTCCAAGGGTGTTTGTCAAACTTATTTCAGAGACCAGTTAAAATGTTGTCAAAGTATGCGTGCCTACATTTATACTTACTGTCAGTTTACCAAAAGTTACTTCAAATAGCTTAAAGTGACCCGAAACTAGACAGGAGAGAGAGAGAGAGAGAGAGAGAGAGAGAGAGAGAGAGAGAGAGAGAGAGAGAGAGAGAGAGAGAGGGAGGAGGGAGGGAGGGAGGGAGGGAGGGAGGGAGGGAGGGAGGGAGGGAGGGAGGGAGAGAGAGAGAGAGAGAGAGAGAGAGAGAGAGAGAGAGAGAGAGAGAGAGAGAGGATTCCAGCAAGCTGACAATTTGAAGAGGAATCTCAGGTTATCAGTTAGTCTCCAACTAGAGCCACAGCTAAACAGTTTGAGATAAATGAGGATCATTTAAGTTAACCGAAAAATTATAACAAGTAACAATTATCACTCACTTTAAGCCAGACACTGTGCTAAACACTTATATATGTTAATTCAATTCTCACAGCAGCCCTTTATGTCATCCTTTCTCAGCTTCGTTCTAAAGAGATTAATGTGCCGAGAATTATACTGTATGAATGCCAAAAATAATTGCCCACTTCCTTTTCGTTTAGAAGGGAAGAAGTATGTGTGCCTGCTGAGCTGAAAAAGACAAGGGAAAGAAGGGATGAATAGACCGAGAGGAAATATAATCATCCACAAACACAGCATTGCGAAAGGGACTGGTTCAGCTAGCGCTGCATTTGAAACTATGAAGATGAAGGTCAAGCAGACTGGAAAACCATAGTCAGAAACACTCACTTTGTAGTTACTAAAACTGAAGACCAACTTGTGTGACTTCCCTGCAGCTCATGGTAAGACTCAACTGCAGCTCTCCTGACTCCAAGACCAGTTTCTTTCCATGGCTAAGGACTCTCACCTTTGTCCTCTCCATCAAATCACGAACCATAGGCAAACAGACGCCAAGACACTGTTTCTTCCAAAAGAAAAGAAAAGGCTCAGTCATATAATTATTCTGTTGTATTACTTTCTTTTGCATAGTGGTGACCTGATACCAGGGGGCTATTTTAGTTCACTGTTTCAGAGGTTCCATCATGGTTACTCGGCCACGTGCACTTGCACAAGACATCATTGTGGAAGAGAGCTGTTCCCCTTATAACAGACAAGAAGCTGAGAGAAAACCCAAGAAGGGGCCAGGCCAATTTCTTGGCCCTGCCTCCTTCTTGGCACCTCCTCCCAAAATGCCATCATATGAATCCATGAAGGGATTCATATATTGGTTAGATCAGAGCCCCTGGGAATCCATCACTTTCCCAAAGTGCATGGGCTTACAACACAGACCTCAACATGTAAAGCCATGGAGACATCTTATATTCAAGCCATAGTGTCTCAAGATCTAAAGAAAGTTTCTCATTTCCACCTGTTTGGCTTTTGTTGTTGTTGTTGTTTTATTTTGTTTGTCTCACTATGTAGCCCTGGCTGGCCTAGAACTCATACTCATCTGTTGACCAGGTGTGGTGGGTGGTACGTGCCTGCAGTCCCAGCACTTGGAAGGCAGAGGCTGGTGGATCTCTATGAGTCTGAGGCCAGCCTAGTTTGCATAGTTAGTTCTAGGACAGCCAAGACTATGCAGAGAGAGAGAGAGAGAGAGAGAGAGAGAGAGAGAGAGAGAGAGAGAGAGAGAGAGAGAGAGAGAGAGAGAGAGAGAGAGAGAGAGAGAGAGAGAGGAAAGAAAGAAAATATTTGTCTGGCCCTGTCTCCTGAGTGCTGAGTTCAAGGAATCTCTGGTACCATGATGTGTTTGTCTGTAGAGAGAGCAACACAAAAAGCTGTAAGCAGGATAACTCAGCTCCTGATGTCTCATTTTCAAAAAACTAAAGACAATGGTTCCCAAAACTGCCATGATCAAAGAAGGAAACACATACCTTCCCTGGATATTATCTGAGATTTAACTGTGTTCCTTGAACACTTTGGTGGATTCTAATGATGACTTTTGAAACAGAACTCTGCTAGTGTTGCTCTGTCAAAGGAAGTCTTTGACAGGTGGTTTTAATTTTGACATTGGTGAGATGTATGGGCTCTTTGTAATATGTACATAAGTGTCCTCATCACTAACACTGCAATTGTTCTTGTGACCCTTTCTTGCCACATTTTAAAATGTTAGTGCCTGAATGTCCCATGGAGTGAATCCAGAGTGGAAGAGACGTTGAAGCAAGAGAAGCATGTTCATCTTGTTTTGGGGAAGGGAGAATGAAGGAAAGAATGTCTGTTATGCTTACGACCTGTGAGGCTTTGAACAGATACATGAAAAATAGAAGCACACTCTGTGACATAATAATGACAGCTTCTTATCCTCCAAAGACTTCAAAGTCTTTTCATGTGTATTATCTCAAGTATCTTCTCAGCATCCCTCCAAAGCAGCAAGACATATAATTATCCCCGAGTTTCAGATGGGAAAGGGGAAGGGGGAGGACTAGAGAAGATTTGCCTTTAGTGCTAACTCAAACCAGACTTGTAAATCCCCAGTCTTCAGTACACTGATAAGCCTTAGTGTAGTGTTTACATTTTTTTACATGCACATTCATGTGTCTTATCATTTTTCTTCCAGTTTTCTTCTTCCTCTTGTTATCATGATACCAATACTGGTGTCAGGACACCAGTATTTATCCAGTTGTTC
The DNA here is from genome assembly GCA_030556225.1 of Cricetiscus sungorus. Classification (NCBI taxonomy): domain Eukaryota; kingdom Metazoa; phylum Chordata; class Mammalia; order Rodentia; family Cricetidae; genus Cricetiscus; species Cricetiscus sungorus. The sequence goes on along the minus strand of JANBXA010000398.1, from coordinate 4,733,612 downwards.
AAACTAGAATCCTAGAGGCCATCCTTGATTTTCCCCCTTTCTCTGTCTACCTCTTTCCCTAAATAAGCCTACTATCATCCAACCAAACATATGTCAAGTCTACCTACTGCACTTTGCCTTTGGGTATGGCTTGGATGTGGTTTGTTCTCTTCAAAATGCAATAGAACAGCCCTGAAGAACCTTTAACAAACCTTTGGGTCATGACTGAATTAAGCCACTGTAACGGGACTGAGATGGTCTCTGAAGTATTGAGTGGCTTCTCATTCCTGCAGAATTAGTTACCCCATGAGAGTGGATGTTAAAAGTCAGCCATACCTGGTGCCTTGTCCCATTGTGTCCTATGATTAGATGCAGCACAAGCCTTACCAGAATCCGAAGATATCAGGTCTCTGCCATCACTCCAGAAATATGAGCCCAAATAAATCTTTCCTTTATAAGGCATAAGGGCTAGAGAGTTCAGTCAGTAAAGCACTCTCTGTAAGCATGAAGATGTGGGTTCAACTCCCAGGGCCCATGTTTAAAAATAAATAAATAGAGGGGAGAAGAGGAAGGAAGAGGAGGACATGAGGGAGCAGGAAGATTGAATCAGGGAAAGAATAGAGGAGAGCAAGAAAAGAGATACCATAATAGAGGGAGCCATTATAGGTTTAAAGAGAAATCTGGCACTAGGAAAATGTCCAGAGATCTACAAGGATAACCCCAACTAGTAATATAAGCAATAGTGAAAGGCTACCTTAAATTCCCTTCCTCGATAATGAGATTGATGACTACCTTATATGCCATCCTAGAGCCCTCATCTAATAGCTGATGGAAGCAAAAGCAGACAGCTAAACACTGAGCCTAATTCCTGGAATCCAGTTGTAGAGAGGGAGAAGTGATGAGCAAAGGGGTCAAGGCCAGGCTAGAGAAACCCACAGAAACAGCTGACCTGAACAAGGGGGAGCTCATGGACCTCAGTCTGATAGCCCGGAAACCAGCATAGGACCGACCCAGACCCCCTGAATATGGGTGTTAGTTAGGAGGACTGGGCAGTCTATAGGGCCTCAAGTAGTAGATCTGTATTTATCCCTAGTATACGAATGGACTTTGGGAGCCCATTCCACATAGAGAAATACTCTCAGCCTAGACACATGGGGGAGGGCCTAGGCCCTGGTCCAAATGATATGACAGACTTAGAAGATCCCCCATGGAATGCCTCACCCTCCCTGGGGAGCAGAATGGAGATGGGATGGGGGCTGATGGAGGACAGGAGAGGAGGGGAGGGTGAGGAAACTGGGATTGACATGTAAAACAAGCTTGTTTCAAATATAAATAAAAAATATCATATAAAACACAAAACATAAATAAATAAACAAGGTCCTTGCATAATGACACATTCTACTAACCCCATCACTGGGGAGGAGGAGATAGGTAAATTCCTAGAGCAAAGTGGTCAGCCAACTTTCTTGATGAGTTCAAGGCCAATAAGAGACCCCAAAAGAAGAGGACAAGACTTACAACAGTGGAGGTTGTTTTCTGGCCTCCAAACACATTCACGTGTGCACAGGTACCCACACACTCACACAGGAGTGTATGCTAGTAAAACAAACAAATTCCCCAGCCTCCACTCTTCTGTTAGAGCCACAGAGCACTGACTAGGTAACTCCATCACACTGCACCTTCATTTAAGTCACTGTCACCTCTCATCTCTGGCCCTTCTAACCAGCCTCTCTCTTTCCATTTCTGTTGTCATGGCTTGCCCTGAAGATAGTGACATCCAGAGCAAGCTACAAAAGATGGATAGCGTGATGTCACTCCCTTGCTCAGACTCATTTATCTCTTCCTGTCATAAGTAGAATGAAAGTCAAGCATCTTCCCTTCTCTCGGACCTCCTGCCACCGTATTCCGGCACAGTACTCCATTTCTCTTCTTCGTAGGACTTTCTGCTAACCTTCCTGCCCTGTTTATTGCCTGTCTTTGTCTGAATGTGAAAGCGTCCCCAGTGCAAAAGCTGTGTCTGTCTCCTTTATCATTACACCTTTGACAGCCAACAGGTGATAGAGACCAGTAATTCTCAGCTGAGGAGTTAATCCAGTAGGGTTATATTTATTGTTACCCTGAGGCTATCTATGCATATGTATGTGTGAATACATATGTATGTATGAATATATGTGTAGTTTTTCACTGCCCTATAGGCAGGAAATCAGACAGTCAATATCCCAACTTTCATTAAACATCTTTGTCACAATCTTTCCATCAGTAAAGAAATGATTCTTTCTCTTATATTTCATGGTGAAACTGAAGGGACAGCTAAATGAATGCCAGTTCTTTAATACAGACTATAAATTTAATGTCAGTTTTTCTTCATTTTGGGTCTTAGCAGTGTAGTCCTCCTAGTATCTTAGTTCCTCAAACAAGCAAGAGAATGCTGTTATCTCAATTTTTCTTTCTCTTATCCCTCTTCTTTATCCTTTTATGCAGAAAGACAATACTTAGATTATCAGGGGTGCTTCAAAGCAAAAGCAAAAACAAAACCAAACAAACAAAAAAACTTTATTGATTCTGTGTGGATTTCACATCATGCATCTTGATCCCACCCATCTTCCTGCCCACCCTCCACTGCATCTACCCTCTGCCCTGGCAACCTCACCCACCTAAACAAAACAACATTTAAAAGAAAAACCAAACGCCAAACAAACAAACAAAATGAAACAAAGCAAAAAGGGGAGGGGGAATCTCATCGGAGAAGTCATACTGTGGCCTGGTGAATTATACGATTCACCCTTTAGTCCTTTTACCTTCACTAGCCAGTGTTCATTGCCATGAGTCACTGGTCTCAGGCCTCTGCTACATCATCAATAAAGAGCTCTCTCTGGACTTCCCCTTGGGTTCCCTGCTCTATTTTCATTTCATGTGTACAAGTGTTGGCCTGCATGCATATAAGCACACCATGTTGTATGTAGTGCTCATAGAGGTCAGAAAAGGGCATCAGATCCCCAGGAACTAGGGCTACGCACTGTTTTAAGCCACAATGTGGGTACTAGGAAAGACAACCTAGGTCTTCTGCAAGAGTAGCAAGTGCTCTTAACTGCTGAGCCAGCTACCAGACCATTTGTTTCATAGGCGTTAAATCTAGTACTACCCACAAACTAGGTGATCTTGGGAAAGTTTCTAAGTGTTCTGTGCCTAAATTTCCTCAGTAAAATGAGCATGAGACCACCTCAGGAGGTTGTGGCAACTGTACATATTTTTTTTTTAATGTTTAGAATTATGTCCAACATAAGTGTGGTGGTTTTAATAAGAATGCCCCTATAGATTTGAATGTTTGAAAACCAGGGAGTGGTGATCAATGAAGAGGTGAAACCCTGTTGGAGCAGGTGTGCCTTTGTTGGAGGAAGTGTGTCACTGGGCATGGGCTTTGAGGTTTCAAACACTCAAGCCAGGCCCAGTGTCTCTCTTCCTGCTGCCTGTGTATCCAGATGTAGAAATCTCAGCTATTTCTCCAGCATCATGTCTGCCTTTAGGCTATCATGCTTTCCACCAAGACAATAATGGACTAAACCTATGAAACTGTAAGCCAGCCACAATTAAATTGAAAGACCAGACCCTCACCCAGGCCTCTGTTTTGGCAGCCATGGCAGGCTGCAGAAAAGACCCAGCAAGATGTAGGCCTCTGACTCAGAAGCAAGTGCTGAGCTTTAGACCTTGTCTGACCTTGCTCCAGTCACTAGGAAGCCAGATATCCTCCCTGTGGCAAGGAACCAATCAGAAGTTAGCTGGTAGGCTCTGGATGTACTTTACGGTAAGAGTACAGAGCATAGCAACCACAATGGGAGGGCCTTTGAACATAGCAGCAATTCCTGCAGGTGCAGATGACCAATCAACTCAGGACAGGTCACCCAAGCTCAGAAGTGCACCAATCCTGCAACTGTTGAGGAACCCAGACATTCCCCCCGTCATACTCCAATAAATTCCTGACTCCACGGTCACTCGGGGTCCTTCTCCACCAGCTGTGTCAGACGGATAGAGGACCCAAGTTAATACAGCTAACTCGTTAATTAATTGCTTTTGCATCAGATCAGGTCTCTTTGTGATTTTGGGGGTTCAGAATTTGGGCACAACAGAATGCTTTCTTTTATAAGAGTTGCCGTGGTCATGGTGTCTCTTCACAGCAACAGGACACTATGACAATAAGTAATAGGTTTAGGAGATTGCTTTCCTTTTTTTGTTTTGTGTTTTTGAAAAGAGATCTTGTTATGTAGCTAGCCTTGAACTTAAGATCCACTTGCCTCAGTCTCCCGAGTGTTAGGATTAGAGGTGTGCACAATACCCACAAATAACATTAATTTTTATTGAAACCTAGACCCAACTATAAGTCTACCCTCTGTTGACTAAATAACTTTACACATTTGATTTTTCTGAGTTTAAACTTTCTTATTTATGCAAATGGATATAATATCTACTGTGAAAGCTTGTTCAGAACTCAGCATAGCACCTTTCCAGCACATAGTAGGCACTCAATAAAATGTTTGCTTCCTGCCTTTTTCTGTGTACCAGACCGTACCTGCTTATATGAATTAGAGATCTATTGGATAATATATAAACATTCTTTCCTGCATTAAGAGTTTACTTCCATCCTAATTGCATCGGGGGCCATGAGGTGCCATGATATTCAGGAAATTGGGCTCTTAGAGTTAAACAAGCCCTGAAAGGCTATTTTGGTCTGCAGAAGTGGGAAGATGGCGCCGACTTCACTGTCTGGCGAAAAATCTGAGCAGATGGAGTATTTATAAGCACCACTTCCCAAGGATTTTGGTTCAGTCAGAAAGGAAGCTGGGTGGGGTGGGGGAGTGTAGGAGAGAGTCAGATGAGTAAGTAGGAGGCAGCTGAATTGCTTCTTCTGCCAGCCAGCCTTTCTGAAACAGGTCTGCACATTTGGGGAGCTGTGTTTCACAGCAGAATACCTGGGGAGAATTGGAGTTCTCTAAACTGACTAGCTCTAGCCTAGCCAGCCTTCTGGGAGTGTTCCTAGGGTTCAGGTCAATCAGTCAGTTGTGCAGTCATTAAATGTTCAGATACTCTGTTCATCGCTGGAGTGGGTCCAGCCTGGATTCAAGAGCCAGGTGATTCTAATGTAGGTGGTGCAAGTGGAGAAGCATGAATCCCCCAGCCCCCCAGGAGCAACAGCAGAGAAGTAACTCAAGTGCTGACCAAGGGAGCCAGACCAGAAAGGACTGGGGCTTTGTTGAGAATGGGTGGAACCTTGGAGCCAGGGAAAATAAGAATAATTGAGTGTTATTACCTCCTTTGATTCCTGTCTGCAGCTGTGCCCTGCCCATCCTTCGGTGGGTGCTATCTTGTCTTAGGAAGTAAGTGTTGAACACATGTTTGAAGAGATCTTTCCAAGGGACCCTAGAATATTAGCATACATGGCTGGACCCAAACTCACACCAGGACCCTAAAAGTGGGTGCGGGTCACACACACCAAGCCTCAGAAAATAATTTTGCTTAGTACTTTTAAATCACAAATAAAACATGCCTCTAATATATTTTCAGGCTCAAGTTCACTTGAAAATAAAATTAACCTATGTGTGAGAAAAAGTAATAGGATTTCTTCATTTCTGTTAGAAATGCTTTTTCTTGTCAAATCCCATTATCATTTGAAAAGTTAAAGCCTTGGAGGAGACCTTTTTGCTTCCAAGAAAATGTCACCTAATCCGAGCTATCAAAAAGCCGATAAATACCCATCACTTTATCATCTTTGGGAAATGAAATTTCATAATCTTCCCTGGTAAACTATTTTTATATTAAAACATATTTATTAGACTTCTTTCTTTTTGATAAAATCTAAAGATAAAAGCAGATCTTTCTAAGGCAGGTGAGTAGGTAGCTTAAAAATACACATACATGGAGAAAGTGCAGGAATGCACTAGAGATCCAACAGTTAGGAAGCAGGGCTTAGCATTTCTGGGGGTTGGAGCAATGGCTCAGCAGTTAAGAACATGGGCTACTGTTCCAGAGGACCCAGGTTCAACTCCCAGCACCCACATGGCAGCTCATAACTGTGTATAACACCAGTTCCAAAGAATCTGATATTGTCACATAGACATGCATGCAGGCAAAACACCATTGAACATAAAATAAGTAAATTATTTTTTTAAAAAAAAAAAAACATTTTTGTTTGTTTGTTTAAAGTAGGCAGGGGAAGATGTATACACTCTCAGGCAGGTGCCTGCTGTGGTATCAGGTCCCCTGAAGCTGGAGCTGCTGTTACAAGTAGCTGGAAACCATCTGACATGGGTGCTAGACCAAACTCATATGTTGCTGATGATTTTTCTTGTCCTGCCAGGACCCACCAACCTTCTCAGTCCCAAATAAGCACCAAAGACTTTTATAAACTGTTGACCAATGGCTGGGGCTTCTTACTGGCTAGCTCTGTCTTAATTATTAACCCATAACTACTAATTTATGTATTTCTACATGGCCTTATCTTACAGGAAAACGCCTGGCTCGCCCTATCCTCCCTCCATGGCTTCCCTTACAGTCCCTCTCTGCCTACCTTTCCCAGAATTCTCCTCATCTACTAGTCCCACCTAACATCTTGCCAAACAGTGTATTATTCATCAACCAATAAGAGTAACAAGTATACAGAAGGACATCCCCCATCACTTTTTAACCACAAAAAAAAAGAGAAAAGAAAAAAGAAAAGAAAGAAAAGGAAAGGAAAGGAAAGGAAAGGAAAGGAAAGGAAAGGAAAGAAAAGGAAAGAAAAATTAGAAAAAGATCAGGGTCTTACTGTGTAGTCCTGGCTGGCCTGAATGAAGCATGTAGGTTCTACCCTTGCCTCTGCCTTCCAAGTACTAAGATTAAAGGTGTGCACAACCTCGCTGCCTCTCCCCCTTTTTGCCACCTTCCTTCTTTCTTTTCTTTTCTTTCCTTTTAAATAATATTATTAGGGGAAAGTCATAGACATTATCAGTTTACCCACCTTAAGTTTAGGGTAAAATAAAATAGAAAGCTATATTGTGTGCTGCCACAAGTAGAAATGGGCTCATTGGAACATTTGTTTCCTTATAACTAATTCTTCAATCATCTTTTTCTTGATCCTAAATAAAGCACGTGGCTATTCACACCCATAAAAGCATAGTAGTTAGCACACTCATCATAGTGCACTTCAACCACAGTTTTCTGAAAACTAGCCTGTCTTTCTTCACTCATGGAAATAAATTTTTCTGTCTCTTGTTCCCCTCAAACAACGTACATTACAAAAATTTACCCCCAGCATTTACCTTATTCCTCAGAATGTTTGGTTTTATAGGGTAGTGGTTGTCATCTTGGGGGTTGCAAGCCCTTGGGATTGAACGACCCTTTCATAGGGGTTGTCTAAGACTGTCGGAAAACATGTATTTCCATAATGATTCATATCAGCAGCAATTGCAGTTATGAGATAGCAATAAAAATAATTTTATGGTTGGGGTCCTTACAACATGAGGAACCGTATTAAAGGGCTGCAGCATTAGGAAAGTTAAGAAACACTGTTATTAGGTATTGTACACACTTTCTTTCTACATTCCCCGAAACGTCATGCAATGCATGAATTAGGCAAGCATATGAGGTTTAAGAAGGCAATTTGAAAATCATTTTTTAAAGCAATCAGTATAATTTTAAAAATACAAAATTTTCATCATGTTTTAATGGCACATAATTTAATCTAATGGACTATCTGATAAGTTTATTATAGAGCATTCCCTATGTGCAGTATATGTAATAAAAATACCAAAGACCTCATCAAAGAATGTAGTAATGGTTATGGTACTGAATGAAACTTAAATAGAGCAATATAGAAAATAATGTTTGACAATTTCACTCCAAATAATCTCTTTGCCTTGGAATTCAAATGAGTGACCATAGCATTTTGTTTTGTTTCCTTAAATCAGAATTCAGTCTGGTATCAGCCCAGTTGACATTCTTCCTTTGACAAAATTGTGGGAGACTAAAGACCAAGATAATGTCCTTGTTTTCCATCATGTTTTGTGCAAAAATGATGATTTGCATAACTGTCCTTCAGTATCAATTGAATTTCTGAAGCTATTTTTCAAGCAAACTTTCACACGTCTCCAGTGTACACCATCTGTCTCGTTTTTCTTTCTCTTTCTTTTTTAATTTTTTAATATTGCAATTATCTTATAACAGAGGCTGTCAAATCTTCTCTACCCCACCCCCACCCCCAGGATTCTTTCTTTTGATAAATGAAAAGGAACTGTGCATTTTGTTATGTGTAGTTGTGTGGATGCGGTAGAGGTTAAGGAAAGGTTAAATGTGCAAAGCAATTATGGCTAAATTGACATCTTGGAGGAAATGTGACTAGGGAAGAGTGTAGAATTATATTCTTGACTCTGGGAATATGAAGGAATGTTAAGTCAAAAACATTGGCAGGAAGGAGGTCCTTATGACAAATAGTTTCTGGGACCCAGCTATGAAATATCAGGGAAGTAGGGGCAGGGTTCAGGAAGGGTCTTATTCACACTCACATATCTGTAAACCCCATTACCACTCACAAACAGTTGTTGCTTTCATTCAGGGAGTCAAGTTTTATGTTTATATATTAAGTGTATACTCATTTGGAGCCTCTAGGAAATCACAGCAATTGCCAAGGAACGCTCCACAGTGAAATATTGTTTAGAAAAAAACCCTGCCAGAAACACTAAAGATGCATGTTTTGTTGTTAAATTGAGGTTTTGTTTTTGTTTTTTGTTTTTTTTTTTTAAGAAATGCAATACATTTAATTTATGCGGCACTCAAAATTTACAACTGACAGACACATTTTATAGCTACTGGTGAAAATTTGACTTGCAATTTAATTAATTTTGTAGAGCTCCACTTATTGAAATCTAATAAGAAATTACAGGATACAGTTAAAACTTCATCTATCCATAATCTGCAAATAATGGGCCACTATGGAACAGAAGACACTGAGGGAAAAATAGTGTTTACGGATTACCCTGGGCCATGACTACAAACGTTGTATGTATGGACAGAGTCGGGAAGACTCTGGTTTAAGTCTTGGGTGAGACTTGTTACTTTGGTAACTTTGAGAAGATTATCTTAACCTCTGTGAACTTCAGTCCCATTGCATAGAAAGTGTAGATAATAGCTTCTACCATATAGGTTTCAGGAAAGCTTAAAGGAATACTACAGGGATGTCCTTAGTGTGTTATTCACAATGCCTTGTTAAAACTCAGTAAAGCCCACTTAATCTTAGTGTTGGTGCTGATATGATTATTTTTTTCATGGAAATATTGTTCTCTTACTAATACCTGTTATTTTGCTTTTTGTTTTTTAATTTTTCTATTCAGGTTTTCTCTATGTAGCTTTGTAAACTAGGTTGGCCTCAAACTCACAGAGATCCGCCTGCCTCTGCCACCCAGCTCCATTTTTTTTTTAATAGTTGTTTGTTTTGTTTTTTTTCTGAGTCATGATCTCACTATGTCACCCTGGCTGACTTGGAACTCTCTATGTAAACTAAGCCAGCCAACTTAATGCAGATCTGCCTGCCTTCCTGCCTCTGCTTTCCAAGTGCTGGGATTAAATGTGTGCATCATCACACCTGGCCTCAGTACTCTGTAGAGTGTATGTTTCTGCCAGCCCGCCAGCCCGCCAGCCCGCCAGCCCGCCAGTCTGGGCCCACAGCCACGCCAGCCCTAAGTAACACTCAGAGACTCTGTATTTGATACAATCCTGTTGGCCAATTACCATTATTGTTTATGGGCTAGCTCTGTCTTAATTATTAACCCATTTCTACTTATCTAAGTATTTCCACGTGGTCATCTTATCGGGGAGCCACAGCTGGCATCCTGCTTCTTCCTGGGCTACATCTCAACCCCAACTACTTCCTCTCTCCTCCTCCTGGTCTCCTAGCCCCGCCTATCTTGTTATCTCATTGGCCACAGAGCTTTATTAACCAGTATGAGAAACATATATACAGAATCACATCTCCCATCATCTCCTCTTTTCTGTCTAAAGTAAAAGAAGGGGTTTAACCTTAACATAGCAAAATATACCATACAACAGTTATCAAATAAGAATCACAGTTAACAATATTTAGTCCATTAACATTTTGTAAGACTTAAAGAAAATATCATCTATCCTATCTTTGTGAGTTTAAAGTCCTATATGTAACTTATCTTTAATCTTAACTAAGGAAAACTGTAACCATAACTACCTGTCTTCAACTCCATCAAAGACCACAGAAGGATAATATATAAACTCTAGAAATAACAGAGACAATTCATTGCCTGGTCAGTCACCCGAAGTTCTTCTGAAAAGTTCCATCTTCAGCCCATAGGCCATAGTGTGTGTCCAGACTCCTCAACAAAGCAGGAAACTTTTCTCTGTGTCCTGTAGACTGTCTGGCTGTCTGGCTGCCTCTTCCATGAAGCAGGAATCCTGTAGCAATGTCCATCTTGAATCAGCAGTCACCTTTTTGTGGGTCCTGCATGTCCAGTTTCTACAACATAAAGTCAAACAGTCCAGAAGAGCAGTACCTTGCCCAAATGGCTAGTCTTGCCATATTAGAAGCAAACTTCATGATTTTTTCTTCGATATCCATCTTCCTTTTTGATGCAGGTGGTATTACCAGGAGCAGTTGTACCTCATTGTCAAGAAAAACCCTAAACCATTATAAATGCCATATTCTGTAGGTCTTTGAAAGGTTTGAAGAATGCCTATTCATCTCAAATACAACTCTGCATATCTAGAAATCCTAACTAACTTAACTCCAAGTTTGACTATCATAGATAACTCTCTAATCTGTACTATACATTACATTTCTAAATGAGCTATATAAACATAATACCTAAACAAGAGGAGAAATATACATATCACAAAATTGACTTTAAATTGTATCAATAAAAGAAAATCCATTTCAAAGCAAAGTATTCATAGCTATACCATAATTCCCTTTTTGCCTTTAAAAAGATTGTTTGTGGTTATAGCCATTTATAACCAAGTCCATTTAAATGAAAACAAACATTTATAAACAATATTTGGGAATTTGGGCGTCGTTCTTTCCAAACTACTTCCTGCTGGTAGAGGGCGCTGACATGGGGGTCCAAAGAAGATGCAGAAATCTTGACTGTAGTCTGCAAGGCTTTGTCTCAACTGCTTTGAATGTTGGATCATCTGGGGCATTGTTTCAGGGGGTCTGGCTTGATCAAACCACATAAGTCTGGAAGAAATCCATAGCTTTTCATTTTCTGTGGAAACAAAAATAGAAATCTTTTTCCCCAGTAACTTGTCCTTAGGCTTAAAATTTTGAGTCAAAGCATTTTTAAAATATATAAATTGAATTAATCCAGCAGTATTTCTTTTATCAGCAGTTGTTATTTTCTCAGCAATCAAATAATTTAAAGACAACAGAAGCATGTATAGTATCCAAAATCTCTCTGTGTTTTCCATCTTTACGTGGCTTTCTTATTACTCTATTTATTCTACTTCTATTTTTACATATTTTGAGACAGGGTTTCTCTGTGTAACTTGTATCTGTCCCGGAATTCACTGCATACCAGGTTTGCTTAGAAATCACAGAGATCCGTTTGCCTCTGCCTCCCAAGTGCTGGGATTAATGGCATGAGCCATCATAGCCATCCATTTTATCTCCTTTTTTCTTTTTAAACCATTATATCCTGTTTGTTTTTCTCTCCCAAGCCAGCGTACTTTTTAAAACACAGTGTAAACCTTCATTGCAGCTCTCGTACACACCAATGAATTGCTAGCAGAGCTCTTTAAGACAGAGCTAGCCCATAAACAATAATAGTAACTGGCCAACAGTATAATATCAAATACAGAGTCTCTGAGTATTATTTGGGGCACACGTGGCAGCGGGACAATAGCGGCAGAACCAGCAGCAGCCGGCGGGGAAACCTGCCATAACAGTACTCTATGTTTTAAATATTTGCATTTATTGCCTTTATTTTGTTTTGTTTTACTTCCCTTTTTCCTTTTGTATCCTCTGTACAGGGACCAGAGCTGTTTCTCTTCTTCCTGCTCCTCCTCCTCCTCATTTTTCTTTTTCTTCCTTTCTTTCTTCTTCTTTTTTTTCTTGAGACAGGGTTTCTCTGTATTGCTTTGGAGCCTGTCCTGGAACTAGCTCTGTAGACTAGGCTAGCCTAGAACTCGCAGAGATCCACCTGCCTCTGCCTCCTGAGTGCTGGGACTAAAGGCATGCACCACCAAAGCCCAGCTCAGAAACTTCTAACAGTGTGAATTTACAAGTGTTATCTAGCAGGAGTTCATTAGGTTCTGTCCCAGCAATGCCGTATTGTCCATATTCTCAACTATAAGTGTCCCAACACTCACACCCATCTCCTTTATGCACAACCTACTACACAGGGTGAGAGGATGGGAGAACCCAGGAGACAGGGAATAAAGGTTAACCAAAAACAAGCATGCATGTGGGGAGGGGGGAGGAAGGAGACCTACTGCTTTGCAAGTCAATTAAAAACCGTAAGTATTTTAAAAGGGGAGGGGAGTGGGGCTGGTGAGATGGCTCACGTGGTAAAGGTGCTTACCACCAACCCAATGACCTGAGTTAAATCCCTGGGGTACACTCAGTAAAAACTGGACTGACACCCACAATACAAATACTCTGACTTGTATGTGTGAGCACATGCACACAAACACAATGCACACACACTAAATAAATATCATAATTTAAAAGAAGACCTACAAGATCGATATCCTGCTTTGCTGAGTCACACTGATCCTAGAAGCCATTGAGCAAAATTCCCATTGCCAGGCACGAGACACCTCCTTATAAATTGTTGGTCAGGGAGCACTAAAGGCCATACACACACACACACACACACACACACACACACACACACACACACTTGCTAGTTCTCTTGGTTTCCCATCAAACTTAAGTAATAAGAACCTATTACTGAAGATATCATACACTCCAGTTACAAGATACTGAGAACTCAATCTACGTCTGAGCTAGAAGCTTCCTGCCTGTTGCCTAGCTTTTATAGTACCAGGAGGTACTGTAAGGTACTATATAGGCTACTGGGGTAGGGGTTGGGGGTTTGACTCAACAATCTTATTCAACAGTGAACTCTATGAACTACAATGACAACCTTCCAGGGAAGATGTGCCCATTGATACAATACTGGTACAGATGGTATAGAGGCCACCAATCACTCTTTGATTAGATTTGAGGTTCATAGACTAGAGGAGAAGATATACTACTGTTTATTTAGCTAAATGACATAGATCAAGCAACTTTCCAAATATTTATGTTTACACACATAGAAAAATGCTATTCATCATCAATCAAGGAAACTTCTTTGTGCAACAAATGGCTGTAAATTTCAAACTGAGCAGCTGAACAAGGTACTGAGAATAAGTGAGGGGTGGGTGTTCTTAATCACCCCCCTGTAGCTCAGGGAACATTGTGGAAGAAGAAACTGAAAGAAAGGAGAAGAGCTGTGAAATCCTATCCTCAGGGCATGATGCAGTCATTGCAAATATGATCTCCTAGGAGCTTCAGGGGTCTGCAATGGGCCCACACAAGACTGGGCTTGTTAATCACGGATTGAAGAGTTCTTGGAACCCTACCTTCTTCCTGCTGAATTACAGGCTAATGAAGGGTTCTGAGGGAGATGAAGTCATTATCTTCAATTTTATACCTATTGCAGAGCCCACCAGGCTCCAGTGGATAATTCCAAAGCCATGGTCACACAGACAGCCCTGTTTAAAATCAGTGAGTCACAACAAAATCAAAACAAATAAGAATATGGGAAAGGCTTGAAGTGAGGAAGGGTGAGGATAGACAGGTGTTAGAGAAAAAAAAGTGAGGGACTAAGAGTTTTCAGATGCCTTATATAAATGCATGAGATTGCCATGTGGCAAATTTAATAAACTAGTAACAATAAAATATTAACAAACTAGAAAAATAAGTAAATAAAACAACTCCTGAGCCAGGCATGTTGACACATACTTTGTAATTCTAGCACTCAGGAAGCTGAGGCAGGAGGATCACAATTTCAAGGCTCCTCACAGTATATCGTAAGTTCCAGACCAATCTAGACTACTATAGCAGGACCCTGTCTTGCACAAAACAGGAAGCAAACCCTGCTCTCAGCCTTTAGCAGTTCCTAGCCAGTGTGGTGGTTTGAAAGAAAATGGTCCCCAACGGAGTGACACTATTAGGAGGTGTGGCTTGTTGGAGTAAGTGTGGCCTTGTTAGAGGAAGTATGTAGTGTGGGGGTGAGCTTTAAGATCTCTTTTGTTCAAACTTCACTCAATGTGGTCACTTCCTGTTGCCCGTTGGTCAAGATGTAAGAACTCAATTCACTGGGCAATGGTGGCACACACCTTTAATCCCAGCCCTTGGGAGGCAGAAGCAGGTGGATATCTGTGAGTTTGAGGCCAACCTGGCCTACAGAGCAAGGTCCAGGACATCTAGGGCTGTCTCAAAAAAAAAAAAAAGAAGAAAGAAAGAAAGAAAAAGAAAAGAAACAAACAAACACAAAAACAAAACTCTCAGCTCATTTTCCAGCACCTCCTCCAGCACCATGCCTTGTCATAATGAAAATGCTCAGAACCTCTGAAATGGTAAGCCACCCAATTACATGTTTTTCTCTGTAAAAATTGCTGTGGTCATGGTGGTCTTCACAACAATAGAAATCCTAACTAAGAATGCCAGCAATACCCTCTGCTGCTTAGCTCTTGTATTAGGAATCTTCCTTTCCTATATGCTTTCTCTCTCAATTTTGGCATACAGATCTTCACCCATGCATTTGATCTCCATTCTCACATACTTTTCTCTGAGCTTGTTAGTTACTTGTCCTGCTTCCAACTGCTGGTTTTCTCAGATTTCATCTTCGCAGTTGGAGCTTGGCAGTAGATCCATAGACAATACTTCCCACTGTTTTCACAGTAGTCTTCTTCCTTAATTAGTTTATCCGAATGGGTGGAGTCTTGGTGATCAGCTACAAGTTATGCATGGGAGTGATAGAAATTAGTCAAAATGGCACAATACCATCAGAATGCTTTGTCTTCTTCTCTATCTTTGATTAATCTCTTCCATCCTAATGGATGCACTAGCCCTTGTGGATTCCTTTTAAATTTTTCTATGCATTTACATAAACATATATAAGTACATATATACTGTTTTTAAGCAAAAGGATTCTATTGTATCTATCAGCATATTTTTCTTTCCCTTTAGAGGGAACCTGAACAAATCTTTACATATAGACCCTCATACATATGTGTGAAATTATTTTTGGTTAGTAAGTATAGACTTACAGAAATGGTTACATAGTTATCTATGAAATAGATTTCACCCATTATCCTAAGAGTTGTCATTTTAAATTTTGGGGTTTTTGCTACTAAAAACATAGATGGAATAAATATTCTTGTTTCTATTTCCTTACTAAATAAATAGATCCTACAGGGTAGAATTTCTGGGTCAAGATAAATGGTTATTTTTGATGGATGTTTCCAAATTCATTCCACAAAATCAAAGAGCTTAGCTATATATCATCAAAGTGTGAGAACACTCAATCAACACCCTCCAAATCACCCTTGCCAGCTTTGAAATAGTTATGATTTTGGTAGGTACTTTATGACATTTGATTAATATTTACATTGCATTATCTTGACTACTATTGAAGTACCTTTTTTGGCCTATTTGTCATTGCAGTTTCCTATTTGGATATATTAGCTTTTAACCTTTAACAAAATATTCTATGCATTAAAATATTAACTATTACATGAGATTAACACTATGCTAAAGTTTTTCCTAATGGGTAGGTAGTCTTTTAACTTTGTAATTTCTTAATTAAATCTTTTTGAAATTGTCAAACTTACAGAAAAGAAGTTACAATATGAAGAATTTTGATTTTTTATAAACCACTGAAAGTAATTTGCTAACATGATGATCTATCAACTCACAGACATTCATTTACATAGCCATAAAATTGCCATCAAAATTGGGATATGAGGGATGGACAGGGGTTCAGTGGTTAAGAGAGTTTACTGTATCACAGAGGACCTGGGTTTGGCTCCCAGCACCCACATGCCTCTCACAGTCAACTGTAACTCCAGTTCTGTGGGATCCTATGTCCTCTTCTGGCCTCCAATAACACCTACACACAAATGGTACATATGAACTCATGCAGGCACACAGGATGCAGATAAATTTTTTAAAAATGTGGGATATTAGTGTTCATATATTAACATAAGTAAATTTTGCTAATAATAATTCATTTGTAGTAGGGTTTTTTTTTTCCTCTTTGCTTTTTAAGGGTCTGCCACCCACCTGCCAAATAAATACACAGAGGCTTATTCTTTCTTATAAAATGCCTGGTTTTAGCTTGGCTTATTTCTAGCCAGCTTTTCTTAACTTCAATTATCCTGTCTACCTTTTGTGTCTGGGCTTTTACCTTTCTCTATTCCATGTACATTTCTTTACTTCTTACTCTGTGGCTGATTATGTAGTTGGGTAGCTGGTCCCTGTTGCCTTCTCTCCTTCTCTTTCTTTCCTTATTCCTTGATCTTCTCTTCCCAGATTTCCCTTCCTATTTATTCTCTCTGCCTGCCAGCCCTGCCTATCCTTTCTCCTGCCTTGCTATTGGCAATTCAGCTCTTTCTTTACACCAATCGGTTGTTTTAGACAGGCAAAGTAACACAGCTTCACAGAGTTAAATAAACGCAACATAAAAGAATGCAACACATCTTTGCATCATTAAACAAATGTTCCAAAGCAACAACAAATATAACACATCTTCAACTAATATTCCACAGGGCCCATCAATATACTTCAGAGCAAAATCCCAGCCCACAAGGTCTCACCAATTCCCTTCAGACAGCATGTGCCTTCATCTCAGAAGTCAGATCTCATTCTTGAATTTTTTAAAACATGTCTAGACAAAGTATTTTGTACAATCCATGTTTGAGAACATTCTGTATTATTTCTGAATTTCCGAGCAAA
This sequence comes from Cricetiscus sungorus, assembly GCA_030556225.1. Taxonomy (NCBI): domain Eukaryota; kingdom Metazoa; phylum Chordata; class Mammalia; order Rodentia; family Cricetidae; genus Cricetiscus; species Cricetiscus sungorus. Next base: position 4,716,637 of record JANBXA010000398.1, on the reverse strand, counting down.
GAAACACAGTAGTGATGTAGTGTTGGTGTCATGGCTGCCTGTCCAGTAACACATACCTGGATTTGGTACTGGTGACTTGATAACAATCTTTCTATCTTTTCATGGTGAGGTTGTTTTCACCCTGTAAGTTTTTTTTGGGGGGGGCACTTTGAAACTAAGTAACTATCCATTTATCAAACTTTTCCTTTCTACACATGTCACCGTGTACTAATTGCATTTTTATCTTAATATTTCCTTTCTCTTCCATTTGACAAAAACAAAAACAAAAACAAAACAAAAAAAAAAAAAAAAAGATCTAAGGTGCAGGACCACGAAAAATCTGAATTGAGTAGGCTTAGTGCTTAGTGGAGCACAGGCAGAAATTATTTCTTCTTACCATTATCATTTGCCTTGCCCTCATTTGTCTGGTAGACCTCATGGCTTTTAGCCATTTTCAAGCCCAAGGACTGTCTGGCTTTTAGATGCTATGTTGTTTCATCCAATGTGAGGCAAACACTCAGTACATAACCCCGTCTCAAGCTTTCCCTCTCTCCCAGCTCAGGCTGGGTTCTCTGCTTTCTGGGAGAGAGATGAAGCAGGACCTGACATAACTTCCCTACCAAGGCTACCCCACATCTAGGACCGGTAGGCATGGACAAAGGACCACCACAGCGTACTCTTGCTTTTCTCTCCTGCCCTGTGCCTTCTCCATCATATTATCAGACTGGTTCTTTCTTCGTGCGGTTTTTAACTTTGCTGGTTTTTAAGCCTTTGGACATTTTTTCTGGGGTTTTTTCTCTGTGAGGGTTCATACATGTCTGCTGTTATCTGTCCTTCCTGCTTTCCTCATTGCCTCCCATTTGTTAAATTATATCTTTATTGTCTCTTCCAATATTTTGCTTGTTTTTTGGTGGTGTTCTAACTCCTGAAATTGAATTTTATTTTTCTCTACATTCTTTTAAAAAATAGAGCGTTTAAGGCTATGAATTCCCAATAGGGATAATTTCAAGCTGTGACTTCCCAATAGGGTCAAAGCATCATGTATGTTTTGTGTGGAGTTTCCTCCATTATTGCTTTCTGTAAAGTTGGTAATTTTAGGTTCATTTACATTTTAGTAAAAGGCTGCTTTGTATCATTCATTGTAATTTCCAAGTAATTAAATGGCTTTGAGTGGAGTCTTTTTTTTACTGTTTGTTCCTGCCCATCCACCCTTCTTAAATAATAAACTACAATCAGGAAATATGCCCCAGAAAATTTCCACTTTCATAAATTGGCTTAGAATGTACTTTGAAATCATAGGGAGAATTAACGTTTTGTATATGTTCCACTAAAAAAGCAAAAGAAATACAAAATGTGGTAGCAAATGTTATAATCCCAGCACTGGGGAAGGCTAAGGCTAGTGGTGTTTGCAAGTTCAAGGCCAGCTACATAGAGCTATCTCAGGCAGGAAAAGGGTATGTGTATAAGATGGACTGTTCCGTGCATGTTTTAGATCAAATTTGTGAATTTGGTCTGTATCTTTTCTGTATGTTTATTTATTCATTTTTATTCATTGGGTTTTCTAAATCTCAACAAGGTGTGTGTGAAAAATCTCCTAATATAATTGTATTTTGTCTTCATTCTCCTACAAGATTTTGCTTTGTGCAGTTAGTTCCTTCTAAAAATGATGGACATGGCCAATGTCTGTTACACCCACATTTCCCCTTTATCATCGTGTCACAGTTTTGACCAATATTAATGGTGTCTGACATCACTTCTTTTAGTTTACATTTCTTTGATGGCATCTCCTTATACAGCCTCTGAAAAAAACTCCCTTTTGGGCTTTGTTTAAAGTGGGTCTCTTAAGTGACATGTGTTTGGGTTTTGAGTTTTAAACCACACTGACAGTTGTCAGTAGACATTATCCTGCTGCTTTCTGATTTCTGAGTTGCAGATTGCAATCTCAAGCAGGCTGAGTCTTTTTCTGTGTAAATAACCAGCTCTTCCTGTCTGGAAGGCTAGAAATGTGTCTTTGGAATTGCAAAACTGCCCTTGGATCTCTAGTGTGTTAACTTTTTGGTCCCCACTTTCTTGGAGCTCTAAGAAGTCTTTCAATTTGAAGATAAAGTCTTTCTTTGTGAAGGGTTTTTCCCCCCTCACCTCTTTGTTTAAATATTGTCTCTCCTCCCTCTATTACTTTTTTATTTTCATGAAATTCTTGTTCCAACTTCTGGACTTATCTCTCAGTTCTCTGATAGCTTTCTTTTACTGTGCCTTTGTAAGATTATTGTTTTGAACAATTTCCTTTGCTTGATCTTCCAAATCTCATCTTATGTTAGCATTTGGCATGCCTTTTTCTAATATATGTGCTGTATTTTTAATTTTAAAGTCATCATGTTAACATAAAATAGTTTACCTTTCATTGCAACAATTCTTTTTTTTGATAATTTTTATCATTGTTATTATTCATAGTGGTATGTGCATGTGTAAGCCTGTGTGCCTGCATGCATGCACGTGTGTGTATGCGCGTGCGTGCGTGCCTGCGTGCGTGCATGTGTGTGTGTGTGTTTGTGTGTGTGCGTGCGTGCGTGTATACACAAGTGTGTGGAGGTCAGACTGTGAGGTCTGCTCTCTCCTTCCACATTTACAGGTGTCCCAGGAACTAACTACACTTGAAAGATGCCAGGTCTTTCATGGAACAGAACTAGGCCCTCTGAAAGTGTGTGACAACTGTGTAGCTTGATCTATTTGTGGGGCCTTTGGCGGTGGAACCAAGATTTATCTCTGGTGCGAGAACTGGCTTTTTGGAACCCAATCCCTATGATAGCATACCTTGCTCAGCCTAGATACAGTGGGGAGGGGCTTGGTCCTTCCTCAACATTATACACCAGACTTTTATGACTCCCCAAGGGAGGTCTGTAAAGTGATTGTGCTCTGGGTTCATGATGTAAAATTTCCAAATAATCAATAAAAATATGATGAAAAAGAAAATTGAACCACCTCACTACTCGAGGTTCCTCTTTTTTTTTTTTTAAATAAAAAAAATCTTATGTGTATAACTATTTTCCCTGTAGAATAGGACATAAGATCCCTATGTAGTTACAGACAGTTGTGCGTTTGCCTTGTGGGTGCTGGGAACTGAACCCAGGTTCTCTGGAATAACAGCCAGTGTTCTTAACCGCTGAGCCACCACTCCAGGCTCCTGTTTATGTTGCTGGACTCTCTTTTAACTGTTTAATTTGCCAGTAGCCATATGTTCTGAGATACTCTGCTCATTTCCCCCCTTTCTGGCATTGTTGTTTCTTTTTTGTTTTGTTTTTTTTTTGTTTTGTTTTTTTGTTTTGCTATGTTGTTGACTGTGGAACCAGGTCTTCGCAAAGCCATCCCACAAGGGGAGTCCCCATAGTCTCCAACCATGTAAACAAACAAGACATCACCAGTAGAATTCTCATCTAAGTATCCTGTTTTCTCCCAGCTCACATGCTAACTTACCAACCATGTCACCTGAGCAGCCAAGGAACCATCAGGTCTTCCAGAGAGAGGTGGAGGCTGCAGGGCAAAACATATTACATGGCAAAGACATACGGAAAGAGTTATCTATCACTGTTCCGAATTCAAATTTAATCAGCTGTCCTCTTTTGCTGCAGGCTAACTCTGGCCATCCTGGTCAGCCAGACTATTTTCCTTTGAGTCTATGAAACCTATGAGCCAAACTCTTTCTAGTAATTTCATAGTTCTAAACTTTGCCTCAAGGCATCTCTTGGACCCTGAGTTCTTTCTGGCCTAGAGGATACCAAGGTGCAGGCTATTTCCATGTTATATTGTCACAGCATTCAAGGCTATAATCTCCTCTTCCCCTCCCAGCTTGAGAATAAATTCAAAATTACATTGAGTTGGGGAAAGAGTCAATGAGGTCTACATTTATCAGCTGTGATAAAACAATAGGCAATGTATTGTTATGTCTACAGCCAGATAGTGTATTAGCTAAGGAGAAAATTGGATAGGTACACTTAGTAGTTCTAGAACTGCAAGCAATCCCTAAAATAAGCTTTTAAAAATGTTTTATTTTTATTAGTTTTATTTATTTATTTATTTTTATTCATTGGTTTTTCAAGATAGGGTTTCTCTGTATTGTTTTGGAGCCTGTCCTGGAACTTGCTCTGTAGACCAGGCTGGCCTCAAACTCACAGAGATCTGCCTGCCTCTGCCTCCCAAGTGCTGGGACTAAAGGCATACACCACCAACACCCAGCTATTTTTATTATTTTCATATATATATATATATATATATATACATATATATATATATATATGTATATATGTGGGGGCATAGGTACACGTTTACAGAGGCCCACAAAAGCCAGAAGGAAGTGCTAGACCCTCTGAAACTGGAGTTATAGATAACTGTGAGCCATCATGTGGTTCCTGGGAATGGAATTCACATCCTCTGCGAGAGCAGCAAATTCTCTGCCTCTGAGCCATCTCTCTAGCCCTCTAAGGTATTTTTGTGTTAACTTGTGAAACAAGGTCTCCCTGTGTAACCTAGCTGAGTTCATACTCAACAATCCTCCTGCTTCAGTCTCTCTAGCTCTGGAATTAAAGACACACACCAACATACCTAGTTTCTCTCTCTCTCTCTCTCTCTCTCTCTCTCTCTCTCTCTCTCTCTCTCTCTCTCTCTCTCTCTCTCTCTCTCTTTTCTGAAGAGGTATAGGAAGATGTGTTTAAACAAGTAAGGGAGTAAAACAAAAGACAGTGTATGGACCCCGGGAATGATTGTGTTAAACCAAAGTGCCCAGGGCAGCAGCTGCAGTCTGGCTGTGCAGCTGACTCAGGAAGCAGTCAGGCCAAGCCCGAGTGTGCCTGTAGAACTGCAGGAGAGGGTGTTTCATTGGGTAAATGGTGTGTGCAGGAAAATGGATGGATTCAGGAATATGATAAAAGACAGGTGACCCGAGCCCTTCAGGCCAACTTCCATTTAAGGCTTCCCTTCATTCAGAATGTACCCTAGTTAGAGCCAAACTCTCCCGGCCAAGTTGAAATCAAGCTAGTCTCTGGAAATTGAGATAAAACCCGTGTAATAGGCCAATTGATGCAATAAGTTATGCACAAATTCAGACTTCTTGGGTTCAAAGCTTCAGATTTCATGTTTGTCCTGCCTTCAATCATTTCATCTAGAGCAAACCAAACACACAAACAAATCCAGTCTAGTGCATAGAAATGTTTGCATTGTCACTCTGTCCTAAGCAACAAGCTTAGAGATGGGAAGTCTCCAGCAAACCACCACCCCAAAGTAGAGAAAGTGAGGAGATTTCCCAAGCTCATATCTCTGCCGGAACCAGAACAGGGAAACATGAACTAGAACTAACAAACTTCCAGAAATTCTATGTGAATCAATCAGAGAGTGAAACACTGAAGGGGAAACTGAGTCCACTCCTGTGGCTCAACAAGGTTAGCCAGAGAAAACCCCCCTCTGCTTCTGCAAGGAAAAGAAAAGGAATATTTCTAAAATATCCCAAGTGCTGCACTATTCATAGCAAGGCCTGCCTTGGGAGAAAAGTCTGGGTAGAGCCCAGCCAGCTGGGGTTTCCTTAGAGCCCAATTAGCCCAGGAAAGGGAAATTTCCAATTCAGTTCTCTTTAGCCATCCCGTTCTGCCCAAGGGTGAGGAGAGCTCAGAAGTACCCATGAAGTCCAAGAAACATGAAAAGGCAAAAGCCTATGACAAGGCAAAGCAGGCACGAGTGAGAATCAGTTTGAAATATGCCCAAATGATAAAGTTATCAGACTGAGGACTTAAACATAAATAAGCTGTCTGTGATGGCTCTTAGCTTTAAGGCCAGCACCTGGGAGGCTGAAACAGAAAGATCACAGTGATCTGGAAGCTAGCTTGGGCTACATAGTGTCTTCAAAGACAGCCTGTGCTACAGAAGACAATTCAGTCTCAAGAGAATAGACAATAAATACATAAATAAGCCATATACTAATATGCTAAGGGACATAATAGACAAAGTAGACTCTGCAGAAATAGATGGGCAATTTACACAGAGGAGAGAATCCTGAGAACCAAAACAAGAATGGAAGTCAAACGCATTGTTAACTAGCTAAGAATGCCTTTGGTGGGCTCATTAGTAGACTGAACACAGAAGGGAGACTCTCCATGCTTAAGGACATCTCAGTACAAAAATTCCCTAGCTGACAACCAAAAGGGGGGGTAGTATTCCCAAGAAACCCAGAGCAGACCATCCAAGAGCATGTGGATGCTTCAAAGGCTGTGATGCACACGCACCAGGAACATGCAGAGGATAATGACAGGATCAGAGGAGTTTTGAGCAAGTTGCGACTAAGAAACTCCCCCGAATTAATGTCAGATACAAAATTACAGATCTGGGAATCTCAGAAAGCAGAAAATGGCTAAACCAGAACAAGCAGAAAAGCAACTCCTGGGCATAGCATTTAGAGTTTAGAATACATGAAAATATTACGTTTTAATTCTTCAAGAAGCCAGAAAGGGAAGGCAACATTCTATTATAGAGGGAAAAAAGGACTAGAATTATACCTGACGTCTCAGAAATTAGGAAACCAAGAAAACAGTAGGAGAATGAAATAATGAAGTGTTGGCTGAAACACATTCAGGGTACAATCCTGTATGCAGTGAACCACTTCAAAAGTAAAAGAGAAAGCTAAGCTAGTATTCAGGACATAAAGGTAGGCAGAACTCTGTGGGTTTAAGGCCAGTCTGATGTACATGGTGAGTTTCAGGACAGCTAGAATTACACAGTGAGACTTCGTCTCAAAAATTAAAAAGTAATAAAACAAAAATAAAAGAGAGAAAGCTGGTGTGGTGATGCACACCTGTGATCACAGCACTTGGAGGACAGGGTCACCTTTGACTACATGATGAGTTTAAGGCCATTGGCTACATGAAACCCATCTTTAAAAGTTCTGAAGAAACCCATGATGGGAGATGTTATCCTGTAAATATGTTTCTCATACTTGTTAATTAATAAAGCACCATTGGGCCAATGAGATAGCAAGATAGGTGGGGCTAGGAGACAAGGAGGAAAGAGGAAGTAGGAGGGAGGAGTCAAGATGTAGCCCAGGGAGGAAGGAAGACGCCTTCCTTGGCTCCCTGATAAGATGAGCCACATGTAAATAATTAGATAAGTAAAATGGGTTAATAAAAGACAGAGCTAGCACATAAACAATAATGGTAACTGGCCAACAGGATTGTATCAAATACAGAGTCTCTGAATGTTATTTGGGGCTGGTACGGCTGTGGGCCCAGACTGGTGGCAGGCGGGCGCCGGGCTAGCAGGCTGGAGGACTGGGAGGCCTGCAAGGGGGTGGGGGGACGGGGAATCTGCTGTAACAAACCCATTCATTGGCAACACTGTTACTTCAGCATGTGCGCATGCACGCACACACATGTGTACACACACACACACACACACACACACACACACACACACACACACACACACCAGGATGGAAGAGTGGTAAAAAAGAAAGAGGAGTAAAGATCAAATTGGAGCTTTTTACTTTCTGCTTACTTGGCCTAACAGATACTGTGGAAGATTTTAACAGAAAAGTATTATTTCATTTAGATGTTTGTGTGAATTAGGGGTAAGTGAGATGAAGGACCAGGAGGAGGACTTATGACCACTGTGGTCTCATAGTACACTACTCAAGAGTTGGCATTACTTAAGAGTGGGCTCAGATTCATTTTAAATGCATATTGCTAACTCAAGGGTAGCCAAATTTAAAACAAAAACCTCATTTTATAAAGCATAGCAAATGCTAAGGAAAAAACGATAAAATGAAATGATACTAGCTGATCAAATAAGACCACAAAAAAGCAGAAAAGGAAGACAAAATGCAAGGAATGAGCGAGGGCACAAATTTTAAAAATCCACTCAATGTGGGGAGACACACTAAGTCCAACACATCGACACACAATTAAACAGTAATGACCTAAATATGACAGACACGGAGACTGACAAAGGATCAAAAAACAAGATGCAAATACATGGTTTGTGCAAGAAACCAATTAAAATATAAAACACACGTAGAGTAAAAGTAGCTGGGTAAAGTGGGCATAATGGCAGGAAGATGAGATGGGACAATCATAATGGCTACACACTGAGACTGTCTTTCAAAAAGAGGAGAGGAAGAAGGAGAGAAGAGAGGGAGGGAAGGTAAAGAATAGGAAAAGGCATGGTACTGGGAGGTGATGGCTTGAGCCTCTGGGGAGGCAGAGGCAGAGGCAGATGGATCTTTGTGGGGTTGAGGCCAACCTGGTCTACAGAACAAGTTCCAGGACAGCCAGAGCTGTTACACAGAGAAACCCTGTCTTGAAAAACAAACAAGTAAATGAGGGGTGGGGAGGAAAGGCTTGAATGCTGACCAAATGAAAACAGGAAGAACTATATTAATTCATATGGCACAGACTACAAAACAAGCAAGGTTATTGTGTAACATAGAGGGGAGAGGGTTTATTCCACCTCAGGATTTCAGTCCATTGCTTTTAGGCCTATGACAAGGCAAAGACATCACAGGAGAAGGGCATGGTGGGAGACACAGTAGAGCTAGTCCTGATGGTGGAGGGGTACTCCCAGCAGCTGTGGCTACATGTACAAGACCTCCACAGGCTCAAGCCAGTTAAAACTCAGCAGGATCTCCAAGACACAGGTCAACAGCAGGATATCCAAGAGGAGCCCCAGTGAGGGTCCAATGTGAAGGATAGCAGAAACCAGAGGCCTCGAACCAAACCAATGACTTTTTAATGAACACTTGTAATTAAAAATATATAGACAAAAGGCTACACTGTGTCACACTACAGGCTCCATGATGAGATTTTCTTTTTAAAATTTTTCTCTTAAATTTTACTCTATTTTGTGAGGGGGGCTTGCAAAGGCAGAGGGCAGATCTGAAAGGAACAAGACGAATGGGATTGAGATGTGTGATGTAAAAGACATAAAGAACAAATAAAAATAAAGTTTAAAGGTGTGATAAGGATGCTGAACTGTAGCTCTCCACAGCTTTGGGTGGGGGTGTGGGTAGGGAAGGACTCAGTCTTTATAAGGGACTGGCCACTGGGAGTTTGGCCATGCTCCAGTAAGTATAAGGGCAGCACAAATTGGACTGGGTTTTCTTTGGTGGGGAGGGGGAAGTCACAAGGTGGATCTGAGAGGACTGGGAAGTGAGTGTCATCTGGGTGCATGATGTGAATTTCCCAAATATTATGAGGAGAAAAAGATGATTAAATGAAAAATTTTGTGTATGTTTTACCATAATAAAAACACCAAGAAAAGAAAAAAAGAGAAATACACAAATACTGATTTTAAAAAGCAAAGGTAAGCCTGACAGTGGTAGGTGCACGCCTTTAATCCCAGCAGTCAGGAGGCAGATCTCTCTAAGTTCAATGCCAACCCTGGCCTATAAAGGAAGTTCCAGGACAACCAGGACTGTTACACAGAGAAACTCTTTCTCAAGAAAACAAAAACAACATAATCAACAAACAAACAAACAAAATCAAACATACATAGAAAGATCTTCCATGTACATGGATAGGATGACTCAACATTGTCAAAATATTAGTTTTTCCCAATTTTACCTGTGGATTAAACACAATGCAAATCAAAATCAAAGCAAATGATTTTGTGAACATTGATAAATGGATGTTAAAGTTAATTATCAACAGGCAAACATCTAATAATGACCAACACAGTATTACAGGAAAGAAGAACATTGGAGAGCTGAAACTCAAGTTACCAAGACATGAACTGTGCTATCAAAATAGTAGATAAGCACATCAGTGAAACTAAACAGAAACCCCCATATACAAGTTTTCTTGACAAATAACAACCCTGAGACAATGGAGAAAACTATCTTTTTAACAAATGATAATGTTACAACTGAATACCAACTATACGTACACACACAGACACACCAACAAAAAACAGAATTTAGGCACAAGCCTAATACTTGTCACAAAAAAATAATTCAAAATGGATCATAGATATATAGTTCAAAAATTTGAAAACTCCTAAAATATAGCATAGAAAAGTATCGTGATATCTGTGGTTTTGCCAATGACACTTAGATGCAAAATCAACAATATAATCTATGAAAGAAATAATTGATTAGCTGCACTTTTTAAAAATCCCTGTTCTAAGAAAGACATTTTCCAAGAAGGCAGGTCCCAGACTGAGGGAAAATATTTTCAGATGGATCTGAAAGATCATTATCTAAAACATGCCAAGAGTTTTTAAAGTTCAATACCAAATAATGCTGAAGAGCTTGCTTAGAAGCTGAGAGAACATCTGCCCTTGCTAAGGACCCTTATCTTTGTTGTGACTTGAAAGAAAATGGCCCCCAAAGCAAGTGCCACTATTAGGAGGTGTGGCCTTGTTGGAGTAGATGTGGTCTTAATGGAGAAAGTGTGTTCCCTATATGCTCAAGATACTGGCTACTGTCTCAGACTACTTCCTGTTGCCTGTGAGTCAAGATGTAAGAACTCTCAGCTCCCTCTCCAGCACCATGCCTGCCTGCACACCACCAAACTCCCAGCTGTCATGCTCCTACCCACTGTGATGATGGCAGACTCTGAACTATAAACCAGCTCAATTAAATCTTTCCTTGTATAAGAGTTGCCATGGTCATGGTGTCTCTTCACAGCAATAGAAACGCTAACTAAGGCAATCCTACTTTGAGTTCCAGCACCTACACCACAACCACCTGTAACTCAAGCTTCAGGGGATCTGATTCCTCTGGTCTCCTTGGGTATCTGCACTAGCATTCACATCCCCACATAATTAAAAATAAAATAAATCTTGAAAAGACTGCTGATCTTAGTAGACACTTCACCAAAGGATGTGCACAAATAGTAAAGGAATATGTGAAAACGTGCTCTGTAATGCTTGTAATCAGGGAAAGAAAATGAAAATATCAGTGAGACACACCTATTGGAACAGTCAAAACATCAAACTTCAGATCCAATAGTTTCCAGAGAAATTGAACCCACAAGTACAAAAAGAGATTTATTCTAGAGAATCTGCTCATATGATTACAGAAGCTGAGAATTCCTACAATATGGTCTCAAGTTAAAAATCCAGGAAAACACGTAGCATAATGAAAACAAGTGGTATAATACTTCAAGTCCAGGGGTCCGAATCAGTCATGTAAGTCGCAGTCTGAAGACAGGAGGAAATGATGTAAGATGCCCCTGATCCATAAGTAAGGCAAGGAAGAGCAGAAGGCAGTGGGGGATTCTTTCTTCTACTTTCTTCTATTATTCCTTTACAAGACTGGGTGATGCCCAGCCACCTACTAGAGGGCAACCTTCTTTGTTGTGCTCTCAGATTCTTTATAATGTAGCATGGAAAGATCTTCACAGAAATACACAGAAACAATTTCATCTTGATTTATTAGACCTGACTCAAAACATTAAATAAGTGTATCAGCCAATTTGACACTTGTAGGAATCTCATTAATCCATAATATCTCCAAGGAGACAACAGCAAGTCATATTCCTGCCTAATATAAACATTTTATATACAATAAAAAACATAATAACCTCTTCCCAGATGATGAAAGCCCTCCAGTCACATTTATATTTCTTGTTATCTCATATTTGAAGTATTATGATGTAAGGTTAATAAGACTTAAAGACTATGATATTAAACCAATACACCTCACCTTTTATAAGAGAATAAGCAAGAAAAGAAAACAAAATGTGCTCATACGTCCTTGTTGGCTAGTTTTATGTCAACTTGACACTAGCTAGAGTCATCTGAGAGGAGGAAACCTTAACTGAGACAATGCTGCTATAATGTTGGGTGGTAGATTCCCAAACAAGAACTCTCATCCATTACTGGAGGGAATGAAAATGGTACAGCCAAGATAATTGGGCAATTTCTTACATAGCTAAAGGACGTCTTACCATACAACTAGCAGCTGAGCTCCTTGAAATTTACCCAAAGGTGATATATTCTATTTCCACACAAAACCCTGTGCCTAATGGCCAGACTTATTCCTAATTTCCAAAACTTATAAACAATTAAGATGTCTTTCAATAGTTGAATAGATAAGTGGGCTGATTCCCATTGCCTGGAAATACCATTGAGCTATTAAAAGAGATGAGATACTAAATACCCAGAGAATGGGCTGGGGAGACGACTGCTCTATCAAAGGGTCAGAATCAGAATTCCCAGTCCCAGCATCAAGTGTCTCAAAGCCTGTGACACCAGCATCAGGTGATTTGATGCCACCGTCTGACCTCTGTGGGCACCCACATACACATGTGTGCATAAAAGGACACATAAATATAAGATAATGAAATCTTTAAAATAGATGTTCAGAGAAGCTTTAAATGCATACCCATCCAAACAGTCCTTACTCTGGGTAACTTGACCTTTATGATATTCTGAAAAGTGCAAACTACTAATGAGTTAGTAATTAGACAGTAATGAAATTGGCGGTGACCAAGGGTTAGGAGGGAGAAGGGATGAATAGGTGGAGAATTAAGGACCGTTCAGGCTGTGAAACCACTCCGAGTGATACTCTTATCATAGATACATATCAATATACATTGCCCACAGCCTTTAGACATGCAAACTCCTAGAATGAGCCCTAATGTATGCTGTGGGTGTTGTGTGGCAAGATATCAATGCAGGTTCACGGTTACTAACACATATTCCAGTCTGGTGAGAGATGCTAGGAATGGGGAGGTGTGCATGAATGAGGGCATAGGTACTTGGGGGAATCCCTATACCTTTCACCCCATTTTTGTGTGAGCCTAAAATTGGTTTAGAAATAAATCTAATAAAAACTATTTTGGCTAATGAGGAAAACCCTAATTTGAACATATTCATGTCTCGTGGTGTAAAAGCAAATTAACATTTGAAATGTTTACTTTCCTTGTTTTTTTTCCATATGTTAAATGAAGCTAAGGGATTGTGGGGAGGGGTACGTGAGTTAAGAGTGGAGAACAGTCTCTTCAACATGTTCAGCACCATTGCAGAGCCAGCCATGGAAATTCATGAAGGACAACAAGGCTTTGCATATTATAAAAGTAATCTGAAGTATCAAACTGGAAAGGGGAATAATGTCAACTCATCATTGTCATAGAAAATTATATCACTACAAAACTGAAATACAAAAAGAAAAAGAAAATCCTGTGGCTACTGTAATATGGAAGCAGCTACAACAGCCACACACGAAGACTTGGTGTGTACTTAGAATCCACTTGAAGAGTGTGCAAACTAAAGAGGAAAATAAGTTATTTAGGGAGACTTACTGTAAGTGGGGTAATACTTTCCAATACATCGCTGTATTTCACTCAAAAAAATGTTTAGAGCAATATACACTTACAGAAAACACAATCTTTCTCTCTCTCTTTCACACACACACACACACACACACACACACACACACACACACACACACACACACACACACACACTTTTGCTGACAGACCATGATGCCACCTGCTTCTGAGAGGACAAAAAGTCCTGAAATCCTATGAGCCTGAGGTTTTCTGGGATTATGAGATTGTCCCCATGACCTCATCTTGACTCAAAGCCTCTTGTTTATTTCTGGTTTTTAGACATGCCCTCGCATAACTCAAATGTTTGAGAATATTTATCATCCTTGTTAATGTTTCCAAAGAGGACAGGATTTGCTGTTCCCTGGGGTTAGAGAGGCACACAGGCTGGGGGCACCTGTCGCCTTTCCCATGCCCATGACCCCACACCTGGCATTCCCTGAGCCATGCCTTACAAAAAGATAGGGTAATGTGTCTTGGCTGCAGAGGGTCCAGCCTGTGGCTCTGTTGGACCTGTGCCTGTCGGGAAGCCTGGGATGTCCTTGTAAAGAGATCTTTCGTCTGCATTTCTGACAGTTGGGAGGGTGCTGTGTAAGTGAACTGAATAGGCCCCGGACTCTAAATCTGGAGGGACACACGAGGGAAACTGACTCCCCAACAGGCTTCAGCTTTAAGATTCATTGTAAAAACAGCTTCCTAGGAATCCTCCTCACTATGTACAGTGTGAGCTCTGTCCCACGCTTGAGCAGCAACTCTTACACTGAGTTTCTGTCTCTGAAAGCTAACATTAGCCTGATGTTTCATGTGCATCCAGCTTTACAATAACCATCCACAAGGGAGGAGAGAGATGGAGCTAATGTCCAATGAGAATGGGCTTCCATTTGGGAAGTTGAGAGAAGTAAAGAACGGTTGGCAACAGCAGTTGCCAGCAGTGTGAGTGTACTGATACACTGGGCTGTGTCTTTCATGTGGTTACAGCAGTAAACTTTATGCTATCTCTACCAACACAACAAAAACTCCACTCCAAACAATAACAACACCGAAGAGCAAATGACAAATATCAATGTATCTACACACAGATAGAGGAATGCAATTTTTAATCTGGAAGTTTTTGTATTACAAATGTTCTCGTAGTGTTTGTACTATGATAGACTGTTGTGGGAGTGTGATACCAGACAGTCCCAGATGTGAATTCTGGCTCTGCAGCTATTAGGCATATAGCTTCAAGAAAGTTATCAATTTTCTTTTGCCTCAGTTTCCTGCTCTTCAAAGATATAGAATCATAATGTCAACAATTTTTAGTGAATTAACACGTGAAGGACCTTGAGGTAGATAAGGCAAAGGACTCTCAGTGTCGCATCTGGATCCATGTTTCTTTTCTGCCCAATGAAGTGGGACTACAGTAACTCCTGCCTAAGGGGATCTTGCACCATCCTCATGTGGCTCCAGGAGCTCTATCTGCTCTGAGGAAAAGGCGAACCTAATTTGGTATTTATCCCAAGTTCATCAAAGTCACTGTGGGCTCACTATTTCATAGAATGGCTGAGGTCATACTTTGTTTACAAAAAGCCTTTGGAGAAGTGATGTCCTTTTGAAATGTTTATAGCTTTAGAATCCCCAAATGCTTTCTCTAACAAGATCAACTCCTGTAGGGATGGACGGACTTTGTGTCGAGACTACTATCTCAAGCCTGGCCAGAGGATCAGGAGAAATAGCTCAGTATAGAAGACTGCTTGCTGTTCTTCTAGCAGACTGGAGTTCAGTTCCAAGCACCCATACCAGTCTGCCTGCAAATCCAGGAATCCAATGCCCTTTTCTAAGGGCTGCAGGCCACACACACAAGTAAATCTTTAAAACAAAAAAAGACTGGCCAGGAAATCTGTCCATCGATGTTGGAACCATAGATATCCAAATCCAGAAACTGGAAATTGGCTCAGAAAATTGGTTTAATAAAAAGGAACGGAGGAAGAAAAGGAGAAGGAGGAAGGAAGGAAGGAAGGGAGGGAGGGAGGGAGGGAGGGAGGGAGGGAGGAAGGAAGGGAGGAAGGAAGGAAGGAAGGAAGGAAGGAAGGAAGGAAGGAAGGAAGGAAGGAAGAATTCAGGAGAGAAACAGAACCATTAGGTGATGGTGAGGAACATTTAGTTTCATTTTGAGTAATTTCAGGCTACCTGGGACAGCGCTGTGGGAATTCCATCCGTAGACAATTACTTTAAAAGAAGCTTGTCTGTCTTTACTATTCAGCAACTGAGGTCAGTACGAGTTGTCAACAAGAAGGAGGGACATTACCACAAGGGCTGCTGAGCTTCAGGAGCCAGAAGGTGTGGACATGATTCTCCCACGAGCTGAGAAAGCAAGTGGGATACAGGCTGGAATAAAAAATCATGGAGCGTGTTCCATGATTAACTTGCTGTGGTGGCTCATAGCTATAGCAGGGCTGGTCACCAACACACACACAGGCCACTCCTAAAGTTTTTCATGCCCTTGGGAGGAAATAGTTGGCTTTTGTTTTGAATTTTTTTTTCCAGGCCAAACTATGTCTGCCTTACAGTATTTTTTCACATGTATTTAAATTTTAATTTTCACATCTATTTAAATCCTACCATAGGTCCATTGACGTTTATGAAAAAAAAATCTATATTTGTGGGATCACTTCTTATAAATGTGGGAAACCCTTGCCCTGAGTCACACACTCAGGCTACACTCATAGCTTTCATATTAGAGCATCGTGTTTTTCTTTTTCCTTTTTTGTTTCCTAACAGAATTAGAAGTAGAGAAGGCCAGCACCACAGGCCTTAGCAAAAATCAAATGCCAGCCAGCTCCTACAGAGTTGTGAAGTGCAACAGCATTCTGTCTTTATTTGTATGGGTATTTTGCCTGCATGTATGTCTCTGCTAAGTGCCCACAGCAGCCAGCCTCAGAGTCCCTGGAACTGGAGTTACAGATTATTGTTAGCCACCATGTGAGTGCTAGGAATTGCACTAGCAATGGGTCCCCTGGAAGAGCAGCCAGAGATGATTTTTTTGTCATTTATTTTACATACCAACCACAGTTTCCCATCCTTCCTCTCCTGTTCCCTCTCCCCACATCCCGTCTACATCCCCACATGCACTCTTTCTCCATCTCCATTCAGAAAGTGACAGGCTTCCAACTGGAGTGTTGCAAAGCAAGGCACTTCAAGCTTCAAGTTCCTGTAACATGGAAGATAAAAGACCCAGAGACTGATACTGGGCTTCAAACTTCAAGCTGAAGATTAGGAAAACAAAGTATTGTGCCAGTAGCTCTTATCACTCCCTCCGGCTGAATGGACTGACCCTGCTGCCTCTCCTCTGCGTAGCTGGAGAATCCTGAGACTGAATGTCTTCCTATCTTCAATTTGGCTGGAGAATGAATCCTTATACTAAGACCATGCTCCTGTCTTATATACCTCCCTAATGCTGGGATTAAAGGCATGTGATCCCAGGTGCTGAAACAGATGCTGAGATCATCTTTGTGTGAGCTGTTTCTCTTTAGAACTGGATCACTCTTGTGTAGACATGGGTAGCCTTGGACTCACAGAAATTCATCTACTTCTTAATCCTGAGTCCTAGGATTAAAGGTATATACCACCACCTCCTGACTTCTGGCTGCTGGGATTAAAGAAGTGTGCCTGGCTTCTGCGGCTTGTGGTTGGTTGACTTTGCTTTCTGAATCCTTAGGCAAGCTTTAATAAATCATAAATACTATGTCACCATAGGTTTCCAAAAGTCAGCTCAAGAGCCAGGGACAGACAGGTCCTGATCCTACTGCTGGGAGGCCCACAAACAGGACACAACTGCCACACACATGCAGAGAGCCTAGGTCACTGCCATGCAGGCTGCAGGCTTCCTAGCTGTCAACACAGAGTCCATGAGCTCCCAGGAGCTCAGGCCAGCTATCTCTGTGGGTTCCACCATCATGACCTTCACCTCTCTGCAGCCAGAGATCCTAACTACTGAGCCATCTCTACAGCCCATGGTTTTTATCTCACACTTAACAGATGGGTTGGAGTAACATACTCCAGAATCACAGAGTCAAATTTGGGGTTACCAAAAGAACCTACTATATCCTGCTACCTACCAGGTATTGTTACCTGAGGAGCTCCATGTCTTTATCCCCAAACTGATCCATACAAAGAAAGCAAGTAGCTTACTAGGCATCCCAGAGCTGGTAAGCAACAGATCAGCTTCCGTTGCCGAAGGCTTCAAATGTCCTGCCCTTCCTGATGTGGTGAAACAGAAAGATATCAGACCAGGGGATTTGCACGCCATGCTTCTGATGCATGCAAAGTGTCACCACTGTGCTTCATGTCTCATCCAAGGAGTGCTGTGAAGCAGTGCATGTGCTTTTTCAGCTCATAAATTAATGCAATCCAGCCGGGCATTGGTGGTGCATGCCTTTAGTCCCAGCACTCAGGAGGCAGAGGCAGGCAGATCTCCATGAGTTCGAGGCCAGCCAGGTATACAAGGCAGGATCCAAAACAATACAGAGAAACCCTGTCTAGAAAAACCAAAATCAATCTAAAAACAAAACAAAACAAAAAATCGATACAATCCATCAGATGCTACCGACAAGTAAAATATGAGAAGATAGACATTCTCCCAGTATTCCATTAAAAAGTAGATTATGGAACTAGGACTATTCCTCTGTTCACCAACTAGAGAGTGAAGGGACACGTGGATCGAAATCAGCTAGAGGTTATATGACCTCTACAGGAATATGAGCATGCTTCAGGATCAATTGGAACTTTCCAGGCAGTCCAAAGTACATTTCTGCAGCTCCTGATTTCTGGCTCCAGGCCAGCAACATGCTCTCTTGAATTTGAAGCCAGGTGGCCTGGACTCCTGGTATGAGCCTGTGACAGGTAGGCACATGTTTACCCTGCCTCCTATGCTCATCCAAGAACCCACTGACATCCAATTCTCAAGAATCTCATTTCATTTCTTTATCCTTGAGTGTCCAAGCGTCTTCACACCTCTAATTCTAAAAATAGAGGTGAGAGGAAAGGCGAGTATGGAAGGTCTTGAACTTCCAGATGAAGTCTTCCATACACTGAAACTCAATTCATCGCTGGAAAACAACATGGCTATTATTTTAATTTACAGCCTATCTTGGAAGTTTTCCCTCTAGAAAAAGAGTTACTTTCAAACCACTCCTATGTGTAGATAAATTATTTCTTAAATAATATTTTAAACATTCAAGGAATACATCAGAAAGTATACCAAGAAAACTAAGTGTGGTAGTACAGGCCTATAAATTAGGGTCTAGTGCTGAGGAAGCTGGGATACAAGGGTCATCCCTTAGGGTCAATCCAGTCTACATAGGAGTGTAAGACCTTATTAAAAAAAAAAAAAGCATGAACTATGGCAATGCCAACAGTTGATGTATTTCTGTTTGACCTGTTTTCAATGGGCTGTGCAAACAATGATACAGGAAGGGACTTGTTTTGCCAAGAGATGAAGCCTTACCATCTCAGAGGAGGGAAATTCACAGAACTAATTGTTACTTTTGCTAGAAAGATTGCATCCAGCCCGGATTCCTTTGTGGGGTTTCTCTCATATCATACTGGCCTACATAGTCTTTTTCTTCTTGTGGTCCAAGTTGTTGATCTGACACCCCATAGAATAGGCTCCTCAAGGTTCACAGCAAACTCTGGGGAAATTCCTGGGGGAAGTAGACGCTAGAATTTCACTTCTCTGGACTTTTTTTTGTCTTCTCTCCAAGCATTGGTTAAAAAATGTCCTATTGCCCCAAAGTCCAGCCTTCAACCTTCTGCTGTGAGAGGCCGTCAGCACCTTCAAGTTACAGGCTTTCGAATGACAGTCTGCTGGGGTCTAAAGACCCCACTGGGCCTTATCTCTCTCCAGCCCTTTGAAGCCATTGCTACAGTAACTTTCTTATCCCATGGGAGGAAGCAGCTTCTTCTGCAGGTTCTGAGGCCCTGTCCACAGTCCGGGTATTTGAAAGAGGGAAACTGTATTAGGGCTTTTCAATTTGTGTGTGTTTAGCCTTTTTACTCTCTACTTCCCTTCCCAGGGGACATAATCTTTAAAATTGTTTGTCATTCTGTGGCAGGAAGGGATGAAGGCTCAGGGCGGGGGTGGGGGGGGTGGGGTGGTGATGATGATGGTAGATGTTTCTCTGGCTGTTTACGCTCTGAAACTTCTTTCCTTGTGTGTCCTCGGCTGAATTTGAACTTCAGAAAATGGGTTAAGGGGAGGAAGTGATGAGCGGGTCCAGTTATTCCTAGGTAATGCTGGAGATCTAGGGCACTTCTCATGCTGACTCAATGGCTGCACGTCAGAGACTCTCAGTATTCATACTCTTGCAAGAACTATATGGCTCATCTTGGGAGAAGCACATGTAACTCTTTTTCAGTATAGGTCTGTATTTCTGCCCCATTGGAAAGCTGGTCATATAAATGAAAATAATATGTTTTTCGTCAAGCCTACTGGCATAGACTTGGAATTTCAGATACTTGGGAGGTGGACGCAGGGGAAACAACTCCCTTAAAAAAACAAAACAAACAAACAAACAAAACAAAAAACAAAAAACAAACAAAAAAAACAAAACTCCCTTAAAAAAAAGTGTTTGGGATATAATTGGTGGTAGAATATTCTCATCTAGCATGTACTGGCTCTAGATTCAATACCTAGTACTGAAAACAACAAAACAAAATGACAAAATAAAGCTCATTTTTGTTTGTTTCTTAAGAATATAAAATTACCAAATTGATCAAAAACAGCCCCTATAGGATAATTTGTGCCCATGGGACAGAACCCAAGATCTGTTGGGCTTTATTAGATCTGTTGTTAGGTTTGAGGCTCCTGAAGATGAATACAACACACGTCACAGTTATACCAGATGAGGATAAAATTCAGGCAATGCAGGTTCTTCAGGCATCTTCTAAAAAGCATCTTAGAAATACACTTGACCCCTCTCTCTTTCTTTGCAGATAATCAAGGGTATGACTTGTTGAGAAAGAGAACTGTAGTTATTCTTAGTGCTGGAACCAAATACCAGAGGAGAAGAAACAACTTTGCAGGATATAAGGTTTATTGAGCTCCCACTTTAGTCAGGGAAGAATGGTTGCTGAGGGCAGGGACATGTAATCAGTGCTCGGCTGGCTTTCTGGAGTCTTCTCTTTGCATTTAGGGGTGGTGCCTGTATTCAGAAGAGCTTTACCCTCTCAGCTTAACCTCTTTGGGAACTTCCTCACAGACACGTGAGAAAGTAATCCACACTCATGGCCAAGACCGGTAACATATCTAGTCAGAGTGAGATTTGAAATTAAACACACAGGAGACAAGGTTGCTCTCCCTCTTTTTTTATTTTTTATTTTTTGAGGCAGGGTTTCTCTGTATTGCTTTGGAGCCGGTCCTGGAACTAGCTCTGGCTCCCCCCTCTTTTTTAAGGTTTTATTTTTCACTATGCATACATGCGTGCTTCTGTGTATACAGAGCAGGTGCTCGCAGAGGTCAGAGGGTGTGCCAACCCTCCTGGATCTGTGGACACAGGCACTTATGGGCAGCCTGACTTGGGTGCCAGGAACTGAACTTGAATCTTTTGAAAGACCATCAAGTGCTGTTAAGGACTGAGCCAAGTCTCCAAGCCCTGGCTAGAGTGTTTAAAAGAACAATGACGGGTGGAAAGACAGCTATGGAGGGCTGATTTTGAGTAAGATTTCGAGGGCCATAAATGCCAGAAGAGGCTTTTTTGCAGCACCATGTGATTGCTGATGTCAGCATGCGTTTGAGGAGCGCTTTATTAGTCAATACTCCACTTGGCACTGAGAGAGCGATAGTTAGTATTTCTAAAGAGATTAGGAGGCTTCCCAAGCCGGCTTAGTGTTAGCAATCAAGGTCCTTGCTCCCGCAAAACCCCAGCTTTCCACTACCTTTTCATGTGATTTTCAATCTTCCAAAACACCAAGTCCAGAGGGATTACAAGTTGCCATCCGAAGCCACCAGTGAAGAGCAGAACATTTTCCCCAAGAGAATATTGTGTTAGCATGGGCTGTAATAAGCCATTCTGCTCTCACTGAGAGCTGAGCTCTAAGAATAATGTTAGCAGAGTAAAACAGTAATTTGCTTCTTGATAGTGAAAGCACTCTACTTTTTAGAAAACTTTTTAAAACAGACAAGGAAACAAAAGCATGTGTAATTTTACAACAAAGAGCGGATTTCAACAATTTGGATGCATTTCTTCCCAGTCTTTGGTGTCATCTACAACATGACTGTCATCTCTCTTTCATGCATCCCATTTACCCTGTCCTTGCCCTTGTCCCTATCTCCTGAATGCAATTGCTTCCTCCCAGCCTTCTGTCAGCCATCTTCATTTCTCCATAGATTTCCCTGCTCTCTGTAATCTGTCTCTTTAGCAACAGCCTGGCTCCTGCTCCCCACACTCACTGCCTACATGGTAGGCATGGCTGTTTTTCTAAAGTATACCTTGCTTCACCACCTTGGATGACTTGCCAGGTCCTTGGGATAGCACCCTAACTACTTACAAGGGCTTTCAAGGGCTTTCACCTCATGCCCCCCACATCATTTTTCTCAAGCCTTCAAGCTCTCCTTGCCTCAAGTCACACCCTGCCTCTCACACCCTAAGTGCCATTCATTCAGCCAAACTCTTCCTTCGGATCTTTGCAAGACCACTTTTCAGCTTTCATACCCCAGTGTTGTCCCAGGTCCTTTGGGAAGCTTTTTTGGATGCTCTCCCTATATCTTTCCAATATCGAGACTCCTGGAACCCCTGCAAGTTCTCCTGTGGTGACACCAATCTCGCTGTGATGTCATTTTAACTGCCCTCTCACCCACCAGATTGTGAACTTTGAAGGCAGGATCCTTCTCTTTTCTACAAGTTGACCAACGTCTGTCTGGAATGCCATTGTAGTCTCTAAATGTCTGTGAATTGTGTATTCCCCAATACAGCAATTTATGCCATGTGAGATGTTTAATAAACTGCAAATGTCTTCTTACAGGCTGTCTTACATGTTGAAATCAGTATTGTCTGCCTGTAGTTTTTGTTTTGTTTGTTTTAGACAGGGTTACGTAGAGTACTTACAGTTCCGTCAGATGAGTTGGAGAAGTTTCTCTTTAATGTCTTCTCTAAGGCAGGGTGAACATGATGAGGATGGTCGGATCCCCAAGCATTTGGTAGAACTAACTCACACAACAACTTGGATCTGTGTATGTATCGGTATCTGTTACCTAAAGACTGTTGATTGTGTGGTTCAATTTGCCTGTGCTCCTATGCCTCTGTGGTTCTTAATTTGTCTTTTACTTTTCAGGTTCCGTTCTCTACATGGTCTGTCTTCTGTAACTCCCCAAATAATTATTTACTGTGTTCAGTTTTGTGTTAACTTCTTGATGCAATCTCAGCCAACAGTACTATCTGTTAACACACACATACAGTTATGTTAGTGTTACTGCTGTTTTTTGAGATAGGGCCTCACTTTATGGTTCATGAAGGCTTGGTCTACTTGTTATGTAGACCAAGCTGGCCTCCAACTCATGTCAGTTCACCTGCCTCGGCCTTTGAGTGCTGAAACTTCAGTACCACACTTATCTATGTGATTTCTTTTTTTAAATGAGATCTGTGTTGCTATGCTGACCAGATTGACCTTGAATTCAGCCCCACCTCCACCCTAGCATCCCTGGTAGCTAGGACTACAAATATACATCATCATGCCCAGATCCATATTACTGGGTAAAGCTGATATTTTCTTATAGTTAATACCACAAAGAAGTTGTTTCCCAAAAGTGATTTTCATATTTATCTTGTAAACTATCCTGTGTGCATTTGTTATATATCATCAGAGCTATCCTTTCTCCTTCCCCCCTTTCTTTAATGTTTCTGATCACTATACTGCTGTTCAACTTATTTATCCTTAAGGAAAGCTAGAAGGGTCATATTTATACTACTAGTTGGCCAATAATTGGATATATATTATTCATAAGCAATAGAAAATGTACTTACCCATGTCAATCACTTTTCTGTTATTGTAATAAAATGCCTGAGAGAATCAATACAAAAAGAAGAAAGGTTAATTTTGGTGCATGGTTTCAGGCCTCTAGTGAGGCAAAACTTTGGTTCCCACCTTATGGTAGCAATGAAGTAAATAGAGAAAAGTGCCCAATGGTGGCAGTGCTCACCTTTAATCCCAGCACTAGAGAGGCAGAGGCAGGCACATCTTTGTTAGTTCAAGGCCAGCGTATTCTACACAGTGAGTTCTAGAGCTACACAGAAAAATTTTAAAAAAAGAGAGAGACTGGTGTCTCACAACTTTTTAAAGAAGCATGCACCTAAGGATATAGAATGTCTCAGTCAGTGTGGCAATTTAAATGAGAAATATCCTCCATAGGCTCTGGCATTTGAATATTTAGTGTCCCCAGTTGGAAAGCCTGAGCAGTACAGCCTTGATAGAAGACTGTCACTGGCAGTGGGCGCTAAGTGAGGCTGAGTCTGGCCTCACTTCTATTTGCTCTTTCTGTTTGTGCTTGCAGATAAGGATGTGAGCTCTCAGTTTCCTGCCCCTGCTGCCATGCCTGGGGCTCGCTGCCCTGCCTCCCTGCCATGATGGATTATATGAATTGCTTTGGTCATGGTATTTTATCTCAACAGAAAAGTAACTAACATGCTAAACCTCAGCCCTTAGAGACTCATTTCTTTCTCTCTCTCTTTTTTTTTTCTTTCTTGTGTGTGTTTCAAGACAGGATCTCCCTATGTAGTTCGGACCATCCTAGAACTCACTATGTAGACCAAGCTAGCCTAGAACTTATAGAGATTCACCTGCCTCTGCTTCTGAGTTCTGAGATTAGAGTGTGCCACCATACCTAGCCATCCTTTCTAATAGTACCAAGCAGAGGACCAAGTCTTTAAATCAGGGCCTCTGGGGTACACTAGATCCAAATGATAGGAATATCCTTCTAGAACCATGAGAATTTTACATAGTTCCTTTTTGTGCTGGTTGGACAAAGAGGGAGGGAGGAAAAGAAGGAAGAGGAGAGAGAGAGAGAGAGAGAGAGAGAGAGAGAGGGTATTAACTGGTGTGTGATTGTATAATTAAGATATACGGGCCTCATTTCACACACCACTTCCAACTTCAGTTGGCTGGTGTTGCTGCCTGCCTGAACAGGTTTATAGAGAATGACTCTGATGCCCTTTCTACTCAGTGTGCAGGGCCACACTGACTAATTAGTTACATCCACTAGGAGAATATGAATGAAGACAGGCAAAATGCATAGCACATATTTGCTGCCCCTATTCTAATGACTGTCACTAGGTGTTATACACAGCATGAAAATCAATAGTAATCTGTGTGTTAAGGGCCTTGGCCTCCTTGGCATGTCTGAGGGACTCATTTCTACCTCTCAGGAACACCTCTAACTGAAGGCCAAGTCTTCAATACGTGAGCCATTGGACATGGTGTGCTTCTTACTCAAATGAGAATTCTAGCGAGCTGGAGTAGCTGAGAGTACATCAAGACCAACAGCCTGAATCCAGGCCCAGAAAGTGATGAAGTGGTCATTTGCCTGAGCAGAGCTCTGACCAGGAATGTGCACACCTAGAACCCAGCTTGTGTGGTTGGAGTGTAAAATGTCCTACACTGGGTCATATGTTTGGTGTCCAGATGGTGACACTGTTTTGGATAGTTGTAGAACCTCTAAATGGCAGAGTCTCAGTGGAAAGAGTGAGTCTCTTGGGTGGGCCTTGGGGTTTTATATCTAGGCTGTGTATTCAGATCTGTGTAACTAAGGAACAGCCCTATCAGACCTGTGTCAGTGTAAGCCCTTGCTTGGCCATCTATCGACAGTCTAGGACCTCTATTCCCCATACTCAACTCTCTCCTTACCTTCGGGGGAGCTTAGCTTTTTTCATCCCAAGGAGAAGTGGTGAGGGGCTCACTGCACAAGATTTGTTACCTGAGCCAAGTCTGCCTACTTGTAGCTCAGAAAGTGATCCCTTAAAAGGCCATGTGACCTATGCTGGACCTGAGAGTTCATGTAGATTCTCTATGTGAACACTTGGGAACCACTTCTCTCCTTTAGAGTTATACACCAGGGTGACAGAAGCTAGAACCACTCTATTGCCCTTCAAAGAAAAGATGCTCATGAGCAGTGAGAAAGGAGGCAGCTGAAAGAGAAAAGCAGAGGTGAGAGAGAGTCAGAGGCACAGAAAGAGAGAGGGGACACCTGGTAACATAGCTGCAGTTTCCTGGGTCTTTGACATGTACTCCATGCACCTCTGGACTTTGGCTGAGTAAATCTAGTTTTAATTGTACTATTTTGACTGGGGTTTGTTCCCTCATCATGGAAAGAGTCTTGATAAGTTACTTGAATAGTTTACTTTTTTCATTAACAGTTGGTAAGTTTATCTGTTTTAGGAGGGACAGACAAACAAAGACTGCATTCACAAGCACAGACACCATTGTTGTTAAGGCTTTCCGGATGCCAGAAGTATCCCTGCCCCCTCAATCACATGCCCACAGGAAAAGGAGAGCATGGAATGAGTATACTGAGAGGAGTCCTACAGGAAAGTGATACTTTCTGTGCCTAAGAAGAGTTCTAGAGTGTGGAGTGGCCATCTTGCCCTCTGGTTAATACTCCTCTAGACCCAAACCAAGAGAAGAATTCTGTCTGTCTCCTTCTGTTGCTGTAGTAAGACATTCTGAAGAAAAGCAGGTTAGAGGAGGACAGGATCTACACGGCTCCCATTTTAGGTCACAGTTCATCACTGAGGGAAGTCAGAGCAGGAACTCAGGCAGCAGCTGGCAACAGGACCGATGAACACAACTTGCTGCTAACTCACAGATCCACACTTAGCTAGTTTTCTTACAGGCCCAGTACCACCTGCCCAGAGATAGTGCCACCCACAGAACTGGGCCCCTCTCCATCAATTAGTAATCAAGACACTCCCCCACAGACAGACATGCATGTCCTAGGCAATCCTTCAATTAAGACTCCCTTCTCAAGTGACTCTAGGTCATGCCACGTTGACTGTTAAAGCTAACTAGGACAGTGGCAGCAAGACTGTAGCCCTTTCCTACTTCTTCAGTCCCCCACCCCATTCTTTGATGAGAAGTTCAAGTGGGTACAACATAGATGTTACGGTTTGAGTGTGAAATATCTATCACAGGCTCACGTACTGAACTCTTGGCTCTTCAATCGTAGTGTTATTTGGGGAGAGGCTAGAAAAGGTAGTGGGTGCAGCCCAGCTGGAGGAAGAAGGTCACTTATGGTGTGCTATGGGAGCTATAACTAAAACCCAGTTCCCCACCCCCACCCCCACCCCACTTCCTGGCTATTTTGAGGTGATGAACCTCTCCTCTGTCACACGCTGCTCCTGCTGCATGTACTCTCTCTCAACACAACCAATAGAGCTAAAGACTTGAGGGCTGAAACTGGTGATAAAGTGAACTAAAAAAACCCTTCCTTTCAGTTGTTTCCTCAGGTATTTGGTGACAGCCCCTAAAGCTCACCACCACAGGAAACAGCTGTTTCCCAACGCTACCCCTTTTAAAAGGACAGATCCTCCAGTATTTACCATGTGGCTTTCAATTGCTAATGTTACCAGTGGGTCTTCTGGGACTCTCTCTGAGTGACTGTATTGGAGATCAAGAAAGGACCAAAGTTAGATTGCACCAGTGGCAACTGGGAAATCCCCAGTCAGGTGTAATTTATTGAGAATGCTATGGAGATTCAGGAGCATCAGA
The DNA here is from genome assembly GCA_030556225.1 of Cricetiscus sungorus. Lineage (NCBI taxonomy): Eukaryota > Metazoa > Chordata > Mammalia > Rodentia > Cricetidae > Cricetiscus > Cricetiscus sungorus. Next base: position 4,689,620 of record JANBXA010000398.1, on the reverse strand, counting down.
ACACTTGCACCAAGATGACTGTCTGAGACCGCTGGGAGATAGCCCAGGGACTCTGGGGGAGAGGCCTTAGAACAACAGGAGTGGGTGGGGCCACAGACACACTTGAACAGCTTTGTGACTTTGCTTATGGCCTGTTCTGACTGGCTCAGGCTTGTTGGCTGAAGCATTCATCTGGTTCCTTCTGCCTAGTTGTGAATGATGATGGCATTGTTGTTATGTTATATTAACAATGTTTAACCACAAATGGTGCCAACTGGTTATTTCAGAAAGTACAGTATACTCCAGTATGGTATCAGATCTCAGTTCTATGGGGCTGGGAGGTGAAGACTGTAATATGCGCTACCGCCTAAAGAAAAGCGGTCAGCAAGTGGTCTCTCTGTCTAATTGAAGGTGACGGGCAGGGATGATATAGTCTAAGCCAGGCATGTCTGATTCCATATAACTTCATGAGGATTAAAGGCTGTCCATCTTTTTATGTTTTATTTGGCTACTTTTCAGATGTAAAAATTCTCCCTCTTCCTTCTCTCTTCTCACTAATGAACATGTAAAGCAACATGACAGATCAATCTCCGTACAATACTCATCTTCAGCCAATAACATTGATATAATTTTAGAGAATTGTAGGGAAGGCATAGAATTAAATTAGGCATTTCCAAGAAGTGAGTGGGGAGCTAAAAGACACCCACAGTCTCGTTATAGAAGATTTAGGGATATGTGCTATTAACTGCGGCGAGTCTGAGACTTGACATAGTCATCATTCTAATAAGTCACTGGCCATAGTTTTATGGATGAACAACAGAGGAGTCCTGGGTTTCAAGACAAGGTGCTTTGCTACCTGTGCCTGGTGACTGAACCCCTGCTGTGCTAAGCAGACTTTCTACAACTTGGCTACATTTATAACTCTCAGGTATCAACAAATTTCTGGCTGTTCCCAAGACCCTACTTCCCACAGTAGTATGCTATGGATGACGAACACACAATTGAATTACAGGGAAGGAGCCTGTGCTTAGAGAACTCACCTCTTAAAAATATTTATATTAAATTAATTTCATACTCATACACACTGTGTTTTGATCAAATGTATTTTGTCCCTCCAACTCCTCCCATATTCCCCATCACTTCATCCTCTAAATCTCTTGTGTTCTTAATCTACTGAGTCCACTTTGTACAACCCATGTGTGCATGAGTATCCAGATACCTACTGGGGTGTAGCAACCTGGCTGGGGTTGCATCCCTGAAGAAAATGATTCTCTTTCCCCCGGCAGCCAAAAACTGCCAATAGCTCCTCTGGTAGAGGTGGGATTTCATGAGCCCTTCTCCATCCACACAGGGTCTCTGAAAGGCTGGATCTTCTATGGTTCTTTGTGGAATCATGGCCATGTGAGGAGAACCCATATCTTTTAAAGAAACAATAGCCTTGCATGCCCTTTGGTCTGTAAAGAAGCACTGCATCTCCTAAGCCTGTCCACAAAACAATTGTCCTTGAAAAGATAAAGCAGAATAGAGGGCAGTTATCAGCTTACTTGAAAGCTGTTCACAGTCATGAGATATCTTGGAGGAAGTTTCTCCCAGCACTACCCAGTACTCCTTTCATTCACTTCCTGAGACTGCATGATTGAAAACAAGTGAAACTGTTTGCTTGCAGTTTTATAGGGCTTGGTCTTACTCCCTGCTCCCTCTTCCCTGCTCCCTCCAGATTCTGGTGGTTCTGGCCATTTCCAGGTTTGTGGCTGTATCATCTCAACCTCTTCCTCCATCTTCACATCCGTCTTCACACAGCCTGCTCCTCTCCTTTCTCACACCTCTCCTCCATGTGTCTCTCACTTGAGATAATGAATCTTCAGGGGACCCTCCCCCCTTTCTAATTAAGGTCACATTCTAGGGTCTGAGCATTAACATAGAGAGATACCTGTTGTGAGATATGTGTACTCCTTGTGAAGATATATTGCTGTGACTGGTGTAATAAAAAGCTGAATGAACAATAACTAGGCAGGAGGTGTAGGTGGGATTTCCAGGGAGAGATAGGAGGAGGAAGAATCTAGGTATGCAGGGGATGCCAATGAGACACGGAGGGAATCAGACAAACAAAATGAAAGAAATGTTAAAAAAATAAAAAACAAAAACAAAACAAAACAAAACACATGATAGAAGGCAAATTAATAGAAATGGGTGACATTACCCATCTGTTATGTGACAGCATGAGAAGGGGAGAGCTGACCCTGAGGACATAATGGTAGGAGACTTTTCCCTGTCCCCCACCAGCTGCAATGCTCAGGAGAGTAGGCCCTGTAACTCATGTGGGCAGCATAATAGAGTCAATCCCATTTGCAAAGGGGTGGGTGAGACAGCCCCAATGTTTTGAGAACAGGAAAGCTGTCCCCATTACTCATCTGTCAGGTGGCTGCATGGGTGGGAGAGAGATGCTCCCCACCCCCATAAACACCTGCGGCAGATAGGAAAGCTGGTCCTGTGGTCATAAGGGCAGGAGGGCTGTCCCTGCCCCTTATCAGCTGCAACACTCAGGAGAGTGGCTCCACTATGACATGCCTGGCCCTGAAGGTTTAGGTGTGGGAGTTCTGAACCTGAGGACATGAGCACAGGAGAAATGGCACCACCCCTTGCTCATCACTGCAAGGTTGAACTCCCCAGGACAATGCAGAAGAGCTCACCCTGCTGGTGAGGACAGGGGAGAGCTGGCAGACTGACCAATCTTGCAACTACCAAGGCCCAGAACCAGGATTATGTGTTGGCCCACTCCAATATCTATCCCATCTGTGATCTTCTGGAGCATGTGAAGGGACCTGTCCTGCAAATATAAAGCTGAAGAATTTCCACAACACAGGACAACAGCAGGATAACCAAGAGGAGTTCCAGCAAGGGCCCAGCATCAACAGTGTAGCAGAAACCAGAGGCCTCAAACTAGACCAATGACTCTTCGCAATGAACTCTTGCAAGTAACGATATATGAATAAAAAGTTAACGCATAACTCAGTGTGTCACAATATAGCTTCCATAATGAGATTGAGTTTTCGTTCTCTTTTTTCTCTTAAATTTTGTTTTATTTTATTTTGGGAGGAGGTTGCAATGGTAGATACAAAGGGACAGAGAAATGAATGGGGTGGAGATGCATGATATGTGAAAGACACAAAGAGTAAACAAATAAAGAAAAATGCAAAACATAGAAATGGGTTAATATAAGTTATAAAAAGCTAGTTAGAAACAAGCCTAAGCTATAGGCGAAGCTTTTATAACTAATAATAAGTTTCTGTGTCATTATTTGGGACCTGGCTGGTGGGACAGAGAAAGGGCTCATTACAAATATCTTTTTGAAGGTCATTGGCCAACCCAACTACCTGAGCTTCTGGTAAATTTCCCACAAATACCTTACTTCATGAACCATTCTGATTATTTAAGAGAGGCTAAGACAAAATCAATTCAACATGCCTGAAAACAGGCTTTAATTAAGCCTACTATTCACAGGACTCAAAAGGCAGAACAAAATTATAATGTTGGCCTCAACCATAACCTCCCTCTATCTCTACTTGACCTCATAGATCAAGCTGAATCCAATCCTATAACCTGCCAGAGTCCACTCTAGAGATCCAGGTGGATTACCTTCCTGTTTTGGTCTTTGACTAGTGGTGACCTGCTTCCCGTTCAGCAAAAACACTAGCAATTGCCCAAGAGGAAAGTTTTCTGCATGTTGTCACCCACTAGAATCCTGACCAGTGAACTGATGTCATCTGACTGACACCATTAGAAAATCTTTCTCATGATTTTATCTAATGTGCATGTCACTATTCCCAGAAGGAAGTTGATAAGGCACAGCCTCCACATTAGTACAGTCCCTGATACAAAGGTGCCCTGCCAGAGAAAGGCGCTTAAACTTCTTAGTGCTCTTCAAGTGTCACCAAAAGCAGCATCTGTGGATCACAGGTTGACAATGTCTCAAACAGATTCTCCTACTAATTTATAAGACATTAGGTCTTCCAGGGAAGCAGAATTCCAGACTCTAATGATTTTTTTGTAGTGTACATGTGTGTGTACATGATGGTCCAGGGTCAGTGAGAGATCCCATCTCAAAGGAATAAGGTGGAGTGTGATAGATCATAACACTTGAAGTCTTCTTGTCTCTATGTTCGTGGATAGATGTGTACAATTCACCACACATATATACCACTCAAACACACACACACACACCACACACACACGGGGAGAGAGAGAAAGAGAGAGGGAGAGAGAAAAAAAGGGAGAAAGAAAGAGAGAGAGAGAGAGAGAGAGAGAGGTTAAAAATAAAAAAAAACAGACATGAAGGTTGAAGGAGAAAAGTTGGGAAGAGGAAGGGGTTCTATGGGAGTGAGACAATGGAAGTTAGCAGGTGAATATGACAAAAATACATGTCATAACAAATCATTATTTTATGCAATTAATATATATCTTCATGAAAACATGAAGCTAATTTAGAAAGAAATTAAGAACTTTTGGGAAACAATGGAAGTGTCTCTAAGAGGCAAGTTCATAGCACTGAGTGCCTACATTAAAAATGGAGAAATCTCAAACTAGTAACTTAATGGCACACCTATAAACTCTAAAACAAAAAGAAATGAAACCCAAAAGGAGTAGATGGCAGGAAATAATCAAACTCAGGACTGAAATCAATAAAAATAAGAACAAACAAATAAAACAAAGAATCAATGAAACAAAAGTTGGTTCTTTGAGAAAATCAAAAGACATGTCCTTATCCAAATAAGCTAAAAGCCAGGGAGAGACTACCCAATTAACAAAGTTAGAGATAGAAAGGGGACACAACAACAGACACCAACAAATCAATTCAACTTCAAGTGGATCAAGACCTCAACACAAAATCAGTTACACTGAAGCTGATAGAAAAAGTGGAGAGAGCAGCCTTGAACTCATTGGCACAGAATTATATTCTCAGGACAAAATACCATTAGCACAGGCACTAGGATTAAAAAATTAATAAATGGGACTTCATGAAACTGAAAAACTTCTGCATGGGAAGTGACAGCCTATAAATGGAAAAAGATTTCTTTGCAACTACACATCCATCCAATAGAGTGCTAATATCTAAAATAGGCAAGGAACTAAAAATAAGCAGATACTAACAATAATAACAATATAAAAATAACCCAACTGAAGACAGGTAGAAATCCAAATAGAGAATTCTCAAAAGAGGAAATTCAAATGGCTAGGAAATACTTGAAGAAATGTCCATCATCCTTAGTCATCAGGATGACTTTGAAATGTCATCTTATACCCATCAGAATGGCTAATAGCAATAAAACCAGCAACAGCTCATGCTGGTGAGCATGTGGAGTAAAAAACAGTCATCCATTGCAGGTGGGAGTGCAAACTTGTACAGCCACTATGGAAATCAGTGTGATGGTTCCTTAGGAAGATGGGAATCAATCTACCATTCTTTGGCAAATACCCAAAGGACTCTTCATACTACTACACATGTATCTGCTTGATCATGTTCACTGATGCTCTGTACATAAGAGCCAGAAATTGGATACAATATAGATGTCTCTCGACAGATGCAGGGATAAAGAACATGTGGTATATCTATGGCATATTACTTAGCTGTTGAAAAAAAATGTACAGACCTCTATATCTCTATGGTTAGCTAGTGGCAAGTCCATTCTCTGATTTTCAGACAACCTTCATTTGTACAAGCAAGATATCACTACAGTCATTTTTAAATAGGATGTTTCATCAAGTTCCTCTCCTCAGAGAACCCTGCAGAAGAGGAGGAGGAAAGAGTATAAAAGCCAGAGGGGATGAGGACACCAAGGAAACAAGGCTTTCTAGCCCAACAGGACTGGTGAACATATGAATTCACAGAGACTGTGACATCATGCACAGGACCTGCATGAGTCTGCACCAGATGGGGTCTTAGAGCTGAAAGGAAAAGTTGACACATGCCCCCATCCCTAGCCCAGAAGCAGCTTTCAGTTGATAACCATTTGCAAATGAAAATGTAGTGTTTTTTCAAGGGAGTCTCACTGGAAAAACAAACCCCTCTTAAGAGTAGATGGCATGCCCAGCAGTAGATGGCCAACAGAAAACAAACTTAGTGGCATCTCTGGAGGTTCCTTGTCTCATAATATTGTATCAGATTTTTTTCTTTCCTTTTTTTTTTTAACTATCTTATTCTTTAATTTAATTTTGTTCATTTTTTTTCTTCTCTCCTTTTACACTATAGGTCCTATGCACATATATTATGACTTCCTTTAGTGTTTTTATGGGATCCCTGAGTATGCTAATAAGTAGGTCTCCGTTTCTTGTGCCTTCTCTTAGACTCTTTTCCTTTTGGTTGTTTTGTGCAATTCCAATGTGTCAGTTTTTGATTTATGTTATTACATTTCATTGAATTGTGCTTTATTTTATTATCATCCTTTAGGAGCTTGTCTGTTTTCTAATGAGAGAAAAAGGGGTGACTCTGGATAGGAGGAGAGATTAAGAGGAACTTGGAGCAGGAGAGAGAGGGGAAACTATAGTCTTAATATATTATGTGAGAAAAAAAGTCTGTTTTCAATAAAAACAAAAAAATAAAAATAAAACAAAACTAAATTGAAACAAAAAGATGCCTCCCATTTCCAAGATGCTACCTAGAAACCAACCAAATGGTGACCACTTTCTGATGGCAGTCACATCCAGTGAAAACCTAAGAGTCAGGTGTCAAGCCAGACAAGGCAAGGTAAGGGAGGTTTGGTTTTGAGGAGGCCATCCTGTGTCAGCGTCAAATAGCTGGGGATTGCCGAGCTCAGAGGGTCCACAGTCAAGCCATTGCTGGACTGCAAAATCCCTAGGAAGCCATAAGCTTGTCACAGCTCTGTTTAAAGAGCTGCAGTGATACAGGTAGAACCAGATGTTTATAATGCAAGAAAAGCACTGTCACCCAATGTGTCAGCAATGCTGGGAAGTCACATAGCTCCTAGAGGAGGTTACACACTCAGTTAATGTCATTTCCCAGGTGTTTACAGAGGTGACTCACCACACAGTGTGGCCCCCCATTGCCACAAGACAAATAGGTCAACTTATGGCAGGAATCACAAGTCTGTGCCTCTCCATCTGGACTTAATGAACATTTACAATTCAAATATTCAGGAACATCAGTATCAATGTCTATTAGACATTAGCAGTACAATTAGTAGTACAACAGCATAATAAATTGGGACAAATGCCATAGTACAGATCACTTTGTCTCCTGCTCCCACTGCAAAACTTGTCCAATCTCAGCCCCTTTCCCCCACAATACTAGATGGAATAGAGACTTTAGTATCTATATTTGATATTTTATAGAGCCACAAAAATCCAAGTCTTCATATGGGCAGGGTAGCAGGGCTTTAATTGCCCCTTGTGTACAGGAAGACCTTAGTGTCACCTCTGTTTGCCTCTTGAGCATAGTTGGAGCAGGAGTAGCAGAGGGAAGGATTTGGGACAAAGGCAGAGAGTGGCTTTGTCTGTTAAAGAACTTGTATTTGCTTGTAATTGTAAATGGCATGTGTCACCACTCAAGCCAACAAACTTCCAATGTTTTTGGCTTTCACAATACTCTGTTTTGGTTGGCAATGATACCTTATTGTTCTTAGGTAGACAAATATCTATTCACCCCATATATGGCACTGATGACAGACCAAAGAAATGATTCCAACCAAGTCTGGCTTGATGAGCCAATGAGTTTAACAGTTTCTTACAACAGCATGGCTTTGGTGGGGGATGGGGAGCAAGTTGCCTACAGGAGTGTGGCAATGTATGAGCAGTTAGGCTACTGAAGAAAATGTCTCTACCTCCCAGCACTTCTTAACTGCTTTAACTTCAGGAGTGGTGGGGTCTTGTGAGTCCCTCCTTGGACTTGGTGAACCAAATTTCATAACATCTTTACTGCAAAAGGGGGAAAACCCTTTTGTCCACCTAGGACAAACCTTGGTAGCAGCCATTAAACTATTAGCGGATCCAAGACTATTGCCAGGTTGGCAAGTAAGTCCCCCATCCAGAGGATTCATATCTATTTGGGCAGCTGTCTTTGAACCCACCTGAAACCACTTACCATTTTTTCTTGGTTTATAGGTGATTTTTTGAAAAACCATTTCTTGCCCTGTTTGCTGTGAGGTTTAGTCAACATGCTTCAATTAAGTAGCTTAGAGGGCTCTTCTCCTTCCTTCTCAGAAAGTCATATGACTGCCACCAAAATTCTTTTGAGGTCTTAGAAGGGTTATCTCTTACCCCCTCACAGGTTAGCAAGTTAGGCTGGTGCATTTTGATGGATGCTGATAGGAGATATGAGGGTCAGAGAGAAGAGACAAGTGGTTACTTAAAACAACAGAAGAAGAACATTTCCCCATGGAATTCCCTGAGATCCAATCCCTACAGGCTGACACATGAGGCCAGAGAGATACATACCAGCACATACCATGGGTTGTGTTACAGGAAGTGACCTTGAGCTTGGGTAAGCCAACAGTTTCTAAACAGACAGTGACATGCCCACCTTTACCTCTAAAAGAGACACTGGAACATCTAAGAGTGTCCACCCCATCTCTGAAAAGTTAGTCTAGATAAGAAAGCAGACACCCTCACACTCTCCACGTGGGTACTTTCTCCCAAAACACCTGCCTTTAATGAACAAAATATTTGCCCATTGCATACAGTAATTTCAATAAGTAATTTTGAGACATAAAAAAAGACAAATGCCAATACCAAAGACAATGCAACACAAATTTGACTGGAAGCCCTTAGGAAAGAATTTTACATATTTGCTTCTATAATGACTTTGATAGAGATTAACAGTGCAGGCTTTCAGCCAATACTACATCTAACAAATGAAAGAGAATATCTTCTTTTATAAATTAATTTTTCTCTTTTGAAACAGGGTCTCTCACTGGCCTGAAATCTTAAAACTCAACTGACCAGTAGACTCTAGGATCCATCTGTCTCTGTCTCTCAGTGATGGAATTTAAGATCATGTCACTGTGCCCTATATGCCCACTATGCAACTATGTCCCTCACACCCTCCATGCCCACCATGTCTTCCATGCCACCATGGCCATTACGACCATTGTGCTCACTGTGCCCTCCATGCCAGCTTATTTCTTGTTAGTCTCTGACTGCTGAACACAGATCTTCATGTTTGCAAGATCTCTAAAATTTACTTTTAGGAGATCTTTCTCTCTACCGTGCACGCATGCATGCACTCACTCATGTGCACACACACACACACTCACACACATGTGCGCATGCACACACACACATACATTATGGAACTGAAGAAGTTAGTATATATAACCTGTTTTGTATTTAGGATTGTTTGCAGCGAACAGCTTCAGACATAGTTAAAATAGTTATTTATTTATACATCTGTTATTCTGTGTGAATGAAATCACACACTTGCTACAATCTACATGTGGAAGTCGACAGTTCTGGGGAGTCTGTTCCTTTGGCCTTGGGGATTCTAAGGAATGAATTGAAGTCAGTCTTGAAGGTGAACTTGTGGGGCCTAGAGACCACCCCTCATCTCTGTCAAATTTTGGCTTGTTCGATCTGTGTGAAACTGCTGCGAATTCCTAAGTGTGATGGCCATGTCATATCCAAACATGACATTTCACATCATATTCCCCACTGTCTGGTCTGACATTCTTGATCTGCCTCCTTGATGTCTATCGGCCTTGGCAGAGCAGGTGTGAGAATGTGGGAGTGAGTGGTTGATAAGGATGTCCCATTTAAGGCTGGGCACTCAGTCTCTTATTCTCATTGATTTGGACAGTTATTCTCCTGTGTGCTGATTGCTGCCCTCTGACCCAAGCTGAGAGCAGCCCAGGCCTGTGGGTAAACATGTAAAGACTTAGCAGGTAACCAAATGAAACTGTTGAAAGCGGAGGGTGGAGCTCACTGGCATGGATACTTGCGCCACTGCTTAGGTGACGCCCTGGGTTTGATCTCCAGCACTGAAAGTAATATGAATTAAAAACCTCTTATGCAGTTTCCCCAGTCTTGCAATACCACTGCCCAAGTCCAGATTCAGGGCATCGACAGGGAAGCAGTCAGCACACAGAACATTCTCACCACCACCCGGCACTGTTTATAGCCAGTGATATCTTTTAAGCCTTCCTGGGACTCTTTAAATATGTTTTCTTGGCTACTCCAAGCCTTCTTTTAATCTGTGAAGAAACCTAGTCCTAAAGAACCCATCTGTTGGCTTTAAGGTAAATCATCACTTAGGTAATTAGCTTGCTTCAGATGGAGAGGACAGGATGTTCATATTGCAACAGGAAAAAGATTCTATATCCCCCCCTTTTTTTTTTTACAAATAGAAATAAAATATCTCATTATAGAATATTTAGAATGTACAGAAACAAAGAATGGGGGAGATTAGCTACCATTGCTTACTAATTTATACATCTGTAGAGCTTATTTATAACTTATTTGTAAACATATATTTTGTTACTGTTACTGTTATGATTTGAATGTTCCTTCCAAAATTCATGTTGAAATTTAGGTTAAGGTATAAATTTGGACTGTGATATTCAGAGCTGGGGACTTTGGAGAGATATTTAAGGTAAAATGAAGTCAAAAAAAGCCAATCCAATTGGGGGGCATGGCTTTTGTAACAAGAGGTCCTTTGCTCCAGCTGGTCCTGCTTTCCTTCAGCCCCAAATGAACACATAGCTGCTATATTAGTTATACAACTGTTGGCTGAATGGCTTGGGCTTCTTATTGGCTAGCTCTGTCTTAATTATTAACCCATTTCTATTAATTTATGTATTTCCACATGGTCTAGGCTTACCAGAGAATGCCCAGATTTGTTACTCTTTTGGTGGCCTACATGGTGACTGACCCAGGCGGGCTTTCTCTGCCTACCTTTCCCTGAATTCTCATCTCCTAGTCCCACCTATCTTCCTGCCTTATTGGCCAACAGTGTTTTTATTCATCAATAAATAAGAGAAACATATGTGCAGAAGTATTTTCACTATCAGGCTTTTACTTACTGTTCTACTTTTTTTTTTTGAGTTTGGGGACTAAGGGTGGAACACAAAGCCTCCAGCATGCTAGGCAGGTATTCTATGAACTATACCCTGATTCTATAGCCATTGCTTTCTAAGAGGAATAGAGGCCTATGCTAGTATGCTCTTATATGATTTGAGACTCTGCAAGGTCCCCCACTAGCAATAGGGTCCTGACCAGGCAGTTTCCACTTCTCAGATGTCAAAGTCACTAGCCAAATATACATTTATTTATTTATTTATTTATTTATTTATTTATTTATTTAATAAATGAATCAGTCTGTGCAGCATCCATCAGAGCAACTGAAAATGGACAAAGACACTGACAATCTGAGGTCAATAGCATCAGTGGGAGCACAGATGTTCTCATACCATTTTTCTTTCATCTTGGTGATCAGAAGACAATGGATGGAGTAGTGGGTTCTCATGGGCACGTTTTCAGATCTCTCTGGCTATAATACATGATACTCACCATGCAGGGTATGTATCAGCGAAATCCATCAGCAGGTAGATGGCCAGGAACGTTTGCTTCAGTTGAACAAGAAGCAAATGTTCAGGTAGCAACTGGGAGGACCCTGAGGAGATGAAGAAATGGTTGTCCCACAGAGAGGCACATTTCCAATCATCATTAGAATAAAGACAAAAAGTAGTTATATGTAACTGTGTAAAATATCTGACTTGGTCCTCAGAGTTCAGACCACCTGTCACTGTGAATCATGCAGTCCAGGGGTGGCCCTTTTTAATGTACTCACCTGCTATTAATCCAATCACTCCCTCCAGGGCTCTATCCACAGACCTGGTGCCGCTGGAGGACTTCTGCCAACAGCTTCTAAATGCCAATGGGCTGACTGAACAGTACTCGGTCAAACAAGCTTTCCCAGAGAAATAGCAATTACCTCCCACTCCCAGAATAGGACTGACAAATGTAGTTATTTATATACAGTCATTTTACACATGATCTGATGCATTTCCCTCCTACTAATGAATGTTTCCCAAGAGATTTTGTTTTTTAAGGAGATTTTACTATAAGTAAAATTCTCTTATAAGAATACCATAATAAATTGGCATAAAAAAGAAGCCTGCATTTTCCATATTGCCCCACCATGCAACCAAACTTTTCATGATTCCCCCAGCATATTTTATTAATTATTTCAGAATTTAATAAATACATCCTGATCACACTCACTGCCCATCCTCCCACCCTTGTGTGCCCCCCAGCCCCCTACCAAGTCCAATTTGTGTTGCTCATATACTTATTGGAGCATGATCAAACTCCCAGTGGCAAGCCCCTTGAAGAAAACTGAGTCCTTCCCCACCCACCACCCATCAGGAGCCAACAACTGTGAAGAGCTACACTTCAGCATCCGTATCACAGTTTTTCCAAGTAGTGTTTTTTTTTTTTTGTCTGAAAATTTTAATTCATTTCATATGCCTACCACTGTAGCACAAGTTCTAATAGGTCCTCCACCCCACCCAAGACAGGGTTTCTCTGTAACAGCTTGGCTGTCATGGAACTCATTCTGTAGACCAGGCTGGCCTCTAACTCACAGAGATACACTGGCCTCTGCCTCTGAGTGCTGGGATTAAAGGTGTGCACCACCACCGCCTGGTTTCTCATAGGTTTAAATAATAAAAGCCCAGAGTCAGATATAGGGTTAAATGTTGAAAGATCAGAGAGATAAAGGAGCAGTCCTGCCTATATTCTTCTGTCTGCCCAGCCATCTCACTTCATGTCTGTCAGTACAGACCTCTATGGTTAGCTCTGCCCTCGGATCTTCAGGCAAGCTTTATTTGTCAGAGTACAAACAAGATAACACCACAATCCAAAGTCCCCCCCACCCTCCCCTCCTCCTGCTCCCTCCCCTCCTCCACCCTACCCCATCCACCCTACCCCACTCTCATGGGGAGTCAACAAAGCCTGGAACATCACTTTGAGGCAGGAGCAAGCCCCTCCCCCCTTGCATCAAGGCTGAGCAAGGCATCCCACCATAGGAACTGGGTTCAAAAAGTCAGCTCATGCACCAGGGATAAATCCTGATACCACTGCCATGGACCCCACAAACAGACCAAGCTGCACAACCATCACCCACATGCGAAGGGCCTAGTTCAGTCCCATGCAGGCTCCCAGCTGTCAATCCAGAGTTCATGAGGTCCCACAAGCTCAGATCAGCTGTGGTTTTCCCTATCATAATCTTGATCACCCCCCCACCTTTGCTCATATAATCTCTCCTCCCTCTCTTCTACTGGACTCCCAGAGCTTGGCCCAGTGCTTGGCTGTGGATCTCTATACCTACTTCTATCAGTTGCTGGATGAAGATTCTATGATGACAATTAGGGTGGTCACCAATCTCATTATAGGGGAAAGGCCAGTTCAGGCATCCTCTCCATTACTGCTAGGAGTCTTAGCTGAGGTCATCCTTGTGGATTCCTGGGAATTTCTCTAGCTCCATGTTTTTCCATAACCCCATAATGGCTCCCTCTATCAAGATATCTCTTTCATTGTTCTCCCTCTCCATCCACCCCCCAACTTGACCATCCCATCCCATAATGTTCTCATCCCCTAATCCCTTCTCTCTACTCCCCCCCCACCCCACCCCTAGTTTACTGACAAAAATCTCATCTAATTCTCCTTCCTAGGGCTATCCAGATGTCTCTCTTAGGGTCATCCTTGTTACTTAGCTTCTTTGGGGCTGTGGACTATAGTCTATTCATTATTTATTTTAAGAATAATTTCTTCCACTGAATTCATGAGTAAAGCTGAAAGTCAATTCATTTTTAAATGTGGAAACAAGAAAAATGACTCTCAAAAGAAAATCATTTGGATGTAGGGACAACTGTAATAAGATTTTGTTTAAAATCTTGAAGATATAAATATGTGACCCTTTTATCAAAATCTATACAAACAGCAATTTTAACATTTACAAAGTGGAAATTATCTGCACAAACACGACAGAGATATTTTGATTCAACAATGAGGCTTCTCAGCACTCAGATTCATCCTAAAGGAATCCTGCTGCCCCAAGTCTCAAGTTCACTCACTGGTCTCAGTCCTCAAAAGAAAACAAAACAAATCAATGTCTTGAGCTAAATGGCACTGATCAGCTGGTAATGAGGGGCAGGCCGCAAGCTTTCCAAGTCTAGCCTTTTCTGTGAAATGCTGTGGGAGGAGGGCGGCAGCCCCTGGACTGGATCAGTAATCCTCAAAGTTCACAGAGCACCAGAATTACCTAGCAACATTTTAATAACCTAACAATGCCCAGACCACACCTGAAAACAACTCACCCAGATGCTGTTTGGTTAAATCACACCAGTGACTTTCAACCCTCCCAAAGTGGTTGGTTACACTTTACCACCAAGATTGAGAAGAACCATGAGGCACTATTCAACCAGGCAAGCGTAATTCTAAATAAAATAGTAGGCAATGTTCTAAAAGGAGGCATTATTTGTGTTGTTGGCATTTGGTTCATAGCATTCCTAACCCAAAGACGGCTGTGTTTCCTCAAAGATGGAGATGTGAGATGAACCGAGGAAGGTGCGAAGCTGAGATTCTCCATAGAGGGATTGGGCCCGAGTAGCCACCAAACCTGTTTCAACCATTATCATCATTATCATCGTATCATAAGATCTGTAGGGAATGATGGTCAGTCTCATCTGTTGATCTTTGTTGCCATCTGCAAGGGGGAAAGCACACATTCTTGGATCAGAATATATATCCCAAATGGTCTGTCTATTCCTGTCGACTAGAGTTTCTAATGCAGTGTTTCTGCTCATAATTGAGAACTAAACATTTCTGATAAAATTTTTTATAGGGGAAGATTGAAACATTGTTGAGAATTGCCATAGCTTATAGGAAATCACAAGCTTGGTACTCAGATCTGGGGAGAATTTTCAAGAAATTTCATTTTTTTTTTTTTTTACTTAAAAAAGTATATTTCTATTTTATTCAAAGTAGCTACTTATTTTAGGTATAGGTTTCATACATGTGGATTTTATTGTTAGTATATTTATAATGTAACCATAGCTTTATGATGCATTTGAACCCTTATGATTCAAAAAAAACTTGCTTATTGAACTGTTATATTCAAAATTTAGGCGAGACTATCTAATTAAATAACATTAAAACAATTAGTTCATAAATCACAGTAAACAACATTCTCTTAAAAGAAAACTACATTTTAGAATTATAAAATTATAGCCATATTTGAATTTTCACCTGAATGATAAATCACGAAATAAGCAGCTTTGGAATTTATTCTTTTGTGTGTGCACATTTTAATAGAACACAAAGGTTCTATATGGATCAGCATTTCTCTGTGATTGATAGTTTTCTGGGGAATGTGTAGGATGAATAGTGCCTCTTTCCCTTTTAACTGCATGAATATATTTATTTCAATGAAGTTGAAAGCATTTTTATCCTTCTCTACATTATTCAATATAAGGTGTGTCGTTGACTGTGAAACATAAATAGGTTATAAATTATCATCAAGTCTTTCCCTCAACTCAAGGAAGAATGAAGCTGTCTGTGGTGACTGACAGGGCTTTGCGTTAGATCCCAACATGGAGAGGGTAAATGCATGCTCTTATTGAGTATTTTGGGTAAGCATCCTTTAAAAAAGTATATAGACATGGGAAAGGAAAGGGTAGAAGGGTGTGCGTGTGGAGTTAGTATGTCTAGGATCTAACTGAAGCATCTTTACTGTGTTCTCCACTGATGAATATGGAAAAGAACAGAGCCCCCCTTTTGCTTATAAAATGCTGAGAAGGTTAGGACACACAAAAAAATGGGTCTATGCCATAAACACTCATTTTCTAGTATTCCTTGTGTTGTGTAGCAGTTTTCTCTGAGCAGTTTTCCATCTTGTAGGGAAACTCCTTAGGTGGTAAACAACTCAAAATAACTC
The DNA here is from genome assembly GCA_030556225.1 of Cricetiscus sungorus. Taxonomy (NCBI): domain Eukaryota; kingdom Metazoa; phylum Chordata; class Mammalia; order Rodentia; family Cricetidae; genus Cricetiscus; species Cricetiscus sungorus. The sequence goes on along the minus strand of JANBXA010000398.1, from coordinate 4,673,698 downwards.
CAGGAAGTTCCTAAAACTGACCAAGTTCACTAGGCCCCTCCCTGCCATAGTAGGAAATAAAAGCTGAGAGTCTCCTAGGAATGGAGGATATGGAGAGCCTGAACCAGCTGTCTTCAGCAATCAGGCAACTTCCAGTGGCAGGACTAGGACACTGATTCAGCCATGAAACCTTCAACCTGTAATCTATCATGCCTGTTAGGACACTGTGTGGGAACAATGGAGGCACAGAACTTGTGGGAGTGGCAAACCAATCACTGATCTAATTTTAGGCCCATGGAACCAACCCTGCCTGGATGACCAGAAACCAAAGGTTGGACAGTCCAGAGACATAGAATGGAAAAAAAATCAATAAAATGTTTCTTGTGGTATTCTACTATACTCATAGGTAGATGTCTAGCCCAATTGTCATCAGAGAGGCTTCTTCCAGTAGTTGATAGGAGCAGATGGAGAGACCCACAGCCAAACATTAGGTATGAAGAGAGCCCACATTACAGATTTCCATTGGGTCCCTTCCTTCAGAAGATGGGGAGGAAGAATTGTAGGACCCAGAGGGGTCAAGAACACCAGGAAAACATATCCCACAGAATCAACTAAGCAGGGCTCATGAGAGTTCACTAAGCGTGTATGTTATGTTTGTTAGCTTGGTCCTCAGCAAATATGTTATGGTTGTTAGCTTGGTGTTTTTGTAGGACTCCTAACAGTGAAAATGGAGGTGGGGGTGAGGGTGGGGTTGTCTCTGACTCTTTTGCCTGCTCTTGGGAACTTTTCCTCCTACTAGGTTTGCACCAAGTATTATTGTAACTTGTTATGCCATATGTTTGATACCCCTAGGAGGCCTACTTTTTTCTGGAGGTAAATGGAGGACGAGTGGATCTGGGGGAGAGGGGGGGGAGGGTATATGGAAAGAGTGGAGGGAGGAGAAACAATGATCAGAATGTATTTTAGGAGATTATAATAATAATAATAATAATAATATAAGCTGAGAGTTCTCAGATGCAATGAAGCTGAGGGGCAACAAAGACTCTGGAACCAGACCAGCTGCCTCGAAGAAGGAGAAACCAGCTGAGCTGCCTGGAAGAAGTTTAGACAACTGAATCACTTAGAAAAGACATTCTCCCACCTGTTGAGCTGCTTGCAAGATATGCAGCATACCTCAGGTTCCCAGCTTTGTGGGCTGTCACCTATGTAGGGCTAGGCTTTGGTGATGCAGCTCTCTTTGAGTCATTTCTTCTTCCTGAGAATAACCTCTCACTCTTCTTCCTGTAAGTAATTCCCCCAAAAAACTCATGGTTTCACTATGCTGGACTTTGGTGGTGTCTGTACTTTAGTATGTTGTGGGCTCCCTATCTGGAGGGAGTAGACGCGTTGCATCTCAAAAGTTTTGTCACACACCTTGCCTCAAGAGGATGACCACATGGTAAAAGCTCAGACAGTCAGAGGCAAACTCATTGAACTGTGAGCAGTAATACAAAGAAAAGGACTGTAGAGGATCTGTTGTTGGTAGCAGCCAAGATAATGCCCACTTTCAAGAGCAGCAAGGTAATGGCACCATAGATGTAGCTACAGGTCAGAGAGGCAGCCAAGGTTCTTTGTGTAGACTGTTCCTGCTGCTGAGAAGACTTTCTGATGCTCTCTCAAGTGTGAATCCTAGAGCTTGGATTTTGTGGCCCATCATTCATATTCTTCAAGTAAATCCATTTTCTTTTTTCCCTTTGATAATGTTTTTTATTTAAATTTGCAACAAGCTTGTCAATTTACATGTCAATCCCAGTCCCCTCCCCCTCCCCCTCCTTCCCTGTTCCCCTCCCAACCCCCATCAAAGTCTGTCATATCATTTGGAGCAGGGCCTAGGCCCTCCCCCATGTGTCTAGGCTGAGGGAGTGTCCCTCTATGTCCATTCATATACTAGGGATAAATACTGATCCACTACCAGAGGCTCCATAGACTGCCCAGTCCTCCTAACCCTTGTTCAAGGAGTCTGGATCAGTCCTATGCTGGTTTCCCAGCTATCGGATTGGGGTCCATGAGCTCCCCCTTGTTCAGGTTAGCAGTTTCTGTGAGTTTCTCCAGCCTGGTCTTGACCCCTTTGTTCATCACTCCTTCCTCTCTGCAATTAGATTCCAGGAGTTCAGCTTAGTGTTCTGCTGTGGCTGTCTGCTTTTGTTTCCAACAGCTACCAGATGAAGGCTCATGTTTGTCTTTATGATTGGGTTACAACACTCAGGATGGTTTCTTGTAGTTTCATCCATTTGCCTGCAAATTTGAAGATTCCATTGTTTTGTTTTCCACTGAGTAGTATTCCATTGTGTAAATATACCACATTTTCTCCATCCATTCTTCAGTTGAGGGTCCCTTAGGTTGCTTCCAGGTTCTGTCTATTACAAATAATGCTGCTATGAACATAGTTGAACAGACATCCTTGTTATATACATGCACATCTCTTGGGTATATGCTTAAGAGTGGAATTGCTGGATCTTGTGGTAGACTGACTCCCATTTTCCCGAGGAACCACCACACTGGTAAATCTACTTTCTACTTATAATCTAATCCATAAAACATTAAGATATACAAGAAATCTTGATTAACCTGCTTCACAGTGAAAATAAGAACAAGGAAATCCTCTACCACTTTGTGAAGGAAATGGATGAGATGCTTTAGTGTTTCGCTTTTGTTTCAGTATTATTTTTCAACACACCTTTTCCTAGCATTTAATCAGTTCATAGACTGATACACTCAAGTATAGTCTGTTGTTCAACAGCTCGCTGATGTGTTTCTCTTTGTCATATTTTGCTTAGGTAAATGTATATTTCAAATGAATATGAGTGGTCTGTTACAAGTTTCTGTGTCTACAGCTTAAGCCTTAATTCTGTGTTTTCTCATTTATTTTAAAGACTTATATTGTATTTTCTCATGGCCTTTGACTAAAATAATGCATTCACTGATTCATTTCTCAGTCTACAAATCTGAAAACCAGCTCTGCATTGGAAAATCATTCCCAGGCAAAAGAATAGAGAATATGGCATAAGGCATATGACCTAAAACATTCGTGTTGCAATTTGGGGGCCCTTCAGCCCCCACAACCCCCACCCCAGCTGTGTGTTTGCAACAGGGCATGAAATCTACAGGCTTGCTCCAGACTTGCTCTCTTGGGAAAACATTAGGACAACTTAAGAAAGGCTGATCCTTGACAGATTTACATAAATGCAGATGGCATTCCAAACTCACTGGATGATGGAAGCATGCATGATCTTGGGAAGGAACAAGCAGGGCATGGGGGCTGTGGATGAGGCTGAGTGTTAGAGTGCTTTTCTACTGTGAGAGAGTTTTTCTCCTGTGAGTCTCTGGGAGTGTGTCTAGTAGTAATAATAATCAAATTAAGAAAGAAAAGAGGATATCCAAGGCCCCTTGAGGTTGTGAGTGCGACCCTGATTAGGGCCAGATTAACAGCTGTGACTATTCCGAGAAACACTTTGGAAACGTGAAGAGAGGGGCCTGGAAGACAGGCTCAAGTTTTGTGTGATGGAGCTGTAATAAGAGGAAGAAGGGCAGTCATCTTGTGGGGAAATCAGAGGCAAAGAAGTAGCTTAACTCCAAGAAAGGCTACCAAGTACAATCTATAGAGAAAACTGGACAGCTGTCCCCACCCCTGCTTTTCTATTTGCAGGTCACATCAAAGTTGTTTCATGACAACTGTCCCAAGTTTCACTGTTCTGTAAAGCACTTTTGTGTGCTCAAGGAAAAAAAAAATAATGCAATTCCCAAGTAAAGTCTTTGTGATTTCACAAGACTCAGAAGCAATCAAGGCAACCAGCAGATACTGCTGATTGGCAGACGACCTCTTTCCAAGTGACGTCAGGATGTGAGAAAGGGCATCACTGGAGTCGAGGATGGATACTGCATTTGGCAGTGCAAGGAGCCGTGACTGCCAAAAGGTGCAGTTTGCTGAAGCATGAACCTTGAAAGATAAAGGGAGCTGGGTCCTTATGAAACTAGTATTACTTTTCATTTACAAGCTCTTTTTAATCAAGTGCTCACAATCAAGGAAGCCTTTTGCAACTGAAGCTTTAAGTTTCCATTTTTGGGTGAGAAACGTTCTGTGCCAAATGGAAAAGTTATCTGCTGAGGCTCAGTAACTTTTATTGGCATGTTTGGAGGAATTTATCATTTTGATTGCCTTTGCCTAATTAATAAAAGACACAAAACTTATACTGAAGATAAATTTTCTTTTCCAGAATTTCCAAGGCTATAAAAGAATTTCTTTATTCATCTAGTTAATGAACATTGATCAAAATTACCTACTATTCCCCAGGCACTGGGCCAGATGCTAGAAATGCAAAGATGACTAAGACTGTCTGTGGGCTAACTTCACTAAGCCATTAGGGAAGAAATGTCAAATCAAAACCTTCTTAAGAGATGGAGAGGGTGCTTTCTGCTTTTATATCTATGCATCATACAATAGTCTATAACTCCAGTTCCAGGGTTGGGATGACCTCTTTTGGCATCCACAGACGCCTGTACAGAAATAAGTAAAGGAAGGAGGGCCTAGTCCCTACTCCAAATGACTTGACAGATTTTGATGATCCCTTCTGGAAGGCATCACCCTCCCTGTGGACATGTAAAAATTTTACATGTCGATCCCAGTTTCCTCTCCCTCCCTTCCTCCCTCCCACTTACCCTCTTTCCCCCATCACATGCATCCTGACCACCCTCCCCTCCCATCCCCCCACCCCCATTCCACATGTTGGGCTATGCTTTCCAGGTGAGGTAATGTAAATCTGTCAAGTCATTTGAAGTAGGGACTAGGACTTCTCTCCTGTCTCTAGGTTAAGGGGGTATCCATCCCTCCATGGGGGATTTGTCAGCAAGGTCCTTTTGTGCACCAGGAACACATCCTGGTTCTACTGTCTGAGGTCCCTTAGACTGCCCAGGCCTTCTAGCTGAGACCCATGTTCAGGGGGTCTGAGTCAGTCCCATGCTGGATTCCCAGCTATCAGTCTGGGGTCCCATTAGCTCCTTCTTGTTCAGGTCAGCTGAGACAAGATCTTACCATGTATCCCTGGAGGGCCTTAAACTTACAGAGATCCTCCTGCCTCTGCCTCCTGGTCAAAGGCACACACCATCAGACATGGCTGACATTACTCTTTAAAATAACTAACTCCAAAAGATCAAACTCAGTCTTTGGTATGCTAATCATGCAAGCAGTGTTCCCTTTTTCAGAAGATGGTTTGTGAGGCTGAGGAGATAGTTCAGTTGGTAGAGTGTGATTACTTACAAGCATGAGAACCTGGGCTTTGCTCTTCAGCATCCATGTAAAACAGCCAAACATGGCATTGTGCCTTTGTATCTCCGGATTTTGGGGGAAGGGGTAGAGACAGGCAGTCAGTGAGCTTCACATTCAGTGAGAGGTCATGTGTCAGAAAATAATGAGAACAGTGACAAAGATGCCTGCTATAACCATTGGCCTCCAAGTGCCTCTGTACACCCCTACACACGTGCACAAACATACCACACACATGGGAAATACACTTCTAAATGTTTGTACATGTGTTCTAGGCTTCTGTTACCTTTTGCTTTCAACTCTCAACACTGACCTCTTTGACCTGTTAACTGTCCCTGAGCTAAAGGAAATTTATGTTTTAGAGCTGGCAACTAACCAGTCCCTGACAAATATTGGGGTATGGATGCCATAACCCCTTGCCTTGAGTGTGGTTGATTTGACAGAGGTCCCCTGGAGATGAGGTTGAAAGGCTACCCTTCCCAAAAGCTTGAGCTTTGCCTGTGTCTGCCATCATCCTAACCATCCACTTGAACTGGGCACTTTCTTCAGAGCAACTTTTACATAAATTCTTGTCTCCAGATCTGTGTTGAGGAACTCACCTGGGTAGGTACCACCTCCTGCCACCCCCCCATCATCTGCTTACCATCATCCAAAGGAGGAACTCCTCACCCTGTACTCACAAGCTTTCCTGTGTGCCTGCCTCAGTAGCAGCTCTTGGAACATTATCCTGACACTGACACATATAATTCCATGGAAAAGGAAATTCCTAGGGTTCCAGGCAGACACTTGCTATTCTCTCCAGGGTGGGACATTTAGGTGTCTTACTTTCTAGCTATTACCGAAGTAATATCCCTATTACTTTGCTTGTTATCATACTTTGGGGCTTAACTTTTTCATTAGGATGTGCTCTACAAAGTGAGGAGTGTCATGACAGACCTAGTGGCCTCTGTGACTTTCCTGTTCTTCCTCTTCCTGACTCCATGTGTGAGAAGATGCTTGTGATGTCTTTGGCTTATTTTGCTTCATGTTATGATCTCCAGTTATACCCACATTCCTTCAAACGATGCAATTTCATTTTTCTTTGTGGCTAAAACTCCATTGTGTATATTTGCACTTTTACTACCTATTCATCTACTGATGGGCACCTGGGTTGTGCAGATTAATGTTGTGACAGTGTTGTACCCACAGTCAGGAAGCAGAGGATGAATGTGGCTGCTCGGCTTGCTAACTTTTCTTTCCTCAGCATTTTAACTACTTTTCTATTGCAGTGTGGACACCATGACCCCAGCAACTTATAGAAGAGGTTATTGGCCTTACAGCTTCAGAGGGTGAGACCCTGACCATCAGGGTAGGAAGTATGGAAGCCAGTAGGCAGACATGGCAGTAGCTGAGAGCTTACATGTTAAGGCAACCACTGTGGAGCAGAAAGTTGAGTAAATTGGGAAGGGCATGGAGCTTTGAAACCTCCAAGCCCATCCCCCCACCACCACTGACACACCTTTTCTGACAAAGCCCTGCTTCCTAATCCTTCCCAAACAGTTCTACCAACTGGACATCAAGTATTCAGATGGGGGGCCATTGGGGGGCCTATGGGGGGCCATTCTCATTCAAATCACCACATTTAGTCTAGTACTTGAGAGTTTTCAACATTATTAAAGCTAGAAACTCCTTCAAGTAATGCCGCAAGGTGATTATAGCCCCTGGGGAGGTTGGTAACTTTAACTATCACTCCAGTACAAACAGTAACAGGAGAGGCTATATCCTCTGACAGTAACCTGCCACCATATTTCAGCAGACTAAAAAGAAAGAACAGGACCTCACATAGGTGTCTAATTGCGAGAAAACTGCTTTGAGAAGCTGATAGCCATGCTCGTGAACACAGAGGTGGTATTGGTGTGATGATTGTGGAGGAGCCTGTTAACTCCCGTACTATTTGATGTTGCTGCAGAGCAAGTGATATAGCCATGCTTAACCCATAAACAAGATGGGAAGTTCTCTGTGTTTTGACTACATACCTAGAAAGTGATGGTGCAAATGCAGACCTCTGGGGCTAAGCGCGGGCTTGGATAGTTTAAATTGATTAGTCTGCACCGCGTGGGCTCTAGATGCTATGAGATGATTGATTTAAGATGTGTGGGCTTTGTTGTAACCCTATAAAAGCTGTCTCAATTCTTTACCCAGGGTCCTTAGTCCTCTACCCCTGCGTGGCGTATGGTTGCGGACCCCAGTGCACTTGGAATATAAAAGACCTCATGCTTTTGCATCAAGACCACTTCTTGTGAGTGATTGGGGGGGGCGCCTTTCCTGAGTCGGGGCATGAGGGTCCATGCTCTCCGGGTATTTTAGCACCTGCCAATCAAAATGTATTTGTTATGGAAAACAGTGGGGTGATCTTTTTAAAAATATATCTTATTAACATATATTAATTATACATATTTATATGTGTTTTCCTATAAGGGTATGCTTTGATCATTGTTATTTCCCCATTGCCCTCTCCTGTGTCTCCTCCATTGTTGCTGATCCTCTTTCTCTTCCTAACTAGTACCCCTTCCACTTACTTTCGTGTGTGTGTGTGTGTGTGTGTGTGTGTGTGTGTGTGTGTGTGTGTGTGTGGCTGTGTGTGTGTGTGTGTCTGTGTGTGCGCGTGTGCTCGCGACCCAAATGAGTTTAAATAGGCTGGCTTACAGGAGTGTGAGTAAGGAGTTATGTACAGGCGAATAGACAGCGTTTCAGTGGCTGAAGAGCTGGAGAGAATGCCTGTTTCCCCAGAGACCATTACCTGCTTAGAGAGCTTCAAGGAGAGTAGGGAATCCACATCCTTCATAGGCTCATGGTTTGGGCACTTGGTCCCCAGCTGGCAGTGCTGTTTGGAGGTCATGTTTAGAACCTTTAGCAGTTGGAAGGTTGCTGGAGGAAGGATGTCCCTGGAGTGGGGTTTCAGGATTTATAGTCTGGCCCTACTTACTGTTCTCTCATTCCAGACTACTGATGCACTGTTACTGGGCTGCCAACATGCTCTCCTCATACCTTTCCTGCCATTATCAACAGTACCATCACCTCTGGAGCTCACTCTGAGCCAAACCAACCATTTTGCCTTAAAGTTGTTTTTGTTAGGCTATTTTATCAGAGCAGCTGGCATAAAATCAAAGAAACTGCCCACTATTAAAAAAAAAAAAAAAAAAAAAAAAAAGCAGCTTTTCTGTGCTCCAAACTGCCAATAGCACTCTTGGAGTGAGTTTCTGGCATACCTGCATGGAACTAAGCTGTGTAATTCTCAGTTTCCTCTTGGTGCTCACTTATCTTGCTTCAGGTTGACTGGGCTGGGTTCTGCTTGTAGGAAGGAGCAAGTTGAGGTTGCTATTTTACTTCCAAAATGCCACCCCATTGCTTCAGAACCTTGAGCACATACATCCACCTGATATTTGATCACATTAGATTAGCATTTGATGCAGACTCCAGACATAATGCAGTGCTGGATATAGTTGACTACTGCTGATGCCTAACATTCATCAAAGCTATAAAAGGAACCAGAAAGTGTAAATGTCTGATAGAAAGACTTGGGGAGTGAATGATTTTTAAGGACTTCCTCGGAGTCAATTGAAGTTAGAAAAATCATTCCTATAGGATGAGCTGGCAGAGAAGGATTTGCCCACATGATGGATGAAGAGGAAGCGGGGACACAGTGAAGGCCATCAAGAGGCAGCAAGTGAGGAAATGGAATAATTTGTGCCTCTCCAGAGGAAGAAGAGAATGGAGAATCAGAAGCACGATCTGCAAAGTGAACTCCATTGAAAATTTCCCAAGTGTTTTGAATTGCCCAGACATTAAAGGGTGGGATTATGAAACATGATCAGTGGGTGGAATGCAGCACTGGTTATCTGTATAACCACAGCACTGGTTACCTGTATAACCACATCACTGGTCACATATATGGACACAGCACTGGTCACATGTATGATCAGAGCACTGGTTATTTGTATGATCAAAGCACTGGTTACTTGTATGATCACAGATGCACTACAGACACTGAAGTGACATTTTCCAAGTCAAGAGAGAGATGGTTTCTTAGTGTTCTTTACAAAGCTTTTGGCAAAACTTTAACTATTAAGGACCCTCAACCACTATCTGCTGCTAATATGAAACCATTGACATCATGGCTCCATGGTCCAGGGTCACTACACCCAGAGGTCTGCCTTCTGACACACTTGTCACAAAACCAGTGGCAGCCTAATGCTCCTTTCTAGTGTTATGTCACCCATTTCACTGCATAGTGTACCATTTCGTGTCATTGCAAGGCTCAGTGCAGGACTATTTCTGGGGGGAAAACACATTCTCATAACTAATCATTAGAGTGTATTGATACTGTTAATCTCTTATTCAGGCTAATTTATTGCCATGGTTTGAATGTGAGCTGTCCACCACAGGCTTGTAGGCAGAGTAACAGAGGTTTTCGACAGGACCACTGGCCAGCTCCCAAATAGTCACACAGAGACTTATTTATTGTACTATGGTGTTTTTACTCTTTGGCTTTTTTTTTTGGGGGGGGTGTCACCCAGCTTCAAAGTAAATACACAGAGGCTTATTCTTAGTAATGAGTGCCTGGCTTTGGCTTGTTGCTAGCCAGTGTTTCTTAAATTAACCCATCTACCTTTTCCCTCTGGGCTTTTATCTTTCTCTTCTGTAAATCTTACTTTCCTGCTTACTCCGTGGCTGGCTGGGTGGCCAGGTGGCTGGGTGGTTGGCCCCTGGTGTCCTCTTCCCTTTGTTCTCTTGTTCCTCTCTTCTCCCTTGCCCCTGCCTCACAATTGCTATTTAGCTCTTTATTAGACCATCAGTGTCTTAGACAGATACAGTAACACAGTTTTACAGAGTTAAACAAATGCAACATAAACAAGTCACATGCCTTAAAATAATATTCTCCAGCACTTGTTTATAAATGCTCAGCGAATAGCTTAGGCTTGTTACTAACTAGCTCTTACATTTTAAATTAACCCATTTCTATTCCTTTACTTGCTGCCATGTGACTCATGGCTTGTTACTTCATTTTGTACACATCCTGCTTCCTCTGCATCTGACTCTTGACCTTCATACTCGGCCTTTCTTCTTCCCAGCATTCCCCTAGACTAACTCTCTTGCCCAATTTCAGCTATAGGCCAGTCAGCTCTTTATTAACCAATGAGAGTAATACATATTTACAGTGTGCAAAGATTGTTCCATAGCTTAGGCTCATGTGTTTGACCACATCATCAGTCAGTGGTGCTGTCTAGGAAGGTTGTGGAATCTTTAGGAGGTGTGCATGCTGTAGGAAGTGAGTCATGAGAAATGGGCTTTGAGAATACAGTCCACACTCAACTCCTGTCTGGCTTTGAGTGTGTATACAATGTGACCAGCCATCCTGCCTCTTGCCATCACACCTTCCCTGCCAGAGCAGACTGAATCCTTCTTGAACTGTAAGGCAAAATAAACTTTTACCTGTAAGTTGCTTTTGTTGAGGTATTTTTATCACAGCAATGAGAAAGTAAGTCTTTTATGACTTAAATTTTATCATAAACAGAAAAAAGTCTATATATTACACTGTCCAATGCTATCTACAGTTTCTGTGTCTACACAGAAGAGGAGGGCTCTTACAGCTCTTGCAGCTGATAGGTATATTAGAAGACAGGGACTTTGATAACCTCTTCAAGGCCATGCCATCAACTACCAAACTTCCTTCTACTAGGCCCAGTCTTTTAAAGGCCCCCCTACCTGCAAGAAGTGTCCCAGGCTAGAGACCAAGCCTTCAGCATTTGGAGCTTGGTGGGAGTTAGGTTCCAACTATCTAGTATTAAACTACTATGGATTTTTCCATGAGTGTATCAAGTCTTTATCCCATTTTAAAATTGGGGCATCTTACTATTACATTTTCTTTCTCCATTATACATGGTATCATTGTCAGATACATGCTTTGCAAGCATCTAGCCTGTTCTGGACTTTTCATTTTTTTTTTTTTTTTTTTTTGAGAAAATCTTTGGGTAATTATGGATGTTATTTTAGTGAGGTCAAATTTATTTTTCTTTTGTAGTTTGCACTTTTAATCAGTTTAATTTATACTAATTTCTGTGAGCAATATTTTGCAACTGCCAGTATAGTTTGTATACTGTATACATATGCATACATATATATACACTCATAGTTTGCCAAATTTATTGCTAAGTATTTCATAATTATAAATATGTTTAATTTCCTTTTTAGACAGGCTGGCCTCAAACTAGCTTGCTATATAGTAGAGGATGACCTTGAACTTTGGATTCTCCTGCTTCCATTTCCTAGGCATTGGGATTAACAGGTTCAGTTGCTATGTGGTTCCAGAACTTTATGCATGCCAGGCACTCTACCATCTGAGAAATGTTCCCAGATGAATGTGTAGCTCTCTTTGGTTTTTGTAGACGTTATGTAGATCCCTTAGGATTTTTTTTTTTTTTTTTTGTACGTCCTGCCTACCATGTCATTTGTGAACATTTTTCTTTCTTTATAATCTGTAGGTGTCCTAATTATTGTTCATTACTGTGGTGTCATTTCCAGGACACTGGAAAATGAAGCAAGCAGAAATCCATGTTCTATTTTCCTTTAGGGAGGAAATTTTAAGCATACTAACTGTAGGTCTGTACCTCCTCCCCCTCCCCCAGTGGCCTTTATCCTTTCTGTTGCCTGTCTGTACAAGGTGTATGGGAACAGATACCCAAGTCTTTCATATGCTTTTCTTCTATGTCAAGATATTTTCCCTTGTAGTCTGATGATTATCAAGACTTTCATTGCTATTCAAATGTTAAGTCAATCCTATGTTCCTAGCATACACTCCACTGTTACAACCCATTGCTTTTTGATGTGTTGTTGAGCTTGATATGCTAATTTGTAACTTCATTATTGTTCACTAAGTAGGGTTTTTTTTAGCTCTCTCTCCTCATATTCTCCCTCCACCCATTTTCCCTCTCACTTTTGGAACAGGTTGTACTCTCTGAGGGGGTCAGTTTTCCCTGCATTCCAGAATTTCAGAACAGCTTGTGTAGAATCGGTACTGTTTCTTCCAGAAGTGCTTGGTAGAACTTATCAGTGAATCCATCTGGGCCCAATGGTTCATTTGTGGAAGGCTTTAAACTAAATTGCACTTTCACAATTAGGTAGAAGGCTATGAGTAATTAGATAAAGATTTCACGTGAGAATGGATAATGCTATGGATTAAGTGTTTGTGGTCATCCTCCTTCAGCTGAGTAAATTCTTGATGAAGTCCTAATCACCTAGAAGTGCTAAAAGACATGGGGCTGCCAAAAAGCAATTAGGGTTAGGTGAGATGATAAGAGTGGGCCTGGATACTACAGGATTAGCTGTACAGTAGAGAGCTCACCTCCACTGCCTGCAACATCCTACCTGCAACCAACGAGAGCCCACACTAGAAATCGAGACCTTGGACTTGTAGCCCCTATGATACTGAGAAAATGGATTTCTGTAGTTGAAGTCACTCTCGTCTGTTATGACAACCTAGCACGGGTAAGTTTTGTTCAAGAAAAAGACATTTTTAATTATTTTGGCATGAACTGCTCATATTTTCTTAAATTCATTAGATGGCTGTCAGATACAGTGAATCATCCTCATTTCAGATATTTCCAATTACCTCTCAAGTACTCGTTAGTCTAGCTACACTTTTATCAGTCAGTATTATTGCTATCATTAAATAACTACCCCTTGGATTCTCCAAGTTTGTTTACATTGGACTGGTTTCTGTCATTTAGAAAAATAATTTCCTTTCTGATACTTTGAATTCACTTCTGTCTCAAGGGAGAGACAAGTTATTGAATTGTTTATGTCTGTTTGATGTAATAAATTGTATTTTAACCTGTGAGTTCAATGCATCCAACAACTGATGGAGACCCTAGTTTTGATGGCTCCAACCTCTGCATCCCCACCTGTTTACTCCTGTGAGGTCCAAGAACCACGGCACTCACTGTTTCCAGCCCACCACTATGGCAGCATTAGTCTCACAGTCTGTTACTCACTAGTAGAAAGCAGTCTGTTCAATATTTTGTCTGGTGTGGTTGTTAAAGGTAGACCTGCTGTCTTTTACTTCATCACAGACAGTAGTCAGAACTCACTGTTTTCTGTCACATGTTTTTTAAGTAAATGCTCTGTGTTGAAGATGGTTTGACTGTCCGAAGGTCCATGTGATAAAAGTTTGGTTCCCAAGATGGTAGTGATAGTGAGGAGGTGTTAGGAGGTGGGGGCTGTTAAGAGGTCCTCAACTTGTCAAGGGCTCTTACAGATAATGGTAAGCAAGGGTTGGAGCCCGAGCTCAGCCTCATCAACTGCCTGGCATCGTGTCTCCAGATGCACTCTCCTCTGCACATACTCCTGCCACTGTGAGTTGACCTTAAGATGACACAGATGAGAGACCACTGACTCCAGTCTGACAAAATGGGGAACCTGTATAAGACCAAACTAGACTCCCTTAATATAGGTGATAATGGTGTGACTGGTACAATATATGAGGCCACTGGCAGTGGGTCCAAGATCTAACACTAATGCCCAAACTGACTTAGTGGAGCCCATTCTATATGGAGAGATACCTTGCTCAGCCTAGGCACAGGGGTGTGGGGGGTGGACAGGTGCCTTGGGACAGATTTAGACCTAAGCCCTTACCCTCCTCTCAGAGGAGATGGGAGCTGGGATAGGGAGAAGTGGGGGGAGCGGGAGGAGAGGAAAGAGGGGGGGACTGGTATTAGAATGTAAAAAGTAAGTTAATTAAAATACTAGAAAAAAAAAAAAAAACAACCAACCAAACACACAAACAAAAAATCCAGAGAAAAAAGAGAAAAAAGATGACACAGCTATTGAGAACACTGTTAATAAAGACAAATGATCATATACTTCAGGTACATAATACAAATATAATAGTATAAAATAAAAATATAAAAATCAGCTATTTAGCTTTGGATATTAGAAATAATATACATAATGAAGTCAATACAGTACAAGAGTCCATGTTTCAGATGACAGCTTATGCCAATCAGGCTGACTGGTAATGAGAAGCACACATTTCCGCTATTATTAAGAACATTCAGACTGTAGACGAGCCATGTATACTTGGTATATTCTGAAACTATAACTGTTTCTCTATATAGTTTCTCATAACTGAAACTATGTGACCATCATTGTAATGACCTGGTTAAATCCTCATACTGAAAAAAATTGGCAACCATTTCCCATAGTAGTTACCAGATTGTCAGGGTGCCAAAAGAGAAGGGCGCCTCTCTCCATTTTAATGCAGATGACACTGAGGCACATATACAAGAGGGGCTAAAAAACAAAAGGGAAATTTTATGCTATATGCTAGGTCCAGGTTTAAATATATAGCCTGATTCTGGTCTATAAAAAGAAACAGGAGAAATGAAGGAACTTTTAAGTATCAGGAAACATAACTTTGTTATTCTTCTATAATCAAATCTTTCAATGATTTTTTAGGTTTGTTTCCACAGCCTGTTTCCACCAATTAGCTCAGGAGATCCAGTGGTTGAAAAATGACTTGGGAATACAATCTTCAAGGCTAAAATGTCATCTTCCAAATGTAGAGATTTAAATAGAGCCCTTGAAAAAGATTATTTAATGTAGAACTGCTAGGCAGAATGAAAAATCTCAGACAGAAAAAGAGTCATGCTGAAACTTCAATAAAGCAAAGGCGGGCCTTTTATGACACGGGCTACTCCTTCCAGAGAAAAGATGGTTGCTAAAAGTAGTTCCTTATGTCGTGGTAAATTTCAACACTATTAATTCCAGTTCCCAGTCAATGCTTTGGTGGGATGATTTAAAGGCATATACATTCAATAGGAGTCTATAGGAGTCAGCTATAGAATCCAATAAAAAAAAATAAATAGATAAAATGTAAGGAAAAAAACCACACTTCTCAATTTTTTCATGCATTAAGCATGCCCATCTTAAACCTGGTATTTCTCATAAATAATCTCTATTTTCCAAGAAGCTTGTATTATGAGCCAAGTTCAAATGTTTTCATATAGTTGAATATTAGAACATGTCCTGAGGATTATTCATCATTATCTGTAGAAAAAAAGAAAAAGAATTAATTCACTTCTTTTTAATTCAAGCAGTATCTAGCTTTTTTAAAAAAATGTTTTCCTCTCCAAAGGAGATCATTAGTTCAGTTTTTTTTCTTTAGTTCAGTTTTAAATGTAATTTTATTATAATAGCGCATATGTATTGTATAGCATCCAGGCAGTATTACAAAGTGTGAAGGTGGAAATAAAAAAATGATCAAAGACAACTAGTGTTACAATGTTACAATTAAGTATATATAGGTCCTCAGAACGCCTTCTGAAGTACAATTAACTCTAAGAACATTAGGTCAAGATGCAGAATTGAGACATGAGCTTTCCACATAAGACACAAACAGAAAGGTTATAAATGCTCATGGTAGAGTCTCTGCGGTGGGGATGACAGGCTCACTATAACATTTTCAACTTTTCTATACAGTGACGACCTCGCAATAGAAGAATATTGTACAACAAATGATGTATATATTCTATGTGAGCTTCAATGTCTGCACACTATTCCATTTTATGAGTATGGCATAATGAAATCAACCATTCTTACATAAAACCACAAGAATGTTTATCCTTAAAACGGCACTGTTGAATGAACTAAGCATGTTGATTTTCCTAATACTGCCAAACGGCACTCTTTTACATCCTAGGAAATCCAAACCATCATGTCAAACACTGCACTCTGTGCAGACCCCACTTCCTACTACTCCCTCAGGGATGAATATGTCTGTAAGGCTTTTCATCATCTGTAATGCAGATCATGACACTATTTTAAATATCCCCAGTGTTAGTTCCCGATCTTGACTCACTCCCCTACTGCAGT
Organism: Cricetiscus sungorus; assembly: GCA_030556225.1. Lineage (NCBI taxonomy): Eukaryota > Metazoa > Chordata > Mammalia > Rodentia > Cricetidae > Cricetiscus > Cricetiscus sungorus. The sequence continues at coordinate 4,657,512 of JANBXA010000398.1, read as the reverse complement.
GTTCTATACAGGACTGCACCCTTCTATACAGGACTATGCATAATGAGTCATGACAAACTGCTATTCATCTCGAAAACCCAGCTTTGATGTCTTCTCCTTTAGGACCCATCCTAACCCTGCCACCCATCAGGACTTCATGTAACTTAAACATATTTTTATTGTCACTCTGTACTATAATTTACTCACTTTACAGCTATAAATTGCTTCAGATAATCAAGAAAGCAATGAACACACATATGCCTACCCAGCATTGAGAGTTAACTTTTGGTTCTACTGATTTTGATACTTAAGTAAAAGCACATTATAAGCTGTATACCTTCCCACTTTAGTGGCCTTTTCTTTTTTAGGGACATTTTTCAGCACACCCAAATTAATGTATACTCTTCTTGCTTATACTTTTTCACTATGCTATTAGACATATGCAAAAGTAGGTAAGATTGTTTCAGATGTTATATAAATAGTATCACATCTGACTTATTTAACTTAGGCTTGTGGGCATATGCATATTCATAGCTGGAGAATTGGTTCATTCACTTGAATAGCTGTATAGAATTTCATTACATAAACACAATATAACATTACATCTAGAATGGATGTGAAGGGAAGGGATGCTGAAACAAATTGTATGCTTGGTCTGCTGATGCTCAACGGAGGACCTGATGGTCTGTGCCAATCTACCACTGGCCACACTACATTCATTCAATTCTCCTGTGAGTGAACTCCTACAAACAGTTTTAAATAACTCGCAAAATTGCTACCTGTCTGACTTCTGACTCTGCAAAGCAGCTTCATATGCACTAATCAGTGTTAATTTACCACCAGAGGTAGTTACTAATGTTTCCAAAACCTGCACTGTAATAGTATTGGGGAACTGAGTGGCTGAGGTAGGTTTGGGGGGGACTTGATAATTTCCAGGAAATTCAACAGAAACGAGATTAGAAGGTCATTTTAAAAAGTTAAAGTTTTGTTGGCAGTGTGTTATACACATGTGAGCAGGCAGGTGTGCAGGTGCACACTGACTATGTGGACGTAAACACAGACCACTGGCTCATGTTGGGGTGTTTCCCTCAATAGCTTCACCTCACTTTTCCAGACAGTCTTCCAAGGGAATCTTCTTTTTAATATGTCTCATACTGGGTTCTCATCATTTTCAATGAGCTAAATCACATTTTGCCATAGACAATAAAAGTGTGTAAGCACTATGTATAAGAGATGATTTATCTCCTAGATAATATCTAAAACACAACTATACACAAGGCAGCTTGATTTGAGATCCATTTGCTCCACACAAGAAGGGCTCCCATTATTCCAAACCCAATCACTGTCTAGCACTTAGCCATCTAATGTTTATTGTATCATGTTAGCTTTTACTCAGATAATGTATTTTACATGTATTTATTCAGTGGCTATATTAGTGAGTTAAAATATGCCTATCTTGTGGCTTAGCTGATTGTCACAGCTCTTCACTGAAGGGGCAAAGCAAGAGAGAGGCTTTTCAGACACTTAACAAGGAGCACTACAGCCTGAGCACACTGCTGCCGACTCCTGTGAAGAGCTCCATCGAAACAAGACTCGTGGAGAGCTGCCTGAAGGACCAGTCTGAATGAGAAAGAACTGGCTACATCTCGCCACAGATTTACCGAAATAGAATCATTCTCTGGCCTTGTGCCATTAGCTTACACAATGACATGAAAAATAACCTATGAAATCCAAATGTAAAAATCACAGGCTATTTCTCACTTCAGTGAAGCAGAGCTGGGTACAAGATCTCAATAGAATCAGAACCTGTAAGTTCCAGAGAGTGGTTAGTTTAGAGACTTCCATCTTAATGATCAAGCACTCTCTTGTCATTTCAGAAAATAAAACACCCGTTTTAAGGATATTTTCTTAACCCTTCAGTCTGTACTGAGATCTACAGACCTCAGACTCTGTTGTGCTGGGGGTGGGGGAGGGATAACCCTTCCTCCCTTCAAGAGATAAGTATTAATATGCACTTTAAGGAATGTATGGTAGCTATCTAGGCATGGTGGTCCACGAAAAGGCAGATGTTTGAGGTTATCCTATAGTACACAGCAAGACCTTATCTCAAATAAGAACAAAATCAAGAGAAAACAGGTCACTGAGAATGGTTTTCATACCACAGACAGCTTTCCTTTAGAGACCTAAGTGTGCTTTGTCCCATGGACTCTGGCTCTACTAGTCAGGGTTCCTGCTTCCCTGCAAAGGTTTTCCACTTTTCAGAATGGAGACCTTCTAAACATTATTGTATTTTTACTCTACTCCTTGTTTTGTGCTTCTTTACCTAATATGATGCTTTCTCAAATATTTTGATAGCTTATTTTTATTTTTTACTTGGATGTATTTTTAAAAAATATCTTAATTTTAAACAAGAGGAAATATAAATATATTTTTAAGAAAAATTACATTGTTAAAATTAAACATCAACATTTAAAACCCTCAATTTTGGCCTATGAATTAAATCTTTAAATTAACTAGCAACCATGTTAGAAATACATTCATTGAGGGAATTGGGATTGACATCAAAACTAGCTTGTTTCAAATTTAAATAAAAAATATTATAAAAAATAGAGACAGAAAGAAATAAATTCATGTTCAGAATTTTACATTTTCTCCTCTGCAAAGAACTTTAATGGTACATCATTGGTGAGAATTATTTTAATTTCTAGAGCTGTTGAGTTTTCAATTAGGAGACTTAAATTTTTTTACTTAAGGGCTGGAGAGATAGCACAGTGGGTAAGAGCACTGGTTGCTATTGCAGAAGACCCAGGTTCAATTCCCAGCACTAGCATGGTAGCTCACAACCATCTGGAATGCCAGTTCCAGGGGATCTGATACCCTCATATGGCTTTTGTGGGTTATGCACACAAAAGGTGCACATACATACATGCAGGCAAAACACTCATACACACCCAATAAACAGATAAATAAATAAAGCGTTAAAATTCATTCAAATGTTACTTACAAACTAAAGGGCAGTGACTTAAAGAACCTAAGGCAACAAAGTCTTATGACAGGACAGTAAATTTTATAGCTGCTGCAAAGAATCAGACAGGCTCCAGTACAGATCGCATCAAAGCCCATTTGATGGGAATGCCTCTTCTTACAAGTGTCATCTTGTTTTGTCTCACATTTGTTTAAAATATGAAGACATGAGAAAAACTTTACCTTCCTGATAGGCTCCATCTGCCATGACTAAATGCAGAATCTTGGCATAGAGATGCTGATGCTCATTGCCCAAAATGTTCTCAACTATTGTTGAACAAATTTCAATGTTTTCATCTTCATCCTCATGAATAGCCTATGCCAAATTACCAAATATAAGTTAATATGGAAGCTGCTAAGAAAAGAAGCAATCAATAACAGCCTGTGAACCACAACAATGACTAGCACAGCAAGCTCTTCTAATGGTATAATAATGGCACGTACATCTTGGTGGTAACCAAGAGCTGTCTAACTAGGACTCAAGGCTTGTTCAACTTTGGGGGTCAGGTGTCATGCCTGGTACTATAAACCTAGCCACTATATGCAGCTGGTGAGGTCAGGGATTTTAGAAGAAAACCCACCGCTGCTACTTTGATTCCTAACTACATCTAAACACTTCCCATTATACTCACAGGTAAGTGTAGATCTCACCCCTCAACAAAAAAGCTTATCTTTACAATAGCATAAGATCATTACAGAAAGAGAACACTAATTAAAGTGCAGAGAACAAATCATCATGGGAAGCCATGTGATACATCTGTGTATTCTTTTATATGTGTATATAACAACAGTGGTTAAAGAAGAGGCTTCGAATTTGGGAAGGGGCTCATAGGAGAAGACAGGGAGAAATGACGCAATCAAATTTACGCACCTTTACTTTCTCATAAACCTCAAAGAACTTTTCAAAGCCCATTTCTTGCTCCAGGTGAAGTCTTAGTTCTTCCAAATGATTAAAGACACTGTCATATTCACATTCACTAGTTGTCTCACCATCACTATTATCTAAAAAGAAAAAAAAATTCTTTATAATTAAAAGTAATTTTCACACTAACAGAACTAATAGAGTAGCATTAATGATAAGCGAGTTATGGCTTCTTGTACTCTTCTACCTTCAACAAAAGCAGTCATCACTATGGCATCTGCCCATCAAAGCACATAGAAAGCTTTCTTGCCCAAAAATCTTACTATGAGAATTTTTTCTTTTAAAGAAATAAAGAGTAAATCAGGCTATAAAGAAAGATCCCCAGGGAACTTCACTTCTAAATGTTAGTTTGGAAGCAAATGGAGAAAGTGTATTTTTATGTTCTGAACCAAAGCAACCAAACCTATCATAAAGGATGATAACATGAAGACACACAGAACACAGATGAGCCAAGAAGCACACTAAAACTAAGTTATCATCTTTATTGCTAGAAAAACAAGTCAAAAAAAAAAAAAAAAAAAAAAAAACGGAGAGCAAATACCAGAGTAAAAATGCTTCATGAGTCACTGCCCTATCTCAACAGGAAGATATGTAAAACTTACACTTGTGAGGAACATGCAGGAATACACTTTAGCTTTAAAGGAGCCATGGCCACGTCATATGTCAGAAAAAGACCCCTACTTGAAAAGTTTGAGCACAGAGAAAGAAACAGGCCCACAGCCAAGGGCATGCACCTGAGTGCCATTCCTCATTGAGGGCACTTTCGCTGCTGGGGTTGTCCTCCTCATCGGCCGCATCTGTCCCCCTGGCTGTCCGCTCCATGTTGCTGCTTTTTAAGACAGGCTCTTCCTCCTCCTCACTGTATCCATCACCAGGCTGCTCCCTAAGGAGCTGCTCCATTGAGGCCTGAAGCTCTTGTAAATCTGTGTCAGTTTCTTCAAACACACTGGAATTTAAAGAATTAAAGTGAACATTGTCTAAACTTGAATTTAATTTGAAATGGTACTTCAACTCAACATACTCATATGCAATCTCTCCTATGCAGTACTTCCTAACTGTAGATAAAAAGAAGTTACTAGCTAAGGAAATGAGGGTGAATACAACTGAGAAATACAGAACATGAGGGATATTCTGCAACTTATAAACTAGAAGATGATTTGCTTAAATTGGTCCTATATCTACTGAGGAGTATCATGTGCCTATTAGCATCAGTCGCTGCCTAAACTTTGAAATAATGTTCTGTGTCTCTGTGTCCCAGCCATAGTTGGACAACTTAAGAAAGCAAAGATGTTTATCATTTGTTTTCTGAAAGTTTTCTAAAATGTTTAAAAGAAATTTTGAAAAAAACACGTAGTTTGTCAGTTCATCCCAATCTTCATGTGGATACTAGCTGTATATTATACGCACAGATTTCCAAGTGAAAGTATTTGAACTTGTAAAGACATGTCGTCAAGGTCTTGCATAGTATTTGTATTTTGGTTTAGGCTAATAGGATAATGATACAGTGAATACAATAATCACCAGAAACTTCCGTTCTGTGCATATTCTTGAAAACATTTCTAAAATATGTAAGTATATCTTCCCAAGAATAAACCAATTACCATAATCCTAACAGGAGAATCTTGTTTTCAAAGCATTGATCAGCATATAAATTCTATTTTTGTGAGATTTAAAAATGTGTAAAAAAATGAAATTATACAGTAAGATATTAAATTTGTTTAGTAACTAGTTTACTAAATAGTTTCATCCTATTTTTAAATTTTATCCAAATGAAACTCATGTTAAGAGATTTGAAAACTGTAAACCAAAGTTATTTAGTTACTGCTGGCTCAGTTAAAAACTGTTCATTTTACTTCTATCTAAGGAAATCCTTCCGCAAAACCCATTACCTAGCACTTTGCAACCACATAGGTGCGGAATGTTGTGTTCACCAGGAAGCCTACTAAAACAGGGAACTCAAGCAACTTCCTCCAAACCACTAGGCCCCTAAGTAAGAACTCACAGGTCTCTATGAGGACCGACGAAGGGCTGTTTGCTAGTAACCATGTCAGGGGCAGCAATCCTGACTCAGCCGGGCTTCACACATGGTGAGCTCATCTACCATGGGGAGCTCTCTCTTCAAACCTGCATCTGTAGCACAGGACTCCAACACTGCACTTTCTCTAGCCCTGCATTACAGGATGCTTTGGCTTTGTTTCCCCCAAGTGTGTGATACTTGTCAGAGGTGCTTGGAAGGCTAAAACTGAAAAGGTCAAGGATTCTCTTCTGACGCTTGGCCAACATTTCCCTTAACTTTCAGAGATACCATTACATATCCTTCCTGAATCACAACAAAGAAATTTTGTGAAAGCAATGAAGTTACACACACACACACACACACACACACACTCACACACACGGTTACCCTGTCCCACTCCTACATAAATCACACAAATAAAATAACCAGTCTACCTCATCACTGACCATTCAAATCAAACATGTCACAAAGATAGACATAACACTTTCAGGTATTTTCATAAGGAAATGCAAAGTATCTAATACTGCCTAATTTCCTACCACAATCCTAGTATAATGGAGATTGCACTATTCAACAATTATCCTGTGAAAATTGATTATTCAATCACTATTTAGTAATTCTGTACTCCAGTCATATATTGTATTAGATGGATATCAATGGGAAAAGCAGACAGTAAACACAAGTATAAACAATGTTACATGCCTCAAAGGAGATGGTAAATTATTTAGAGGCAGGCATACATTATCAAGAGGCTGACTATATTTAACTTGTAAGAACTTGAAGGGTAGTGAAAAGCCAGTTGTAGGTCATGCTATCTGGATCCTTCAAAATCTCAACTCAGATGTCATAGTGATACTTGCTTCTGTTAATTAACGTTTACACTCACGTGTCTTCAAAATCAGAGGGACCTTCTTTAATGTGCTCATCTTCAAGCTCATCTATTTCAAGACTGTCTTGATGGACGTCTCCTACAGTGGGAACGTCCATCAGGGTTCTGAACAGCTTGGAAAGATCGGGAAGTGAACACGTCCTCAGCATCTACAGAGAGGTTGACAGATTGCTTATTAGGAGGGAGAATTAAAAGTAAAAGAAAAAAAAAATCAGAGATAATACTAAGTACAATATTTTAATTATACATTAAGATTTGGAGGATTCAAAGGTGACTTGCCTGAGGTTAGAACTTAATTTTCTCAAAATATGGCTCATAGAAGCAACACTAAATAGATTCAAACATGCATATGTATACATATGTACCAATAATAATTGAAGATGAGGTCACAAATTTGAGAAAATGTGGGAATACATGGGAGGAGTTGGGGGGGTGAGGCAGAGGGATAGAAGTGATGCAAATAATGCTAATAGGTCACTCACTTAAGAAATTCTCACTTAAATTTTTAAATTCTCACTTAAAAAATTAAGTTAAAAATTCAGCTATTTTTTTTTTTTTCACAAAGAAAACTAAACTGAGTAATGATTAGGCTTTAGCACAGGAATTCACACTGGTCACCTTTTAAAGAGCAGTTGTTATTGTAGAGACACACATGGCCTGGACATGTAAATCTGCTGGGATTCAGGCAGTATGAAAAGTGCCCCTTTGTTTTTTCTCTCCCATACTGTAGTTCTCCCACCTTCCTGGGGTCAATTTTCCCCATGCGGACTTACTGCAAACCCAAGAGAACTGTCTGACTATGGTGAGGCACTATGGCGTGCAATCACTGTGCATCACTTACTCCTAGGAGCTGCTGGCTAACTATGTGGGTTAAAGCAGGGACCTTACATCAGTGTAAAGATAAACCTGACTTTGCCTCCTGAGAATGGGGCTGTAAAGTCAAGCTTTGAATCTTTTATAACAACACCAAGAAGGAACTCAGTCAACTGCTAAGAAATTTACTGTTGGAAATCTCCAGTTACTGTTATACCCATAGTTGTGCCCTCTCCCCCAAACCATTGCATTTAATTACCTAAGGAACTCTGCTTCTCTGTTTGCAGAAGAGACAGACTTGAAGCCATCACTTATTACCAAATCTAAAGGAGCCAGCTGGGTGTGGTGGTGTACACCAGTACTTGGCATGCATAGATGGAGAAGTAGAAAGCTTGAGGCCAGCCTGGGTAGAAAGTGAGGTCTTGCACAAAGAAACCTCCAGAAGAGAAATCTTTTCCAGAGGAAAAAACAAGAAAGGTTTCCCCCTAAACAACTCATATTTACTAGCATCAGAAATATGACATGGTTTGTAACTCTCATTTCACTTTGACTACAACATAGATAAATCTCTTAATTAACATTAACAACTATTATAACAGTTGCTAATGGCTTGCTGATGAATAACGCACAGACTTAAATACAATTTATGTACTTGGGTACACTTTTCTACTTGCCTGAATCATTGTATGAGTAGTGTAAAAGGAAGAACAGACTTCTGGGACTTGTCCTCTTTTCAGGCCATCAGTTATATCCCCACTGACGGGCAGTGGCCACGAAAGCATTACCCTCATTGCCTGTCCTACGACAATCAACTAAACCACTAATTACTATCTGTGTGGGTGCATAACTGTATAATTCAGTTAACTAATACTGCATTTGGCTTTTGCAAAAGGATCTATTTAAAGTACATTAGATGAATGCTTTAGTATTATTTCCTGAGGTTTAGGGCTCTGAAGGTATGTCTACAGAAGCTGTGTGTGGCAGAGGACAGGAGACAGGCAAGGAGATAGGGATAATATGAGCCAACAAATACTTTGATCTCTTCAGGCAGTGTGTTCCTTATTTGAAAACTATTGATTAGGAACAAGAATGACTAGTATCCTACTTTCTTCACACTTTGAGATTTTAACAAAGGTTTGTTGTTGTTTTGTTTTTGTGAGTGCACGCCTGCATGTCTGTCTGTGTTGCCCGTGTACCACATGTGCACAGTACCTGCAAAAGCCAGAACAGAGCACTGGATTCTCTGGGACTGCAGTTACAGAACTACCACACAGGTTCGGGAAATCGAACCAGGGGAGAGCAGCTAGTGTTAATTGGTGAGTCTTTGCTCCAGCCTCACCTCCTTCCCTGGCCCCAGTACCTCAAGCACACTGTGCTGCTCCATGCCAACCTGTTTGTTTGCTTTAAATGCTCTTGAGGGCCCAGACCATTCAAGCTTCTGCACCAGAACCCTTCCTTTCTTAACCCTGATGCAGACTTGAGCATTTCTTCTTTACTGGTACACCACTGATTTTCTTTTCCTCATTATAGGAATTACCACAAATGTTTTTCACTTATTTACATTGTATCATTACTATACACATAGCACCTAGCATACACTACAGCTTGATATGCATCCACTGAATTGATGCTAATGATGTACTTAACTCAGTTTACAAACATTGTATCACTACTATACACATAGCACCTAGCACACATTATAGCTTGATATGCATCCACTGAATTGATGCTAATGATGTACTTAACTCAGTTTAGGAACCTGAAAGACACAGATGTGGCAGACAATATTTGCAACAACATTCTCAAACTAAATACATAGAGTTTTCTGGAGAATTTTTCACAATGCACAAAGCAAGGCGAGGCCTCAAAGGAATACTAGCATAAACTGAAGACAAATATTTCCGTACTGACAGATCTTGCATTAAGTAACTATCATAGGTGAATAAATTCCTAGATGTGAATATTTTCAGTATAAATATTCTTAATAGTTTCATAATAATGCCTTTCAAAAACTAACCTTTTATACATATTAGATATTCAAAGATGAAGCACAATCAAGAATGTACTCATTTTAATTTTTTCATATCATTAGTAACTAGTTTTATTTTCTTAAATTAATTTTACTGATACAGAAAACCATAAAAATTGTACAAATTAGCAGGGCATCATGTAATGTTTAGACTGTACATCCTCTGTAATATTTAAATCAGGCTAAACACAATCTGCTTCCCCAAACATTTACTCCTCCTTTACAGCAGAAATGTCAAAAGTCTTCGTAGAGCTTAGAAAAATGTATATTATTATCTATAGGGATGCACACTAGGTCACTGAAATAAAGGAAGTTGAAAGTGTACAGCACTGTTCTAAGAGACTCCTGCAGGGAGAGGAGGATTGATTAATTGGTCAGCTCCAGGCCAATGAGAGATGCTGTCTCAAAACACAAAGAGTACAATGCCTGAAGAACAACACCTAAGTGTGGCTACTGGCTTCCATATGCACAGGAGCACAAATGCACACACAAAGAGAGTACATAAATAATATGATAGTGATGACTGTCCAATAGTGCTGCTGTACCCAATATTGAAGATTGTAAATCTGTTTTGGAAGTTTAAATCTTCTAATGTCTGTTATTTATAGTAAGCAATGGTTAAGAGAAACATAAATACTTCTCCAATAAAAGCATATTTCAATTAGAAAATTAAATTGAAAAACAAAGTGGTATATTTTAAAATATAGTTAAAAATTTAAAAATTCTGGCAATTCAATTACATATAGGAGCAAATAGATAAAAACAACTAATTTCAGTTATAAAAATATGAATTTATAAGAATACTATTGATTTTTTCATTAAAGAGATAATGTCAAGTAAGTTATAATAGTGGGTGATATTTAGCACACAGAAAAATGAATATTCTTCATTTTTGAGGCATTGACAACACAAAAACTATTTGTGCGTGTGTATATGTGTTCATATGTATGTGTACATGTGTGTGTGTAGAGCAGAGGTCTACATTAATTATCTTTTTCAACTTCTCTCTACCTTATAATTTGAGACATAATCATATGGCGCCACCAATATGATTAGACTCGCTGGACAGCAACTCCCAGCAATCCTCCTGCTTGGCCTCTATAGCAATTGGATTTCAGCTGGGTACTACCCTGCCTGGATTTACATTGGTGCTGGGTGTTCAAACTCAGGTCATTAAGCTTACACTTAGCAATTTCACTAGCCACAAATAAGCCACACATTATAAATTTTTAATTTTACTTGTAGAAATTTGTTTTAAGAAAATAATTATAGGATTAACAAAGAGGTTCAATGATAGAAATGTATAGTTAAAAAAATTAATACAAAGAAAATCTAACAAAAATTTCAACACCAGGTCAAGGTTCTCCAAGAGACTGAGTCACAAAACATTATAGGCTATTGCCCTTGATTGCTGCTCCCCATTCCAAGGTGAAAGGTCCCTATTACTAAAGACACCATGCTCTTCAGATGCAGGGACCAGATGTCCCTGAATTGGAACTGTCCTGAAGACCTATTCTGATGACTAGCTTTCATGGAACCAGAAGGTTTCATGTAGAGAAAAAAAGAACAGTTATACCCAGCCATGGTGTCTATGAACCACACCGACCAGCATGGCACTATAGATAACCTTAGGGGTGCAGCAGTGGCACACAACCTTGGCAATACCAACAGCTCTCTAATTAGACTTAAGACCCATTCAACAAGGGCAAAGTAATACCTGGACGGAAACCTAGCCAATTACCCATGGCTAATGAAGTCATGGATCTTTAAAAGAACCTACAACCTCTACTTACTAAACCAGGATAATCCCTAACTATATCCTAAATGTTATACTCAAAGAGTGTAAGTGTAGTCCTTACTTCTCATTAAGGAAGCTTCTCTTTACAACAGAACAAGACCAACTCAGAAAGACCAACTCAGAAAGACCAACTCAGAAAACCACAACCAATCAAAATGCAGAGTTATGGAGCCCTGTTCCAATGGATATACCTATAAAACAACTCCCTTGGCTAATGCTCAGAGAACATTGTAGAAGGGGCAAAAAGGTGTTAAGGGCCAGGGATCAGGGAGTTTGTTATAAAATAGTATCTCCTAGTAATTATGTCAGAAGCTAAGCCATAAAGTCTTACCAGCATAACTGCCTGAACATGAGTTGAACAAGAACAACAATAGATAGGTCAAAGTAGATGGGGAAAGCCCACAGGCCTCAACCTTATTCAGAGTACAGAATACTGAGAGTGAGACACCAGGGAAAAGCACATCAATTGGTGATTCAATACCAAACAATTAACCCTGAAACATACACACAAGTACAGACAAACTGGACAGGCTATATATTTTTTTTCTTATTTTACATATTGATCTCAATTCTTTCCCTCCCTCTCTCCCTCTCTTCCATTCCCCCACTATACTCTCCCACCCCACCCCACCCCCACTTCACAGGGAGGGTGATGCCTTCCAGGAGGGATCAACAAAATCTGTCAAATCATTTGGAGTAGGGACTAGGCATTCCCTCCTGCCTCTAGGTTAGGGGAGTATCCCTCCATGGGGAATGTGCTTCCAAAGTCCTTCTGTGCATGAGGGATACATCCTGGTTCCACTGTTAGAGGTCCTTAGACTGCTGGGCAGGCTATATTAAGGAATATATATGCATATACACGTTAACAACAATTAATGGAAAAAGAGGCCATGAATTTGAACAAGAGCAAGGAGGGGTATATGAAAGGGTATGGAAGAAGGAAAGGGAAGGAGGAAATGATATAATTTCAAAACTAAAAGACATAATAAAAAATGATATAGCAGCTTAATGGAGTATTTGATGATTCAAGATACTGAGGGAATATTAAATACAATGACTTATTTTTAATAATATCAAGGCAATATTTGTAATACTGCGATGTATACAATAAAAATAGCCATACAAACTATACACATGACATATTATGGTATATATACATATACAAAAATTATATATAAGTAGGCAAATGAATTTACTAAGCCAGGGGAGAACTTTGCAGGGAAACCGGCAGAGGAGCTAAGAGAATCCAGAAGGAAGATGTCTCCATTCTGCACCACAGTTCTACTTGTAGAATAAAGCTGTCTATAAAGAAGTGAACACCACAGGGTCACAATGGCATGCAGGAGTCCAATCCAAGGAACTATCAGGAAAAGACTTACATACCCCACCCCCGTCAACAGAATCAAGAGGCACCAAGATTGCATTAACCATACACATTCTTTCACTTGAGGTATTTACATGCTGATGTGGGACCTGGATGTGGTAACACTAAATGGATAGTTGGGAAAACAATTCCTCAGAGTAGCAACTCTGAGTGCCTGCTACTCTGTCTCATTCACCAAGTAGGATTTTTATTTGGGAGAGCAACTATAGCTCTCTGGATATTTGTTAATACCACTAAAAAGAACCCTAACCAATAAAACAGGGGCTTTTTGTTGCATTTGTTTGCATGTGTTCGTACTTGTATGGTTCTGAATGAATTAAAACCCAACACTGGCAATCAAGCAATGTTAACAGTGCAGAGACAGCGCTATCCAGCTGAGACCACATTTACCTTTGGGTTGTTGGCATCAAACAGACCAGTTGAAAGCCCAATCAGTAAGGAATTCTTGGCTTTAGTTTTTGGTGGTGAATCGGAGCGGGATCGGAGTGAAACTGATACTTCTGGTGGGCAGTGAGTTGACTGAACTAAGTTCAAGTGCTCAGAATGAAGTACTTTCTGGAAAAATGGTTCTGGTTGTACTGACTTCCCCACATCACACCCAGACTGCTGAGAATCACTCACTGCAGGCTCTGTGGAGCAAACAGAGGTTATACCATTAATCTACACAACAGCACTTAAAGATCAACAAGTATCATATAATATTAAACACGAATCCCATTCAAGGGGCTGCAGACATGGCTAAGCATTAAAAGCACTTGCTGTTCTTGTGGGGGTCCTGGGTTTGGCTCCCAGGGCACACATAGCAGCTCATAACCATCTGTAACCACAGTTCCAGGGAATCTGCCATGCTCTTCTGGCTTCTGTAGGTGCCAAGACTACACATGGCGCAAATATAACTTCTATGCAGGTAAAATACTCAGACATACATAATATTTTTAATTAAAAAACTGATTTAATCAAAAAATCTCAATATCAGGAAACATATACTAATTTATAAATTACCTTAAAACAGATATACTGTCTGATTTTAATGATTTACATTTAATGATTTACATTTACATTTAATGATTTATATTTTCTTTACATTGGAAATTTTAAATTTAGAAATCTAAAGAAATGTAAAAAATACAGTCTAGAAAATCAAATTTTCAGTTTGTTTCTATAAAGTAGAGAAATTGTTTATATTGCCTTATATTTTAACCAATGGTAAAAAAAGAAACCAGTTTATTCAGTGCCCTCAGTATACTGGTTTTGTTTTAGCAGTACTTCTTTTCATTTTCAACAATGTAACTTACCAAAAAGTTGACTGCTTGTATTACCACAATACCAGGTTGGCTGCTCTCTAGTCCTATTTTTAAAATAGAATTATATGACTTATAAGAGATGCTCTTGCCAGGTGCTGGTGGTGCATACCTTTAATCTTAGCACTTGGGAGGCAGAGGCCAGTGGATCTCTGTGAGTTCGAAGTCAGCCTGGTCTACAGAATAAGTTCCAGGACAGCAGGGCTGTTACAGAGAAACCCTGTCTCAAAAACCAAACCAAACAAACAAAAGTGCTCTTAAATATGGTGCCCAAATTAGACAGGTTGGTGTTAAGAAGTGTTCCAGAAAGAATTAGACTAATATATTGGAGCTTACCTATATGATCCTCACAAGATTGGTTCACATCTCCCGGAATTCTAGTCTCACAAACTTCACTCTGCTGAATGGCAACCTTATCTTCCAACCTGCCACAGGCAGGTAAATCAACAAAATAAACAAACACCACATGTGTATTAGAAATAAAGCCCCTTATATAAAGAAAATGAAACCCATATCTACTAGTATCCTGAACTCCCTAGTCCAAGTATTTTTCTAATTTTCACATAATACGTTCTCTTGTAAGCTAATATATTTTCTACTTTAAGCAAAATGAATCTCTCACCAATTATTAATCATTCATTAAATATTTTCACATAATACCTTTTTACTTTGAGCAAAGTGAATCTCTCACCAACTATTAATCATTCATTCATTCTGAAAGTTTACATTGGTCAGATAGCTAAAGAATGACTAAATTACAAATGCAATTCACCTAAAATTACACCTATTTGTTTCAAAATAACACACACCTACTTTTGCAAAAACACTTTAAATAAACTATTACTCAATGCAGCATCACAATATGTAGTATTAATAAATAATTCATCAAGTAATAAGTTATTGAGTTGTCTTATATCCATATAATGGAATATAGAGAACTTTCATGTATTAATGTGAGAAAACTTCCCAGACTACAAACTCTTTTTAAAAGTATATATTTTCTATATCTGTGTGTGTGTGTGTGTGTGTGTGTGTGTGTGTGTGTGCATGCCTACACGCCTGAGCGTATGCATGTGCATCACATGTACATAAAAGTCTTTAAAGGGCAGAAGAGGGCATAAGATACCCTAAAACTAGAGTTACAGGGGTCTATGAGCTGGCATGTATGTGCTGGGAACCAAACCCAGGTCTTCTGCAAGAGCAGTAAGCTCTCTTTACTGCTGAGCCATCCTTCCTGGCCCTCAGACTATTGACTTTTATAAAAAATAAAGTGAGTGTGGAGAGGTGGCTTAGTGGTTAAGGGCACCTGATGCTCTTTCATGAGGACCAGAGTTTGGATCCTAGTACACACGGGTCAGCTCATAAATACTATGCGTGCAGCTCCAAGGGATCCAATATGCCCTCTTGCCTCCATTAAGTACTTGTGTACACACATGTGAGCAGATGCTTGCAAAGACACACACACACATACACCAAAAAAAAAAAAAAAAAAAAAATTAAAAAACCCTGAGAAGGTGGAAAGTACTGTATATATCAGTAACTGCAGTTGAAATGGGATGATGACTATGTATTTTGTTTATATATAATAAAAATTATCAGAGAAAGATCAGAAATTAGCTGGAAATACAGTATATATTTTATATATTTTATATTATATATATAAACTTATGTATATATATATATATAAACTTTTATATATATATAAACTTCATATAGTTTTTGATTTCTGACTCATGTTAAGATCTATTAAGAAATCAAATTACTTTATCAGGTATTACAATATGAAGTTATTAAACTATAATACTAGTTCATTGCAGCATTTCTTATTAAAGAGTTTACTAAAAGAACTTGGTTTAGAAAAAGAAGAAAAAGACAACATACTCAGTAGCCTCAGCTGCTGCTTCTTCATTAATCCACAAGTCATTAGCCACAGGTGGCAAGTTCCTATCTGCGTCTGTGCTACTTGGCTCTTGCAGAACTTCTGTTTCCAAATCCTCAGGTTCTTCAAAGCAAGATCAGAAGATGTCAGAGCAAAGCTGGAGAATGGACTGAATGAACTTTCTGTAATTATCACTACAATTAGTTTAACTAATGCTAACTATATGAAAACCAACTGTTTTAAGCTTTTGTGCTAGATCCAGATAGTCATTTTTGGAATGAAAGACTAGTCCTTTCACCTTTTTAGTATAACAAAAATACCTGCCTTATTAAAATTATAGTAATATGTAAATTTGCTTAAAGGTATTAAAACTGAAGAATAAAGATACCATTGTTACAAGTATGGAAAAAAAGTAAGGAAACTTTAATCTTTAAAATCTACCTTCCAACAACCACAAAAGAAAACCAGTATGATTACCTGGACTTTTACAATGGCCTTGAAAAGAAATGAAGTATGCTAAATCAACTTTCTTATACCCTCAACTAGCTATGGCAGTTTTTAAAGAGACTCATCTACCTACCTACCTACCTACCTACCTACCTACCTACCTACCTACCTATTATTTATGCATGCATGTATGTATCTGCATGATTGTATGCACACAGGCAAGCTCTGTGTAAATGTGCAGAAGCTAGAAGAGAGCCCGATCCCTTAGAGCTGAAGTTATGAGTGGCTGGATGGTGGCAGATGTGTTGTGTGGGCGCTGGGATCCAAACTCTGGTCTGCATAACCGTGCAGCAAGTACTTAACTGCTGAGCCCTCTCCCCAGTCCCAGTGAGACTTTTGTTTCCTGTTTGAGATCATATATTACTTAATTCAACACCATGCCCACATTTTCATGGAATTCAGACACGCTTTTCTTGTCTATTTTAGAATTTCTAATGATTTGCCCCATTGTGAAAGACAAGAGACATACAAATTCTAATTATTTTCATCTGTTGCCCACATGAATGTTTAGGGTATTCATACAAGGTAAGGACTAAGGAGGAAGATTTTTTTTCCATAGTTCTATTTTTATTAAATGGAAAAAAAAAAGAGGGGGTGGCAAATGGGCTAGCTGTTTCTAGAAAGAAGCTGACACAAGTTTTCCTTCAGGGATGAGTTTTATCGAGAGAAAGACCTCAAGATAACGGGAAACACGTCAGGCTTTGGGGGGGGGGGATAGCATGAAAAAGGGACAGCACCCTTTGTGGGACAACACAGAGGAGAAGGTCTTACAGAGAAGCGCTTCCCTGTAGAACCCAGAAAGGAGTTTCAGTAAGCTCTTGGATAGGATGACAGGTGGGGGACCACTTAAGAGAAATCCCCCAAACACAGGAAAATACACCACCTTTCTATCCTTCAGGGTCTGGTAGGAAGCTCCACATCACATGATCAGGGAGCACGGAGGAGCCAGATGCAGTGTGGCACTATAAATTAGGGGTGCTAAAACAACAGCACAGATGGCTTAACTCTCTGTCCCAGAGAAAGAACTGCAGGGGAGCAAGGCCTGGTTTCTTAGGGCTATGTGCTGGACTGCTAAGAGAGATCAGCTTCTTAAAGGGCCAGGCCCATGATCTAACAATGCCCTAGAGATCTTCAGCTGTATTAAAGCCATTGTCTTCTACCCTATAAACTCAATTTGTGACCATGCTTTTCACACAGCATACATATTTACTCTACAACTCTTTGCAGGAAAAGTTAAGTTTGCCAAACCCCAAACTAGGTCATATAGTCTCCAATTTGCATAATCACCCTACTAGTTAATTTTATTCCTTCTTAAATTTTTTATTCTTAATTTTAAAGAAGGGTATAACATGCTGTCTTGTTTAGGCTACTATGATAAAATATCAGACTAGATAGATTGAACAGAAATTTATTTCCCTTTGTTTCAAGGGTCAGAGAATCTAGTATCAGGATCTGGAGAAAAGTTTTCCTTCAGGTGAATTGACAGCCTTTTTCTTCCTGTATTTCTATCATGGTATAACAAAAGGCTGGCTTTTGGGCCTCTTCTTAGAAGGATGTTAATGCCATCATTCATGAGGTCTCACACAGGGGATTAGATTCGAACATTGAGGAACAGAGACATCATTCTGTAATAGCCACTACCAGTCATGCTTCTAGTAAATATAATTCTTATACTTGAATATGGTTGCATACTACAGTCTCTGATAGTCTTGTTAGCCAGGAGGCACGGTTTATAATAAAATACAATGGAAATGATGCTATTCCAATTCAAGACTGGATGTTTAAGAAAACTGGCAGCCCCTGGTTGATATCTACAAGTCAAAGCCTCATGAAACAAGTTTATTTAGCCCATGGCAATCTTTTGAGACTAAAATCAACTTGTGTGTGAAAGGAATGAAGTAATTTTTAGTTAATAAGCAGACTGGTAAGTTAAAGATGGTTGCAGATTCTACAATACTCTTCCATTGAGAGGCAGGCCTAGTTCCCTGCCTTGGGTTGACTCTGGGTTTGTGACAGCTCTGACCACTAGAAGTGTTAAGGGTCCCAGCTCAGTTCTCTGGTTAACAATAAAAAGCATATACAGCATTCACTGTAGCTTTTCCCTTTCAGAGGTGAACCCTATCTCCCCCACTTCAGAGCCTCTGGGTCACCAGAGAATAAATCACATAAGACAGGAGAAACAGGTGCTGGTTGCTTTCCAGAGGACCTGGGTCCAATTCCCAGCACCCACATGGTCAACCATCTCAAACTTCAGTTGCATCATCATCTTCTGGCTTAGGCAGGCACCAGACATACATACAGGCAAAACACCCATGTCCATAAAATAATAAAAGCTTTCTGAAAAAAGGAAGAATAAGGAAGGGGACCAAGACTCCTCAAAAGGGGGAGGGAGGTTTATCTTACTCAGCCTTCAAGGATGTACCTTCCAGGATGGCAGAGAAGCCAACAGGTAGTCTCACTGTCAGCTGAGTATCACACCACCTGATCTCTTAGGCAAAGACACAAAGTATTAGGGAAATCACAAACCCAGTCTTGACTCAATCCCTGATCCATAAAAAAATGGAATGGAGCAGCCAGTCACTAGTATACATGGTCATATGCCTGTAGCTCTAAAATATCAGCATGAGGGAAACTCTGTCTTCTAGGAGACATCCTGATCCATGTCATGAAACTCTTGAAAATTCTTGGTCTTAAAAACCAAAAACAGAGCTGGGCGTTGGTGGTGCACGCCTTTAGTCCAAGCACTCAGGAGGCAGAAGCAGGTGGATATCTGTGAGTTTGAGGCCAGCCTGGTCTACAGAGCTAGTTCCACGACAGGCTCCAAAGCAATACAGAGAAACCCTGTCTTGAAAAACCAAAAAAGAAAGAAAGAAGAAAACCAAAATCAGGAAGGAAAAAAAAGAGACAGATACTAAAAGTATAAAAACAAAGTCTCATTTGAGATGAATTACTAAAAAAATACACAAATTTGAATGATTTCTTTAATGATTCAGTATCAAATGAAATTTAGCTCATTTTAATGCAGCTACATACCTTCCACACTTCCTTCTGTCACTGGTGGAGGGGTCACTCTAAAATTTGGGCTCTCTGTGTCAATAGAATCAACAGTATCTGATGGGTTTATTCCTTTTGAAATACATTCTGGTTTCTCTTCTCCAGTAACTAAGGGTTTGTAGTTTTCTCCTTCAGAATAAATTTCTGCAGAAGCAAAACAATGAAAAGGTTCAAAAGGTTATGAAGTTACTTACAAACAATATGAAAAACAAAAAACCTAGACTGTTGCAACAGGTAGTTACTGGTGAAGCTCTCTTACACACTAGAATCTAATAAATGATTTAAGATAATGTGATGGCCAAATTTCATTTCATAATGACTTCCAGAATGGTTAACAGAATTTGCAATCTTTTCCTTTGGGGGAAAAGAAATAACTGTATCAGAATTGAATTTTTAAAATTATTAACCAACTTTTTCAACCTTTTGTTTTTTATATGTAGTTTTTTATATGCTATTTACTTCTACTTTGCTACAAACATTGTTGCTGTTTCCAGGAAAGAACAGATCTATCATAGAACAACTGACTACAGTTATCTATTCTCGTCATTCCTGTATACCAGCTCCCCCAAATTAATTGTCATAAGAAGATGATTTTATTCTACAATAAATAATCCTGTTAATATACAGACCTCTCAGTTCACTGAACTATCTCACTAACTCAGCTTTTCAATTAAGGCATATATTAGAGACCTTATTAATTATGTCTTCTCAAAAGTTCCAATTAGGAATTTCCATCTCTAATTTTTAGTGCTGTTTTTTTATTCATCTCCCTCTACTACAGATCTTTTAAAACAAGGTCTCACTGTACAGCACTTTCTGGTCTGGAATTCCCTTGTAGACAAGGCTGGCCTTTAACTCAGAGATCTGCTTGCCTTTGCTTCCCAAGTGCTGGGATTAAAGCACAGGCCATGCCTGGCCCTATTCTACCTTTGTAAAAATTTGATTTTTTTCATGGATCTGAAAGAGAAACAGGAGGGAATTATTGAAAGGGTTTGGAGGGAGAAATGTTATAATGTCAAAGTTTGATTTTGCAAGCACATTTAGCAACTGATCCTGACATATTTTATTCGTCATCCCCATTTACATCCTTCTAAAAGTCATCAGTAGAATTCTTCCTCTGCATATATACACCCTCAGCTTATTGAACTCACTTCATTGTACTAAAGTGGAAAAACCCTAAATTCATTCCATTTCTTTACATGTCTGGTTGACATGATTGGAGAAAAATAGAAATCACTGTCAAGTGACTTCAATTTCAATTCATTACTTCTTTTTATGGTTTACATATAGATGGCCAAAGTGTCCTCTGAAGGTCCTCGTTTCTGAGTATGATGATGTTAAAGTGGTAAGACTTTTAAATGGGAAGCCAGTGACTTATAGTTAGGAGACTCACCTTTAATGAAATCTAACAACCTACTCTTGCCTGTTAGTAACGTGCACAGGCTCTTTTCATGGTCTATTTCTCAGCATCCAGCTGACCACTACAGAACATGTCAATATCCTCATGTTCTTGGTCAATTTTTCTTATGATTCAGAGATGAATTTATAATTTATGCTAAACCTCGAGGAACAACAGAGAATGCAAAAGGTAACACACATGCCTAGGCAGTGTTCATATCTGGACACGGTTTCATCCATTCCCTCTCTTGTGAACAAACTGTGAGGTTGGAAGGCTTCTGTATACACAGTTGCTTTTCATTGGGTGCTGCTATAACACCGAATGCTGCTATATAACACCGAAACACCCAAGATTCATGAGTCCTGAATACCTTCCTTCTGTCTTATGACAGCACTCTCTCCCTGTCCCAGAATGATGTTACATGTACTTACATTTCTTCTACTCAATTTAATTCCTCAATCTCGTCAAAGATACACCATGCATCTTAGTAAACTGTTTTGACATTTGCCCTTACAGAAAACATACTTGGATTTTCCCAGTCCCTCATCCAGACTTCCTTTTCTTTGATTTCCTCCAGGTCTGATAAGGTCAGAACTCATTCCCTCTTAGAACAACCAACCCCCAGAGGTAAAATAATTGTACACAGGCAGATAGAGCCATCTTAACACATTCATTTTTAATATCACTTCTTGTGCTTACCACTTTTAGAAGCTGTATTTTCTAGTAGTTCTGTCTGTGGTTGGAGATCGGCTTCTCCTAGTATCTTCAGCACAGAATCTGTAGGGCTTTTCCCCCAGACTTTTCTTGGCGAGCAATTAGAATCTAACTTAATCACCTCTCCCACAGTATGTGCTGTGAGGAAAGAAATGTATCTTCAAAAACAGAATTCTTCATTGCTTGGTAGATTTAATTTCTATTATTCAACTCTTTCATGCTAAAAGCTAATATAAAAATAAATCACAAGACAAATATACATATAGGCTAAAAGGCAGAAAATAGTCTGTGAAAACTCTGCCTTTATTTTAGCTTATATCATAACCAGACAACTAATACTTCCTTTTTACAAATAAGTCTGGAAATATAATTTAGAAAAGCAAAAATTATTAGAGTTGAGTCATCAGAATATTTGGTAATAAAATATGAACATAGGGACTGGGGAGATGGCTCAGCAATTAAGAGCACTAGTTCTCCACCCAGAGGACCCAGGTTCATTTCCCAACACCCATATGGAAGTTCACAAACATCTGTAACTCCAATTTCAGTGTGTCTGATGTCCTTTTCTAGCCTCTGCAGACAGCAGGTACCAACTGATGAACAAACATACTACACATTCAGGCAAAACACCAATACACATAAAATAAAAATAAGATTTATATGCATAAGAGTAATAATATGATATATATGATATGTTGCACGTTAATATGACTTATAACTGTGGGCTACAGAAGGTGACGTAAAAAAACTATGAAGTTTAATCTTAGTTGTCAACTTAAGTGGACTTGGAATCAGCTGAAAGTAAATCACAGGGCACACCTATGAAGGTTATCTCAAGTGGGAAGATGTCCCTTCAGTGTGGGCCATACCTTCTGGTGACAGACCAGATAAAAGGAGGTTCAAGAGGCTTTGCTTTTTGCCTGCTTCCCTTCACCTCCCATTAGCAAGTTCATTCACCCTGTTGTAGCGGCTGCTACTTTTGCTACATGCCTTCATGGACTTCAGAGCCTAGCTTCTTTGGACTTCCAATATCAACCATAGACAAGCAGTTCTCCAGAAATCCTCCAGACATTTCCTACTAGACCAGGACAGTGGAAGCATCCAGCCCCATGCAGTGAGCAGCTACTAGATTCTTGGCCTTTCAGGTATGAGATGGCCATCTTTGGAAGACCCTAGTTGTGTCACATAAGCCAATCAAATAAACTCTCTTGTAAATTGGATCATTCTATAGGTTCTGTCCTTCTATAGAACTGTAACTAAGACATCACCTGGAAGATGCTTTCTAAGGACTCAGGATATAGCATAAAGGGGAACAGCACACAGGCAAATCAGCAAATAATATACAGTTTGGTAGCACTGATATGATTAGCGTAAGTGACCTAGGTTTCAAAAGTATAGCTAAGGTAAAAGACACATAAATTATGAAAGAGGATATAAATCTGTTTTTCTAGTTTTATCCTTGTAATAATTTTTTTCAGGTGGATACATATAAACAAACATAATTGATAAATGGGAATGTAAAATCCAGTGTGAAGTCCCACAGCTTTTGAATGGCTATTTGAACTGTATAGAAGTTAGTTGGGATGTATAGATTTTGGGTCTGGTTAATTTTGATATATGTTTTTTATTTGCAAGTTCTTTATAATAAACTTCAATTTAAAAAGGTGGTTAAACTTGGAAACAACTTTTCTACAAGAACTGCAAGCCCAGTATTTGGAGTTTCAAGCACTAATGTCAAAAAACATGTTGCTACAGAGCTATCTAAAGTCTAAAATCAGTGACAAACAAAAACCAAGTAGTTAAAACAGTATATGTAAAATAAAAAACAAAAAACAAAAAAGCAAAAAAAAAAAAAACCAAAAGCCAAAACAAAACAAAACAAAAAACCAGCAATAAGACTTGGAACTTAAAGTTACTTATTGGAAAAACTGAATGTCCATTAAAACAAAACATAGCCACCACCCCTTCCCCCCCCCCCCACCAAAACAAAACAATCCCTATAAAGGGGATGGGGGCAGGACTAGCAGGGTTTATGGCCAGTCTGAGCTGAAGACACAAGGCAGAAAATGGCTAATATCTGACATACACAGAGAAAAGTTGGATTTCACAAAGCTGTTGCATGTCATTAGTTGAGTATCAGTTTGCATATCATGTTCAAGGAAATCACTGCAGTCTTGAAAGGAGACCACCCAAAAGGAAGAGGAGGGAGGAAGACTTGGAGTCTTCAAAGAGTGAGAAATAGTTTCTATCTCCACCAGCAAGAACAGAAATACTTGTAGCTCACAAGCTATCAGGCAGACTGTTCAGAAAGATTGACTAAACAAAGGGGAAAGATTAGCCATAGACTAAACACTGCTTGATTCCACTTCATAAAGCTTAGGAAGAAGGCCTAAAAGTATCAAGATATTCATACTAACTAAACTATATCCCAGAGCAAAGGTCAAGAATAGTTATAGAAATATATAAAAGTACATGAACTCCCCTGACTGAAATTCAGTGTTTTGTCCCTAAGCAAAATCAAAACCATTGTTCAAAAGACAGAAATGATGAGATTACTCACTGGAGAAGGTCGTTTAAGTGATCACCTAGTTCTTGTGTTTTTGGGTTACTTGTGAACAGTCTTCCTGCTTTCTTAAGAAATAAGAAAAGGTGAGCATGGTGGCCTACACCTGCAACCCTAGGACTCAGAAGTTCTGAGGCAGGAACTTCTTCATGAATTCCATGCCAGACAGGTATATGTAACCCTGTCCCAAACAAACAACAAAATTAAATTTCTTTTAAAATAATTTCCAGTAAGCCTATGTGTCCACCACCCAGCCTCTTATCCTGGCAATAGTCTATTACTACAGAGCAGTGGATCTCAATCTTCCTGATGCTGCATGTAACTTTTTAATACAGTCCCTCATGTTGTGATAACCCCCAACTATAAAATTACTTTTGTTGCTACTTCATGACTGTAGCTTTGCTACTGTTATGAATTGTAATGTAAACATCTCTGTTTCTCCGTGGTCTTAGGTGACCCTATAAAAAGGTTTGACCCTAAAGGGGTCTGTAACCACAGGTTGAGGACCTCTAATCCTGAAGCCAAGTCAGCTATAGCCTCCTACTGCAGACTTCTTATGTGTCCTTTTATTTATTGACTATTTTTTAGTATAAAATTTGAGCTACCCACACAGAAAGGCCAGAATATGTGTTACATGTTAGACAAGCTTAGTTAAAAAGCTTATATGTTAAAAGGAAATACAATATAGTTAAGCAAAGAAAAAACCTCACAGGATTATCAATGAAAATAAATTATGAAAATCTCACAAGGAAACTCATTATTTTAAATTCTAATAAAAAATTAAAAAGAAATGAGTGAGGTTTGTTATTCATTGTGGGAAGAAAAGGATATATGTACATCAGATTGTACACAGATCTATAAAATAAGACTGTTGAATTTACCAACGGTTTCTCAGAAGATTGGGAATCAATCTACCTCAAGACCCAGTGATATCACTCTTAGGCATATACCTAAAGGATGCTCAATCATACAAAGACACTTGCTCAACAATGTTAATAGCAACATTATTAATAATAGCTAGAACCTGGAAATAACCTAGATGCCCCTCAACCAAAGAATGGATAAAGAAAATCTGGTACATTTACACAATGGAATATTACTCAGCTGAAAACGACAATAACAACAAAAACCAATGACATCATGAAATTTGCAGGCAAATGGATGGAACTAGAAAACATCATCCTGAGTAAGGTAACCCAGTCCCAGAAAGACAAGCATATATGGTATGCACTCACTCATAAGTGGATACTAGATGTAAAGCAAAGGATAAGGAGACTATAACCCACAGCCCCAGAAAAGCTAGGTAATAAGGAAGAACCCTAAGAGAGATGCATGGGATCACCCTAGGAAGGGGAATTAGATGAGATCTCCTGGGTAAACTGGGGGTGGAGGAGAGGATGGGGTATGAGAACAGGAGGGAATGGGATGGTTGAGCTGGGGAAGGGATGGAGTAGGAGATTAATGAAAGAGATATCTTGATAGAAAGAGTCACTGTGGGGTTAGGGAGAAACTTGGAACTAGGAAAATTCCCAAGAATCCCCAGCTATTTAAGATTCCTAGCAATAGTGAAGAGTATAACGGAACTGCCCTTCACCTGTAATCAGATTGGTGAATAGCCTGTCATCATAGAGCCTTCATCAGTAATTGATGGAACCAGATGCAGAGATCCACAACCAAGCACCAGGCTAAGCTCCGGGAATCCAGTTGAAGAGAAGGAGGGAATATATGTGCAAGGGAGATCAAGATCATGAAGGGGAAATCTACAGAGACAGCTGAACCAAGCTCATGGACTCTAGATCTACAGCTGTGGAGACTCCATGGGACTGAACTAGACCCTCTGTATGTGTACAATAGTTGTGTAGCTTGATCTGTCTGAGGGGACCCTGGCAGTAGGACAAGGACCTATCCCTGGTGCATGAGCTGTCTTTTTGGAGCCCATTCCCTATGATGGGATGCCATGCTCAACATTAATGCAAGGGGGACAGGCCAGGCTTTGTTGACCTCCATGAGAGCCCTTACCCTTTGGGAGGAGTGGATGGGGTGGAGGGTTGAATGTGGAGATGGGCTGGGGGGAGGTGAGGGAGGGCAGGAAGAGGGTGGGAGAACTGTGATTGTAATGTAAAATGAAACTAAAAAATAAAAAAAGCACTCCAGTGACTGAATAGTTTTGCTCACTGATAGGAAAAAGTAAGGTAAGCAAGAACAGAAGGAGAGGAATTAGAATCAAAAATAGACATGCTTTTAGAAGTATGTTATAAAGAGAACTTTCGAAAGTGGGTGATAACTCACGAATTAGGATGGGGGAAAAAAAAGGAATAAACATCATATAAAAGACCTGAGAAGAGGGAGGAGTGAGAGCTGTGGAAAGACAGAGTGCAGCAGGGGTAAGAGGTGGTGGGAGAGATAGGTGAAGGAAAGGAAATGGATAGAGTGGCATGAAAACACAAAGGGAGAGCAGAGGCTCCTGGACCATAAGGGGCTGTATTCCAACTGTAATGGAAATCAACAGCTCTAAGACAGCAGAGTGACACCAAATACTTTGTTCTCATAATTGGGGAAAATTAAGCTCAACTTTTTTTAGAAGGTTAAAATGTCTTTACATTCCTATCAAGTAACACCACCTATGTTTTCCATTTCACTTCCTATAAAGATCTACATTTTTTTCTACTTCCTCGCCTTCCATTTACTTTAAAAATGGATTTTATTTATCTCTTTGGTACAAGATGACTAATTTCCTCAAGTTCACAATGCCTCTTCAATGGCAAACATAACATAAAATATAGCCCTCAATTTGTCATCTTTCTTCCAGAAATACTGTTCTTCGTTTTGAGTCAAACCATGTTTTCCTACTGTTCTATGTATTCCTACCCCTTTTTCATGTGTGCTCAAGTATGCATGTGTGCACTGTGTGTGGAAGCCAAAGGACAGCCTCAGCTATTGTTTCTCACATACTGCTATCCAGCTTGGTTTGTATATTTATTAGTACTTCAGATTACTGTTCCTGTCTGCACACATGGATCCAGTCTTCAGCAGCTTCTCAAGGACTTTGGAAACTGAACTAACAGACCACTGTCCAGGCCCCAGACTAGGAGTGTGGTGATATTTTGTTTATGATCTAACAAATAAAGCTTCTCTGAAGGTCAGAGTACAAAGCTAGACACACTACTTAGCCATAGAGGCCTGGCATTGGTGACTCACACCATTAATCCCAGTGCTTGGAGTCACACACCTTTAATCCCAGCACTAAGAAGGTGGAGACAGGAAGGGATATGGCTGTGCGGAGAAAGGAATATAAAGCAGGGCAGTCAGTCTGAGGAAGCAGTCTGAGAATGCAGCCTAAGGAGCAGTCAGTCTGAGGATGCAGTCTGAAGACAGGATTGCCCCTTGGTCTGAGCATTGGTAGAGGTAAAAACTCTAGTGGCTGGCCTCTTTGTTTCTCTGATCTTTCAGCTTTCACCCCCCTGATAGCTGACTGAATTTTTATTATTATGAAAAATTAGAATTCAAGCTACATAGGAGGTGGAATACATGCTAAGATCTAAGGAACACCGACAGGCAATGAAAAATGAGCTACAGCAGAACTGTGAACACAGAGGGAACACAGGATCTTACAGCTAACCCTACCTTGGCCAGCACCTGTTAACACAACTGTATCAACATTCTCTGTAGGATTTAAGCAATTAGGCAATATTCAAGATGAAGACATGGCTAGAAATTATTTGACATACAAAGAAATACAAAATCTCAGCTGTTACAGAAAACAGTCAACACAATGTAACCCAGATGTTGGAATTACATAACAACTTAAAAGCAGCTATTATAAAATGCTGCAGGAAGTAATCATAAGCTTTCTTCCAAGAAAAGAAACCGAATATATTAAAGTAATTACACAAAACTCAAATTCCAGTGTTTATAAATAAATACTGTACCATAAACAAACAAGGCCATGTTCATATGAACTGATGCTTTGTTCTACAGGTGTTAAAATCCATTGTAACAGATACTATTTTCTGATGTGGTGAACACATTTACTGACCTCCTTTTATTGATTTAAATGTATTAACTCTTTTTTGATCATATTCACCCTCAACTCCAGCCATACATACCTTTCCTACCACCTCATTTCAGGTCCTTAAAAAAAACAACAACAAAACCACTCACTGAGTCAAATTTTTGTTGTTCATACACTCCTGGGTACAGGATCAAAAGAGAATAATAGAGATAACAAGATTAAAGAAAACTGACCGCCTCTTCCCCGGAAGCCATGAACTGTCAATAGGTAGCTAGAGAAGGAATCCCATGAACTGCTTCCCCCTAGAATGCTGACTGGCTTGCTCTTCTATAGATGACCACAGCTACTGTGAGTTTATGAGTGAGTATTCCTGTCATGCCCAGAAGATACTGTTTCAATCCAGTCCTCCTCAACTTCTGGCTCTCAAGATCTTTCCACCCCACCCCTTCCATAACAGTCCCGCATGATTGTATCCTCTCTACCCTCCCCTCTGCTGTGTTATAGATAATTCTACTGGTGGCTGATTTCTGTGCTTACATGTATTCTCTGTACTTTGACCAGTTGTGAATTTCTACATTAATCACCAGAAAGACCCAATTTTAAACTTTCCCTTCCATACTAATAAGTGTGTACCATTTCTTAGAGTCAACTGTAGAACCCGCTACAATAAGGACCTAGTCATGGAATTTGAGTTTTAGCTATCTATGTTGAATTATATCAAGTTCTCTTCACAAGACTGGGTGCTAGGAATTGTGGTTCACACCTATTATTCTAGCACTTAGAAGACAGAGGCAAGATAATCATGAGCTCATAGATAGGGATACACAGTGAGACATAGTGAGATCACAGCCTGTAACCCCTGAGTCCTGGTTGTTCTCTGTCTAAACTCTTGGCTGGGCTTTGCCTCAGCTACCTACTTTTACCAAGCACATTTTGCAGTTTAAAGAAACTACTTCCTCGACTTCCAAAGACTCATTTTTGCCATTCTCAGAGTAGCCCATTATTATTAGTGTGTTATCAATTATAATTGCTTTCCTACTGGTAACCCTTTCCTGAAGAGGGACTATGCCTTAACTGTCATCATGTTTTTACTGCATAAGAGTGGTTGGCATCAGCAGATACTCAATAAAGAATAACTGGGCTTCAATGCAACTCAAAACCAGGTGAAACAAGCATTGCTCACAGCCACACTTGCCTATTTAGAGCATGAGCTCAAAAGAACATAGACTTCTGTTTTGTTCATAGTATCTCCAGTGCCTAGAATAATGTAAGAATAAGAACACAGCAGATGCTTGGCAATTCTTGCTAGGTAAACTACCCAGCATTCAGAGGCAGAGGCAAGAGGATTATGAGTTTGAGTCTGATATATATATGAATGAGAGAGAGGAGGAGAGAGAGAGAGAGAGAGAGAGAGAGAGAGAGAGAGAGAGAGAGAGAGAGAGAGAGAGAGAGAGAGATATTACCTCATAAAACCAAAAGCAGGGGGAGTCAGGCAACACATACCTATAATTTAAGCACTGGGAAAACAAAGAAGACCATGAGTTCAAGGCCAGTCCTGGATACATGAGTCACTGTCTAACCCACCAGGAAGCCCCCTCACTTCATCAAGAACAAAGACATATAGATTAACATGGTGTAAAGGGTCAAACAGTACAATTTAAATACATTTCCTTAGTTCTCCTCTCACTAGACTCTTACAGTGTTTTTCATGTTCTTTATATTTTACTGGAAGATACTGCATGCCCATGAGGAAGATGCACAGAACTCTCCTACCTCCGTCTACATGCTGGTTCCTTGGGATAGCCAGGATGCAGGTTTGTGTGAGTGCTAAACCACAACAAGACATGGCCATTATCATACGTACTCTCAGTTGCAGAGAAGGACATATCCAATGTCACTTCATCCAGAGGAATCACAAGCTGACCTCCAACCTCCCACTTCTTGCGATCAGAGGAAACAGCATTTTCTTTCTCATACTCTTTGGCATCTTTATGGCCAACGATCTCACAAGAATTGGAGTGATGCTGCTTTTCCTTTTCATCTTCTTGAGCTTTAAGATTTTCATTTAACCTACGCAGTATTTCTCGCTTACTCTGAAAGAGTTACACTTTAGTAAGCATATTATTAAATAAAACGCCTCACAGAATCTTTGAAAACTGGACTTACTGAAATAGCGTTGTTGCTCTTTTGCATTTCTTCTGAACTTTCCTGGGAACCAGTTAAACTTCCTTCCTTTAAACAAGAGTAAGAGATAAAACCATTGTAGAACTCTATGCTGAAACAGTTGATATTTTTGTTACTTTTAGTTTCTCATTTATCATACCCCTGTGAACTTTTCACATTCCTGTAAAATGTTAACACGGCTTCTTTCATTATCAGTAATGATGAACATTTAAACATTGTCAATTAGTTAATAAGATTAATATATATTAGGGTCAATTCCAAGTTATATGTCATTTTTGTGTATTACTGCTAATAATGATCTCTTTGCCTCCTTGGTATTTAACTTTTGATAATTTAAAGTCAATTATAGACATATAAAGAAAATCTATATTCTTTGTTTATTAGAGCTAGGATAAGGGTCATTATTTTTTGCTTAAAAAGAAAAAATGGTTCTTGGGGCTAGAGAGATAGCTCAATGAATAAGAGCATTGGCTGCTCTTGTAGAGGACCTGGGTATGATTTCCAGAACCCACAAGATGGCTCACAACCAAATGTAACTCCAATTCTAAAAGATTTAACATTCTCGGGGCACCTCTGTGCAGGCAAAACACCCACATACATAAAATAAAAACATCCTAGAAAGAAATGATCCTGGGGACTGAACTTGTCTCATGTAAATGTTCTACCAACTTAGTTAAATTCTTAGTCCCAGGGCGGTGTTTTGTTAGATAAGGAATTCAGAATATATTATTTCGAAACCATCTTTTTATACTCTTTCTGTCTCTCTTCTCTCCTCTCTCTCCTCTCTCTCTCTCTCTCTCTCTCTCTCTCTCTTTTACACACACACACACACACACACACACACACACACAAAAAAAAAAAAAAAAACCAAAGCATTAAACATAATTGACAACTAGCTTTCTTCTCTATGGAAGGAGGTTAGCAAGAACAGATTCTTATTCATTTGTGACAATAATAATGTAATTTTTGCTTCTGATTAGTATATTAAGGATATTCTTAAAAACTTAAAATTTAAAATATATGAAAAGGAAAAGATTAGTTGTTATGAAAGCTATGACTTTGTGTGACTAAATAATCTTCAAAGTTTTAAATAAGCAGTTTCTATAAATACAACACAGTAAGAAAAAACATTTAGTTTCAGAGATTATGTCAAATTTTACAGTATTTAAAAAATATAAAAGACTGGGATCGACACATAAAATTTTTAAATTATATTATTTAAAAAATATAAAAGAATATAGTGATCAGATTTAAAGTAACACATGTAAATGAGACAAGGAGGGCTTTACCCAGGAAAGCAGTCAGAGATGAACAGCTACTTGAGATGTGAGACTGGGTACTAGGAAGGAAACCACACAATGGTATCTAAAGTTGCTGTAAACAATGTGGCATATGCAAAGTCATGATCAGAAACAGATAAAACCTACTGGGAGAACAACAGATTCTTATACAAAGCTCTGAAGAGTGACCATGATACAGTTTTATACTTTGCCTTATTTTCAAGATAAGTACAAAGGCTGCAAAAAATCTATACCATAATCAATGACCTTTGCATTGTAAAACAAATCTAATGAATCCCAAGAAATACAAGTCACAGACAGTAGCTACTGGGAAAGGAAAAGAGGTTACTAAGTTGTAGGGCTCAGGAGACTGTTTTCAGGGTCATTTAAGTCTGGCAGGCACTCCACTTTTCCAGCCATTTCTTTCATCTAGAACAGTCTTTTTAGACAGGTAACCTGGTACACACTTGCAAGATGAAACTTTTACTTGTTCACACATTTTTGCTTGTTTTATTATCTGTGTGGCATACAGAGATTCAGAAGCAGAAGGTAAAAAATGAAAATTTACATCGCACATCATTTACCATGTTAAAAATTTCAAATAGTTGGATTTTGTTCCTAGAGCTAGTTACTTTAATTACCAACGAGATACTATGTTTTTAAAAATGTTAATCACAAGGGTTAGGGTATAAAACTGTTTGCCACATTATTTTCAGTATATTGCTTTCAAATGTTTTTACTACATTCATTTAATGTGCAGGTATGCTTGCTGCTGCTGCTGCTGCTGCTGCTGCTGCTGCTGCTGGGGTTACAACTATATGCACATGGAAGTCAGAGGAAAATTTGTGGGAGTCAATCTTTCCTTCTACCATGTTGGTCATTCTCATGGATCAAATTCAGGTCGTCAGGCGCCATGCAAGCACCTTTCCCCATTGAGCCATTTTACCAGCCTGTACTTGTTTTAAAGTAGAAAACAGTCATTTCAGCACAATGCCCCTACACATGACCTCCCTAATCCCTTGCCAAAATCCACGAGTGCTCTATTTTCATATTCAAAATCGTAAGTGCATATAACATATGTATCTCTTCCATGTACCATGAATCATCTCTAGACTAGTTGTAATACCTAAAAGAACGGCATGTTATACATGGTTTAACGGCATGAAACAGCATGTTGTACTACAGACGCCATCAGTATAGGCCTGTGTAACACACATCAGCAACAACATGACTTTTTTTCTCAAACACTTTGGATTGGAAACTGACTCTTTATAGGGACTCCGCAGGAGCAGAGTGCTCAAGGTATATTTAACCATGAAAGAGTCCTGGATAAAATCTATGGGCAGAAAGGTTCCAATATTCAGAGGAAGCCAACAGAAAAAATTTCAAGAAGATACCTTTTCTCTAGAAAAACAACAGAGAGGACATTAGGGACTAATATCAATTCATTAAATTTATTTTTATTTAAAATAACCTTTAGTCTCTGAGGAATTCTAAATTTTATCAAACTTACCAGGCCCACTTCTTTCAGAGCTGAAGTCACAGAAATAACAGGTCTCATTTGTTGCTTTGATGGAGAACCTGAGGTTTCTTGATATTCCAAAGGTGGAGAAACATCTGAACTCCTTACCTTCACCACCAACTGCAAAAGATAAAACACACGACTAAACACACCAGGTTTCTATCTTCATGGAGAAATAAAAGGCCCCAAATCTCTTTTATGTATAGATAGTTTCTCATTCCTTAATTAGTCATTTGGTTGGACACTATGATATATGCTGGTTGAACACTGAACAAGAAAATCCTCTGGCTACATACAGAAAAACAACCATGTATCTATCTGTCAAATACTTCTAAATAAAATTGGCTACCACTGCAATAGCAATGCCTCATAAAATGATGCCTGCCCCCCCCCAACAAGTCTTCTATGATCACCAGGAATGCTCAGTAGTTAAGAGTACTTGTTTCTCTTACAGAGCACCTATGGTGAGTTCCCAGCACCAATACAGTAGCTCACAATCATTGTTAACTCCAGTTCCAGGAGTTCCAATGCCACCCTTGGCTTCCATGGGCTCCTGCACACACTTGGTGCACAGCATATCACACAAGCAGACACATATACCCATAAAAATAATACAGACAAAAACAATCTATGAAAGTCTTTTAAAACATTCACTTCTAAACTATTACTTTATTTTAATATAATACACTATTTGGTGTAAAAGTCGTTTATTAACTTTGCATTTCAGAAAGAAATGCTTCTGAAATTTCTACCAAATGTTGTACTTTTTCTTTTAAAGTCTGAAAACCCATTTTTCAACACAAGGGCACTTATTATAAAAATATCAACATGAAAAACAATGGATGAGTGACAGGTCCAGAAAGTAAAATTTACCCATTATTCAGTGTTTTTTTTTTATTATGTACTAGCTACCGAGACTCTAATAAACAAATATTGTGAGCTTAAAATTTATTATTCCATAAATGCACAGTATGTGTGCATTTGAGCACAGATGAATCAAGGTTCTCCCGGAGCTAGCGTTTCAGGAGGTTGAGAGCTTTCTGATGTGCGTGCTCGGATCTCTAAGCTGTTCACCAAGAGCACTCCTGAGCCATCTTTCCAGCTCCCAAGATAGTGAACTTTTAAACAAACAAACAAATCAACAAACAAACAGGCAATGGAATTAGGTGTGCTTGGTAGCATGGAGTGAGTTACTGGTTACTTTAATGCTTTCTCAATCACTAAGACTTCCAGTAAGTATATATTTCAGGAAGTATTTACTGAGCTATGAATAAAGTGGTAATCCTAATATTTAAGCATCTAGTTTTTTTTCTTTGTTTTATTTTTTTATACCAGTAACTATCCATTTAAACGATGGGATAATTGACTTAACCACAGGTCAATGTAATTAATTATACTCATTTCCAGATGTGAAATAAAATTTAAACTATCTAGAACTCATAACAACCAAGTATTTGCCCTGTGAAGGATTATGCTAAAATATCTTTCAACTGTTTTGTTAATAAAAGAGTGTATATTCAAGGCTTCTCAAATCCTATGAAAGTAGAAATAAATTCCAAAATTGTCCTACACAACATCAGCATTTTTAGAATATATTCAAAGTTATTTTAAATTAAATGATTTCTATAAAAACTGAAGCAGACACCCATAAATCAAAATTAAGGAACTGCTTAGAAACACCACTGTTGTGAATAGTGACATTTTAGACTCTCGTCTCGAAAGTATTTCAATACATGAGTCTAATGTGATTCTTTTATAAGTAAACAAATTCATAGGATTTGATAAAATGTGCTAACAAACTGAAGGTTGCATGTTCCTATCTATACCAAATGCCACCTAGATAACGAACGCCATAATGAGTAAGGCTCAAGGCTCTCTCATCAAGGGCTGCAAACAATAACGGAAAGAGGTAAGTGTAAATGAATCTCTGTGTTAATATGAAATGCTAAGTGGTCTGACATAAAATGAAACAACAAGAAAGAGCAAGAACTGACCATGTAAGCCAGAGAGGTGAAGATAGCAACCTCCCCAGCACCCAGAGCCTGAGCAGCCCTTCAGATCAAAGTCGGACACTGCTACACTCAAAGCCTCAAACTAGTGTTGCGGTTTTTCATTGCTTCTTGGACTCTCTGAGATTCAGTTATTTTTCCTCTAACAAAAGAGTTATATCTGCATTTTCTCTTTTCTGAAGAGATCAAATTGAATAAGTTGTGTGAAACACACAGCAATTATTGATTTAACCTTTAACAAATAAGGTCATTTGGCTTAAGCAACAAAAGCTTAGATTGAATTACTGATTAATTAACTTGCAGACATCAGTTTCTGATCTTTAGAATGCAGAATTAAAAACAAAAAGTGTATAACCAGTGTTTAAAGTTTAGGCAGAGCACTGGACATTTTAGAACAGAAGTTCACAACAAACAGTGATCCACAAGTCAAATGCTTTATAAAATTCAAAGAAAACTAAGATTCAAAACGATCAAAGAGTAATATATTTGTATGAATAATTAAGAAGAATTAAGACTATATATAAAAACAATTTCACTAAGGAAATTGCCCTTAGTTCATTTCAAGTCCTGATTTTAAAGATTGTCTAAAAAGTCATTTTTTAAATCATTAGGCAGGCACCTATAAATAGGGGCATAAAGGAAATCCTTTAAAAGAAAAAAAGAAGACCCATAGTCTCATTGCTTCAATGAATTACACTTCATTTGACCATAATTATTTTTGTGTTTGTATGGCGGCCAAAGATTGATGTCACGTGTCTTCCTTAATCATTCTCCAACGTATGTTGGTGGTGGGCTCTCACTGAACCTCTTGATTCTTTCTAGATTGGTTGCTCAGGGAATCCCAAGGATCTTCTTTTCTCAGCCTCCCTAGGACTGGAACAATAGGTGTGCACTGCCTTGCTCAGTTTTTACAACAGTGCTGTGGATCTGAATTCAGTTCCCTTAGGCTTTCAATAGCAGGAACTTTGCCACTTGAGCCATCTCCCTATCACATACTTGTTAAAACGTTCATTCAGGCTAGGATGTAGTTCAGTGGTAGAATAGTTGTCTAATATGAGGAAGGAATTGATAATTAGAACCAAAAAAATTAACTTTCTTATTCACGTAATTCCTATATACATAAGCACAACTACTATATAAATAAGATACTAGTGCACCTCTGAAAATGTAGGCGTATGGTCTCAGGTGCCCTATGGAGGGCTGATGTCGGAGCTGATTTAGAGTGTCTAGCATTTGTCTAACACTAAGTCCTGGCTTCCATCCCTAGCACTGCATAAACCTGGCTTGCTGGTACATGCTTCAAATTCTAGTACACTGTAGATGGAGAAAAGAAGAAGTTCAAACTCATCCTAAGCTATACACTAAAAGTTTGAAGATAGCCTGGGCTATGAGATCCTGTCTCCAAAACAAAATAAAACTCTCATGCAATACTTAGCTTTGTTCCAAGATCAATATGGCAAAAACCTTGAGTGTGAAAATTCTTTACCTGTCTTAATATTTTTAAGGAAGCTATAAAATGTAATTGGTAGAAGTATTTCTGTATTAAATTCAACCTTGAGAGAAGCCTAAAGTAACAGACAAGCATTAAGTTAAGATTGCTAAGTTAAATAGTGTCGACACCACAGAGTAAGAATCAGGACAAGCTACGCTTATGTGAAGATGGAAGAGCTCAAGGGAAGTCATTCTTAAATTAAAATAGTCACATACTCTTAAAATAATGTGATAACAATGGTAACTATCAAAGAAGAAGGCATTTCACTGACCCCTCAATTCAGAAAGCTATCAAATAGGAAATAACAAAACCTGAACTCCAAAACAACAAAGTTTTATCAATCTTCTCCAGGGAGAAGTTCTGGTAGGTTAGCCAGTCCTATGTGGTCAGCCCTGAACACATACAGATGAGCAACACTAAATGGTTCAGTAGGTTGTGTGTGAGTGTCTGTATATGTGTGTGTAATAATAATTACAGAAAATGAAGTCATGAGTTTGAGAGGGTGTGTTTATTAGCAGGAATTAAAAGATGGAGGCTACAGAGTAAAAATGGTGTAAATACAATACTCATATATGAAATTCTCAAAATGAAATAGGTGTTAAAAAAAAAAAACCAAAAGAAACAAAACTGCTGGTAGTGATGTCAGCAGATGGCAGCTGACTTCAGGGGATTAGCCAACCAACTTAAAACAAAACAAAACAAAACAAAACATGATAGGTGGATCCAAGACAGGCAAGGCTCTGAGACCACAGACTATAGAATGTCTTTTGCTTCTGCTATGTTCCCACATGTTTGCTGCTGCCAGCTTTCTCTGGTATCTGGAGTAGTGTGGATGGGTGTGGAGAGATCCCCACTGTCTGTAATGTAGTGAATTTATCTCATGGGAGCATCCTGTTCTACTGGGCATTTTTACCTATGGATTATTATGAAGATGATTTCTTCTTAAGCTGTATTTTCTAACTGATATTAATGTAAGTTTAAATAGAGTTTTGATGGTTAAAAATAAAACAAGGACATGTCACACATGAGTTTCTATTGAGCCATATAGATTGTAGCTTAGGTTAGCAATTAAGAAAAACAGTTGAATTCCAGTAGCCCAGCTAGCTTAAATTCTTTTAACCTTTATGTTGGGAGATGTGTTCACAGGTTTTGGAGTGCATCACAGCTGAAACAA
The DNA here is from genome assembly GCA_030556225.1 of Cricetiscus sungorus. Taxonomy (NCBI): domain Eukaryota; kingdom Metazoa; phylum Chordata; class Mammalia; order Rodentia; family Cricetidae; genus Cricetiscus; species Cricetiscus sungorus. The sequence goes on along the minus strand of JANBXA010000398.1, from coordinate 4,619,567 downwards.
AGCTTTGAAAATAACTTAATATTAGACTAAGATGTTTTTGAGGTGAAAACCCACAAAGACAATCTAAAGTTCTAAAGGCACATAATTGAAGGAGGAATTCTTCATTAAGAATTAAGGTCAGGGAATAAGAACAAAGTAGACTATTATTAATTGATATGTCTTTTTTGACTGTTTTTCAGACATAAAAGTTTAGGTTTGTGATTCTTTTAAGATTCCTTATAAGACTATCTTTCAAGATAAATAATGAACACAAAGCACAGCCTGCCAGTTTAAAAAAAAAAAAAAAAAAAAAAAAAAAAACTGATTGAGAAGAATACCTTGCTTGCTTACTCTGTTAATCTATGACAAGTTGCTTGGGTATAAATGTATGTAGCTTCTTGGGAATAATGTATTTTTTACCTGTAACGCATAAAATGTTTAATCATGTTAAGGGATATGGAAAACATGCTGGGTTTTTTTTATTTGTATTCATTGTAATCATTCACTTGAAAAACAGTGTAACCATATTGTATAGAATTTTCTGGGGTATACAAGCTGTAAAGGAAAAAAAATGGAAGAAGGAGAAGAAAAAATAGAAGGATAACTTCAAGATAGAGAATTCGGAGGAAGCATTAAGAGAGTTGGAAGGAAAACATCAAGAACAAAGTTAGAGTTAGAAAGAAAATATCAAGAGAGACAGAAGGGACATTTCTGGATAGAGATAAGAGGGAAAACATCAGAATTAAAGAAGGAAGCCATCAGCAGAGTGTGTGTCTTTCCTCCTCTGATTCCCTTTGAGCCCTATGCTGCTGGAGGCTGCCCCCAAGCCCCAGGCAGTGATAAAAACAAAACAAAACAAAACAAAACAAAACAAAACAAAACAAAAAACCACAAAGTTTTATAGAAGACAAACCCCATAAAGTCTTAAAATCCAAAAGCCAATTTTAAAAATGAAACCGATCACATGGCGAATTAAACTGGTCACATGGCTAAGTCTAGAATATTTACTACCTTCTAAGCATAGTTTTACAAAACTCATCTAGTTTTAAATATAAAAATTTTCAACAGGACTAAAACATTGACTTGAAAATCAGATTTGTGTATGTTTGTGTACAAATATAAATATATATGCATTTGAATTTGAGACTGACATGTTTGTTGCTTACTGTACAGATACATGTATGTGTGTGTATGCACATATGTTTCACAGGCTGACTTCTGTCTTATGGCACATAGGCCAGCATGGCCTTCAACTTGTGCCTCGTCTCCTGAATGCTGCAAATACAGGCAAGAAGTGCTATATTCTGGATAAGACACTATTTTTTTCTTATGGTACTAGGAAATTGAATCACAGGCTTGGCCATGCTAGGCAAGTCGTGACTGCTGAGCCATATCCCTGACTCTTAGAAGACAGGCTTTAAAATAAACCTATGGAAGCACAAATTTCTGCCATGTCCTCACAAGCTTCACAAATTTAAGAAATTTTCAAATTACTTACATCTTCGTAGGTTTTCAGTTACTACTATATAATTTTCTGTTTCATATTTAATTTTACTATGTGCTGAAAATTTAATCAGCAGTGCCACCAAATGACAAAAGAAAACGTGCAATCAAAGCATGGAGCAAGTTTACAAACGTAAGTCGTATGGATTTATCAAGTGGTAAGACACAGAACAGTGACCATCATTTCACTTCTATTTGTGGGTTAGTAAGCATGAGTAAGTATGTCAGGTCCATGTCAAAGGGGTCCAACTTCATATTCTATAGAATGATTTCATATGTAGTTCTGTAGCACCTAAGAATATATCACAGCTAAACTTCTGTTTGAAGAACAAATCCAGACTAATTAGCTGTCAGAACTAAGACCAAAAGTCAGATTTTCCATTCCATTTTCCCTCCCTATAGCAGGCTCTTTCAATAAACAAATACTTCTTAACAATCTTCTATATACAGATTTGAAATAAGTTGTCACAAAATTCTCAACAAATTTATCCACTTGTTTCTCTAGGCTGGGCTTTCTGAGTTATGTGAACTTGAGCGGAAGGAGGCATACTATTCTAAGTGAGTAGAGTCTATATGTTCAGGGAAAACAGTAACATTTGGTAAATGTGCTATGCCAGTGTCCTACATTCCAATCACTGAATGAAGTGAGACCCAGACATTCACAGATAACCAAACAAGTAGAGCCTGCTGCCAAAGGCAGCCTGTGTGCGCATACTGATGGGAGCAAATAAATAGCTGACCTAGAATCTGAGACTGTGGGGGAAACACATGTCAAACACAAAAAGTAGAACCCATGTATCAACTATTATGACATAAAGATGTTCAATGAGACTTTTATCTGAATTCAGTATTTTAAAAAATAAGACTGAACTGAACTACATATAAGTTCATCATATTTGATGGATACATTATTATTCCACCTACTTTCATGGTCTATGAAGAATGTTAGAATGGATTATTTAAGATTAATTAAAAATAAAGAATAATGCCTTGACATTTGCAATTGTGATACTGTACCTGAACATGATGGCAAAAAGCTTACCATGACAAAGACTTACAAACACACACACACACACACACACACACACACACACACACACACACACACAGATACAATCTTTGTCAATGCGAAAAGTAGCATGTACTAGTAAAGCTTTTGCTTCTTGCGCTGAAGACATAATCCTAGGAGACATAACAAAGAGTGTTTTCCATCACAGGGTATGCATGCCACCAGAAGTAGGCTCAAAACTATTTTTGAGGGCAAGGAAAGTTTGGAAGAGATTTGGGTAATACAAGAAATGACTGCCTCTGACTGAACAGTGATTTCTACTTTTGAAATGTTAATGTGCCAGTTACTGCTGCTTACCAATGCTGTACTGATGCTATCCGTGCCTGAAAAGAAGGAACACCACACTAAGAACATGAGTCAAATATGGAATCTAATGAGGACAGGTGACACTCTGGCCAGTGGACCAGGAAATCATCCCTAGATGTCTGAAAAGATGGGACTGTACCATTATTCAAACCTTGTTTGTGCTAAGTCTAAAATCTAGACTAGAAAAGGGATGATAAGATGAAGGTGAGTTCTCCACTGTTTAGTTATGAAGTAAAAAAGAAAAACATAAGTGGCAAAGACTGAAAAACTTAGAAAAGTTGTATCCAAAATTACATTGGATATTTAAAAAAAAAAAAAGAACTTGTTAAGAAATTTTTAGTCTTATTTCTGAGCTCTAAGTTCTGATTCTTTCACTTATGATCTTTGAAAAAAATCAGCTCAGTGAGACATAAACTAGTATATCTTCCTATTACAGCACATAGTGCTGTACTGCATCATTTCTGTTAAGGACAAGTCATTCCTATTATCACTTAACATTGTCTGAGACATTCTACGACAATTAAGCTAATTCAGCAATGAACACAATAATAACAAAAGACCAACGTTGCAGAAAGCAGAGAAAAAATTTGTAAGAATTAAGACTTTGGCACTAGAGAACCCAGGGCCAGTCTTAGTTCTGACCGGAACTGTAAATGTGACTTCATGTAAGTATTTTTTCCGCTGTGTAAAATAGTTAAAATTAAAGGCAAAAACAACATATACACGGTAGTTACAAATACCTACATATTATAAATAATAAACTAGAGTAGCTCTCATAGCATATCATAACAATACTGTACTCTAAAATCCCACAAAACTGAAAGAAAATTATAGATCATGAAACTTACTATGACCTAAATAAACCGTAAGCAAAAGTTGACAATTTATCCAAATACAATCTATATTCTGTTGGAGATGGAAAACAATAAAATTATAAATGACCTACAAGTAACTTTTATAATAAAAAATTTAAATATAAAAATTAGGATATAAAATAATGAATAGACACCAAATTGTATAAACACATCATTTATTAAATTGAACTCATAAACTTAATGTTATACCTATACAAGTTCCAACAGGATTAAAACAACAAAAATCACTGTAACAAAGAAAAAACAAGCATATGAAGGAAGAAAAGAACCAGAACTGTGAAAAGGAGCGTAAGCTCAAATGAATCAAGAGTTCTCGGAGGAAATTCAAGTATATTCTAAAGCTACAATCACCTAGTAGGGCAGGCAGAAGAGCAGAGGAGACTCACACAGAAAGACAGCTTTTCTGCATATACATGGCAGAGCCATTTTAAGTATTTTAGGAATGAAAAAGACCTTGAAGTAGCAGTATAAATCTGTGGCAGATTATCCTTAAATTTGGAAGACAAAGGGTGCTGGGGAGGGGTGGGGTGGGGCTAGAAGGGAGAGGAAAGGGTGAGGAGGGAGGGAGAGGGAGAGAGGAGAAGGACTAGAAATCAGGAAAAAGGGCTGCTACAGCTTGGTCACAGACACTTGCCTATCAAGAGCAAGGCCCTGGGTTTGATCTTCCTGTTACAGGGTTTACAAACTGTAAGGTGACTGAGTCCTCAGTGAGAGCCGAGGACATGAATTGGTTTAAGCAGTCTTACCTGCTCTTCCCACACTCTCTTCTCTCTCTCATAGGCTTCTTTTCTTTTTCGCTCCAACTGCTCTTTTAGTACTGCAGCACGTGCATTTGTTTGGGCCTGAAAATGAAAATTATTAACAAAGTGATAGTTATCAGAAGGACAGTCTGTGGCCATAATCCTCCAACCTGGCTCTAACATAACACCAACTTTTAGACCAACAAAGTAGAATGTGTGTTGTTCCACAATAAAAATGTACACTCACTCTACACCCCTCTAACCATGGATAATAGGGATCAGTTTATATTTGCCACGTAAAAGTAAGTTCAATACATTGGAATGGAAATTAAAATGTAAACATTAAAGACAACTGCTATACCTAATTCCATTCATCTTCAGGGAAACTTGTAGATCTCATTTTTAAGGCTACTTTTTAAAGATATATAAGCCCAGCCTGGCCTCAAATTCATGGCAATCCTCCTATGTCAGCCACTTAGTGTTGGGATTATAGGAGTAAGCCCACTCTGGCTATTTCTTTTACAGAATTACATGTGTCACAGTTTTATGTATTCACATCATAATTTCACCTAATTGTTCTTCATAAATATTGTATAAAGAAGAAAAATGCTATTTTTCAGACATTGTAAGGTGACAGATAAAGGGGAAACCAAAAGTTAAAGCGATATAAGAAAATAATCCGTCTATATATAAAAAAAAATGAGAAAAAACTTTTCTCTCTCAACTTTCATTTTCCTAAGAAGTTATATTATTTAGTCTATACCTTAAGTGACTCCATCTTTTTGAGCCTCAAGTCTGCCTCTTCAGTTGCTTCTGGTCCTTTGGTACCATTAGCTTCTTTCTAGAACAATTGTCAACACACCACTTAGCAAATAGCAGCCAAGCTCAGCGCCATGTCTGCCTGAACTAACACCATGTGAAATGAAACCGTTAAATACGTCAGTTTTCTCCAACAGCTGCAACTGAAGTCTCCAGAGCAAAAGACTAAAGAGGGATGATGTCAAGTGGTCTGTAATCCATTTTGGGACATTAAGTATATTCTCTATTAAAATTCCTAAGGAACAAATGATCTTAACAATTGGAAATCATATATTTAAGATTTACTTCATCCTTACATATAGTTTTCTGGTCTGTTGACCTTCATTTTTCTTTTTAACAATTTTAACTTTTATTATTATGGACATAGCATATTTAAACTTAATATCTAAATAGTTACTTTTTGAAAAATTGATTTTTACCTACATTCTCACCACGAAGTTTGGCTTTAAGCTGTTGGCGCTCATTGAAATTTTGTAGTCTTATTTGCCTCAGTCTTGCCAGATAAACCTAAAACAGGAACAACAACAAAAAAACCAAACATTCACTTAAAAGGAAAACAATGAACACTTTTACTGCTAAAAGAAATTTATAGAAAAGTGTTAATCTGAATATAAGAAACAAAAGTTTTGAAATTTGGTTAATGAAAATGAAATATTAGCTTTCAAGTACTTAATTTAAAGCATTTTTTTCTGCAAAGAAAGAAATATGTTATAATTACAAATTTTTAAATTATATCAAAAGAAAAGAAATTGAAACTCAGGACTGAGTAACAGTTATGGGACAAAATTATGACACAGCATGTCAGTCAAAAATATTAACAGGTTCCTATAGACTTAAAAAATCTTAAAATAACTGTTAAGCATTTAAACCATGCAAGAAAAGAAGGCGGTGAACTAAAAAATGGCTGTGTGGCAGAGGTTCTGAGCATGCGGAAAGCATACCTCTTCCTCATTGTTCCTTGGCTTCCCTCCTCTTGAAGAGCTGGGCCTGCCTCCATACAGAGATGCCAGGTTTTGCAGGATTCCCTGTTTGTCATTTAATGTACTAAGTTTAAAGACTGAGTGGGGCTACATTGCCCTTCCACCTACGCATATCAGCATTCCACTTACTTCTCTTGGACAATACCGGCCGTTTGTAGATCCTATACTAAGAAGCCCTGGCACTGCCTACAGCCATGATGCCATGTAAATTCAGTGAGAATAGAAGTCATTAAACTCCAAGTATAATTATTTAAAAACAGAGACTGCATATGTTTTCATAGCTATTAAAGAGGTTTTTAGTAGTGTTTTCCTCATTAAATCCCAAAATACTGTTGTTGTTTTTTTTTAAAGATACAATCCATTTCTAGATGTCTGTGTGCATACTACACAATATACAAACTTTTATATTCACTGCTGATTTTAAACACAGCGCTGTTCATTAGTTATCAGACTTAAAACAATCTCTGTTGTCAGGTATTCGATATAAGAATACTACAAATGATTAGCCCCAGGCACAAACTGACTCATTTCCAAATATACCTTACTAATAACATGGAATTATCTGACTAGAAATTATTCACATGCTTCAGCAAAACTACCAGATTATGCAATTATCTACTTGGTTTTCCTTCAACCTACAATCATGTTTAAAGTTTCTTCAAACTTAAAGAGTTCTTAAACCACTTTCCCATCTATTATCTTGTATCAGTGTGTGGTAAATTTACTTTTGTACTCATTAGCTCCATTTTCTTGACAGTCAATCATTTTTTAACTCTCTATAAATCTGGCTTCTAATTCCAGTATAATTAAAAAAAAATGTTTTTAAGTCACCAGTAGTGTCAGAAATGAGCAAGTCTTTTCATAAATTGGTTTTAACTGGACCTACTTCACTTACACGTATATGTGTATTTCTTTAATAAATACAGGAGGTTCACTATGGAAAATTTTAAAAATAAAGTATTAAACATTTATAAAGCTAACATTTTAAAAATAAAGAAAGCATTAAACATTTATAAAGCTTAAAATGTAAAGGAAGTATCTCCCAAATACCCTTTTATTCATATGTATGAATGCATACAAGCATGTTTTTATAGAAGTGAACATTTTTACAATTCTGATTTTTTAAAATACACAATTATAGTTTCAGTCCTTCCTCACATTCACTAACACATAATAGATAGGTGGGATTAGGTGATGTAGCTCTATGGTAGAGCACTTGTTTAGTACTTCAAGGTCAGGATAATATGAGCATACATGTGTGTGCACACACTCATGTGTGTGTGTGTGTGTGTGTGTGTGTGTATGCATGTGTGCCGCATGCATGAGCACACACATATGCACTCGAGCACTCCCTCCCTCAGTCACTCTCTCTCCTTTCTCTCCTCTCCTCTCTCCTCTCTCCCTCCCCCCCTCTCTCTCACTCACACACACACACACACACACACACACACATGAATAAATCAGGGTTACTATGAGACTACAGGGAGTATAAATTAAGGAATTGCTCTGGAGATTCAGAAGTCAGAAGAAGAAATGCACTTTCAATAAGGCAGAAACTGAAGGGTTCAATTGTTTCCTAGGAAAGAGAACTGGCAACATTTGCATTTGGTGGATAATGGAAAGACAAAGACAAACTCTAGCTTGTTGACTCTAGTGATTGATCACAATCAACAACTGGGTTAACAATAAGGTCATGTTGTAAAAAGAATGGGAAGTCAAGTTCAGAGAGTGTTTGAGGTAGTTTTGTTCCACATAAATAGTTACTCAAATATCAATCTAACAAATACTAAATTTTGTAGTTGGAGAGAAAAAGGCTACATGATGGAGGCAGGGTCTTACTATATTGCCAAGGCTGACTTTGACAGTTCCTAGGCTCAAACGCTTCTTCTGTCTAAGTTTCTACGGTAGTAAGGTATGAGGGTGGTACCCCCTCTAAACCCATTATATACCATAGTTTATATGGGAGCTAATTTTCTAAAAGGTACATTTAGGTACTTTTCTAGAAGTTATCCATGGATTTTAAGGAGAGTAGGATAGTTATGAATGCAACTCAATACAAAATTATGAGACTGCTATTTTTCTGCAATTTGATTTGTAAAATAGATTGCATAGCTTTCAAGTGTTAACTTTGTAGATAACAATGTGGTCCAGGTAAGTTAAAGATTAAACATTCCCTTTTATAGTATTTGCTAATATATATGACCAACACTTAATTCAAAATTTCATGTACAATGAACCTAAAGTAATTTTTTGCAGTGCTCATCCACATTATCCCATGCAACTTCCCTGAAACCTTAGTTCTGGATACAAAGTGCACTCTGCAGTGTGCATGCTGTTACTCCCTCAATGCCAATGCTTCCTGAAACCTGGCCTCCAAATTCAGGACTATGAAACACAGTGCTTTTACTGGATGCAGCACTTTTCTGCTCTTATACAGACTTAATGCTGAATTATAGAAAACAAAGAGAAGCCCTGCCTCATCAGAGTAGCAGGTAAGAACACACTACTCCCAGCTGTCCTCTGGTCTGAGTATATGTCTACATTCATACACAACAATCAAATAAAAAAGCCAGTGTTTAAAATAAGTTTAAAATGATTTAAACTTATCATGGGGATTAGTATTAATGGAAAATATTTACTAGGTACAACTTTAAGTTGTTGATGTTAATATTATTTCCTGAAGAATCAATGCTAACTTTAAATAGTACCAATATTGTTCAGTAGAGTAGTCAAAATAGTGTGTGTGTGTGTGTGTGTGTGTGTGTGTGTGTGTGTGTGTGTGGACTGGATATTGAACCCAAGAATTGGCACTTGCTGAACAAACACTATCACTGAGCTATACTTCCAGCCCTTGATTAATCCTTTCTATTGTCTAATTCAAGAACTAAGAGAAAGAGGTCATTTACCAGAATTATTTATTGTTCACTTGCATCCAGTTTTCCAAGCTTCTTATATTTATTCTGTTCAAATAATTCCTATTTATTTATTTACTTATATTGACTTGTTTCCTTTTTTTTTTTTTAATTGCTTCTTGACATTTTGGGTAAGATCACATTTTGTTTGTTTTGCAGTGCTAGGATTCAAACTCACCACTACACATGAAATTCAAGGACTATACCACTTAACTACAGCCTCAATCCTAAAAAAACATTCCTTTTTATCATCATCATCATTACTATTATTATAAATAACTTATAAGTTTAAAAAAATGACTTTAAAAAATTGACTAGACTACAAGTCTGTCAGACACAAAGCAGAGCCAAAGAGAAGCAATGCCTTCAGCAATGTTTTGTTAATTGGTAGCATTTTAATGAAATGCCCCTTGTTCTGTAGACCAGGAGGCTGGTCCTGAGCAGGATCTTCTTCTGGCTTCCCAAGGAGCTTGAATCTGTCATGGACCACCAGCAGCCCCTTCAGAACAGTCCTTCTAACTGTAAATTTTCTTTATCTTTTATACTAAGATACCTTCAGTTTGTCTTTATTTGTTGAGTGGTGTCATTTATAAGAGGCATCTCTGCTTAATAGGTAGTTTGATGGTTTCAAGGAAAATGCCCCCACCCCCAGGCTCGTAGGAAGTGTGGCCTTGTTGGAGTAGATGTGAGTCTGTTGTTGGAGAAAGTGTGTCACTGGGGTAGAGCTTTGGGGTTGCAGAAGCCCAAGCCAGTTCCAGTGTTGCTATTTCTTCCTGCTGCCTGCTGAGCCTGATGTAGAACTCTAAGCTACCTCTCCAGTACCATGTCTGCCTGTGTGCCACCATGCTTCCTGCCATGACAGTAACAGACTAAACCTCTGAAATGTAAGCCAGCTACAGTTAAATGTTTTTCATTACAAAAGCTGCTGTGGTCATGATGTCTCTTCACAGCAATGAAATACTAAGATGGTGGCAAACAGCTGGGGCCTTCATTCATTGAGCATAAAAAAAAAAAAAAAATCACTTTTCTCACCAACATGAATAAGCCTGGGAGTTAAAACCCTTTCCCAATCGAGTCTTCAAATAAAAATGTAGTCCAGCTGACCTTCCTAATTGCCTTGTGAGAGTACGATGAGACTAGCTAAACTGTGTTTTGAGTCCTAACTCACAGAAACCATGAGCCAAGAAATGTGTACTGTTAAAAGTTAATAGGCTAAATAGTGGTAAATTATTACATTAGAAAGAACAGGAATAGAAGATTAAGCCCTACTGAACTATGCTACTGATGAAGTACCACTGATGAGTTCAGAGAATAGGAGTAAACCCATGGCTACAGACACCCCTAATGAAAATCACACACAAGGGCTGGGGAGATGGCTCAGAGGTTAAGAGCACAGGCTACTCTTTGGAGGTCCCTAGTTCAATTTCCAGCAACAACATAGTAACTCACAACAATCTATAAAGAGATCTGGTGCCCTCTTCTGGCCTGCAGGCAAACATGGAGGCAGAACAGTTTTTGTTTTATTTATTTGTTTTTTTTGTTTTTTTTTTTTTAAAGGAAAATTAACAAAAGAGAATTTGGAGCATGATGGAGTTTACTGTAACTTTCTATATGCATTTACATGTGTGGCAAAATTCATAAAACTGAAGAAAAATCAAGTCATTCTTATTGCACAGTAATTTTAAAAGTAAATGTCAAATGTCAAAGGGAAGACAGCTCAGCAGTTAAGGGTGTTTGTTGCTCTTTGCTGGAGACTGGAGTTTGATTCTCAGAATCTATGTCAGGTGCTGCACAATCACCTATATCTTCGTTCCCTAAAGGGTCCAATGCCCTCTTTGGCCTCCAAGGGCACTGGCATGCATAATGACATATACACACATAAGCAATAATAAAATTAGATATATGAGATTTATAAGAAAACAAGAGAAAAACTGAAATGAATGTGAAGAATAAAAGCTAGAGCAGTGTTTGAAGCTGGGGAGTAGGCTGATTTACACACATATGTACACACACATTGCCTACAGAACTATCAAGTGAGACCACTCCACAATGCTTATAGCAAGAAACAGGCCAGGCGATGGTAAGGAAGAAAGTTCACAGTTCATGTTACCTGACAGGATGATCAAGTAAGATGAGAATTGTACATGGTTTGTTTGGGCTGGTCATGTTACTCAATGGTCCATCACTTACTTAGCTCCTAAGAAGTCCTAGGTTCAATCTTCCACACCACAAAAAGAAACAAACAGAAACAATAAAAAAGCATATATTTGACAGGATGGACACTAGTGACTTCTTTTAAAAAGTGTGGTGTGGTGATAAACTGTTTACAGAGTTAAAATAATAGATAAGGAAAACATGGAGTTTCATTCATTTGAGGGTATCTCTATGACTTATACAGAGTTAATGATGGGAGAAACAGAAATATAATTAGAGGTTATATGAGAGTATGATTAAAGAAGGACTGTTAAAAAGAGATAGGACATAGCTATTATAAGGCCCCCAAATAATGAAAGTATGGCATCAAAGATAACAAAATGCTGAAAGTACAAATCATAAATGGTTTAAACATAATCTTCAGAGCTTTGATTCTCTCCAGTGATGTCTAAAGGTATAATCACAGAAATACCATAATGAGAATGTCAACTCAGAAAATAGGCTCCACAAAGAGGACAGGTGAGTCGATTATCTATCTGGGCATGTGTATAACTGAGTAAGCTGAATCGTATTACTAGAGTAAGCGTATCATATTACTAGAAACAACTCCAGTGTCCCTCTACAGAGGAATGCCTACTCAAATTGTGGTATATTCATACAACAGAATGTAACTCAAGAATAAAAGAACGAATATGGCTAGGCATGGTGGCATACAACCAGAACTCAGCCCTTAGGAATACATTATGATTCAGAATTTTTAGTAAATGTCAACAAAAAAGTTCCAGAACTATAATGAATGGGAGCAGATCAGCGGTAGGGAAGTGATCAACTGACAGGGCATAAGGAGCTTGGGGAAATGGTAGAAATGTTCATAACACAATAAAGCAATATACACATGATTACATATATGTCAATTGCTCATCAGGACATACTTAGCACTGGTAAGTTTTATTATGATTAAAGCATATCATAAGTCAGTTTGTGGAAATCTGGGTAGTATGTTCTTATATGAAATCTATGCTAAAATCAGTACTTACAGACAGCTCTTCTGAAGGTGTGTGTTGTTAATACATGTCATTTTGGATCTGTGCAGACCTTCCAAATGTATAACCCAAAGGTGAACCCTAACATAAACCACAGACTTTGATGGTTATAGCGTGTCAGTGTAGGTTCCTCAGTTCTAACGAATGTACCAGTCGGGTACAAAATGTTGGTAATGAGGAAGGCGGTGCACATTTGGAGGCAGAATATGATTGGAAATCTTCATAAAGGTCTATTTTCCTGGGAGCCTAAAGCTGCAGTAAAAAAATCATCTCTAGCTGGTGAGATGACCCCGTGAGTAAAGCTGCTTGTTATGCAAACTTAACGGTCTGAGTTCAAGTCCTGAAAATGAGGTAAAGGTGGGAAGAACTGACCCCACAAAGTTGTTCTCTGACCTCTATAAGCTGGTGCACACACGAAATTTAAAATAAAGTAAAATAACAAAGTCTAGCCAGGCAGTGGTGGTGCACACCTTCAGTACCAGCACTCAGGAGCAGAGGCAGGTGGATCTCTGTGAGTTCAGGGCCAGACTGGTCTACAGAGTTCCAGGGCAGCTAGGGCTACTCAGTGAAACTTTGTCTCAAAACAAACAAACAAAACTGCAACAACAACAAAAAATAAAGTTTATACAATTGCTCCTTGACCTCATCTCATCTATCATCTCCAAATATAGTTTAAAATTATTAACAAAGAAAGAATTCTAAAAGGACAGCCAAGAAAGAAAAGAGACCGCTCAATCTATTTCTCTGGCTCTTCTAAACAAGACATGTTTTACATCTTTGTTTAGAATATAAAGACTCCAGGTTCCTCAGCATTTAGGCTTGAACCAGTTAGTTTCTCATGGGACATTCAGGTCTCTGCCAGGGACTGGGGACTATCACATTAATATCTTATGTCTGGATATTACTGTGTCATTGCCAGCATCCCCAGCCCACAAACTCCCATACAGAACTTTTCTACTTTCATTACATAAATATAACCTTTAATGTTTCCATAGGCTTTGCTGGATAATTCTGCCTAATGCACTAGTGTACATATTCTTGTTTAATAATTATAGAGACGGCCCCCCTAACCTCTTGCTACCTGAGGCAGGTGGGAAAGCTGGTCCTGCTCCTCATGGTGCTATAGTAACAGCACTCAGGAGAGAAGCCCCTCAATATGCCCCGGTGGTGTAGGTGCCAATGAGCCAGACCCTGGGAGCAGGAGAGCAGGAAAACGGGCCCTGCCCCTTGCTGCAGTGGGTGGCCAAGGAAGTGCTGGAGAGTTCACCCTGCTAGTGAGAATGAGGGAGAGCTGGCCAGCTGACCAGTCCAGCTATGGCCCACAACAACAACATCCACCCCATCTATGAACTGCTGAACATGTGAAGGGGTCAGTCCTGCAGATCCAAAGCTGCAGGAACTCCATGACACAGGACAACAATAGGATATCGAAGAGTCCCAATGAGGGCTCAGTATTGATGGTGTAGCAGAAACCAGAGGCCTCTAACCAGACCAATGACTCTTCACAATCAACATTTGCCAGTAAGATGTGTGGACTAAAGGTCTATTGTGAGACTTACTGTGTCACACTATAGCTTCCATGATGACATTATTTTTTCTTTTACATTTTATTTTATTTTGGGGGGTAGGTTGCAAGGGCAGAGGGGGGCTATGAAGGGATGGGGAGATGAATGGGATCAGGGCGTATGATTGAAATCCATAAAGAATAAACTTTAAAAAAAATTTTACACTCTCCTAATCTTCGTATTTCTATTATTCTCAATTTGCTTAAAAATAAAAATAGCCTTGTCAAATTAGTCAATCATTACAACAAGAAATATATGACACATCTACTCAAACATAATGAAAAATAAAAAATTTCTATACAATCCCCTCTTTCTAAGGCACTTTTATACATATATACATTAGGTACTAAAAACATGAGGAATTCCTCATCAACAGAATTTATCTTGGAAAAACATAGCTCATAAAACTCATTGCTCAGCTCATCCCTGCATCCCGACCGCTGATGATGTTAAGCAGCTACCATACCCCTTTCTCACCACATCAACTGCGTTATCAGAAACAGTGAGCCAGAACACCTCTCCCCCTTGAAGTGGGTTCTTGTCAGGTATTTGGCCACAATAGAGAGAAAATTAAACAGAAAACTAGTGTCAGAAGTGAGATGGGTGTACCAATGATAAACATGTGACCATGTGGTTTGTAGGTTTTCATAACTGGTTTGTGGGAAGAATGTGAAAGGGCTTGTAGCTGTGGGCTAAAGAAGCCCGGGAAAGCTGTGAATAGAGAGGGCTGAAGTTTTCTGGCAGGAGTATGAGAGAGCAGAAGGCTGAGAGGAACTCAGAGTAAAGGCAGGCTCATGAAGTTTCAGAGGGTGAATAGGACTTTTTTTGTGAAGGGGCCTAGAAACCAGTCATAGTATATTTAGCAAAAATCTGGTTGTGATCTGCCTGTGTCCTGAAAATTTGATTAAGCTTTATAAAGGAATGGATTACTTTTATGGCAAAGGATAATTCAAGACAATTTTGACAGTCTATGGCAAGCTTCCTGTTTACTTCTCAAGATGTACTGAAATACAAAACACAAAGATGTGAAAATACAGCTTGTTGACGATAGGAGGCTAACTGGGTTAAAGCTGTATGACAGGGACTATCATAGTTAAGAAGGTTAAAGAGAAGCCCCTGGGCTATGTATTAAAACAATAGGAGAAGGCCTTTAGAGCAAGACACCACTAATGAAAAGTACCAGGGTATAATAATGTGAACTCATTTCAAAAACTTTCATTTAAAAAGATAGTCTCTGAACAAGGAAATCTTCCAGATATTTCTAATTAATGTTTTCCCAGTTACAGCCAGATAGGCACTCTGAAGGTGCTGCAGTTATGGGCCAACAAGGCCAGACTACATCTCAGACTGGCAGCAGAGCTTCTCATTGCCTAACTGATTCCAAGCTTACAGACATGCAAGATCCAGAAAGCCAGTGAGGCCAGGCAATGTGCAAAAGGGTCAGGTTCACTGCAAAATGCTCTTGGATGGGCTGTAAAGCCCAAATTACAAAGGAGACCAGATGATATGGAAGATGCAACAAAGTTGAAATGTTTGCCATGTTGAACTTGAGGTTCTGCATGGAGTCAATCCAAGAGCCCTACATGCTGCACAGAAGTAGAGAGGTAGGGCTACCCGACCCATTAAAGCTCAGATGATACCATCACAAGCTGTAGGGACAGACATGGAGTTGTGTTTCAGCTTTGGTTGTATCTTTCCTTGTTATCACTTTATCCCACTTAGCATTAATTGTCACCTTCATACAGCCTAAAATTACATAAAAAAAATAAATAAGTTTAAGTTGAAGAACTGTCTTTATCAGGCTGCTCCAAGGGCATGCCTATGAAGGGACTGCCTTGATTGTTAACTGACATAAGAGGGCCCAGTCAATTGTGGGTGGTATCATTCTAGGCAGGAGGTCATGGGTTGTTTAAGGAAGGTAAGTTTGAGGCCGTGTTACCTGATTCAGATCCAGATCCCTGCCTGAGTTCTTAGCATGTCCCTCGGTGATGGACCACCACTTGGAATCCAGATAAACCCTTCCCACCCAACTAAGCTGCTTTTGGTCAGAGTGTTCCACACAACAACAGAAAGGAAAGTCAAACAACCTTCTTATCTGTTGGAATGCAGTTGTTTACTTTGTGCATTGCATACTGCAAATATGTAACTTACTTTGAGTCTCAGATAAGGCTTTTGAAAAGCATCAGAAGTGTAAGACCATGAGGACTTTTTCAGTTTACTGAATATATCTTGCACTACGAGGTACACAGACCTAAAGGGGGATGTCCTTCTGTATGCTGTGAATATGTTTCTCTTATTGGTTGAGAAATTAAGCTGTTTTGGCCAGTGGACAGGCAGAAGTATACATGGGGCTATCAGACTAGAAGAAGTCTGGGAAGAGGAATAAAGAGAGCGAGTCGCCAGCAAGACACCATGTAGTTGCCTGGAAGGTAGGATGCCCAGACATGCTCTGGTAGGCCAAGTCTATGTGGAGATACACAGATTAGTAGAAACAGGTTATTAAGACAGAGCTAGCCAATAAGAAGCCTTAGCCATTGGCCAAACAGTTTATAATTAATACAAGCTTCTGTGTATTTATTTGGGATTAAATGGCTGTGGGACCAGGCAGGACAGAAACTTCCATCTATACAGAAGCCTATGTGAGCCTAGGCCCCTTTGTGCTGGGGCAGAGAGTTTAAACACTTGGCACTATTAAATATCGCTGTTTTGGATGGCTATGGAAGGAACAGAAGGTGAGAACCAGTGTGAAGAAGCAGGTTATTTGGAAGCAGTGGTTGGCGGTTGGAGGCTGGTCCCATCCTCCTCAAAGTTTCTCTGCTTCCCGATGGCTGATGTCATATGAGAAGCTGCCACATGCTCCCTCCTGCCACCACGAGGAAGCAATAATAAAATGAAATAAGCCAATAGCCATAGCATCTAGGAAGTTGAGCAAGAAGGAAGGAAATGGGAGAGAGACAGGAAGAGGAAGGCAGGGACAGAGGGAGGAAGACAGAGAGATTGATTTGACAGGAATACAGATAGAAGTATCTTTAAATTTGTTTTCAGGTACCTAGACCAGACAAAGGAGAAACTTTTTTTTTTTTTTTTTTTTTTTTTTTGAATCTTACAATAGGGAAGATAAAAATCAGTGCCTTTTGCATGCCAAGTAAGTGCTCTACCACTGAACTATCCCTCCAGGCCCAAATTTACTAATTTCTGATTGCAAACAACACAGATCCACTTCTTATAAATCCTTAGATTAAAAGTAATGTGATTTTGCATTTGTTTCTGGGTGGTACTGGGGACAAAGAGAGTGCCCTTTTATGGGAGTGCATATTAGCATTAAGCATTCAAAACAAGTAAGGATTTAGATTGGTCCTGCAAAGACAAAAGGAATTCAATAGTATGGAAAAGGGATGGCATTGTCTTCAAATGTGAAACCTACAGAAGGAAAAGTATGTCAGAAAGACTAAGGTGACAGAGGATGTGAGCATACTCCACAGTTACGTACGAATGGTTACAGTAAGAGGGTCACCTCCAGTAGTATGTCCCCCCTCATCTGTTCTCCCTGGACAGTGTTCAGGAAAGGTAACAGCTATAGTGCACATACTGGTATAACAATGAGCATCTAAGGACTGCTAATACCAGGGAATAGCTAACACATTTTAAAGCTATAGGAACCAAGGTAGCACAGCCAGTATGCACCAAGAATAAGATGACAACAAGAACACCAGGGAAATGAGAATACAAAGAAGGAGTTTAAAGGGAAAATAAATTAGAATCTACAAACATACAAGCAGAAAATTTTGAAGTACAAACATACTGAACAGATGAGGGGAAAGCTAAGTGTTATCAGTGAGCTGGGAAAAACAAAGCAGAAATGAGGGGAAGGACAGAACAGAAGAAACAATACAGCAAAAGAAGAAACTAAGTACAAAGTTTATTATCTCAGTTGAGAGCAGTTTTCCTGAAAAGGTAAAGTATTTAGAGAAACAGTAATTAGGGGGCTAATCAGTGAGAATATCTGGACTGAAGGTAGACATATATACTAAGAGCTACATATATCAGTGAAAACATGTGTCAAAGAAAAAATAAAACAAAACAACTGAAAAATAATCAAGTGTAATTTCAGAATATCAAGGGTAGAAAAATAGGCCTAAGAGTTATCAGAGAAACAGATGCTTAAAGGCATCATATCTCTGAAAGAACAAAAGCAGAGTTAAGGAAATCCCTCACTTAAGATGAAGGACAGTCCAACCTGGAAGGTTAACCCAGACCGCTATCAGTTACCTGGAGTTTGCTAACTACTGGCAACTTCCCTCACAGGACCCTAAGATAGCAGGATACCAAGAATTCACGCTGCCCCTCCCGTCAGTAATAGCTGTGACTCCGGTTTGCCCAGGTCACATATGCAGTGGACAGGGAGTCTGACAGCCCCACCCTAAGCTTGTGGTTTTTTTCCTTTAAAAATCCCCGAACCCAGAAAATTGTTGCTTCTCTAGCCTGTGTGCTAAGGGAAGCCCGCTTGCACAACGTATCCCGTTCATTAAAGCCTCTTGCATGTTGCATCAACTGGACTGGACATTGAGTTTTTGGGGGTACTGACCGAAATGGGGAGACTCCTCATTCTGAGGGTCTTACAATCTCAACCTGCCTTGATGCAGGGGAGGAGCTCTGTCCTGCCTCAACTTGATGTGCTCCTGCTTTGTTCAAGCCCACAGGAGGCCTGCCCCTTTCTGAATGGAGATGCAGAAGTGGATGGAGGGTGGGGGTGTTCATAGATGACAGTCAGGAGAAGGGAACAAGAGGACAAGAGGGTAAACTGAGGTTGGTATGTAAAATAAATGAAAGATAATGTTAATTAAATAAAATTAAAAATAAAAATAATAACTAAGTAAATAAATGAATAAAAGTCAATAGAAAAAAAAAAAGCGTTGCTGGTGAAGAGAGACTCATTCTTTATTGAGGGTATACGGTCATTGATAGGTTTCCCATGTTCCACTAGAGGGCCCTATACTCATGCACATATGGGCAACACTAGCTGGATTTAGAGGGTCTAAAAAAAAGTTGGGAGGGTGCATTAGGGAGATATAGGGTAAATTCAGAGCTGATGGGAGATAGATATTATATTTTATTGTATACATATATGAAATTCTAATAAAACTTTTTTTAAATCAAAGAATTTCTTATAGCTGTGATAGAATAATGCGGTTAGATCTACACAAATATATATATATTTTTTTCTTTCTTAACTTTGGGTTAGATACAAGAAAACATGGTTTTCAAGTACTGGAGAAGGGGAAGCAAGGGAGGTCAAGCCCGAGCCTGATGATTGCCCCACTTCATGTCTGGCCAGAGCTTCTAAGCAGCAGCACAAGAGAGGAAAACCAAACAGAGCAGGAAGGTCTTGTCTAGTTGAGGAGGCAGTCATTGTTTGGAGATTGGCGAGCTGAAGGTTGCTGGAATTTGTGGTCAGAGAGCAAATTAGAGAAAGCTGCACAGACAGTGCTGAGAAGATGGAGAGGTTCTTCAGGGTCTCTTATTGAGAGACCAATAGCAGTGGATATTTCATGTTTCCAGCAGCCAGATAGGAAATACAACCAGTAAGGCACTGTACCCAGCAGAGGTACTAAGTCAGCATGAGGGAGAACACTGTTCCTTACAGTTTCAGGGAACCTTGAAAGTAAGCTTTCCATGACTCAAATTACTTGTAAATACAATTAACTACATCCCCCAAATATTTAAAGACTAGAAAACATTGGAAGATAAAGTACATAGTGCTTGACATAGTAATACAAATTATTAGGCATATCAAAAATAGGAAAATATTTTTTAATAAGACCTTAATCAACAGGGACTCAGAAATAGTAGAGAATTTGTAAATGACAAAATTAAAACAGCTATTATAATGACAGTCAATATTTTCAAGGTAAAGACAGAAACTATAAGTATAAAAACACCCAAGCCAATATTAAGAAATGTAGAACTCAGAAGTACAGCGACAGCCTATATATATAAGAAGTTCTGAGTTTTATCTTTAGCACTGCAAAAACAAAACAAAAATATGACAGGAACCCTATCAGGTCTGGATGAGAGCAGCAGCATAATCCACAGCAGGTCAAAGTCCTTAAGGACAGAAGAACAGAAGCAACCCAGTATCACAAAGAGAAAAAGCAAAATAGCATCAGTGAGTGGTAGAGGGTCACAAGTGATCTACCATGCTTACCAATGCTCTAAAACAAGGAAAGGAGGAAAACACATTTTCAAGAAACAGTGCTTGAAAAATTTGAGCTTACCCACCCAGAAAACTAATGAACAGGAAGAAAACTCAGGAGTTTTCTAATAACCAAATTGCTTCCAGGCACAAAGAAAAAGCTTCTGTGAGTCTAAGATGAAAGGGCATATGATATATGTAAGAAAAGATAAAAAATGACAGAAACAGGCATGCCAGAAGATAAGCAGTCCTCAACCTATGGAATACCCTTAACTCAGAAGATAAGCAGCCCTCAACCTATAGAATACCCCAGCTAAGATGTTTGTCAAAAACAAAGGTGAACTCAAGCTGAGGAGATGGCTTAATAGTCAAAGCACTTGCCATGTAGGAAGAGAACCAGTGTGACTCTAATCATCCAAGTCTGTGTCATGTGGGACAGCCTGCTTGAGAGCACAGCTGGGAAATGGAGACTGAGGAATCCCTGGAGCAAGCAGGCTGCCAAAAGTAGAAATACTGTAGGTCAGCTCTGGGCTCCACTGAAAGACTAGACATAACATAGGTTAGCTCTGGGCTCCACTGAAAGAAAGACTAGACATACTGCTTCAAAGAATAAGGCAGAGAGTTTTCAAAGACTCCTGATAACTTCGGCCTCCACACACACCCCACACACATGTGCTCCCATACCCACGTGAATGCACATATGCTACATATGCTATTTATCCATGAAAAGACAAAAAAAAAAAAAAAAAAAAAAAAACTGGCAAAATGTTTTTCTGATCTACAAATGCAGGTTAAATTCACCACAAAGTATATTATTAATGTGTAAGGGAAAAAATAAAGGCATTTTCTCAACAAATTTTGCAGAGTCTTTTTAAACAAAATACAAGAAGAAATTCTCCAACATTAAGTAAAATAAACTGATGAATAAAATCACAGGATTAAGGGAAAACAGTAAGGGGCAAAGTCATTAAATATTGATAGTTCTAGTAACTATTACTTTTTAAAAGGTTCTTTACATTTTACTTTAAATTATGAGTATGTGTGGATATATACAAGTGAGTGCAGGTACTGAAGAGGCCAGAAGAGGGTGTCAGATCCCCTGGAGCTGTAGTGAGTCTTGAGAACCTAACTCCCCAAGAGCAGCAAGCACTCTTAACTGCGGAGCCATCTCCAGTTGCCAGTAACTGTTTTAAATAATAGTCTATAACCAGAGCTGGGAATGGTGGTCCATACCTATAATCCCTGCACTCAGTTAGGCATGAGGATCTCGAGTTACAGAGGCCAGTCTAGGCTACAGAGCAGATTAAAAGCCCTTTAAAAAAAAAAAAAAAAAAAGCAATCAAAATTATTTCAGATGCTATTAAAAGGGAGAATGCAAGAAATTATCTTTTCCTACCCATAGAAGCGTCACAAATACAGATTCATTTCAGATACTAAGAAAGTAAATTGGAGAATGTGTGTTAAAAACATAGAATGATCAACTGAGCTTATAACCATTTTCCTATAATATAATCTCAAAGGGAAAAAATCATATTGAATAACTTAATTAACTTACAAGTCAGCAGTTATGAGCCTTTAACACATGTGTAATAAGTCTAACGAAATACCTTGAAGCGTATCTTACATGAACAGGAGGCTCTACAGGGAGATGAACTCTCAGAAGCAATCCTCAGTTGCTTTATGAACAAAAGATCAAAAGACATTTGGGGCACACTACAACTAAGAACTATTGAGAATTTCAACTATTTAGATGATTACCTCAGAACTTAATATTTTCTTAGATAAATGACAACTTTGTAATTGGCTTAACTGGATATTTTAAAGTAATTAAATTTTTTATGTACTTTACAATAAATGCAGTTTTATATGTCTACACTCAAACATCTATTTTGCCATTTTAATTCTAAAAATTCTTTGCTACTTAAAAGTATTGAAATCAAAAAGTATATCAGGAAAAAACCTAGCAATTTAAGAACTTATTTTTTTGACATCTAGATTGTCATACCCATTTCTACCCTATTTAAAGAACAAAATGTAAAATAATGATGTAATTTTACCTTTGGCATAAAAGATACCAATATAGGATATCAGAAAACAGGTTAATAAACAAGATCTTTGAAAACGTAATCTGTACATTACTTTTGAACACCTTCAGTATCTTTTATTACACACAGACCACTACATCATAATTCTTTTTACTTACATCATTTCATATCTTAACTTTTAATATTGATAGGTTCAAAACTCAAGAAAAAAATATCATACCACATGTCCTTCAGCTCGGGCTTTGTTCTGCATAGCTTCTCGTTTTCGCTGTAGAAATTCTTCTACTTGCTTAGCTCTCTCTACAGCTAGCTGTCCTTTTTGCCTATTGTGGACAAATCACAGAGTTAGCCATTTTGAGCATTAAATTCCACATTTAAATAAAACTTATAATTTGGTTCTTTTTCCTTGTAGAACATGAAAGCAGAAACAAAATAAACACTTTCTCTGCAAAGCAGAAAGTAGTGTGTGTGTGTGTATATTGGTATCTACTGTCTCAATCATGTTATTTATTATTTTTAAGTAAGTAAAATCTTAACACTACTTCAAAATCTTGACAAAGTTCATTTATATTCATATGATGTACTTTACATACAGTAAAATGGCAAGTTAGGACAAAAGCAACACCAGTTATTGGCTTTAATTTTTTCCCTTTAATATTTTGACATCTTTTGCTGACAATTATCAAAAAATGTAAACATGTTAGACAGCAAATTGAAAAGTGATAAACATTTATTGAACATTTACTAAATGTTGTGTTAGTTATCATGATAAATATGGTAGGCAGAAACAAACATGCAAGCAAATAATCCAGCTCCAGTAATCAGGGAATTCATAGCACAACATAAAATGGGGTTAAATCTGGAGAAGAGTAAGACAGATGAGCAAGTTACTGTCTGGGTTCTACTTAGACTGTGGCTAGCATGGCATATAAACTTCCTGTAGCTTTTGTGGAGAACAATGAATTATGTTCTGGGAGAAAAAAAACCTCATGAAATAATGCCTTTTTTTCCCAAGAACATTTAAAAAACTTCTAATTCTCATTCTACAAATAATCATTTCTTCAACTTTTTTAAAGCAACAACTGAAACATAAAAATATTTTAAATAAGAAATATAGCTGTAAAAGTTTAAAACCTGAGACTGGAGAGATGGCTCAGAGGCTACTTTTATATACAACCTAAGTTCCATTCCTAGCACGAATGAGCGATGGCTCAAAACCACCAGTAACTCCAACTCCAGGGGAATTCCAACACCGATGCCTTCCACAGGCACCTGCACTTATCCATATACACATTAAAAGTAAATCATTGAAAAGAAAAATCTAAAATTTACCATATTATATCCTCATGAATGATAGTAGTCTAAAGTCCTTTACCTTACATATTTTTTTAAAAAAAATACTTTGGAACTTCCATCACAGAATTTTCTAGGATTAGGTAATATCTATAACTGGTTTAAGAGCCAATTACGATAATGTTCAGTTATCCCTGGTGGTTACTGTAGATCCACATGACATTTCTGAAATCCAAGCTATGTTAGCTTGAGTAGGTTGTAAGAACAACAGATTAGCTCGTGCCTCTGAAGTGCACATATGCTATCCTCTCGCAGACATATTAGAATACACTATAAAACTGAAATCAATTAAGGGCATCTGGTCTGAATTCAGCATGCCTCTGCAAATATCCTGGTAAGCCAGTATCCTGCTCTGCTACTTCCCTGTTTATGTGAACCTGAGCTCAAAGAGGTTAGACAAAGTATTAAGTGGCATACTGGGACATGTCATCTGAAATGGATGGCTTCTTGGTGAGGTTCTTTTTGAGGGTCTTGGAAGCATACACCACCACCTGCAATTAGATACAGCCCCAACCTCTCTGCTTTGCATCATGATGGCACTGACTTCGACCTTCATTGAAATAAAACATATTTCATTTGCCATTCCAAGACATGGTCTGCGTAGTGTTGGCCAGTGTAACACGCCAACTAGCAAAATATTAGAATTATTGCACAGTACCTCACAAAAAAACCCCATGTATAACAGCCTTGATTTATAGATTTTTCATACTGCTTATGTATACATGACATTATCTGCTTAATGTAGTTAAAAGTACAGTTTCACTCAACAACTATTTCCTTAGTTGTTTAATTAAGCTGGTTTATATGACTGGTTTCTTTCAAACATATTTAAAATCTTTAAAGATTATTTAAACATGATTTCTCTCTTCTTCTGATTTATTAAACAAAGAATTATTATGATAGTGTCAACTATCTGTCATAATATATCAACCCGTGAAGATGTAAAGATAACTGTACTGGCTGCTTTGATGTCAGCTTGACACAAGCTAGAATCATCACAGAGGGAGCCTCAATTGAGAAAATGCTTCCATAAAATCTGGTTGTAAGGCATTTTCTTAATTAGTGGTAGATGGAGGAGGGCCCAACCCACTGCTGGGTGGTACCATCCCTGTGTTGGTGGTCCTAGGTTCTTTAACAAAGCAGGCTGAGCAAGCCATGGGGAACAAGAAAATAAGCAGCACCCCTCTATGGCCTCGCATAAGCATCTGCCTCCAGGTTCCTGCCCTGCCTTCCTTTGATGATGAACTGTAATGTGGAAATGTTCGATGAATAAACACTTTCCTCCCCATGTTGCTTTGGTAATGGTATTCATCACAACAACAGTAACCTAACTATATCAGTGACTAAAACAGATTTCCAGGACATAAAGTTTAACTGATAAAAATTAATAATTTTGAGTAATTCTATGGCTATGTTAAAAACCTAGAAATCATACTTATTTTGTATACGTATTACTGTTTCCAACTTCATATATGCCACGAATAATCTATAATACACATACTTATGTATTGGTGCTCAGATTCTCATTTTTGCTATTCTTAAAGTAGTAAAACTGCTAAACTATAGACACAAAGTAATATAGAAGGCTCACAGGGGCGAGGAGAAAATAATTCACTTATTCATTCTTTTCATCAAACTCTATAAAGAATTCAGATGCAGTGGCCAGGTGTGGTGGCACATACCTGTAAACCCAGCACTCAGGAAGCAGAGATCTCTGTGAGTTAAAGGACAACTTGGTATACACAGTGAGTTACAGGACAGCCAAGGCTATGTAGAGACACTGTGTAGTGTTTTGAATAAAAATAGCCCCCAATGGCTCATAGAGAGTGGCACTATTTCAAAGGACATGTGGCCTTATTGTAGGAAGTATGTCACTGGGGTGGGCTGTGAGGTTCTGAAGTTCAAGCCAGGCCCAGTGGCTATTCTCTCCTGCTGTGTGTGGATCCAGAGTAGAATTCTCTAGCACCATGTCTGCCTGATTGGTGCCATGCTTTCCACCTTGATGATAATGGACTAAATCTCTGAAACTGTAAGCCAGCCCCAATGAAATGTTTTCCTTTATACAAACTGGCATGTTTCTGGTGTTTCTTCATAGCACAAGTGACCAAGCTACCCTGTCTAAAAACAAAACAAAAACCAAAAAAAGGAGTAACTAAACAACAAGGAAAAAAAAAAAAAAAAAAAAGAATCCAGATGCAAAGGTACAGCACCTAGTATCAGGAAAACATTGCCCTACATTAACAATATATATACTAGGAAACTTTGAGACGAGAATACAAAGATGTTAAATGGACTAAGAATTGTGACAGAACAGGACTAAGGACAGTGACAGCTATGGTACTGACAGGAAGGAGAACAATTGTGTTACTCAAGATAAGCTTCTATGGCAAAATTATCCTCAATTAAGTTTTATTTTCTATTTTACAGGACTAGTAAATTAACCAACCTATACCAATACCATAAAAATAACTAGGTTCTAGGTGCTCAAAGTTGACAGAGGCAACATTATTCTAGGCAAGAGAAGAAAGGTATAGATGAACAAAGAAAACCATATCACCTTGCCTGAAAACATATTTTTAATGGAAAAAAGTAGGTAATATGCAAGAACAGAATATAATGTAAGCAGAAGCATGAAATTCTGATAAAAAGACAAACACACAAACAAAATGTCTACATCCAAATAGACTACAATGGAAATGCAGAATGCCTCAGAGCGGCTCATTAGCAAACTGGACAAGACTAGAAGAATCTCTAATTTTGAGGGTATGGTAAAAGACGTTTCCAAAAAAGAAAAGAAGATCCAAACAAAGAGAACATACAAGAACTGTGGAACAATTACAAAAGGTGCAATATGCATGATGTGGAAACATTAAAAAGACAGAAACATCATTTAAGCAATAATGACCCTAAATTCCCTGGATTGGTGTTAAACACCAAACCAAAGATCCAGAGAACTGAGAACAAGCAACAACACATAACCAGAAAAACCCTACCGTAGCCAAGCTTTGGGTAATCAAAGATAAAGTCTTCAAAAAAAAAAAAAAAAAATACATACACATACAAGCACAGATAAGAATTACACTCAACTTCTCCCCAGAAAGGACACAAAAAATAAAGCGAAGGAAATACTTAACTGCTGAAAGGAAAAAAACAAACAAACAAAAAATTTTAACCTCTGTACTCTGTAATATTCTAACACAAAGCGAGGTAAAAACTTTCTCTGACAAATCCTGGAGAAATCTGTTGTCATTATACCTGCTTTACAAGACACGTTAAATGAAGTTCTTCTGAAAGAAGTAAATAACAAGCAGCATCAAGGAAGGAAGAAGCGAAGATGCAGTTATTAGTTATTTTATGTTATTCATTTATCAGATATTAGCTTTTTTTACAGTAACAGCAGTGAGGCAGTACTGTACTACATATGTCTATGCATACCCATGTACACCTAGACCCAGTGACATGAATGACAGTAATAACATAATGGAGAACAGGGAGAAATTAGAGGCCTTTTGAGGTTATGAGGTATAAAGATTATATAAAAGAGGACTTGGGTTTGTATTACATGTGTATAGCAAAATCTAAGACATCATCTGAGAAAAAGTTTACAAAAGAAGCATGATTAAGAACAGGATCGCGCAGGGTGGTGGTGGTGCACACTTTTAATCCCAGCACTCAGGAGGCAGAGGCAGGCGAATCTCTGCTGAGTTTGAGGCTAGCCAGGGCGACAGGCTCCAAAACAATACAGAGAAACCCTGTCTCGAAAAACCAAAAAAAAAAAAAAAAAAAAAAAAAAAAAAGAACAGGATCACATAAAGTGTTCAATTTAAATTTAAATTACAAAAAGAGAAAGTATAGAACTAAAAATTGAGGTACAAGAAAAACACAGCATGAATAGAAAAACATAATAAATATGATACACACTAACCAGAATATATCAACAATCCCTTTAAATGCCAATGACAGAGACTGTCAGTAGTGGAGGTGTCAAAAAGAAAACCCCATTAATTACTATATTATATATATTATATATATAGATACACACATATATATATATATATATATATATATATATATATATATATCCCACATTATATATTAAGACACATATAGAGAAAAATGTAAAAGAAATGGAGAAAGTCATGTTTATTGGGAAATCTGTAGCACTGCAAATAAATATTATAAAAGATCTAAAATCAACTATCATTTTAGTGTAGATTAGAATGAGAAAAGCCACCAGATACAAAGAAAGTAGAAGGAAAATAATAGAGTTGTAACTGGGTGTGATGGCACATGCCTGTAATCTCGGGACTCAGGACATAGATGCAAAAGGATCCAAGTTCTAGGGTAGTCTCATGGCACCCAGACACTAAGAAACAAACAAGGCGAGTCAATGAAACTGAAAGCAAGTCAAGAGATTAAAAACAAACAAACAAACAAACAAAAAACATTCAGTAAGTCACCAACAATGTGAATAGAAGAGATGAGACATAAATTACCAATGTCTAATATAAAAAGGGTAATTGGTATAGTTACAGAGGCACTATAATAGTAAATAATTATCATTCATGAATATAAACACAAAAATCCTCAATAAAATAAGAAAGAGAATTAAACGCAACAATGTATAAAAAAGATGAAATAGAATTCATCTCAGGAACATAAGGCTGGTTCAGCATATAAAATCTATACATCAACCTACTAGATATGGTAATATGAGCATACTGATACTTTTTAAAGTATCTAGAAAATTGAATATTCATTTAGGAAAGCAATGGAAGAAAACTTGTTAAAAGAACACTATAATTTCATAAACCAAAAGTAAGCATAATGTATTAGTTTTGCTTGTTTGAGACAGGGTATCCTTGGAACTTGCTATGTAGAACAGGCTGACCTTAAACTCAGAATTTACCTGCTTATACCTCCAACATGCTAGAAATAAAGTTGTGTAGCACCATGCCCGGCCAGTTAGCATAATGCTTAGAGATTAGAAGCATGGAACAGATTGTTTCTTGCCACTGTTTGTCAACATATTGGGGCACTGTCTAATGTAGGAAGGAAAAAACATGTACATATTGAGAAAGTAGAAATAAAATTGATTTTGTTCACAGATGACATGACTAAGGATGAAAAAACCAATTTCTGAATTTAGTAAGAGATCACAGCAAGGGTACGGGACACAAGATTAGCATGCATCAGCCAACTTCTTGCCTATGTGTCAGCACTGAATACATGAAAGTTGGACTTTAGTCCACTACCATTTACATTAGCAACCCCTAAAATGAAATAGTAGACACAGCTTTAACAACACACAAAAAGCTATATGAAGAAAACATTAACAGTCTGTTAAAAGATACCAAAGAACAGAGGAAGATTTCAGACATAATAGGAAGATTTCATATTGTCAACATGTCAACTCTTCCCATACTTATCTGTGTATTCAACATAATCTGAGTCAAAATCTCAGCAAGTTAACTTTGTCCTTATGAACAAATTGATCTAAAATTTATAATGGAGGCAAAATTACCCAGAATAAGCTACTAAATACTGAAAGAAGAAAAGATGGGGTAATGAAACAATCAGATTTTAAGATTTACTCTACAGTGTCTGTAATAAATACAATGTGGTTATTGGTTACAGAATAGACAAATAAATTAGGAACACATTACAGAGCTCAAAGTAAGTGACACACAGCCAACTCATCTTTGATCAAAGAACATAGGTAATTTGAGTAAGCCATGATTTATCTTTTCAAGAAATATTATGAAACTGTAAATCCACATGCAAAAGAAAAATAAACCTAGATACATTCTTACATTCTTCATAAAAGCATAACTCAAAATGTATCAGAGGTCTAAAAGTAAAATATAAACCTATAAAACTCCTAGAAAACAACAGAGGAAAAAAACATAGCTAAACTTGGGCATGAACCACTTAGTAAAAAAAAAAATAAATTTATTTGCATGTGTATTTGAGTGAGCATACACACACACACACACACACACACACACACACACACACACACGTGGAGATCAGAAACAGGCATGTGTGGAGGTCAGAAGATATCTTGTAGGAGTCATTTTCTTTCTATCATATGAGTCATGGGGGTCATACACAGGTCCACAGGCTCAGTGGTAGTAGGTACCTTTACCTACTGAATCATTTTGCAAGTCAATAACAAGTTTTTAGATATTAGACTGAAGAGAGTTTACATTAAAGTGAGAACTGTCCACTCTGTGGACAATATCAAGGAAATGAGAACACAAGTCACAAATTGGGAGATATTATTTATGGATGACACGTAGAGTAAGAATATAGTTAGAGCCTACTGTGTCTTAGGCCTTGGGATTAATTTCCCATCTGGAGTAGTTGAAGGCATAACTAATAAATAACCAATATCCCAAACTCAACAACAACAAAAATAAAAACACAATTAAAAGCTAGGCAAAAGGCCAGGTGGTGATGGCAAACACCTTTAATCACAGCACTTATGAGGCAGAGGCAAGTAGATCTCTGAGTTCAAGGCTAACCTGACCTACAGATGGAGTTCCAGGACAGCTAGGAATACACAGAAGAATCCTGCTTCAACCTCTCCATCCCCAAAGGCAAAAGGCATAGAGAGAAAACTCGCCAAAATGTATATGCAGAGGTAATTAGCATGGGAAATGATGCTCAACATCACGCTGGGTAATTGTAATTAAGACGAGATATCATCACACACCAAGTAAAATGGTCACAATTCAAAACAGTAATAATAAGTGCTGAAGAGAATGTGGGCAAACAGAACTCAGAACACTCACTCACTGCTGGTGGAAATGCAAAACAGGATAACAAGTTTGGAGGAGTTCTGTGGCTTCTTATAAAACTTTATATTCGTAACTGTACTAACTTGCCTGCAATCAAGATGCCTTCAACAGGCATCTGTGGAAATGAACTATCAAGTCACAAATAAATAGGAACTTAAATGTAAAGTGAGAGGCACCAATATAAAACGGTGATATGGCAGGATTCCAACTAAACAGAAGGCTGGAAAAAGTGAAACAATGGACAGAAAAACAAGTCATTGTCAAGGTATATAAGAGGGAAAAGGCAGAATAGAAATTTTTGAGTAGTAACACTATTTTGTATGATACAATAGCAGTTATATGCAATTATGCAACTGTCAAAACCCACAGAAAGAATGAATAAATGAATATATATATATATATATATATATATATATATATATATATATAATTCCTAATGAACAAGGTAGATTTCTTAATAAATGTTATTACTCTATTAGGGATATTGAAATAAAGATTGTACGTATGTAGAAAAAGAGTACACTCTGAATTCTAAAATTGTTTTAAAAGTCAAATCTATTAATTTAAAAGAAAATGTACAAAGATTAGTAACGTAGGAAAAAAAAACCTCATACAAAATTTGCAAAGGATAGGTAAATACTCAATGGTACCTACTATGTTCAAATCCTAGGTTCAATTCATGGCATCACAAAGATAACATATGCTTTGCTATTGAACAAAAATATGCATGTAATTTGAACTTATAGCTTTTTTTTTCCTCAAGGGGGGGTGCAGGGTGACTATAGTTAGTTTCATATCTTAGGCTTCTGCAAACAATTTATAATGTAATCATAACATTTTTTACATTTATTTTCACCATAACCTTTCTATAGAGCAAACAAAGAGACCCACATGCTACACAAGCTCTCTATCATTAAACTATGTCCCCGCCAATACAATTATTTTTGTAAAATACACTCAATATATTTTAATTATAACAAATAAATGAAAGATTTTTTTATAACACTTTAAAATTACAAGAAAAGGACAACTAAAATTTCATAGTGTCTCACCAGAAAGTTTTATAGAAGAAATAAGAATTTCTTATTTCTTTTATAAAACTACACAAAGTACAGCTATTGTGGATTATCAAGTTAATTCAAAGTTAATTCAATGGAAAAAATCTAATGAAAGGGATCACACAAAGAGATAGAAGTTGGAGATGAATGTGAAGAGGAGACATTTTAAGACAAGAAAGAGAAAAGAGGGAATGAGAAAAAGATAAAAAGTAGATATGCTTTGGAGTTTTATGAAAAGTGTGATTCTCTTTAAATTTATGCTTTGATTTACTCAAAGCAAGTGGATGAAATCATTATAACCCTATGTTGGCAGACAGTTATCACCTGTTCCTTTAAACAGTATTTTCTGTCTAACATTAAAATAAGCCACAATAATCAGGCTGAAATGAAGAGCTACACATTTGTCATAATGTAATCAAGGGTCAAATCTTCACTTGAAGATTTATAGTATCTAGGGAGCAAAAAATATTCTGTGTAAACATTGGGAAAAACCTACAAGTGTAGATTTGATAAAAAACAAAATTGCACACAGGATGAATACATAGATTATCGCAGTCCAACCTGTTTGCATTGGCTTGTTTAGACACGGCCTTCAATCTTTTCAATTTTTTCCCAATAGCATCAGCATCAGGGAAATGGTGGTGACCTGCTGCCCCACTGGGACATCCTGGGTGAACTCCAGGTGGACTTCCTCTGTAGGTAACTGTTCACAGTGACTTCATTACTTTCTCTGAAGCAAAGCACAATCAACTACAGCAGAACACAGCCATACCTTTCTGGTAGCCGTCGACCATATATTTCTCCTTTCCATCTTGCTTCATTGTCTTCTGCTCTCAGTCGCTGCATTTGATCAAAAATGGCATGGTAATGTTCATACTGCCCTCGAGAAGAACAAGGTGATGGAGAGACAGCCCCTCCACAGCCAAAAAAGGGAGTCTAGGGATTAAACAAAGAGCTCTTACATGCCATGTTTATCTCACAGGGCCCAAGAGGCCTGAGTCATCCTTAAAAGAAAAAGTCAATCTTAATGCTTAACTTTAAAAATAATGATTAGTTTTAACATATTAATAAACACACAGCCAAAACAAATACTAAAATATTTTCCTACATAAGAAGTCTGTGTTCTTGTAGTCTTCTTACTAACAATAAAGAACAACGTGACAAACAAAAACATTAAGGTGTCACTAAATTCATATAAATGAGGAAAAACCTAAACTTAATTATGAAGCTTTTGAAACATGTTTATATCCTACATTTTATATGAGTCAGTTCTAGGAAGTTTAAATACGTAGTTTAGAAACCAAGCAGGATTTGAATTATATCACAGTTTTAAAAAAAATCTTTTTTAAAAAATCATGTGACTTCTGATACACTCTGAATCCATTCATCAAGTAGATATGAAGGTTAAAAACATGACTTAAACATATATCATATGCAAATAGAAGGAAAATAGCTACTCTTAAATATTTTTCAAACAAGTTGGAAAACCACAGAAGTAAAGCTGCATTCCAGTCATATGATGAAGGAATAAATAAGTCAAGTGGTCTCACTTTAAAGTAAAAAGATTCACAAGCCAGGAAAAAAAAAAAGGCCATCAGTAAAAACCTATTTTATTTTAAAGTCTTGGAAAAAGATATTATCTAACCTAGTCTTGATAATGATATTAAAAAAAAAAAACAGAAAATAGTCAAGGACACTGAAATAAAATATGTATATGTTTTTGTGGGCAGGCTACAATAGGGAGAGGAAGGAAGTATGAGCACAAACAATTATAAGAAGATTAGCAGAGTGTTACACACAGAAAGGAAAAAGAAAGGGGTGAGAGCTAAGCACTACTGGGCCTTGGAAGAATGAACTTGTGAAATAAACAACAGGAAGCATTTTAAAACGTACCAGTGTACTGAAACATTTTAAGATCATTAAGTCAACACTACACACACACACACACACACACACACACAAGCAGAAATGAGAGACAAAAGCAGAAAAACTGGTTAGATGGCTGCTGTATGACAGCAAGGTAAGAAAACAAGAAGAAAGGATGAAAAGGTAAATGCTGAACAGACTTGTGGATTTTCTGCAAAAATGACCAAATGATCAAGGTAAAAATCTAAGGACTTAAGACAGAAGAGCTCACAATAAAGAAAGCCTTAGAAATGGTTAAGAGATGACTACAAATGAAGAGTGTAATACTGTAGAGATTTGGTGGAAGTTCCCTGACAAGAGAAGAATCAATGACCTCACATGTAGAGGTTAACAGAAACCAAGAGACAAAAGTTGAGTGGTGGCCTTTTAAAACTACTCAGTTTAGATAGTTAGGTGGTGGCATACACCTTCAATTCTAGAACTTTGAAGACTGAGGCAGGCAGATCTTTGAGTTTGAGGTTAGCCTAGTCTACAAAGTGAGTTCCAGGACAGCCAGGCCTACATAGAGAAACCTTGTCTCAATCTCCCCACTCCCCCAAAAACTCAAAACTAATATTAGAATCAATTAAAAGAAGATTCTTGGAAGTCCAATGAGAGAATTATTTTAATATATATTGATATTATACATAAAATTTATGAGAAAGTATTATTTTAAAAATTAGTTCAAGAGCAGTTAATAAATGACATTAAAATAACAAGATAAAAGTTGGTAGAAATCAGAACGATAATTGAGAAAATTCCATCACAGAGGTCTTCTCCTATACCCCATACCTCTTCAAGATCTGTATTGTAAGGGGCTGGAGAAATGGCTCAGGGGGCAAGAAGGAGTGCTACTCTCCCAGAGGACCAGAGTTTGGTTTCCAGCATCTGCAGCAAGTGGCTCAGAACCATCTGTAACCCCAGCTCCAGTAAATCTGACACCCTCTTTCGGTCTCCACCCACAAACTCACTTCTGCATGCACATACACAGATATGAAAATAAAAACTTAAAAACATTCACTTCAACAGTCAGGATTCATACTGGACAGATGACTCAGAGGATAAGAGGACTGGCTGATCTTCCAGAGGTCCTGAGGTCAAGCCCCATCAACCACATGGTGGCTGATAGCCATTTATAATGAGATCTGGTGCCCTCTTCTGGCATGCAGGCAGACATGCAGGTATAATACTGTATACATAACAAATCTTAAAAAAAAAAAAGTCAGTTCTGATAAAAGGTGGTCACATCTTCTCAAAAACAAACTCTCACTTCAATAGTAAGATATTGACTTTAATTCTCATGTTTCTTGTAAAGTGAAAGTAAGTAAACATCTCTGAAGATGTCTATACACAATGTCAAAATTCTATGTTAGAATGCTGAAGCAACACACTAAAAACCTTTACTGAAGCACAGCTTATAAACAACACCACTTACAGATTACAAGCATAGGTTCATGGCAGTTTCTAACATTTTATTTTGTGTTTCTATCTTGTGTGTCTGTGTGCTAGGGAGCATGTGTGGAGGTCAGAGAACAACACACAGGAAGGAGTTAGTTTTCTCCTTCCACTATGTGGGTCCTAGAGACCCCACTCAGGTTATCATGACTGCTGTGAGTACCTTCACACACTAAGCAACCTCTCCCATACTAGCCTGATGAATACTGATGAACATGAGCATTCATGTAACCACTGCCACAACCACAATTACTCCTGGATAGATCCCTTGTGCCCCTTTAATCAATGAAAAACCACTGATCTGCTTTCTATTGCTATGGCGTGGATTTGCATGAAGATTCTACCTTGAATCTTCTTAAAGGCAACAATTAATTTTTCTTTTCTAGTGCTAATTTTTTTTTTTTAATGTTCTTAAATGAAATAGAGCTACATCACTTTTCTCCCCTCTGGCCCCACCGGCCCCAATTCCTCTCCAAAGTGATAGCTTCTTTTTCTTTATTTTTTTTTTTTTTTTGTGTGTGTGTGTGTGTGTGTGTGTGTGTGTGTGTGTGTGTGTGTGTGTGTGTGTGTGTGTGTGTGCGCGTGTGTTGTGTCTGTTGTTTGTGTGCAAACTGTTTCAGGGCTGACCTCTCTACACTGGGTAACTAATAAGGGGGCTCATCTCCAGGAGAGCTAACTCGCCTTCTTCTAGGAGTCAGCAGCTGCCTGTACTTCTTTGTCTTTCTCTCCTTCCACATTAATATGTCCACTGATATTGCCATTGTTTTGGCCTTATTTATGCAGTCATTTCCGGGAGAGACACTCTATAATGAATCTTAATCCTTCTGCTTCTAATAATGTTCTCTAATAGTAAGTTTAAGGCCAGTCTGGATTACATGAAACCCTGTCTCAAACAGAACAGGACAAAATAGGGCAAAACCAAGCAAACAAAACTACTCTAAAACTAACAAAAAAGCCAAAAGCAGCCAAGATGTCTTGGATTTTGCAATTGTCCGATAACATCAGGTATCTGTACTTTCAAGTATCACTGTATATACATAATAAAATTACTAATTTTGTATTATCTTAATTTTCAGTTTTCATTCATCTCTCTTTTGGGAATTTCCTTAATTTGACTCATATTACACTGTGACTCCACATCCTTAGCAACTATGCAGAAATCAAACAGCCTGACATAGTAAATATTTTAAACTTAGGAATAGGTACAGGCAATAACAGAATTTACTTTTTATAGAATTCTATAAAGTGAAATAAACATTATTAAAGACAGAGTGCATAACTATTTAAACATGCTGTTACATTATCAAACAAGACTTAAAAAAGTTATCATCTTGTTAGGTGGCACAGTCCTTTAGTCCCAGGACTTGGGAGGCAGAGGCAGGCAGATCTGTGAGTTCTAGGCCAGCCTGGTCTACAGTGTGAGTTCCAGGACAGCTAGGGATACACAGAGAAACCCTGACTTGAAAAACCAAAAATCCAAACAAAAAATTATCATCTTATAAGAGCCACAGTGTCAGGGCTGGAGAGATGGCTCAGTGATTAAGAGTACTGACTGCTCTTCCAGAGGACCAGGGTTCTGTTCCTAGCACCTACATGGCAGCTCACAACTGTCTGTAATTACAGTTCTAGGGGACCTGACACCCATGGCAGAACAACAATGCACATAAAATAAAAATATATAAATTAAAAAAAGAGAGAGAGCCCCAGTGCTACAGCAGGCATTACAGGAACACAGCAGGGGCTCAGCTGGCTGAGGTAGAGCTGGAAATACTTCACTGTTTTTTGTCAAGGAGAATGTTGAATGGGGCTGGAGAATTCACTCAGCAGTTAGAAGAACTTGCTGCTGGTGCAGAAATCCTTTGTTTGGTTCAATCCCCACATGGTGGCTCATAACCAACTGAAACTCCAGTTCCAGAGGATGTGACACCCTCTTCAAATCTGTGGTCAGCAGCACGCATGAGGAGCATATATGTACATGCAGGCAAAACACACACATAAAAATAAAATAAACCTAAAGAATTGTTTTTAAATGAGTAAGGAAGCAACCATCAAAAATCTCAATACTAATGGTGAATTTGGTACAAAAACAAACAAACAAACAAACAAAAAAGTTAGCCTGGGTACACTTAAATATAAGGTAAGCTAATATTTAACCAAGGACCAAGTTCTGAGTTATTTTTTATTGACTAGGAAGCAATAAGTGCTACTCATAAGACTGAATTACTTAAAATATCATGTAATGGCTACTTTAGTACTGACTTGGGGAAAAAAAGATGCTTACTGAATTATGAATATGTGATGTGAAAAACATTTCAAAAGAGAGAAAAACAACACAAATTAAAGATATTATATATACATATGTATGTGTGAAACAAATTGTATTTTTATCCACATCATAACTTTGAGAGAAAAAAGAAGAATGGTAAGTAAGCCATTTTGATAGCCACCAATTGTCTGTTTAACACGGAGAGGCTAATGGAAGCAGACAGGTGAATTAACAGTTTAATTGCAAGCTGAGCAACAGCTTTCTGTCAAAATAAAAATGATAATACAAAGGAAAAGTACATCTATTTTCTACTGCTGTGCAAAAAATATATATATATAACAAACAATATCTCTTTATTATTTATCTCCTAAGTTTTCCTGATTTGGATAGGTGTAGGATTTAAGACACATATATTTAGCTGTCAGCCAGGGCTACATTTGTATCTGAGATCTCAGGATCTTGGAGCTCACTGATTCTAGGGAGTTAATTTCTTGTGGTGTCATAATTAAGGATATTTCCCCCGTAGTTATTGGCTAGAGATCACTGTTAGAATTCTGAAGTCATCCATACTTTCTTGCCATGTCCATGTTGGCTACCTTCCAGGTCAGTAGTGGCAGATTTCTCTGCACTTCTTTCCTTGTTCCTGTCTACTCTATCAATGTAATCATGTGAGTGCTCATTTACTCACTTACCACATAGCATAATCTAATCAAAGGAGCTACCATTAGCAAGTTCTTTTTAAGCTTCAGGGGAGAGAACACAAGGTGCATACACTAGGGAGGGGGAATCCCAGAGGCTGTTCCAGAATTCAGCTTACCAGTATAAGTATAGGCTACTACTTTGGAAAACTATGGGAAAGTAGAAGATTCTGACAGAACAAAGATGATAAAAATGTTTCTATCTGAACCCTAGTAGAAAAGCTCTAGGCATTAAAAACAAGCTCAGGAAAGTTAACTTGCTTAAGGTTATAGAGTCAGATCTGCCCAAAGGGAATGTGTGGATTAAAGAATGTAGGCAAATGGCTATTTAGGCGATTGGTTATCTAGGTGAATGGAGGCAGAGCAGCAGTGGAAAGGAAAGGGAGGGGCTAGAAAGTAGAGAAAAGCAAAGATGCGAGAATCAGCAGGCTCCCTCCATACACTTAGGAAATTAGTTCCACTATTCAGCAGAAGTAGGACAGGAGGAGCGTGTAGGGGGGGCGTACCGATAGCTTGGAGAGTCTGGCAATTGCCAATTAAGAAAAGCTTCTGAGAACTTAATTTCCAAGGTTACCTGAAAAATTCTAACATACATATTTGATTTTGTGTTTGACTTGTGAGATTCCCTTGGCAGGAACCGCATTACAGCCCTCACATGAATATTTTAACTTGTATAAGTATCAATTATTAACTAATTAATTAATTAATATCAAATACCCACAGGTGAAGAATAAATGATTTTGCCACTACATAATTTTAGTATACCAAGAAGACAAAGTAGCTAGCTGTACATATTTTAACAAACAGGATGAAAGTGAGGCCAAATGCAGGCGTTTGGCTCCATGAGTATCAAATGCCTACCTTCACTTCACCGCTTCCTCCAGCCCTTAAAACATTCCTCCATCCTTGCTCCCTGGCCCTATTTATTCTCTCCAACTTTTGGGGAAAGAGAAATAAATAAGATACTGTTTCAACTACTTAATATAAAACATATAGAACACATTTAGCAATACAATTAAACCCGGGGCAATTCCTGTAAAAGTACACGTGGGGGAGGGAGGGGAGTACTGCACTGTGGCGATGGATGGCGTCCCCTCTTACTCGCTGCTTCTCTTGCCTCTTCACTTGCTCGGCCTTCAGGAAACTAATCTGTAACAGTTGAGACATATTCTCAGAACCCGGGCCTCACCAGCTACACCCAGGCAAAGGGAGGAGACAAGGACCAAAAGCTACCTGGTCCTTCTGCTTCTTCTCTTTCTCCATGGATTCCAATCTTCTTTTCTTTGCTGCTTCCTGAAACAAAAGAAGGACATTTCCGTCTATAACTTCCATTTTTCAATATCTGCATTGAGAAAGTGTATCAGCAGGAGAGGTGTGCCCAAAGAGATGAGTGATACGAGAGAATGGACAGAAGGAAAACGTGTTTGTTTGAAAGAGACAGGGCAGAAACGTCTGGAGGCTCTATAACAGTGGTTGTCAATTTGACCCTTGAGGGTCAAATAGCCTGTTTTACAAATATAGCCAAGACCATCAGAAAACACAGATATTTATGTTACAATTATAGCAGTGGCAAAATTACAGTTATGGAGTAACAAAGAAAATAATTTTTATGGTTGGGGGTCACCACCACATGAGGAACTGTATTAGAGGGTCACAGCATTAGGAAGGTTGAGAACCAGTGATCTACATTGCTAGTGGATTTTGCTGTTGTCATAAGAACTGTTTTGTAAAGCTTTAAGATAAGCAAATGTGTATCTTTATACCTCAAACATCTTCCTCCTTTCTTCCCCAGAATTCATCTTCTTCACTGAAACTTGATGGGCCTGAACAAAAAAAAAATAAGGCTATAAATTAAATAGAGATTTAAGACACTGTTTGGAAATGACAAACCTATGGAAGTTTAAAGAAAAGGTAAAGCCAACGTAGTCATAACTCTTTCAAATTATTGGCTTTACAAAGACACTACTCTCTGATACAGCCTTTACTTAACAACCTAGAACACAACACTCAAACCATGGGAAGGGGTTTCCTTAGCATCAACTAGTTCTGTCTTCACACACATTTTTAAAATATATTATTTAATGGGAATTTCATATGTGTACAAAGTATATTTTGATCATGTACACTCCTCCCCAACTCTTCCCACCAACTTCTCCTAGATTCCCCCTCAACACACATACCTCTCTCAATGTCATGTCCTTTTAGTGTTTATAACTAAGTTCAACTGTCCATACATGCACATGTGTGGGGCCTCCAATGAAGCACCAGCAACATTTTAGGGGTACACACCCAAAGAAAAGTGACTTCCTCCTCCAGCAACCATCATCTTGCTAGTCTTTCCTCAACAAGGGGTGGGCCTTGTGAGTTACTCCCCCAATGGATGCTAATTTTAAGCACTCTAATACTACGATGAAACATCACTTTGAAAGCCCAGTAATAAATAATTTTTTTTCTTAAAAATAAATTATACAATATATGTTCACTACAAAAAATTAAACAATAATAAAAATTCATAGCTGCTTTGTTCTTGGAGGTAACCAGTATTAGTGTTTTCATGAGTATCCTTCTAGACATTTTTACAAACTTACATACATACATACATATACACACACATAATTTTAGCTTTTATGATTTTTATAAAAATGTGTTATTTGATAGCAAAATATTTTTAATAATGTGTCTTGACAATTCTACATTATAGTAATAATTTACTACAATATTGTAATAAATTAACAAGGAAATAGTCTAGAAATAATGTATTTAACTATTATTCTGGGGACAGATTTTGGGTTGATTAAGTTTTCCTATTCTACATGCTGTAAGGAGCTTTCTTACATATACCTCTTTGTATCATACTCAAGTCTCACAAAAGAGCAATTTTTAAAAAAGAAGTGGAATTAAAGAGTAAGTATTTTCCTTTATGGTGTATGTTAATACTATGTGGCTAAGAAGGACATCTACTTATTACATTATCCTTTATTTTGACACCTTCCACCTTCTATGTAGCTGTTAGTACCACATTCAAACCATTAAACAGTATTACCATTAATGAACTAGTGGCACACATCTAAAATCTTAACTTGAGGAAAATAAGTTCACACACACCCTGAGAACATGAAGGAAAAAAGGGGGGAAATCACTGGAACAAGAGCTTTGCCCTCTGAATGACTAAACATCCTCTACTATTGTGTGCATATAATGTATACAGGCTTCTGTGTATGTAGAGGACACGGCACTAGAGTTGGTGCTCTCCCTCCCCCTTTATGTGGGTAGCAGTGAAAGGCAGATTGTCAGGCTTTTGTTGTAAGCACCGCCCTTCACCTGTTGAGTGAGTCTCTGCCCAAGGAACTATCCTTAGCCTGAGGGAATGTTTAAGAGGTAAGTGATATAGAAGCAAAGATCATATTCCTCTTTGATTTCTATTGCCTAACATAGAGACTATTCAAGTATTTATGGAATAAAAATTCCAAGCTGTTCCTCTGAGAGAGTCTGGGTATTTTCAAAATGTTATTTCTGTACTGTGCACATGAACACAAACACTGTACTAGAGAAATTATTTTATTTTCTGTCACTCAAAACCAAAACAAAACAAAAAAGAGCCCAAACACTAAAATGTGTTCATGGAGCTCCCTCTGGTGGCTTAGGGCCAGCGGCCTTGACAAAAACAAAAACCAAAAAAAAAAAAACCAACAACATGTACTAGCTTAAATTTATCTGAATAAATATGTATCATTATATTACATATGCTAATTGTATATTTTAGTAATCATTTCAAGCTAAAAATTTTCAACTATCAATAAACTATTGTAAATTTGAATGTAAAAGATGTTTTATATTTGTTGGGGAATTGGTCTTTAGTTTAAAAAGGAATCATTCAAGAAAACAAGCATTTATTTAAAACCTCAGCCAGTGTGCTAGCTGACACCCTCTCAGCTCTTTGGGAGCAGAGGACGAGCCAGCAATTCCAACCAAGCCGAGGAGACAGTGAAAGCCTGCTTCAAAAAACTACACTTCAGAACTCTGTGTTTCTTCGTAATCCACTCCCTTGTTATGACCTTGACTATTTTCTTATCTATTTGATAGCGGTGCTTTTCCTTTTTCCTATCATTTTAAATTTTCATAATTTTATTTGTAAACTCTTTTATTGTTGTAAAGTATCTTATAAAATCGGTTTCATCATTTTTAGTGTGCGTTCTGTGTCATAAAGCAAATTTACTCTGTTGTACAGTGAATTTGTGTTAGGTTGAGTGTTTTTAAAATAAGTTATGGCACACTCCAAGTGTGGATTTTAGTTTTCAATGTATTAGCTTAGAAAAATCATTAGCTTATTTGATAGAAAAAAATTAAAAAGCAATAACCTTGCCTAAAACCCAAAAGCCTGTTCAGCTATCATCTGAACCACTTTTCTATTATTCAGAATATG
Source organism: Cricetiscus sungorus (assembly GCA_030556225.1). NCBI lineage: Eukaryota > Metazoa > Chordata > Mammalia > Rodentia > Cricetidae > Cricetiscus > Cricetiscus sungorus. The sequence goes on along the minus strand of JANBXA010000398.1, from coordinate 4,577,423 downwards.
AGAGGTGGGATCCATTATTTTGAATATTAATAGTAGGAATCCAAAATTCCCATAGCATGCAGTTCATTTATAATGTATTAAGTACAAATGAAGGAAATACATTATTTGATTCTGTCAGCTATACAAAGACACTGATCATACACTTGGTTTCTTTTCCCTCTTGGTCAAAGGTAAGGGACCTTCTACCATGCCATTAATTCAGCACACCACTTCCTTTATTCTCACAGAACAATGTGTGGCCAAGTGACAAAACTGCTCTATTTTTACAAGTTCGCTAAAGTGTGTATTCCTTTTTGTGATTATTCTATACGATACCTACCTAATTACATAAAGGTTAGTATGTCTGCACTGTCTTACTCCATGGCCAACAAGTTTTATCCCCAAGAAATCAGACAAGGTATGCATGTCTATATTATAATTGTTAAACATGGGCTACAAATGCAAATACCATTTGGAATAAACACACTTTGACAATTACCTATGAATTAATATTTTTTAAAGTCTATTTAGAAGAAATGAAAAATGTAAAGAAATTTTGGTATGGAACACAAAATTTTTTAAAGTTAATTTGTAGTAAACGACTTCATATCAATAAAATATAATACAATCAAGCGTTGGTGGCGCACACCTTTAACCCCAGCACTCAGGAGGCAGAGGCAGGTGGATCTCTGTGAATTGGAGGCTAGCCTGGTCTACGTGGCTAGTTTTAGGATGGGCAGGGAGTTACACAGAGAAACCCTGTCTCAAATAATAAACAAAAAATCTACCAGAAATGTTGAGGTTGGAAAATTAGGGCATAATCAGAGTCGTAGGGGATTTAAAGTCCAAGAAATAGGGAAAGTCTTCAGTCCTAGGTTTTTTTTAATGACCGCAGAGAGAAAAGATTGTGATGGCATAGTTTGATAGCTGAATAAATGGAATCAACAAATGATAAAGTCAGTATGCCAGTTATACAGCCCTGTTCATGCTATTACAGTTGGGCATGGCAACAGTTTCTTTTTGCTCATTAACACATCAGCAGCTGATGGAAAGAGCATCTCCTTCTGCTCAGTGCTTCTTCTGTTACTGCAGCATGGGAACACACTGGCACTTACTGCTGCAGGTACCTTGCAGACACTGTGCCTCTATCTTGCCAGTTTGTAACTGAATTTCAGCAGTACCCCAAAGACAGCTCCATACTGAGTTCTGCTAGTCACTCAGTTTCCCAGAAAGCACAGCAGCAGCATTAGGTATATGTAGCACAAATAATAAAAACCTAAAGACAGATACTGGGGTTCAATCTGAAAATCAGAAAAGCAAAGCAGCCAAGCCACTAGAGTTCTTACCTCTACCAAGGCTCAGACCAAAGGGGGGGGGGGTTGATCCTGTTCTCAGTGTGACTGCAGACTGCAATGTTCTCTCTCCACCAAACTTCAAACTGTCCTGAGACTGCACTCAGCTCCTGCTTTATATTATTCTCTAGTGCAGGGACTAAAAGTGTGAGCTCTGTTTATCTTTCAGACTGATTCACTCTCATATAGTCCAGGGTGGCCTTGAACTCACAGAGAGCCATCTGCCTGTCTCCTGAGTGCTGGGATTAAAGGTGTAGCCACCACTGCCTGTCCTCTGTGGCTAACTAGTGGATTAGAGAGAGAGAGAGAGAGAGAGAGAGAGACAGAGACAGAGACAGAGAGAGTGTGTGTGTGTGTGTGTGTGTATGTGTGCATGCTAACTAGTGGCTTATGTGATATTGTTAGATTACAAACAAAATATCACTACGGACATATTCTGCCTGCCTTCCAGGAGGTTTTTCAGTTCATCAGCTGTGTAGGTGGCTTCTTAGTGCACTTTATTGACATCCAGACAGCTTGCCAGTGGGCTTCAGTTCTGTAGTAGATAGCTTTCCATTTACCAGTGGCAGACAGTGGGAACTCAGTGGATGTCACCACAAATAGGCTTACAGCTATGTCTCACCCAAATGAGATGTGAATTAACTTCATGGATGGGGCTGGGGAAATATTTAAATTTTTGTTGTTTGAATGTTCTCTTAATACTAGGAATAGCAGCTGATTCCTGTGCATCTGCCATTCCTATACTATATTCCTCTTTATCCATTTAATGGCTAATTCCTAAAGTTAGCTAATAATGATTTACATTAAAATTTCCATATTCAAATTCTGAATAAAAACTCAGTGCATTAGGCCATAATTTTTTTAAAAAATCTGGATGGGAGACTTTCACACATATGTTCATATTCTTTATATAGTCCTAAGATTTTTGATTTGACTGTGAATTCTGAAATACACAAATTTCCTGGTGTTTTAGCAACAATATCACAGGCACTTACTTGTATGCACACAATCAAGTGGTTCAAGGAGGGCTTCATTTATAATGCTACGATTTTTATTATACCAGTTGTTCACTCAGTGTATCTACTTAACAGCTGTCCACTGCTTCTGTAAGGCTAAGTTAGAGAGGAAGGACAAAGCAGAGCACCACTCCTTAGTAAGGAGATAAAGACTACCCTGAGTGTCAAACTCAGGGAGCTATCATTATGTGGGCTCAAACTGAACTTGATATTAATCAGTTTGGAAAATGGTCTTACCTGTTTATGTTTTGGGGGTGGTTTCTTTTCAAGTAACTTTTTATCTCCATACTTCTTGTATGTTAAAGGCACTCCATATTTAGCAGCAGGCTTCGTGATTTTCTGAGCAGGAACAAGAGAAATGGAGTTTTGCCCCGATGCTGGTCTTTTACCTACATGAAAAAACAAACAATTCTTTTTCAGTAGTTCTTTATATTGAATTTTTAATTCCAAAAAGCTTCAAGAATGGTACCTTTTTATTTTCACAATCATTGCCAACCTTACAAACTTTTAATCAAATGGTTTTTTGCATCCATTAGTAAGTATCAATGCTTTAACTACTTTGCATTGAAACTCTTTTCAAAGAAATACAATTAACTCTTCTAAGATAATAGCATATATATTTATATGCACATACATATACATACATATGTATGTATATATGAATTTCCTGATTTTGAGACGGTAGCTCCAAAGGTGAGAGCATGTCTCTGTGACAAGCATGATGGGCTGAATTGGTCCCTAATACCCATATAAAAACATCAGGAGTGGTGGCGTGCAATTATAATCTCATGATTATATGGAAAGCAGAGACAAGCAGATCCCTGGGGCTTGTTGACCAGCCAGTATAGACTAATGGTTAGCTCTATGCCAATGAAAGGTATTTCTGAGGAAAATATCTGAAGTTGTTCTTTGGCATAAACACAGGTTCACATATGTACCCACACAGGCACCCTTTCACACGGACGAACACACACACACACACACACACACACACACACACACACACACACACACACACACACACGTACCCCAATGGGGCACAGTAGCAGCTATCTGTGAATAGACTAAAAAAAATGAGTAATCTGGATAAATTGTACAGTATGAGAATTACAGGATGCATGAAAGTGTTAGAGAACTTAATAGCTAAATGAAGCACCCTCCCTAAAGCTCCAGAAAACATATCAACTTCAGTAAGAAAGTACTGGAAGTCAAATAGTCTGTAAGCTAACTCTGGTTAAGGTTCCCCACAGCCTGAGGAGCAACTTTCTTTCTCTTCCAGCCCAGTTCAGGATTTTTACCAATCTCTTACAACAAGTATTCATTCTTAGGAGGGGAAAGAAAAATATTAAATGATAGTTCACAATAAAAAGCTACCATTAAACACAAATCTTCAAAGAAAAATTTATTTGAAAATGTTCACTATGTTTAAGAAAACTGTTTATAATCTCATTCAAATTCATTATGCATATGTTAACATGAAAATAAATCAAAATATGAAAGTATGTGTTAAAATTAATGTAATTTTTCTTTTACAAATTCTTATATGATATTATTCATATAATTTAGTCAATTCTTACGAAATTGTGCTGGCCAGTTTTACGCCAATTTGACACAAGCTAGAGTTATTTTGGGAGAGGGAACCTCAATTGAGAAACTGCCCTCACTATACTGTGCTGTGTTCAAGCCTCTCTTGTGATTAATGATTGATGTGGGAGGGCCCAACTTACTGTGGACAGTGACACTCAAGGGCTAATGGTCCTGGGAACTACAAGAAAGTAGGTTAAACAAGCTATGGAGAACAACCCAATAGGTAGCATTCCTCCATGGTCTCTGCATCAATTCCTGCCTCTAGGTTCCTGCTCTTTAGTTCCAGCCCTTACTCATTAGAGGGTGTAGTATGATGTGTAAATGTAAGGGAATTAAACCCCTTCCTCCCCAAGCTGTTTAGTTATAGTGTTTGATCACAGTAGTAGGAAACCCTAAGATAGAAACTACAAATATTATTAACTATTGGATGTCATGGTAGGGACTCAGAAGCAATTTATATTAATAATGTGATTCTCTGTGATAGGGTACAGTTTTCCCAAAACGTTTTCACCCATAAACTAGGAACTATGAAGAATTCAACCATATGATCAAATTAGAACAGAGCTTGAGAATTGCAAAGAGATGAAAAGTTTCATGTCAAGCATAATTTACCTGGTATAGGCTGTGGTCCAAACTTTGAAAATGATTTTAGACAAAATTCTTCTGCAATAAGCTTAGATTGAAAGAGAGTGAGAGAGAGAGAGAGAGAAAAAAAAAGAAAAACAGTGTTAAAAAGATAGCACCTCTGAGTGTAGTGATGCACACCTTTAGTCCCAGCACTCTGGAGGCAGAGGCAGTTGGATCCCTGAGTTCAAGGCCAGTCTGGTCTACAGATTGAGTTCCAGGACAGCCAGGGATACACAGTGAAATCCTGTCTCAAAAACCCAAACCAAACAAAAACAAATAAATCAGTTTCCTAAACAAAGAAAAAGCTACCCATCAATCACAACGTATTTTTTCTTCCAGTCATAAAAATGTTAATAAAATGAATTAAAATCCAGCAATCCATCCAGCTAATTCTTCTCTTGCTAACTCTTGCTAATCTTACTAATATATTTTTATTACTTCTCCAGTCTTTCTTTTTCGAGCCAGACTAGTACACAGCACATATGTTATTTGCCTTTTCTATACTTTAGTGACTTAACAACAAAACATGTACGGAAGGTCCACTGCATTCTATATGTGTGTATAGCCCTCATTTATGTCAAAACTATTCAAGAGTCATGCCAAAGAGCCTCTTTTGGAAGCACATTATTTAAGTCTACTGTGAATACTCTTACCATGTGCAATGAGTTTCCACTCATCTGCAAACATGTCACCAAAAATATTTTTGGTCTCTTTTAACATCAAAAACATTCCATTATTGAGTCTTCAGCACTTATAATGTATTTTGTGAAACAAGTATTTATATTTTCCATACTTTTCTCTATTTTAACATTTTTTTCCAGTGTAAAACTATGATAACAACAAAGATTTACCTCAATTTGAGTTTGTTTATATCTTATTGGTAGAAAGCAAAATACCAAGTGGATTTTCTCATGCTTTTCCAGAGAAGTAAAGCACAGTGGAAAGAATATCCAACAGTAGAAGAGATATCCAGTAGGCACAAATCACCAACCTAAGATGATTTTTCTTTCCTACTGAAGAAGTGCTATAGCAGTAGTACTCAAAAGTCTCCAAACAACACCATCAATACTACCTAGTGTTATGTTAACACATGAATTCTCTGGCTCTGCTTCAATCACTGAAACAGAGAGGTGTAGCAAGTGTTCTTGTCTGACTAAGTGCATTGCCAGACCCCAAATAACAACCCAGAGACTTATTAATTATGAAAGCTTGACCTTTAGCTTAGGCGTGCACCCCAACTAGCTCTTATAATTCAAGTTAACCTGCTTTTATTAATCTACATTCTGGCACTTTACCTTCCTCAGTACAGAACATTGCACTTGCTTAGAGTCTGCTGGCAAAATCCTCATGCCTAGATTCTTCCTCCTCTTCCCCTCTCTCCCCAGAAATCCTACCTATCCTCTCCTGCCTTTATTAAAGCAACCAGAAGGAGCCTTGGCAAAGACACATCTTCACAGTATACAAAGACTGTCCCCCAACTGAGATGGCAGAGAATGGACCCAGCAAAGTCCTTCAGGAGACTGTGCTGCACTTCAGAACTAATACAGCAGAAGACAATCATGGCAAAAGTCTGGCTGAAAGGCAATTCAGGGCAAGTGGGTGAGAATGCGTTCTCTACTGAACACAGGCATGCTTTCCTTTATGCTTCTCCAAAAAGCAGGTGGCTCTGTTCCATTTCCTGTGAAACCGGGCACTGACTCCAGGGCTTCACATATGCTGGGGAACCAGTGCCTTACCCCCTGAGTCCTCTTCATGGCATTCCAAACCCTCTTGAATAGCTGAGCTTTTGTAAAGGAGTGTATCTTAGGCCTGGTTCAATGGGTGTTTTATGATCACCAACTTGCCCTCAAATTGAATAATTTCTTCAGTTCTTCAAATATGCATCTTTCTGTCCTATGTAAATGTTCAGATGAATTGAGAGATGGTACATACAGAACTCAAGAAGGTTCTGGAATATTATGGGAATGCTGCCCAATTTAAGAGCCATCACCAGTATGTGGCTACCTATCACTAAAAACTTAAAAAGTTTAGTTCTATGGTCTCACTAGTCACATACGAAGTGTTCAACAGGTAAGCAAAAGCTGTGATGTTGGACTGTTTGGATATGGAAGACTTCCATCCTTACAGGGAGCTCTCTCTACTAGACAGAGCTGGACTCCTAAGGAAAAAAACCGTACCCATATTTGTGAAGCCACATGCAGGAAAATCTATCAGGACATACGGAGGAACACTGGGTCCTACTAATTTTGATTTTGGCCAATGGCATTGAAAGAACTATAGTTTCAAAAATAAAAGTTGTCCTGTAATCTAGGAATTCTCAAGCCTGAGGCACAAGGATCACAGGTGTGCAGCCACATGGTGACAAAAATGTAAATTAGTACAATATAGATCATTATAACGCTATGAGAAGAAACAGCTTTGCTGTTAAAGCTCATCAACTGTTTCAAAATTATAGCCTTAAAGATGGAGACAAGGCACCTCGCTGAATGCTCAACAAGTGACATACAGAAAATATATCTTAGAAACCAAATATTCAAGTTTTCATAAATTCAAGTGGTGCTTAAATGCCAATAAGGAATGGATGCCACATGTACCAAACAAATTAATGACAAACTCTCCATTATTAATCATAATATGCCTCCCTTTTGCATATTATGTTTGGTAATTGAGGCTTCAACAATTTCCCTTTCATTGCTAAGAAGGTGGGTTCCAGTGTTTCAGTCTTGAGACTATGTTCGAACAACACTGGTAAGGGGGAGGTAGCTTCAATGAGATTAAATGAAGCTTTTGTTTCTTATCTGGTAGCTGCCCAAAGAATAACAGTACATTACATCTAAACAGCCTTAGAAAGAATTATTTTTAACAAAGAAGTCTTTGCCATGTTTTACACAAGTAACCTTTACCCTCCAAGTCGATCAAGTCTTCTTGCTTACTAATGCATTCTTTGAATATTAAATTCAAGTGCCATCTCTTGTTTTCTGAAGAGCATTTGTTCTAAGGAATGTTCTGTTAAACCAGAAGCATACATAAGCAATAGGGTTATATTTTGCTACATATCTTATTTACAAAAGGATTTAGTGTTGATTAAGTTAATAAAGGCCACTAAACACAAAAAGTAAAATAATCCAATTTCAGGTGATCACATTTTTGAATAACTGATGTCATTTGCCTTTTTGAATAACTGATGTCATTTGCCTTGACAAAATCTTTTATAAAACCTTCCAAATTAAATTCAATTATTGCCATAAGTGTTTGCTTTGTATCTATACTTAAATATAAGAGAAAAATTATGAGATATAGCAATACAGTACATTCACGTATACATGCCCACAGAACCATGGTTTCCAACCGTTTTGTCATACAGTCTTCATGTAAATTATGCAGATACGTTATATATATATATATATATATATATATATATATATATGTATATATCTATTATGATATATGGTGGTAATACATTATTAATTACTTTGAACATGTATGTGTTAGACATTAAGCACTGCATGCACATTACTCTTTATTCCTCACAGCTACCCCACAATATGGCTGTATCTTTTAGCTCATAGTTTACAAGTAAGAAAAGTGAATCATAAAAAGCTTTAGTAATTTCAACTGGAAACCAAGGGAAAGGAAAGGGGTGCCAACACAGTCTGAGAAGGGCATCTCAGCCCAGGCACTGCAGTGACTGCTACAGCCCTTCTGTTAAGGCACCACAATCTTACTGTTTAACTTTAGGGGTAACGTTGCCACATACCTGAGGTGAGAGAAACTTTTCAATTCGTTTAGCAATAAAACCTTTCTCCAATATGGAGTTGACTGAGGGTCTATCCCTAGGATTCCTTTTAAACAGCTGAGAGAGCAAGCTGCGGAGATCATAGGAATAATGCAGAGACACAGGAGGGAAGGATCCAGATATTATCTTCAGTACCAGGTTCTTCATGTTTCCAGCTTCAAACTAAACCCAGAAAACACATGCACATATGTAAAATGTAAAGACTCTGAAATGGAGACTATCAGTAACAGCAATAGTTCTTTTTCCATTAGTACAGAACAGAAATACAATCCTCTCCCAAGTAATACAACCAGCATAGTGTCTGCAAGCCTTACCGAATTACCTTTAATTTCAAAAGGCTGTCTTCAAAAAAGTAAAACATTATAACTTGCTATAAGTGTAAGATCTAATTGTGCAACATGCTGAGGGGAGGTATAAATATTAGTAAATATTTTGTAAGACGTTAACAATGATCAGGATATTAAAAAGTTATACAACCCAATGGTCTTTAAGAGCTGGCTTCCTCTGCCTCTGCTCTAACAACGAGAAGAAAAACACTGAGCAAAAAACACTTGGACAAAATAAGCTAAGATGTAAGAAAACTCAAACTACTTTCTTCTTAGGGCATGTCCAGGACTTTCTGCTCTTCCAGAGAATCTGTTTGGTTATGGGCCCATATCAGGAAGCTCAGGGTGACCTTCAAACACACTCATCTGACCTCCAATAATATGTGCATTCAAATAAATGGAATGCATTTTCATTATGTATGCACATTCATATAAATATAAAAATACCTCCACCAACAATAATAAAAGAGACTTCAAATAATATTAGACAATACAAACAGGCTATAAAGCTGCTCATATAAGCAAATTCTTGAAGATGAGCAATTCAATTTATAAATTAAACTAGAATAAAGCTTAGGGAAAAAGAATAAATATAAGCAATTGTTTCTTGTTAGAACTGCTTATGGTACTTATTGACTGCTTTACAATTTTATGTATTTTTTTGAAGTTTGAAAATACAGTACTGTTTAATCAGTGAGGGAAACATGCTTTAAAAAGAGGGTATAAAAATGAAAAAACTATTAAGATTAAATATATTTTGACAAGAACTCTCTCTTTTTGGTATATTTAATAATATTTCAAAAACATGCCAATGGTGAAAACTGTAAATAATATAAGGTACTTAATGTGACAGAATGGTACTTAATGGTAAGAGGCTGGGGAGCTACGTAGTTGATAAGATGCCTGCGGTATATGTACAATGATGTGAGTTCAGAACCCCACAACACATGTAAAAGTTGATTGCTCTGTACTCTCCTCTATGGTGGGTTGTGGGTAGAAGCAGGTGGATCCCTAAAGCTCACTAAAGTCAACCTTGCCAAAACGAGGAGCAAAAAATATAGAGAGCAATCAAGGAAAGACACCAGACATTGACCTTAGGCCACCCTGGGTACCTACCTCCAGCCTCACACACACATAGCACATGTGCATATTCCTATTATCAAGTACATACACTACACACCACACACACACACACACACACACACACACCTTGAATACACTACATTTTTTTTTTTTTTTTTTTGGTTTTTCGTGACAGGGTTTTACTGATAGTTTTGAAGCCTGTCCTAGAACTATACTCTGTAGGCCAGACTGTCCTCAAACTCATAGAGATCTGCCTGCCTCTGCCTCTTGAGAGCTGACATTAAAGGACTGTGCAACCACCTCCTGGCACAAAATTCTTTTGTTTATGTTGGCAGTTTATTGTTGATAAAAACAATACTAGGGTTGTCGTCACAGAAAATAAAATTGTTTAATAACTTCCAAAAACAAACTCAAAGAATCTGGATGATTTAATTTTATTTTTAGTTTGTTGTTCACACAGAATCTTGCTATCTAGTCCAGACTGACCCTGAGCTTGGAATTCTGGCCTCAGCCTCCTAAACACTGGGGTTACAGGCTTTTCCACCACATCCAGCTAAATACAGGTATTTTGAAAGAACTTGCTACAATTAAACTAATAAAAGTATTAGGAGAAAACATCAAATCCTGAAGGGGACTGAGAACTGTTTGTAGCATGAGAAACAATGCTGTAGGGGTGGGATCACAAACTATAGTAACAGCAAATATGTAATTAGACTAAATCAGCCTAAGATTGCATTTCAGAAAAGAAAGCCTCTAATCTGTACGCATTATCAGGAAGATGCACAGCTCTGGAGACAGCAGAACTTTTACTTACTGCATGCTTAAGTGTACACAATTCATAAAGGACACAGCCCAAAGCCCAGATGTCACTGGGAAGACAAAAGGGAAAAATTGATCCTTAATATCAGAACATAGTTAATCTTTTCCATTTAAAGCAAACAAATAACAAGGAAAACCTTGTGGAAAACGTACTCTATAAAGTATTTTTTTTTAACTCAAAATTTCAAACGAGGTAATAAAGGAAGCTATCTCAAATTACAAAAATAAAGGTTGCCTAAGCAACTATTTTAAAATTTCATTAAAAAATTTAATATTTAAAAAAAGGTACAAAAAATTCATTCCATTTACTTTTTATTTTGCAAATTCAAATGCTTTACTCAATTTTAAAATTATTACAAAATGAAAAATATTAATTTACTACAATCAAGTATGACAGCAGAGTAACAGTGTTTCATGATTGAGATTTTTATTCAATTATGGGACTGACCTCAATAAATGTGCCACATAATCTATTAGCAGCTTAGATGACTAGTAGACTGAGGCATTCAAGGACATTGGTCTATCTCCCTCAGAATTTGGTTTCTTCACTGAGAAGCTAGTATGCATTCTATACTATTATAGTTCTACAGGAAGTGCCGATGACAAAGAGAAAAAGCAAAGACAGCACTTTACCTCTGCTATGCCAAACAATAGTGACTCCTGTTGAATTCTCCTAATGAGAAAGAGTGCCTATACAATTCCCTCATCGTGTACTAAAAATCTAAAGATGTACATGTTTACACATACATTACTTATTTTAGAACTGTACTCTTAAGACTATTAAATATATTGTAACAGAAAGGCTTAAATCAAATATATCATGTATTGAGCATCATTTTAAATACCTCTTATTATTATAAGGCTTGTTTTCACAGATTTCAGGTGACAGGTAATATGGAGTTCCTATGCAAGTTCGAGCCAGTTCTACAGTACTGTAACAATAAAATTGTTAAAAAAGCTTAAGACAGAGATATTATAATTTATTACATATACACTACACCAGATCCAATTTGACTGAAGACATTATACCAAAACAATGCTCAAAACTGTTATGTTACCTATTAAGAACTCGAGCAATTCCAAAATCTCCAAGCTGCACTGTCCCATCTTTGGTTAAAAATATGTTCTGTGAGAAAAAGATAAAGGGTGGAGGGAGGGAGAGACAGAGGGAGAGAACAGAAATATCATTTCAGTCTGGTTACTTCTATGAGACAACATTGGTTATCAGAAAAATTAATCCAATTACTCATTATTCTACAATAACTGGATATCCCCATGAAAAAGAATAAATGTAACCTCCTACCTACTTTACCATATGCAAACTTTAATAAAATTATAGACAGGAAAAAATTTCCCATGCTTTTGAGGCAGGCAATAATTTTTTAGATAAAACATCAAACAAAAACTGAAAGAAAAGTTGGATTTTGGCAAAACTAAATTTTGTTGAGCACCATACAACACTCAATAAAATAAATATGGGGCCAGTGAGATAGCTTAGCTGGTTAAGGTGTCTGCTGCCAAGCCTGACAACCCGAGTTTAACCACCAGGATCCACATGCTGAAAAGAGAACCAATTCCTGACAGTTGTCCTCTAACCTCCCCTTGCATGCCCACATACCCACATATCCACCCACAACCACACACACACACACACACACACACACACACACACACACACACACACACACACACACACGCCTGCACACACACACATACACACTAAATGTAAATAGAAGAAAATGAAGATAACTACAGAATAAAAGAAAATTATCTGTATTTGAAAATTGTTGTATATTTGAAAATGAACTTATTTTATGAAAGAAAAAGAATTTAATAGATCACCTGTACAAAAAAAAAGTTCAATAATTAAGGCTGCCATGGTGGAACATGCCTCCCTAACCCTGGCACTAGAGAGAACATAGAGAATCTAAAGTTCAGATCACTCTCAGCTACGTTAAGTTCAAAAGCCATGCTGGTCTACAGGAGACACTGTCTCAATACTTAACTCCAAAAATGACAAATAATCCGGTGTTATTATTTTTGAGACAGGGTCTTGACATGTAGCCTTAGCTGGCTTGGGACTCACTATGTGGACCAGGATGGCCTAAAACTCACAGAAATTCACCCGCCTTTGCCTCTCGTATGCTGAGGTTAAGGTGTGGAATACCACACTAGGCAAATTATCCAGTTTTAATACCTAAAAGCACATATTATCAGAGTTCTGTTTAAATATCCTGAATACAACATACAGACAGAAAGAAGAGCAGTGGTTACCACAGTCTACATGGAGGAGGAATAGGTGTAACTGGAAATGAGCATGCAGTGCTTCTTTGAAGAGAAACAATTCTGTGTGTATACCAAAGTCAGTACACCACACACTTCTGAGGAGAGAGAGAGAGAGAGAGAGAGAGAGAGAGAGAGAGAGAGAGAGAGAGAGACAGAGAGAGAGAGAGAGAGAGACAGAGAGAGACAGAGACAGAGACAGAGACAGAGACAGAGACAGAGAATGAGAATCTGCATTTGTTGTAGCATCTGCTTGAAAGTCAGAGGACAGCTTATGGATGTCAGTTCTGTTCCTGTACTATGTGGGTCCCAGAAACTGAACTCAACCAAGCTTGGCAGTAAGTACCTTTTCCCAACGAGCTATTTTGCCAGTACCTATGTATTTTAAATGGGTTAATTTTGATATGTAAATGCATTACAATAAAACTTTTTAAAAGATAAATTTAGAATAACCCTACCTGAACCAAAACCTGCCTAACCATTCTAATGGCTTACACATAACAAATTAACCTTAAGAGTTTCCAACAAGGGGCATGAAAAACCCCTCTATTTTCAACAATTTGATCAATTGTATTTTATTTAGAAATACAGTGCTTCACTGGGTGGTGGTGGCACATGCATTTAATCCCAGCACTTGGGAGGCAGAGGCAGGTGAATCTCTGAGTTCGAGGCCAGCCTACTCTACAGAGATAGTTCCAGGACAGCTTCCAAAGCCACAAAAAAACCCTGTCTCAAAAAAACAAAAGAAATACAGTGCTTCAATGCTTAGGGATCTATTACACATGCACATGTTTCAAGGCCTAACATACCCCTATCAAGGAAATAAAAAAAAAAAAAATCTAAAAATATTTTTTCCAGATTCCTATATTCTATGAAAGAGTAAAAAGCAGGAATTTAATGAGGGTAACAGGAATTAAATTCCCCATCAGTTATGAGACTTGCACCAGGCACATGTTCATTGCCAAGATGACAGCAGGGTTGACTAGAATTAATAAAATGAGAGGAAATACAATTTGATGGCAGAAGATGGGGAGGGATGTAGGAAAGGTGAAGCATGAAGCTCCCAGACAGCTCTTCTGAACATGTACCCTGGGAATTTTACACCCCACAGTAATCTGCAGGCCAACTGCAGGCCAAAGCAGGCAAGAGGACAGACACAGACAGGAGGGATATAACAAAACTGCACTCTATCTCTATTCCCTTTCGGGGAACTGAGAAGACTCCGGTGAAACACAAAGATGAGTGCAAAACCAAGGCTGGGGCAGAGGCTTGATTCTCTCTCCCCTCTCTGTCTCCTCTTGCCCCCCTCTCTCCCCACCCTCTCTCTCTCTCACACACACACACACAGAAATGCAAGAACATTCTAAAAGAAAATACTTCCCACAAAAGAACCTAGAAAAAAATTCAGTTAGACATGAAGAAATATAATAAAACAACAAAAACATAAGCAAAAACAAAACCATCCAATGAAATCATTAATGGGAAACTTTACTACAAATACAAATGGATGGCAGTGCCTGCCTATAATTCCAACACTCAAGATGAAGAGGAGTATGACTACAAGTTCAAGGCCAGCCTGGTCTATAGAATGAGATACTCAAAACCCAAAACGTTAGAAAACAGTACGGCAAAACATTAACTGTAAATATGCCTGAAATCCTCACACTCTAGAGGTCCAATCAAGAATTCAAGACTAGCATGTGCTACAGAGGGAAGATATCAGGAGTGGGGCAAGAAATGACCAGAGTATCCAAGAAAAAAGATAAGACATGAAGAAATAAAACACAACAGACATAATTACATCCCACTACTTTTTAAAAACTGGTCATTACAGTAAAAACTATGGAGGATGAGGCAAGCACTAGCTTACAGAAAATTTCAAAGGGATTTGGGGCTAGAGACAGAGATTCAAGTTGAGTATTTTCCTAGCATGCTCTAGATATGATCATGGCACCAGAAGAAAAAGGCAAAAGGAAGAACTGTAGACTTAGTTGGAAAAAATAACTACTTTAATAGTGCATGAAGAAATAACCAAGCAGACATTTGAAGTGATATATTAAGTTTCATTTAAAAGAAAATCAGGATCATTTCCAGAGGATACAGATTCTCATACACAAAAGACACAGTATAGTAAATAAAAAATTAACCTCAACAGTACACAACTTGGCAAAATTTCAGAACAAAAGGCATGAAAAGAATCTTAATTTTTCAGAAAAAATCAGTGACTCAATTTCTGAATGTCAATTCTTGATACCAAAAAAAAAAAAACCCAAATGAACACTATCTTCCAGTTTTGTAGAAAAACAATCTCCTATGCAGAAATTTATATCCAAATTATCATTAATTAGAGAAAAGGGAATAAAGTTAACCACAGACATGTAAAATCTCAAAAAAAAATGTAACTTCCACACATCTTTGATATATTCCATCACAAGAAAGAGTAAATTAAGAAAGCAGAGAACAGAAAAGTGGGAGAGGACTACAGGGAACATGGGAGACACCCCACACTGAGTGAACAGGAAGACTGAAAGGACAGAGCTGGTGTTTTCAGTCACGGAGAAGTCATTGCCTGGTGTGAGGGTTCACAATGGTAATCCCAGCACTCAGGATGCTAAGGTGTGAGCATCACAGAGAACTGGAAGCCAGCTTGGGCTACACAGAGTTTAAGGCTAAGAGGAGCACAACAGTGAGACCCTGTGCTTTAAAAAAAAAAGAAGAAGAAGAAGAAGGTGGGGCAGGAGTTATTAGTGACAAACCATAAAGAGCATACCTGTGACTTTATATCTCGGTGAAGAATTTTTCTATCATGTACATGCTTCAAAGCCAAGCATATCTGCACAAACCAGTCCAAAATCTAGAGTGAAACATCATATTAGGAGCATTAAGAACATTCAGGCTACAATTTCTTTGAACTTGGCAGATACTAACACTAGTAGGTACTCAAGTCAACTGACGACAAGATAGGTATAGTACATACTAAGTCTATTACACACAGCAAGGAAGTATGGGAAGGAATGTGAATGAAAAAATATAAATAATTTATACTTGATTATAGACTGATGATAGGTGGACAAGTTTGTTAAGTTTCTCTCTCTCTCTGGCTTTTCGAGGCAGGGTTTTTCTGTATTGCTTTAAAGCCTGCCCTGGAATTAGCTCTGTAGACCAGGCTGGCCTCGAACTCAGAGATCTGCCTGACTCTGCCTCTTGAGTGCTGGGATTAAAGGTGTGCACCACCAACACCCAGCTAAGTTTATCTTTTTTTCCCTACCTTTTCAATATAAATAAAAATTACACAAAGAAAATTATCAAGATAGAAATTTAGAAGGTTATCTACCTAACATCCCTAACCATATTCATCACATATAAACAGTCTCTGGAGTTGTCAGTTAGAGGTAAAACAACTTAATTTCTACCTCACTCTTCACACCAAAATAATTCCATTTAGACAGTATTACAAAGCAAAATAATAAAATAAAACATAGGTCAATATTTTTTGACTGACACATGACTTTCAAAACAGAACACAAATACCCACCTCCAAAGTCCCAAGGTAAATTTGATATATAAAATTTAAAACATCTTTGTAGCAAAATATACAGTCAAGTTTAATAACAATTTGAGAAAATGCTTGAGTGTAATTAGTAGGTTGCTAATCTCAAATATGCATAAGTTCTTTCACATCCCTGGGGAAAATACTGGTGACTAGAACAAGAGATTACAAATGACACAAAAGAACAAAGGACAATAAACACATACAGGAAATACTAACTTTTTAAATTAAAAATAGTAACTAAGGAAGGTACCATTTTAACTTGAAATAACACATAATATTGCTCAGAATGTGATACAATACATACCTCATTTTCATACCTCATTTGTGAGGAAGTGGTTAAATCATTTGATAAAACACAAAACTTAAAATTCGCTATATAAATAACATGTATACCAAGGGTGTATGGTTCAGTACTACATGTTTATTAAACAATCTACATGTTCATTACAGGGACTGATAAAATATGACAGCCCTATACTCTGCAGCCACTGAGAATGAAGTACCTCTAAGCACAGACCTAAAACACTGTTAACTGAACACAGGAAGTTGCAGAATAGTATGTATACTGTGCTCCATTTTTTTTATTCAAAAACAGTAAACTATTGGACTTAATACCAGCCTTCCCTAGCGATTATGATTAGCATACAAAGTTAAAAATGAATACATACAGCTGGGTGTGGTGGCACATGACTATAGTTTCAGCACTGAAATGGTGGAGGCTGTATGGTCAGAAATTTCAGGCCAGCCTGGGCTATCTGAGACTCTATCCTCTGCTATGTTTCCCATGCTGCCCCCAAATAAATACTTATGAAACCACACTCTGAGTTGTTTCTTGGTAGTGCGGTAGGAATCAGGCTCCTACATACCAACCCACCTGATCTTCTTGAAACAAAGTGCCTTTCTGAGCATTTATTCGTTTAAACAGGTCCCCTCCTTCACAGTAATCCATTACTATGTAGAGAGAGCCATTTTCTACAAAATATAAACATCAAATTCCATTTTCAAAATGTTGCATCAAAAGCACAGTTAAGTTAAGGAACTTAAAGATTTTCTAAAAAGCAGCAGCTAAACAACAGAGTGGACCATCTTCAAAAAGAATTAGGGCAGAGTCTAAGAACTCTGCCTATACTAATTGTACATGATTTAAGTTTTAGGCAACTCCATTATTGACCACTTTTCTACCAAGAATACACCTTCTGAGCAGAGAACGATGTTTATACCTTAGTACTTCAAGGACATAAATAAAATAAAAAACAGTATACTTTTTCTCAGTTTTCTCAAATGTTATATACAAACTCATGTTTCCCCACCAAGTTTTCAGAGCCCATATCTTAGATTTGAAATGATAAATTCTGAATTACTCACTTTGAATTAACTGCTCGATAAACACAACATCATCATTTTTGTGTCTTTTATACCTTTATATCTTTATGTGTGGTAGAATGTTACTTTCAGGTATGTGACTTTTGTTTATGCTGCGTTTGTTTCACTCTGTGAAGCTGTGTTACTGTGCCTGTCTAAAACACCTGCTGGTCCTAATAGAGAGCTGAACAGTCAACAGGGCAGGAGCAAGGATCGGCAGGCAGAGGATAAATAGGAAAAACAAGGAAAGAGGAGCAATGAGAGAACAAGGGGAAGAGGACATCAGGGGCTGGACACCCAGACACCCAGAGGGCCATAGAATAAATGAAAAGTAAGAATGATAAAAGCCTAGAGGAGAAAAGGTAATTAAAAATAAAAAAAAGCTGGCTAGAAACAAGCTGAGTTAAAGCCAGGCACTCACAAATAAGAATAAGCCTCAATGTTATGATTTACTTGGGAACTGGGAGGCAGTCTCCCCCATCAAAAAAAAAAGACAAAAGAGCCAAAGGAATAAAAAACATTTAACATTACATTTATGAATGGAAAAAGGATCTTCTGTATCCCTCTCCATCCATTAGAAAGGCCTAGAAATCAACCATTATTTCCACTACAAACTTTTTAAATATGACTTGTAACATTTGCTGAAGCATGACTCACTAAGTAAACTATCACAACTCAAAGTGGCATTCCTCCTTCTCATGTCCTTAGAACGTGTACAACGGCCACATTTCTAGAAACACTCATTTCTCTCACTTTGTAGTGGCATTCTTATTGAGGGTTCTTATATGCTCTTCTGATATACTGCCTATAATATACCATTAGAGCTAGAAACTTATCTGGACTAAACTAATTAGGAATCTATGACTATGAGAGATGGAAAGATCATGTAAATATAAATGCTAGGAATGACAAAATAAAATGGGGCAGGAAAGATGACTCAGTGGCTAAGAGCACTCACAGAGGACCTGAGCTTGTTTCCCAGCACCCACATGGTGGCTCACAATCACTGATAATTCCAGTTCCATGGGATCTGATGCTACCTTATGACCTCCAAGAGCATGAAACATACACATGGTGCACTTAGATACATACGGGTAAGCACACATAAAATAGAAATAAACCTTAAAAAAACTGACAAATGAAAAACTCTGCAAAATCCACAAGTTGCGTATAGCGTGTCATCATTTATACACTTATGAATACTTAAGACTATTTCTGGGAAGAATAAAGAGCAGTAACAATAGCTAATTCCAAGAAAAAGAATGATGGTATTTCAAAGATAGTTGAAAGCAAACCTTCTTCTATGTTTTGTAAGCTAAGTGTGGTAGTCAGGAAGCTGAAGAAGATTTGCAAGTTTGAGCAAGGCAAGATCCTGTGTCAAAGCTGGAGACATAACTTGGTTCAAGTGTTTGCTCAGAACACACAAAGCTCTATGTTTGATCTCCAGCACTGAACCATGGTGAAACAGAGAACAGACTACGGGAGGTTACACAGAACACAAAGGAATTTTGAGAAATGTTGGGGATTTAGTATATAAATCAGTTACATTTTCTGCTACTCAGATCTCTATTATAAGAGGCAAGATTATCATTTGTTCTCTCCTTCTCTCTCTCCTCTTTCCCATCTCCCTCTCCATTTCCTCCCACTCATCTGCCCTCTGCTTGCAAAATTATCATTTGTTCTCTCCTTCTCTCTCTCCTCTTTCCCATCTCCCTCTCCATTTCCTCCCATCCATCTGCCCTCTGCTTGCATACTTGCTCGTCAAGGTCTCCTTATGTTGCCCAGGCTGGCTTCGGTCCTCCTGATTCTACCTCCCTAGTACTAGGAAGGCAGGTGTGTGGCACCACACCCAGCCAGTACTTATTCAAATACAGAAAAGCACTTCCTGTGAGAGAAGTAATGATCTGTTTTCTAACATCTTATCACCACTTGTTTGCTACATTACTTTGCATAAGACTACAAATACACAGAAATCCTTTATCACTAACAGGCTTACAGGCTTTTGAAGACCCCTAAAATCCCAAACCACAACCTTAGAAACTGAAGGTGAAGCAAAACAAAACACAAAAACCAGGTAAGCCAAATGAGTAAGACAATCAGAGAATAACTAAGGGCACGACAGAAACAATAACGGGCATGAATTAGAAAACTCAGTGCAAGCACATTGCTTGGTTACTTCTAGCATCCTTTCCTTTACCACTACTAAGTTCAGAAGCCAAAAAGCCCCAGATGTTTTAATTATTGTTTTGTGACAGTTTGGGGTGTGGATTTGTGTTCAATATTAGAGACATACATGTGTGTACGTGTGTGTATGTCTCAATTATAAATGTAAGGACAATGTTTCCTGGAATTCTGTGAGCTGAAAGGCATGTCAGTCAGATCTGAAAGGAGGTTTTGGAAATGTCCATTTGTAGCTTATTCGGCAGAAATTAACAGGTCTGCACTTGCTGCTGGGCTGAAATAGTGACAGTGTGGACAATATAGACAGCATGACACTACCTGAAAGTAGACAGTGTCTGATGTGAATTGGAATAGATGGTTTCTAGCTGCTATCCACTGCAGAGCTACTTGTTGCTACAGGAAAGACTCCCATACATTCTGAGTTATGGAAATCTTCAGCATTATAGTGCAAGAGCAGAGGGGAAAAGGAGTGCTTTGTTTCCCTAACACAGCCATGTGTCCTGTAGGCACAGAAAACAATCTAAGAATAAACATTGGGCTGTCAACTCCACTAATTCCTAGGGATCTGGAATGAGGATGATGTTAGAGGAACTGACACCTTGTAGTCATGCCTGTCTGTCTATACCTTTTCAACATTTATCATGAGCCAGCACTGCTTTCAAATGAAGAACACTTGCATCATCCAGATTACTTCTAGGTGAAGGTGGGGCCTGATAATCTAGGATGGACTGGGGAGGGGCCGGGGGACCCACTCCTAGATGAGAAGAGACAGCACTTAAAGGCTAGGAGGCAGCATTTTTTTCCTCAGGGCTGTAATCACTGGTAAACTGCCCAAGATTCAAAAATAACCCCACACCTGTGCACATGCAAACAGCCCTGCTTAAAGTCAGTGGGTTATTAAAAAGGGAAGACATGAAAGGAAGGAAGTGCTGGGTGTGTGTGAAGCATGATTAGGTTATATACGTGTATGAAATTGCCAAAAAATAAGGAAATGATTTTAAAAAATAAACATCAGGATACTTTCTCAGTTTTAGTGATATATGCTTATATGGAGTTTTAAGTTTAAAATGTTAATTATTATTAATTTTGCCTACTCCAAATTTGTGTGCTATATTGCTTCTTTTTAAGCAATTGCTAATATCAATGAGCCAGTATTAAGCTATGAGGGGACAGTCTTGTGTCACTACTACCCTAGATTTTAAACTTATATACATATTTATTAAACAAAAACCCACATTTTTTTCCTAAAAATACATCCACAAAATAACTTCTTACAAGGAAAATACACAAAAGCTATAAGTGTCTTAGAGCTTATTTTACATGTTTGCAAAATTAATCTGACCTTCAAATGATTCTTTATATTGGACAATATTTGGATGTTTCATGTTTGCCAACACAGCAACTTCTCTCCTTGATTCTTGCCGTTCTTTACCGGACATCTTAAATGGGAGGAAACAGTAAAACCACTAATAAAGTTAAAAGTACATCAACAAGAGATGGTACTAATACATCACAACAATAATAATAAATTAAAAAACACAGCAGTAAGTTAAAAAGGATTAACTGACTCCATAAGTGAAACCCTCTTAGGGTACCTAATCTATAGTAAGTTACAGGACTGTAAGTATATGTTTCTATATACAAGTACAGAACATACAAGTAAGTACATAAAAAAAAAAAAATCTGAAAGGACACACAGATTCCTCTGAAATCAGTGGTCCTTGGTGCGATAACAGCACTCTTATAAGGTTATGCAGTTCTCTAATAAAATGTCCTATGGTACCCAAATTACTGCTTGTGCAACCGAACTAAAAATATACTTACTCTTGAGATGTTAATTTCCTTGATAACATAATGCCTGCTGTCCTCTGTGGATTTAACAAGAACAGCTTTTCCAAATGAACCTTCTCCAATCTTCTGTAGTCTAACATACTTCTCCATGGTTTGTTCTTAAGGCATGTTTATAGGTTAGCTACACACAAAGAAGTTAACAGAGATTTAAGCAAGTCTTAACAAAAAATATCTAACAACTGAAAGTGAAATAAACCTTACACTTAGAAAAAAACAAACAAAAAACAGTGATGTTTCAGTTTATTTAGGATGCTTTGAAACATCCAATACTAAACATACTTACAATACAGGCACATAAACAAAATCTTTTTCCTACGTGAATTAGTAGCATTGTTTTATTACTTTAGTAAGAATATAAGCTCACTAAGACACAATTTCTTGAAGTTGTTTCAACAGTTGCAGGTAAAATTCTGCACTTATACTGTTGTAAGGATTTTTTAGGATAAAATATGAAATCAAAGACTAAGCAGGTGTTAAAATTTGCAGGCACATTACTTAAGCATTTTACAGAAATATCAGTCAGAACACAGTTCAAAAATGAAGTCATGTGAGAACTGTGAGAATTCTGAGTGCTTGTGGGAAAACTAAGGAAACAAGAGTCCTGTGACCTCACTTTCTCGAAACATAGAATTGTTCTTGGAGTGTGCTCCTCCCAGGTGCAGTGGATAAGAGTGAGTTTACTTCTGCTGTTGTTACTCATGTGTCTCTATGGAAAAATGTTTTCCTTGTGATTGTATTCTTTACTCAGGTGACTCTTCTTAACCCTTAGGGTATAAACTTCTGATGCTCTGAAGATGGTTATTTCATGAGACTTTAGTCCACCTCATTTTTAGTCCCCTTCTCAGGCTCACTCCACAAAATAGAGTGGTTACCACTGTAACCAATACTGGATAAATGCTGACTCTTAAATACTCTTATCAACAGTGGCTATTCTTTATAAAAATCTCAAAACAGCAGCAAAAGGAAGTAGTTAAAGAGCTGGCGAGCAAGATGGCGCAGTGGGTTAAAGGCATTTGCTAACCAAGCCTAGAGACTAGAGTTTGATCCTTGGCAGGAGAAAACTCTACCAAGTTGACATCTGACCTCCACACATGCACGTGACATACATGCCCACACTCACACAGATCATATGTACATAGACACACAAGGGAATGCATGCCTCCACTCACATACATCATATGTGCATGTACACACAATTATAATAAACTTCACTTTCTAAAGAGCACTGGCACCCTAGCGCTTGTGGTAGTGTGACTGAGAATGGCCCCATAGGCTCATATATTTGCATGCTTAGTTTTCAGGTGAAGAACTGTTTATAAGATAGGCGGTGTGGCCTTGCTGAAGGAGCTATATCACTGGGAGTGGGTTTGAGATTTCAAACAGCCACACCAGTGCCCCACCTTCCTCTGCAGGCCTGCCTGTGATCAGGTGTCAGCTACCACTCTAGTACCATGCCACGCCTTCTCACCTGCCGCCATGTTCCCCTTCATAATGGACTAAACCTCCGAAACCATAAGCATGCCCCTGGTTAAATTATTTCCTTGGACTAACCCTCTGAAACCATAAGCATGCCCCTGGTTAAATTATTTCATTTGCAAGAGTTGTCTTGCTTATGGTCTCTCTTTACAGCAATAGAACACCAAGACAGAGTTTAAATCCTGGTTCTATTGTTTGTCACATGACCTTACACCAGTGGTTCTCTACCTGTGGGCACAACCCCTTCATGGTCAAACTACCCCTATACAGGGGTTGCATATCATCTATCCTGCATATCAGATATTTACATTACAATTCACAACAGTCGCAAAATTAGTTGTGAAATAATAACAAAAATAATTTTATGATTGGGGGTCACCACAACATGAGGAACTGTACTAGGGTTGCAGCATTAGAAAGGTTAAGAACCACTGCCTTACACTATTGATTTCTGTATCTCAGTTTATTCACCTGTAAATGTAAACAAATAAAGTATGTACTTAAAGAATCACCATGAGGATCAACTAAAACAATATACTAAGAATAAGCTGAACCATGTTGTTGTTTCTGATGTTTGATGAGACAGTGTGGCATTTTAATTCTCTTGCTTACTGATAAATTTGAAAGATTCTTCCACATTTATTGAACATTTGTAGTTTCTCTATATTATCTGTGCATTTCTGCTTGCATAGTCTTTTTTATTAGTATGGAAAACCACACTATTTAATGAGACCTTTCGCTGTCATGAAGGTAAAAACTTTATTTTTAGGACAGATTATTAATGTAGTCTAGGATGGCTTCAAACTGTCTTCCTTCCCAATCCTAAATGCTGGGATACAAGTGGGTACCACCATGCCCAGCTTATTGTGAACTGGCTTGATTAGCATACTTCAAAGATTTTTGCAACTAAGATAATTAAAGTTGCTGGTAGCTTGGCTAATCTTGGTTGTCAACCTGACTACATCTGGAATCAACTAAAACCAAGCCACTAGGCACACCTTTGAGGGATTTTTCTTCACAGGATCATTTGAGGTGGGAAGACCCACTCCAAATCTGGGTCACCTGAGATCAGAAGACACATCCTAAAATCTGGGCTACAGCTTTTGGTGATAGTTTACATAAAGGGACATGGAGGATAGAAGCCTTTGCTCTGCCTGCTTGCTTTCACTCTTGCTGGCAAGTTCATCTATCCTGCTGCTAAAGCCCTTCTTTCCTGGCACTGGAACCTCCTTCTTCTGGATTGAAGACCAGCCTTTTGGACAGAACACCAGATTCTTTGCCTTTCCATCTGATGACAGCCATTGTTAGGCTAGCTGGACCACACTTTAATAAATCCCCCTTTGACACGTTGAGTCTCTCTGTTTCTCTGTCTCTCTCTGTCTCTCTCTCTGTCTCTCTCTCTGTCTCTCTCTCTGTCTCTCTCTCTGTCTCTCTCTCTGTCTCTCTCTCTGTCTCTCTCTCTGTCTCTCTCTCTGTCTCTCTCTCTGTCTCTCTCTCCCTCCCTCCCTCCCTCCTAGTTCTGCTTCTCTAGAGAACTGTGACTAATACAGTAGCTGTAACAATTATAATTTTAGGATAAACAAATGTACAAATTCACCATTTTAATCGGAAATTAATACTTTATTTACTCAAGTTTCCAATGTGTGGTTCCCTTCAGTGGGAAAATGGGCTTTCAGGAAGCCTAAATTTTCTTCTATAGTTCACTATATTAATAAACTGATGTTTCCATCTCATCCACAATACTAAATTTTTAAATTTTTCTAAAAAAAGATTTGATGTTCTTAAATTACAGAATTCATATTATAGTCCTGAAAACCAAATGTTAAAATCCAGCCTGTACTAAAATTGACTATTATAGCTTATGAAATTTTGTGAAAAGAACCTTCTTCAACATTCAAAAACATTATTATCAGATCCCATTTCAATTTCTATAATGATGCTTTTAGCAACTGTAATAGGAATAAGAATGAAAACATTATCATAAAATTCCAGCCATCAACAGTAAGGTGGAGAGGAAAAGTCATTCCAAACATAATCTACATTGACTCAACCGGCACAGTGTAATGGGTATCTGGGAACCAGCCAAAACGTAATGTTATCTCCAGAACGAGAAAGCTCAATGTATCATATAACTACACTACTTAGAGAGCAAATCATGATAAATTCATCTCAGAAGACTCGATTCCATGAAATAAAATTACATTAAATAATAACCACATAATGAGGTTATTTTTGTAACCACCATTGCTTGTAACATTTTGCCAAGAGTGGAATAAACAAACGTTGTCAGTTTGGCTCTTTCTCCAAATTTAATTGCCAATTCCTTTCTAGGGACTATACCAATAAGGCAGAACTTATTAGTGTCCCTAGTATTTTATTCTATTGCCATCTACATCCTGAGCACTGTGGTTCTAATTCAGTAAAGCCAAATAGACTGCCCTTGGGAAGAAGAAAGACAATTCTAATTACCATCAGAAACAATAAACACAGGTATCTTTCTGAGCAATCAGAGATTCATGGTTAATGAGTTTCAGAACGCATGCCTTTTCTGCAGCCAAATATACACCAGAAGGAAAACATAAGCTACCTACTTCATTATCTGTGAGACTTTACAACTAATTTATTATAATAGGAAATAATTTCAAATGAAGTGAAAGAAAAGATAATAAAATATACCACCAGGAACAGCTGGCTTTCTTACATAACCCAGGACCACCTGCCTAAGGGTGGCACCACCCACATTAGTCTGAGCTTTCTCGCATCAATCATTAATCAAGAAAATGCTCACAGCCATGTACAAGACAACCTGGTTGAGACAATCTTTCATTTGAGAGTACTTTTCCAAGATATGCCTAGATGTGTATCAAGCTGACAACAAACACTACTTGTGTAGCAAAAGGAAATACAAATGTACAGATTCATGTTTACATTTATTTACATACATATCTATGTACACACACAGAAGTATTTATATAAAATATAATTCGCAAGGACACACACACACACACACACACCTAGTAACATTGCTTCCAAAGAAATGAACAGTTGAGAATTCTTCAATCTTTTCTATTGTCTGAATATTGAACTGTAAGAATGATTAGCTAGTCAAAACAACAAAATTAAAATTAATCAGCCATGTATTCTGGTACAAATAGGAAGAACACTGATCAAATCAATGTATTTTTAAATATTTTAAAATGTATTGAAAGACTGTGTGTGTGTTATATGTGTGTGTGTGAGGTATGTGAGTGTGAATGTGTGTGTTGTGTGTGTGTGTGTGTGTGTGTGTGTGTGTGTGTGTGTGTACTAAGAATAAGACTTGTGGGAGTTGGTTCTTTTCTTCCACCATGTAGGGTAGGTCATCGGGCTTGGTGGCAAGTCCTTTACCTGCTAGCCCATCTTGCGGGCCCTACTTAAATATTTGAACAGGAATGGGGATACAGCTTAGTGGCAGAAGCAGCAGCCAAGTATGCATCAGGCCCTGCAACTGATTCTTACTTAGTGCGGGGTGGGGGTGGGGGTGGGGACCTTCAACAATTCTCTATTTCCAAACTTTTCACTTTAACATTTAAAATTTTGCTACAATATCATGCTGCTTTCTAAGTATGTCGATTATGTTTCAGAAAAAGTATACTTCAACTCTAGTCAAATTAGATATCTTCCTTTCCATTTTTCTAAGAACTATTACAAATAAGCAATGTTTGACACAATATTATAAACCACATGAGAAAACTGTCAGAGTACATGAACTTAAAACTGCATCTCCATCAGGAAAACACACACTGACAGGCTAAGCATTAGCTGTTTCTGATATTTGATGGAGAGGTTATTCCAAAGGGAAACATTAGTAATAGATAACAACAGATGCCAAGAAATTTTCTGGTACTGTCTGTAAAATCTGTACACAGGGTTCTTCCAAAACAATAGAAACAGTCTGAATTGTACAAAGAGGTGGATGTATCTTCTCAGAGGAAAATTCTTCTCTATTTTTTTCCATTACTGAGAATAAATCAGAAAGCAAAATAGAGGAATGCTATTCTCTTTTTCCACAATATGTATTTTCTCCTCAGTAAATGTATTCAGACAACATCCAAGGAGTTTGTAGTAAAAAACTACCAACATACAAAGGAAAACTTTATATACATAGAAAGCTATCATGTCCACGATTTAGATAAGAAAGCAGAGTAGAAGAGTAAAATCTACTAGGAATACAATGTCAATGTATTATAAATACAAACCCAAAAGAACTTCTGTGGCTTTTCTACAGGCTTTAATCACATTTCTAACAGACTTTTTTTTTTTTTTTTTTTTTTTTTTTTCTGTGTAAAAACCAGTTTCACCACAAAATAGGCCACTCGGGTTTCATCAGAAGAAACCATTTTAAATGTAGACACCTAGATCCTGGAACCTAGAAACAAAGAACTATCCTGTGTTTGGCTGTGGCCTATCATCTCTATTTACTACATCATAAGAAAAGCCCAGCATTAAAGCTTTGAAGGACTAGGGCTTTTAAGCCATCACAAGTATTTCCCGGAGTGATTTATGTAGGCAATAAAAATATTTCTGCTTCTCGGAGATCTTACAGGAGAGAGTAAAAAATTGGCTGGGGTATATAAGTCAGTGGAAAATCACATGCCTAGCAAAACTCTTTAAGTCTTGTATCCAATCCCCAGGACTACTCCCCAAAGTCACACTGAATTATTAACGTAAAACTTTTAAGGCTTTACACGTGGAAACTGTGTCAACTCATGAAACAAGAAGCGATACATTAGGTTTTAGGGTAATCAGTCAACTGTCATTCATTTTCTTCTCATTAAAATATACAGGTAAGATCAAAGGCATCTAATGACCGCTTATCATCCACCAAGATTGCGTTGTCATTTTTATGATACCAAAGAACTGCTTTGAGCTACACACAGGACCTCCGAGTTAACATTTTAATGAGATGAAGGTGCTTCACGTGCAAACACTTGCGCGAGCATCCATGCATTCTAGAGAAGATCTATCTATACAGTTCTCGCTCCCAGTGAGTTCACCATTCTGCGTATCTCTGCTTCCCCCATGAGCAACTCACCTCAACGACATGGGACTTGAGTCCGAATAACAGTGGCGACCATTAAGCACCTGTCTAGATGCGGCAGTGGCTTCCTACAGGACTTAAGGCAGAGGCACCCCGGTGCATTTTGAAAATGTCATGCTGTAAGAGAAAGCAAGTCTGTCTACCCAGCAGCAGCTCACTCCCCTGACTGCGACTCGTACACCTGGCACGCACGGGTCTCTGGCTTGCCTCGGGCGGGCCGGGCACAGTGCCCGTGCCGCCGGTCCTGGCTACGCGGACGAAACAAACGCAGCTTCTCTGACCCCTTGGAAACGGCGGCGGCACAGGGGGAGTGCCCGGGTACCGCCCCCAACTTCTCAGGTCGAGGTGGCCGGGCCAGGCGCGGACGCGCAGTGTGTGCGACTGGGAGGCTACCAGCCGCCCACGTCCTCCCGACTCGCCACAGTGATCATGGATGCCGGGGTGCGGGCAGCTGCACCCGCTCAAGGTAAAGACTCCGCACGTTGCCGCCCCAAACCCCTGAGGCTGATGCCGGGAGGTAGGCAGGAACGGCCCGCGCGTCCCCGTCGCCGGCGTGTGACGTCAGCGCGCAGGAGCCCGCTTGTAGCGGTGCAGCAGGGGAGGAGCCGGGAGGCGGGGCTTAGCCGGACGAAGCGGACGGGGCGGTGCCTGCAGGGCGGGGCGGGACTAGCGGGGTTGGTAGGGGCGGGGTTTCTGGGGAGGGCGGGGTTACGGAAGCTGAGAAGCGAGGGGGACCGAACTCGTCTCGCCGCGAGTGGAGGCGCCATAGGGGCGGGCCTAGAGGAGAGAGGAGGCGAGGCAGAGGGCGGAGCGAGATGGTAGATGCTAGTTAGGAAAGACGGATTGAGGGCGGGGCGAAGAGAGTTGGGCGAGGCTAGGGTAGGGCGGGATGGAGGAGGGGCGAAGGAACTGGGGCGGGGCATCGAGGAGGGGCGGGGCCATTGGGAAGCGTTAGGACACCGGGGCGGGGTTACCGGGAGACTAGAGAAGAAGAAGAGAACTAGTGCTATCGGGGAGGGGCGGAGCTTCAGGGGTTGCCATTCCCAGAACGAGAGTGACACAGAAGGATGGTGTGAGAGATGAGTGTGAGAAGAAGAATGTAAAACTGCAAAGAATTAGGCGGAGGGAAGGCGGGAAGTTCACTCAGGAATCTCAGCCCGAATAAAGCATGTTAATAACTTCCACACACGGTACACTGACAAAATACTTTTATTTTATTTATTTGAGTGCTCATTACTTAACTGAGGATGGCATATATTCACAAATAATTTTCCTTTAAACAGTTATTTTGAGGGACTGGAGGAACGGTTCAGCTGTTAGGACGGAGGAAGAGTTCGGGGTCCCAGAACCCATGTTGATTAGCTCACAACCACCTGCAATTTAGTGTCAAGGTGATTTTGAAGCCTCTGGCTTCTGCAGACACTAGCTAGCACCCGCGCTCATGCACATATCCACATACACATAAATTAAAAATAAGATTTCTTTAGGTTACTTTGTTCAATTAATTAAAGGATAATTAAATTTAAAACACAAAGCTATAATACGGTTTTCTACACCTTTCCATCTACTGTGTGTATGTTTTATACTGAAGGGACTGGTGGTGTACAGTAGACTAAAAGCCTTTCAGTGCAGCAATTGAAATCATTGAGAACACACCTAGTGTCGTCCTGAGAAGCTTTACTCAGTAACCTAGCACCTCCAGGAACTGCTGAAAAGTCCACACTTGAAGCAGGAGGATATTGTCTTTGAGTACTACCACAGTTGCTGTATGTTGTGCTTGTTGCTCCTGTGTTGTATGCAGAGTGGAGAGACTGAGATTTAGATCAAAGAAACCCATCTTCTTTTTCTGTTTTCCCCAGCCTTTCCTTCTCTCTACACACTCAAGACAACTACTTTTCTAAAATCAAGAGTTTGTAATCATTTCTAACTTGGAAATGGACAGATTTGGGGCTTCTTTGCCAGATGGTGATACAGCAAGTTACTTAAGTTAGTTCACTAGAAAAAGAAATGTTGAGATTCAGCACTTCAATCTCCATGAATATATATCTATATCCATATCTCTATCTCTATCTCTATCTCTATATCTATCTATATCTATATATACATATCTTAGACTCATCCAAATCCAGCTAGCAGGAACTTTGCTATCTAAAGTACAACTCTAGTTCTACCCACATAACACTGTCTAGTAAAGTTGACAGGGAAACAGTGGCAACTGCTAATCTAAGCAAATTCATTTTTAATCCTTGCATGGAGAATGACTAGTCAATATGTCTGAAGATAATTCTTTAGACCAATGGTCTTTTATATGTAAGTCATGAACCCTTGGGGGATTCAAACAACCTTTACACAGAGGTCACCTAAGACCATCAGAAACCACATATTTACCTTATGACTCATAACAGTGAAAAATTACACTTAAGAAGCAGCAATGAAACAGTTTTATGGTTGGGGTCACCACAACCTGGGCAACTGTATTAAAGGGCCACAACATTAGGAAGGTTGAGAGCCACTGCTTGAGACTCCTGGAAAGCTTTGGCTGGGAATATAAATTACTAGTCCTTTTAAAAGCATGCTGTCAATATTTATACTCTTTGACTTTAAATTTCACTTCTAGAACTGTGGAACCAAAAAATAATAATAAAAAAACATAGGAAACTTGGTATTATTGTTTATAAAGAGATACCCTAGAAACAATGTGGTTGTCTACAAAAGACTAGATTAGATTACAATATAAACAATGGAATATTATTCAAAAGCCATTACAAAAGATAGATCAGATCTATTTTTAGTGACAGAACATTGAATTTTTTTTTTTGAAAAATTGAGCACATTATCTGTTTCCCTTTCTGGTTTTTCTGGTTTATATACCTTGTACTAGTTAATTTTTTATTTTTACAGCACAAGTAAGTATTTTTGATTCTTCTTAGGTATTCCATTGGTTATCCCTTTTAAACAAACAAGGATGGTTCTACCATGTAGTTCTTCTACTCTATGTAGCTTCTCAGTTGGTGGCTATTCTTTGTTCACATGGTAAGACCCTCTCTGGGTGTCCTCCAGTCTCTCCCCATGGATATCTTGGATTGTTCACAGCATTGTGATCTCAGGTGTATTTTTTTTTTTTTTTTACACAGCAGCTGCCTTCAAATAAGAAAAATAGAAGTTTCTAGTCCTTTTGAAGGCTTTTTAAAACAAATCTTGTACCATTCTGGCCATGTTTTTGGTGAAAGGAGAGGGGAGGGAGAAGGGCAGAGAGAGAGAGGGAAAGAGGGAGAAGGGGAGAGAGAAAGATACAGAGATAGGCAAAATTTATTGAGTGGGAAAAAAGTCAGCCATATTTGGAATATGTTCAATATTTTGGGTTACCTTTATAAGAAAAGTGCCTAGAAGTGGACTTGACATTTTTGTTTATTTCTTTTGATTTTGTATAAATTTTGCATTTTTTCCTGTGATTGCCTTTCATACATTGTGCTATTAGCTGGTGAGTTGGCTCAGCTGTAAAAGCGCTTTCTGCCAATCTGGATGACCTGAATCCTATCCCAAGGACCTCAATGGTGGAAAAGCACAGTCTCCCACAAGTTTTCCTCTGACCTCCACATATGTGCCACTTGATGTGCATGTGTGTACTCACACATGATAAAATATAATAATTCCAATTTACATAAACTGCTTACGAAATAAAGAAATTAACTATTTACTATACTATAGAACAAATGTTTCTGCTGGTCTCACAAAGACTTTTTCTTTATGGTGTCTTTGACAAAGCAGAAAAATTTTAAATTGCATATATCAGTCCTGTCCATCAGTTTCCTCTCTTGACATGCAGATTCTCAATCCCCAGTTATCCAAATAATCTAAATTTTATTTTGGTTTAATAACCTTGATCCATCTGAAATTATTTTCTGTAATTACCATAAGGAAACTATCTTTGTATTCTTTTTTGAGGTAAACCACATATGCCAGAATCAGTTATTAATTGTGGTTTTCTTTGTCACTAACAGGGGATAATTTTCATATATTAAATTACTACTTATGTTTGCATTCATTTCTATATTACTTATTTAGTATCTTTATTGGTCTCTGTCTTGGTCCATCTTCCACTGCTGTTGTGGAATGAAAAGCTGCCAGTGGGCAACTTATAATGGGAAATTTCTTTAGCTAGTCACAACACAGAAAGGGCATCTCAACATGGAATAAGAGAAGAGTGGGTGCTGAAGACAAAATGTGAGACTTGGCCTTGCTTTACAATGACAGGAAATAATCTAGCCCTCATAATGGAAGAACCTTCTTGAGACAAACACTTATTGAAAGCAATACTATGGCCAGCAAGATGGGTGAGTGGGTAAAAGTGATCACTGCACTTAATGAATTTGAGGCCCAGAGCCCAATTGAGGTGTAATGACATGCCTCTGTCATCCTGTGACATGGGAGGCAGTGACAGTACAATAGGTGGACAGCTTTCAGGACAGATATCCTGAAGTACACAGTGCGGCAGAAACAATAAAAGAGATGCTTAACACTGTTACACAATTCATTTTGGTTCTTACGGCCTAAGATCTATTCTAATGACAGCAAAATCCAACTTAAAGAGAAACTGACTTTATGCAGGTAACTTACTGCTCAGTATCTCCAAATCCTTCCAGCATACTATCATTTATACTAAGACCTTATGCTCTAAAAGGGTGAATTAAGTACTTCACTGCAGGCAAGCTCTTCAGTCCTCCCAAAGACATCCATGTCCATTTAATCCACAGAATCAGTCAATGGTATAGATTAGAGGAAGACTCTACTCACCATTGAAGGTTTGGAGGAATAAAGGAGCCAAGAACTTCAAGTGATCTCTGATAACAACAAAAAGCACCAAGGTTGACTCTTCCCTGGGGCCTCTAGAAGAAAACCACCCAGCCAACCTTGGTTTTAACTAGTGAGACCTGTGTCAGACTTTCATCCTCTAGAACTCTTAACATAATGCACCTGCACAAGAGGGCACGGGCACATACTCCCACTAACGGGCTGGGAAGACTGGAAAACTCCTTATTGGGAATCATCACCATCCTAAGATCATTCATTTATCTATTTCACAGCACTGTACCAGATATGTCCTTTCCTTCTCTTTCCACTCAAGTCGTTTGAAGAAGAGATTTAATGACAAAAATCTCAGCGAATCACAAAGAAACTGATTCTCAGGTGTAATCAACTGTTTGGTGACAATGCTACCACACGGTGCATTGTTTAAACATTGTTCAATGACCTCCTCACCAATGCCCACACATTTAAGGATTGCATATAGAAAGGCTTAAAACCAATCTAGAAATGGTTAAAATAATTTGTGAGGAAGATTGATTGAATGTACAAATCAAGTATTTTATGTTTGCCAAGCTGGAGGTGGAACACAGTGCTCCCGGTATGCCAAGAAGCGAGCCTCAAGCACTTCCCACCACAAATTTAGAAATACACATTCTCATAAATTAGTGTGTAACTATTACAGAAGAGCAAATGTATAAGTAGAATTTTCTTTCCCACTTAAATAAGTAGTCTTCCACAAAAGAACTAAAACAGTACAAAAGGATTCTGTCATCTTTATAGAAAACTGATGACTGGCTCGCTATGGCTACTGTCTAATAAAAATCTAGATGCCCTGCCCCTCCAGAAAAAGAATTAGGCTACAAGTCTGCAGTTGAGAGCCCAAGCCACACCCAAGGCCTAAATAGAGGACATTAGTATTCATTAGGCTAATATATATTCATAACACACTAAATATACATGAGACTCTTAACCGCCTCATGTCTTAATTCTGCCACCTAGTGGCAATATCCATACTGCTCCCACAGATCCTGCTCAGTTACTAAGTGCACCTTTCTGTTCACCAGGCTATTGGGCAAGCTTTGGCTAAGGCCATGCATTTTTATGCAGCTCCCTGCTTGAGTCATAATACTCAAGCTCGTTGAGCAAGGGGAACAGGTTTCCTGTGTATTGTGACACACGACAGGAACCCAGCATGTAAGACCACGTAATACCTTAAGATTCTTCCAAGGTTTTTTTTTTTTGTGTGATGTCTAAATTTGGATTTATAAGGGTCCCCCCCCCCCGTGTGTGTGTGTGTGTGTGTGTGTGTGTGTATGTGTGTGTGTATATATATATGTGTGTGTGTATATACATATGTATTATATATATAATTTATACATTATGTATATAATTTTTATAACATTATGTATATAATTTTATAACATTATGTATATAATTTTTTTTTTTTTAATCGTATAACCTGCGACACAGTGTAAGGCTAGGTGACACTGTGGCACACACCACTACAGGCCCCCGCAGCATCAGCCCGCTCCGGTTGAAAGCGCCCTCGCCTGCTGTCCTTTCACGTGGATGCCGGCGGGGCAAAAGCGACGACGTGGGTGACGTGAGCAACTCGCAAAGCCAGACGCCCTCCACGGTGGCCCGGAGTCGCCTCCTCGGCTCGCCCAGCGGGTCCCCTCGCGGCCACGCCCAGGCCAGCCCCGCCGCGACATTCCGACCAATAGGAGCCGACGTGCCTCCCAGCACGGCCGCGGGAGGATGCGCTGGGACGGCCGGGACGCCGAACGGCCGGCCGTTCACGGCAACGCGGTGACGTCACGCGCGCGACGCACCTGTCGGGCTCTGACTCCTGCAGCTTCCCTTCCAGTTCAGCGGGTCGGGGCCGGGTCGTACGTCTGCCTGCTCAGTGCGGTTGCGCTCCGGGTACCGGCTGTCTGGAGGATGAGGCTGGAGTGGGCGGAGGCGTGAGAGCATCGCTGCTGCTCTCCTCCCGGCGTGGGGCGCGGATCCAGCCGGAGTCCATCGAGAGCGCCCCGAGGCTGGAGACTCCAGTCCGGGCAGCGGCAGGTGGCCTCGAGGGCCCGCTAGAGCCGCACGACTGAACTTCACCCCGAGACCAGCCTCCGCCAGCCTCACCTGGCCGCACTGACGTAACCCCGCTGCCCTCAAAGCCGGGTGGCGGTGAAGCGCGCCGCGGTGGGCACCCGGCAGCCGTGTCCCGGTGAGGCTCCCGGGGCGGCTGGCACGCGGTCTCAAGCAGATGCGGGGTCCCCAGGCAGCGCAGCCACCAGCCGCCCAGCTTGCTATGCCTCTGCGCTGCGAGGTGAGTCGCCAGCTGTCAGGCGTCGCGCCCCGGCGGCGGCGGACGCGAAGCCAGCCTCTCGCGTCCCGGTTTCTTTCCACAGTGGTACCTATCTACCTGCAGCCCATTAAAATCGCCCCCATTTCTTCCGGGAACTGTAGAAGGAGCTACAAGAATTAGAGCTAGGTGCCAGGACACAAGTTTGATTTTTACAGAGTTTGCCCAAATTTAGCAACAACGTTTAGTTTTTATATCTTTAGACTTAACGTACATCGAGTCATTGTGTGTGTGTGTGTGTGTGTGTGTGTGTGTGTGTGTATGTGTTTGTAAATATTTACGTGTTGGTAGTAGATTGTTGGACCAGAAGTTACTTTAGAGAACTTTTCATGCGAAATGCTTTGTTTAAAGTATGGCGTTTTAAAATTAGACAAGGAAGTTAATTACATATTCATCAGGTGTATTCTAATTCTAGCCTCAGATTTCTATTTCCTTTAGAAACAATGGCTGTTTGTGACATTTGGACCAATGGCGACCTTGCCTTTTAATAGTTCTATGTTAGTGGTGTATAAAATTTAAAAATTCAGTTCTGCAACCTTTTTTGAGCCCTTGTGCTTGTATTCAGTGCTTGTACCACCACCGTGGCTTATGTATAGTGGACAGTTTGTAGATGTACATGAAGAATTTAGATGATTATTTTCTTTGGATCAGTTTTACATGCCTTTGTCGGTTTCTAAAAAACAGGATTTCAGTTCGGGATGTACAGGAAGTCCAATGCTTGTATGCACGTTGTTGACCAAGTTGGAAAAGTGCTGCTTCTGCTAATCTCCTATTTTATATGGCTTTAAAATCAGATGCATGACTTGTGGGTGTTTTCTTAAATTGAATAAGCTTATATATGTTGTTGGCAGAATTTGTTACAGATAGCATTCAACCCTACCCCACTCCCCCCTCTTCCTATGCTACTTCAAAGACTTTGAGTGGCAGCTCTAACTATTTTAAGAAATAGTGCTGTCTTATGTACTTGATGAAGCCTTTAAGGAATTAACCCGGTTTTGAATACATGTAGTTCAAAAGAACAGATTTGCTAAGGTTCTGGGTTTGCAGTAGAAAAATGGCAACTGTCCAGGTCACGCTGGTGATAGGCTTTCTATATCCTGTTGTGACATGGTGGTAATAATTTTCAGACCTCAGGAAGCCAGATTTGATCTCTGTGGTGGGTCATATATCAAAGTTGCATCCTGTTGGGTTTGACCACTATCCCTGCTTTGTAGAATTTCTAACTTGCTTTGTAGTCAAAAATCGTCAGAAGACATGGCCTATGTATGTGATATAATGCATGTAAATGAATACCTTCTCTAGTTTAGGGTCTGTGTCACACACACTCACGTCTCTCTCTCTCTCTCTCTCTCTCTCTCTCTCTCTCTCTCCACACACACACACACACACACAGAGAGAGAGAGAGAGAGAGAGAGAGAGAGAGAGAAAGAGAGAACACACTCAAAGAGAGAGAGAGAGAGAGCACAGTCAAGTTTTCACCAGTCTCACAAAGTAGATACATTCACCTTGTCTGTTTAATAGGTGTGGAAATGTGAGAAAGAATTTACTTGTCATTCCTAAGGTTCCACAGCAATAGTGGTCAGAACTGAGAATGAAGCTCAGCTGTGTGTCATTACAGTTATTGCTTCCAATCCTCAATGACTACACTGTCCTGCATGTTCTCCTAGGTGACACTCTACAGAAAAAGATGGAGTGAGAGACATGGCACCAGAGTTCCATTCATTTATAATTTGTAAAAGGGATGTGCAATTGCACAAACTCTTACAAGTGTTGTTTTAAAAAAAGAAGAGCATCCAGACCATTTTAATAAGCTTTTGTGTCGGTCTTTATGTGCACATTTGTATTTGTTTATAAGCATTGAAGCTGCAGTTCCGTTTGA
Source organism: Cricetiscus sungorus (assembly GCA_030556225.1). Classification (NCBI taxonomy): domain Eukaryota; kingdom Metazoa; phylum Chordata; class Mammalia; order Rodentia; family Cricetidae; genus Cricetiscus; species Cricetiscus sungorus. The sequence goes on along the minus strand of JANBXA010000398.1, from coordinate 4,540,008 downwards.
TTCCTAAAGATAAGAGTTCTTAGTTAAGTATAAGGCGAAGGAAGACCCCCCTGCAACCTCACACATTGCTGGAACTCAGAAGTTTGCTGCTGCTGGGAGGGAATAAAGCAAACCAGTTCTCCCCATTCTTGGGAGAATAGCTGAATAGGTCTTTTAAAGTCATGAAAAGTTTTTAAAGTCTCAGTCTTCCGTAGCAGCTTCAAATTGGGTTATTATTTTATTTTTTCTCCCTTCTTATTAGGGCCCTTATATTTGTGGATTCTTCCCTGTTGTCTTTTAAAAATGCTTAATTTTCCCTCTTCTTTTTCTTTCTAATTTTAGTTATTTATTTTTTTAATTTTATGTACGTTGGTGTTTTGCCTACATGTAGGTCTGTGTGAGGGTGTCAGGTCTCCTGGAACTAGAATTACAAACAGTTATAAGCTGCCATGTGGTTGCTGGGAATTGAACCAAGGTCCTCTGGAAGAGCAGCCAGTGCTCTTAACCGCCAAGCCATCTCTCCAGCCCCCAGTTTTTCCTTTTCTTGTTGCTTGTTTTTGTTTTAATTTTCAAATTGTACTTGTGTATATATATATTTGAGGTACAAATCGGTACTTTGACAAAAGTGTACATTTTGGAAACATTAAGTCAAACCCACATAGATAGCTTGTCTTTCATGTTTGTTTTCATGCGTGTGGTAGAAACACTTGTGTTTGAGGAGATAGCAGTTTAAAGGCATGCAGCCATCATGTGAAGCTGTGCTCACTGCTGTAGGTCACTAGTTGCCTAGGTAACTGAAACTTTGGACCCACCCCCACTTCCAGCCTTCCAGCCCTTTGGAACTACCATTGTTACTTTGCTTTTGAATTGGACTCTGCAGATTCCTGTGTAAGTGAGATCATGCAGTGTTCTTCTGTGCTTGTTTACTATATCTGTTGATAGACATGGCTCTTGTAATAGTGTTTAACTTAAAGAATTTGTAGTTTTAAGAAATATTCTCCGGGGAGCTAATTATTTAGTATTTTTTTAATATATAAGGTGCAATTTCAATATGCTAAGTAAACATAATGATTAAAAATACCAAATAATACTACTTTTGGGAGAAACTAGTTAGATTATTATTTTATACTTTTTTATTGTACTATAGTATAAAATATCACCTTCAATGACTCCTCAGTTTGATGCATTTCAAACTGTTTACTAAATGTGTTTTTACATTTAATTCCCACTTTCTACTAACTTTAAAAAAGGTTGACTTTTTTATTTATTAATAACTAATATTGATTAGTAATTTTGCTTCATTTCAGTTTATTATGTCTTGTAATCCCCTGATAGGAAAAGGGGAAAGATTTTTCCCTCACTGTGAAATCAGATGGAAGAAAGAATGTGGTATGTCCTCCTGAAGGAGATGCCAGTGGACCTGTGGCCCAGTGTCTGTTCCTGGTCTGACCCAGGAAATTGTCCTGGGATGGTGACCTCTGAATATGTCTGCCTACTCTGTGTTCTTCCACTTCCTGCTTTCATTGACTTTGCTGCTTCTGGAAGGAGTGAAATCTTTTCAATAACTGTGGAGAAAGAAACACAAATGTTAGAGCAATTGCTTCATTTCCCACTAGTTCTTTATAGATCCAGATCTATTGATCTTTCTTCTGGGTGACACCTTAAAGGTGTTCTTTCCAGTTTTTACTATGGTTTATGATTCTTAAGGCATAATAATGCCTGTTATTTTTTGTGCTGGGATTGAACTCAGGGTCTTGAGTATGTTAGACTCTACCCCAAATTTCGTCCACGAGCTGATATATAATTTGGTATTGTAGCAGTACCAGAACTTTTTTCTAAGTGCTGTCCCTGTGTGCAAGTGTTTTCTTGGTGGTACCCACTTACCTAGTTATTTCACTCTTCTCAGAAGCCAACTTGGTATCATTTCATCTGCTCCTCCTTTCTGCCTCCATTTAATCTTATTCATTCATACTAGGCTGTCTTTTTGTCACTGTTCTGTGGTTCCTCCTACACTGTGTGACTATATGACTACTGCCTTCTGCATTAAGTCAGCCTCTCTCATGTATCAGTTTTTAAAAGTATTTTATTGTTTATTTTTATTTTATGTGCACATTTGTCTGTGTGAGGGTGTTGGATCCCCTGGAACTGGAGTTACAGACAGCTGTGAGCTGCCATGTGGGTGCTGGGAATTGAACCCGGTCCTCTGGAAGTGTAGTCAGTGCTCCTAACTGCTAAGCAATCTCTCCAGCCCCCTCTACAAGTATTCTAAGGTTCTGCTACCATAGACTGTTATGGGTGTTTCATGGTGTGGAAGACTCATTCTTGACAGAATAAATTTGAGAACCATTTCATAGGTTTTGTTTATCAAGTTCATGTTCATATAGGTTTTCTCAAAAACTTCTTTACTATTAGCAAATATAGTTTATATTGTATGGTAGATTTCCCAAACATACTGACCATCAAGCCTTTCCCACAATTAGAAGAAGTTTATGTACCTACCTATAAATGATTTTCCTTGTCTCAGCCTGGTAGGTAGTTCTGTTCATGCCACTTTTTAAATCATGTAACTGACCCCTCCCCCAACCCTACTTAGCTGTTTTTGAGACTTGGTGTCTCAAAAAAAAAAAAAAAAAAAAAAAAAAGGACAAGAGTATTTTATTTTGGGTTTCTATTGCTGTGAAGAGACAGCATGACTATGGCAACTTTTATATATAAAAAAAAACACTTAATTTGGGTGGCTTATAGTTCAGAGATTCAGTTCATTATCATCATGGTGAGACATGGTGGCATGCAGAAAGTCATGGTGGTGGAGAGGTAGCTGAGAGTTCCACATCTTGCTCAGGTAGCAGGAAGTGGTCTAAGACACTGAGCAGTCTCTTGAGCATAGGAGACCTCATAGCTCACCCCACAGTGGCATACTTTCCCGCACCTCCTAATAGTGTCATTCCTTATGAGCTTATGGTGGCCAGTAACATTCAGACTACCACAGGGAGCTTCATGTCATCTGCCACAGTGAGATGTAGTCTTTTTCTCTGAGTTTTGTTACCTTGTGCCATTGGTTGGGTTCTGCTTTTTACTGTAGGAATACATGTCAGCTATATAAGGAAATACTATATCCCCCTTGAAGATAGTATTTAATATATGCCGAGGTTTACTAAACTGTCTGAGGCCCGTCAAAATATGGTATATAATAAAATTACATTTATAGTTACATCAATTTCTGATACTTTTTAGCTGTTCTATAAGTATTTGTTATTAAACAATTACTTTGAAATCAATAAAATAACTCACATTTTAATATGAGACCTAGTATAAACAAACATTTTTGTTTTTGAAAATTTTGTATACATATAATTAAAAAAATAGTGAAATATAACCATACCTATCCTCATTTACCTCTTCTAATACCTTCCATGTCTCCTTCAACTTTCCTCCTTCCCAACCTCATGTTTGTTTTTTCTTTTTTTCCCCTCCTATTTGGTCAGTCAGTGAGCAGGTGGATGGTCTGTCTGTCTGTCTGTCTGTCTGTCTGTCTGTCTGTCTATCTTTGTCACCTACAGAGTCGTTGCTCATATATGTGTGGGTGTGGGGCCCAGTGGCTACATCTTCACTAAATAGTTCTCTTCCTCTTATAAACTATTCACATCCACTGTCAACAGCTCCATAGTAGGAGGTGAGGCCTGGAAATCATCTTCCCCATCTGTACTGGGGTAGATTTTGGCTTTTTCGATCTTGCACAGGTCATATACAAACAATCATAGCTCCTGTGAGTCCATGAGTGTGATAGCCACGTCTTACACAGAAGAAAGCATTTCATAGCACCCCTCCCATCCTCCAGCTCTTAAATTATGTCTACCTCCTCATCTATGCCTTGGCAGTGTGGTGTGATGTAGTGTGTGGTGTGATGTGGTGTGTGTGTGTAATATAGCTGTCTAGTTTAGGGCTACGTACTCAGACTCTTATCCTAGCACTTTAGTTTTGCATGTCTTCATTGATTGCTGCCCAGTGCAAAAAGAAGCACATGTGGGTATAAACATAAATATTTTGAAGGCAATTTGACAGCACAACTGTCAAAATAAGAATAGCAGGTTCTACCCTTGGGCCTTGGACCTCCCAGACAAGATTTCCGTTGCCAGAGGAGGCCTCAGATCTAATCAGAAAATGCTTAGTTAGCCCTTACAAGTTGTACCATTGCCAGGAAATGGTGGTACACACCTTTAATCCCCGGATTCCAGGAGGCAGAGGCAGATGGATCTCTGAGTTTGAGGTCAGCCTAGTCTACAGATTGAGTTCCAGGATAGCCAGGATTACACTGAGTAATACTGTCTCAAACCAACAAGCAACAAACAAAAACAAAACAAAAAACCATCCACTCTTGCACTAGTGGGCACATTTGCCTGGCAGGTTGACTTTGCAGCATGAAGTAATGCTGGGTAAGACCACAGATGTCTTTTCTATCTCAGTAACTTGCTTAGCACCTTCCAGTACTATGAAAGCTAATCATTAGGGAGGAAGTTTCCTGGTCAGTTTGGGATTCATTACTCTGTGTTCTGAAGCCTAAGTATATGCTGTCTTCAGCAACAGATCTTGTATTCATGGTGGGTAACCAAGGGCAGTGGCAATAGCTTGTGTTCTGGAGACTTCTGGGGCCTCCTCCACCAGTAAGCAGTAGAGAAGTTCCATGCCTTGCTAGTAAAACCTTTAAAAAAGATTTAAATAGGAGTGTGTCTTATCTACAGATGGCTAGACTTTTTCTTTCTCTGCCATCATGGCTTTGGAGACTTTGGTCCTTCATTCTGGTTGCTGATGTGAAGAATTCTCATTTGCTCCTTTCACCAGATTGTGACAGGGTTCTTCCCTGTTTAACTTCCCAGTAAGACACATAGTTGACTGACACACTGTGGGAGCTTAGCCATTATCTTCAGCTCTGCCCAGAACTTTTACAGGAGAAACAAAACTTTACTGAGACCACAAAGCTCCCTTAAGTTCTTTGGGAAATAGGTCTAAGAAGTATTTATGTGTTTTAATAATAAAAATAATATCCACAGAGAAAAACTGATTAATTGAACTTTATCAAAATTCAGTATTTTTGTTATGTGGTAGACCATCCTGGGCTACAGAATGAGACCATCTCACAAAAAAAAAAAACAAAAACAAAAACACTCAAATTGAATACCTAATATATATGCCACATACTTTGCTAACCATTGACTAGTAAACAACAAAACTTGAACAGTATTAGGCCTTAGGATATATTCTAAATCACAAGATCAGTAAATTAATAAAACCTCAAAGAGCTGTGGTCAATGCTATACAGTGGGAGCTGAAAGAACTAATAGGAAAATTTGGTATAGACAAAATTTGACTCAGGTACTGGGGTATTCTTTTTAACCATCTGCATGGCTGTGGTTATTTAAATGTTATGTGCCTCAGATTTCTTGTCTGTTAAGTGGGGAGACTAATAGCTCCCAAACCTTATTATTGGCTCTTAGCTAATACATATACTTTTTCAAAGTGTCATTTGAGTACTAGAGAGATGTGTTTTCTAGCCAGAGGAGTACTTTTGTTTGTTATTGCTGATGTGAGATGATGTAAATTTCTGAGGTTGGCTTTGAACTCTGGATAATCCTGCCTCAGGTTCCTGTGTAGCTGAGGTTACAAGAATGTGCCAGATGCCTAGCTAATTAATGGATATTTGATGTGACATCTGGAATGAGTAGCAAAGTCAGATGAAGAGGAGAGGGTATGCCCCAGACAAAAGGCGAACTGAACTAGGGAGGACTGCCAGCCTGGGGCTTCTCTGCTTTGTTAAGGACTTTGTCTCCTAAGAAGTGTGAAAATAATTAAAATATTTTGATACACAGAATATGAAGAGATATTACTAGTCAGATACTTTTTTTTGGCGGGGGTTTGGCTGCAGTACAAAGATGAAGTTAGAGGCAGACAAGATGCTTGTGTTGATGTCATTAGGAATTTATTACAGTACACTGGACTTTATCTCTGGAAGCCTGATCTTTGAACTGTAGAAAATATGCAATCCACCCTCTACTATACAAATGATTTAAGTAACACATTAACACTCTTAGTATAATAGAGTTTTATGGTAGAAGAAATAAACATTTATAAATTTGCAGAACAGCAAATTTCCATATTTGTTTATTTCAAGGCCAGTTTACTATTGTTGCAGAGGATGTGTAAGTGTTGAAAACTGAACACATTTCTCTTTAAGTTGAGTGGGAAGTTTGGTATTTATTGCCTATATTCTGTTCCAGTCACTGTACTAGGTTCTGAGAATATGGGTGAGTGCTTTTTGAAGGCATTTTTAAGGGAAGTATAGCATAAATTGGTTTTTACAAGATAGCTATTGCTTAGTAATGTTTGCTTTTCTAAAACAGAACTGTCATTTCTGAATACCTGTGTTGCTGAGACACTGTTAAGCTAGTTTTTCATGTGCAGAAAGAAAAGTACCAAGGAGGCAAGATTGTCTAGGAACTTGAGTCTTGGTTGAGTTTGGGAACTTGCTGCTTTCATATTCTGTGTGTAGTCAGCCTTGCTTTACAAGCCTTACTAGTTTGACTGCCTCTATGGTTGCTGAACTCTACACATGTCATCATACTTAGAAGTTCTCATCTTGATGATGAGAATGGGAGTAATGCATTAAAAATGTAGGAGTGCTAGTTTTGGTATAAAAACAATTAATATAATAATTTAGTTTTACCTGCTTTGAAAAAAAATGAAAAATTTTAACTATTTTTAGTTTTTCCCTGGTTAATGGTTGACCTTAGGCTAAAAAAAATACTTGACTATTTCAAGTCAGTTTAAAAAATTTTAAGTTACAATATTAATTTTAAAAATTAGGTAGTGTTTGCCTGAGGTAAAATCCAGAGGACTTGGAATTTCAGCCATGTGCTGTCGTTCTTGTGGGCCTCTTCCTTGCAAAGCCCTGTCCAGTCTGTGCACACACAAGTGATTGCATACTGTGATTCCTCTCCGTCCTGTGCAGTAAGTGGTGCACCTTTGTACATGGTAGATTTACAAGTGATTGCATACTGCGGCTCCTCTCTGTCCTGTGCAGTAAGCCCCACACTGCAAGTGAAGCACCTCTGCACTTGATATATATACATTCAGAGAATCTTAAGATTGTATGGTACTACTTTGGAGGAGTCTTTCTTTTTGACAGCTGCATAGTGTGAAGAATTAAACCATCCCTCACCACTTAGCATAACAGAGGGAAACACTGTTACAGCAGACGGGCTTAGTATTTTTTAGTACAAAGACTATAGCTTTCATTTTATGATGTTAGAATACATGATTTTTGTTCTATGTTGGGAAAATGTTGAGCCATTTTCCCCTTTTTTCCAGATAACCAGACAGCTAAATGGAGTCTGAGCAGCTGTTCCATAGAGGCTACTATAGAAACAGCTACAACAGCATAACAAGCGCAAGTAGCGATGAGGAGCTCTTAGATGGAGCAGGTGCTATTATGGACTTTCAGACTTCTGAAGACGACAGTTTGTTAGACGGTGACACAGCAGGTGGTAAGTGCAGCATGACAACTAAGAATTGTAGTCATGAATACCTACCAATACATATGCTTTGGTTTTTTTGAGACTAACATTTGGGTTAACTTTTGGAAGCCAAGGTAAATTCACAGAACTTAACCATTTGAAAGTGGCCTTATTCATAGTATTTACCAAATTATTTTTACTGTCTCCAACATCTCCAATACTGAAACAAACTTAAATTTAAATATAATTCAGAAAAGCATGCAACCATTACATTGTGCTCGTCAAGATAGATGAATGTCTGCAAAATAAATAGGTTATATAATTTCCCTTTAGTTAAGAAACAAAGCATCACCTAGAATTCACTCTTCTTACCTTAAGAGGTAACTCTGATTTCCATTTAGATTGGTTTAGTGGTTATTTACACTTTATGTAAGTGGGGTCTTAATGTATAGACTCTCATCCCTGGTGTTTTCAATTGTATTTTGAGATTATCTTTTTTGTTGCATATGGCAGTAGTTATTTCTATCACCGTGTAGTTTTCCATTGTGTAAATATGCTGCAGTCTAGTTATTCTCTATATTTCATTGTAGATTTTGGCTATTGTTAACAGTACTGTGAAAATATGTAAGTGCATATGTTTTATAAAGTAATGTAACTCATGAGTTATACTTAGTGTGGAATGCTTAAATGTAGAGTGTGCTTGTCTGAATATCATCAGGTACCGTTAGAAATACTCCGACATTGTGGTATGCTTATCTCTTATGCTTATCATCAACCAACAAAATGGGAGGAAAAAAAAAAGACAAACATGAGGTTGGGTGGGAGAAAAGTTGGAGTGACATGGAGGTTATTAGAAGGGGTAAATGAGGATAGATATGATTACATTTCACTATGTTTTATATATATATGTATGTATGTATGTATACAAAATTTTCAAAACCAAAAAACTTGTTTATACTAGGTCTCACATTAAAATGTGAGTTATTTTATTGATTTCAAAATAATCATTTAATTACAAATACTTATAGAACAAATTTAGTTGTACATCTTAACCAAAACCAAATACTAAAGTGTTAACAGTTTTAAACACTAACTCTTCTGTGTATGCAGAAGGCTCATTTTGAGCTTATATTTGATGACTTGGGAGTTGAAATGCATTTATATATGTTGACTTGGCTATTTAGGTTGCTTCCAGAAGTGCCAGATCAATCTGTCTATTTTATAGAATCCTGTTATGTATTCTGATTTGTCAGATACTTTTTTTTTGAGATGTCTTCTCTGAAGTGTGTCTAAATTTTCTTAGTAGGATCTTTTGGAGAAGTCATTGAGACTAATGAAATCTAGTTAGTATTTTTCTTTGTTGTTCTTACTTTCTGTGTTCTGGTTAATGATCTTCTAAACTGAGTGTGATGGTACATTCATGTAATACCAGATGTTGAGACAAGGATAGAGAATCTAAAGGCAGCCTGGTTCACATAGCCAAACTCTGTTAATTAAAAATAAAAATTTCAGGTACTTCAGGAGACCAAAGATTGTATTCTGTTTGCTGCTTGTGTCATTCACATTTAGACCTAGAATCTGCTTGCATTTAATTGTGTATAATGTGAATAAGAATCCAAATTTGTTTTTTCCCATAGGCATAACTGATTGATTTGTCCAGTACCAAGGCAGGCAACTTGAACTCTCCAGCAAAATGATAGATGGGAGATTGTTTGGCAGTGTCCTATACTATTAGCTGTAAGATTCAGCAATACTTCACCAAAATATTTACTCCAGTTAGGTGAAATACTCACATGAAAATGAAAACAATAAGTGCAAGATGGAAGACACATATGAGCCTAAGCATCCCACTGAGAAACTGTGCTACCCCAGGGTGCCAACTACAGTGTTATCTCTGTGTACCAAGTAGCTGTGTGTCTGTAGGTGTGTGCTGGGCTTTGTGTTCCCTTACAGTTCAGACATACACGCCTTTTTGTCCAGTGACCTCAGCGTATGTCTATGTTTTGTAGTTCAGTTTGTTTAAGCAGGACATGCTTCCATGATCTTTTCTGTGTATCAATCCTGGTGGAGGTATTAGAGAAACTTAAATGTGACTTGATTTCTTCTCATCCTCGATTTTTATAGTGTATCCCTGTTCTACTTGGCTTTCTGTTGCTTTGATATAATGCTGTTGGCAAGGAAAGGGCTTATTCCATCCTAAAGGTTACAGTCCATCATGTAGGGAAGCCAGGGCAGGAACTGAAGCAGGAACAGAAGCAGAGACCGTGGAGAAGTGCTGCAGATCAGCTTACACACTTCAGACTCTCACTCAGCCATTTTCCATAAACCACCCACAGTGAGTTGGCCCCTCCTATGTCCATTAGTAATCAAGAAAATGCCTCATACACCTGCCCACAGGCCAATCTGATGGAGGCAGTTCTGCAATTGAGGGGCCCTCTTCCCATCTGTGTCAGTTTGATAACCAAGATGAGCCATCACAAATGTTGCTTCTATTGCTTCTACAGTTCTATTTCTCCATTCTGTTACAATTTCAGTTACACGTGGTAGTTTCTCACTGGGATGCTTAGGCACTTCTGTACTTTCTATCTTTTTATTTCTGTTTTCGTTTTTATGTGAATATTTCACCTAACTGGAGTAAATATTTTGGTACATTATAGCTGAGGTACAGCTAATAGTGTAGGAAACTGCCAAACTGTCTTCTAATGTGTCTGCCATTTTTTATTATTTAATAAAATAATAAATTAAATAAAAAACCTTTTATTTAATTAAAAAGAATCTTACATACCAATTCCAGTTCCCTCTCTCCCATCCTCCCATTTTCCCAACTCCCCAATCCCACCCCTATCTACTCCCCAGGTAGGGTGAGGCCTTCCATGGGGGATCATCAAAGTCTGTCACATCCTTTGGGACAGGTCCTAGGCCCTCCCCTGTGTATCTAAGCTGAGAGAGTATCCCTCTATGGGGAATGGGCTCCCAAAGCCCATTCATTCCTGCACTAGGGATAAATACTGATTCCACTGCCAGAGGCCCCATAGACTGTCCAGGCCTCCTGACTGTCCTTTTGATTGAGAGTTCCTGTTGCCTGCCTTCTCATCAGCATTTGTAGTGTCCATGATTTGGAGATTTGGAGTGTAGCCATTTTACAATACACATGCTGTAATACACAATTTCTGTATTACTTTTACTCTGAATCCCAGTTTACTGAAGTGTATTTCATGTTCTGAGGAAGTCTCCACATATGTGTCTTTTTGAGCATATTCATCACATTTCTTGACATCTGTGTCTGAGAATTTCAGTGCCTGAATCATCTTTGGTTTCGTTTCTGTTGTCTGCTTTTTTCTTCTCTTTCTGGATCTTGTTTTGGCTTTAATGCCTGTAATTGTTAACTGAGTACTGGATACTATGTACAAATAATAGTGGAATCGCTAGGTGGCACTATCTGCACCAGAGTACTTTGAAATTTTTCCCCAGCAGACATGCACTATCTGCACCAGAGTACTTTGAAATTTTTCCCCAGCAGACATGCAATCTAAGATCTGGTAAGAGAATTTACAACATGGTGGTAGCTCTCTGTTAGTTGATCTCATAATTGTTTTATTCTTAGGGCGTTGCTCCTGAGGTGGGTGGTGTTTTGGTAGGAAGCTATTATGTTTGCTGGAGGATTTGGTAGGCGCCGATTCTCTTTGCTTCTTTTAGCACTTTATCTGCTTTTTATTGTAATGACTGCTTATTTGTCCTTTGCTTATTTCGTTTGGGAATCATAGATGCTTTAGGAGTGAAGCACCCTATCTCTCTTTTCCAGGTATTAGTCCACTCAGATACACATCGCTATGGTGGTGTTGTCTTTAGCCCTTTCAAACTGTCCAAGCTTTCAGTCTTCACCTTGTGGGCTTGCTTCTCAGTTACTCTGTTTATGAGTTTAGAAATGTCGCAAAACCAAAATGGTTGAGGTTGTGTTTATTGCTTTATTTCATTGATTTCAGGATACTAACACCTCCAGGCTGCCTCCCTGGGATGTTCCTTGATTTAAAAAGACAATACTTATATTATTAGCCATTTGCTTTCTTATAATCACTGATTTTTTTCTACCTAATTTGAAAGTGACATTTATTGACAGTTATAAACTAGAATACATGTATTTATAATTTGAAAAATGAAGTGAAATGAACAACATTCTTTTTTTTCTTTCTTTAGCTCTTTTTTTTTTAATGTGGGTTTAAAATTAGCTCAAGAAAGTAGAAAGAACAGGCAGGGACAAGAATCCAGCACTTTCCACTGTCATCAAGTGTTGATGATGCCATCACTCCAACTTTTTAAAGGATTAAGCCTGGTGGTGGTGGCACATGCCTTTAATTTCAGCACTTGGGAGGCAGAGGCAAGTGAACCTGTGTGAATTTGAGACCAGCCTGGTCTACAAAGTGAGTTCCAGGACAGCTAGGACTGTTACACAGACAAACCCTGTCTCCAAAAAATAAAAACAAACAAATAAACAAAAAGAGGAATAAGTAGAAAGGGAGGACAGGGTACAAAAATATGACTTAATGTACCTCCAACCACATCTACCAATATACTAATTTGTATGTCACTTACTAGAACTTGACATATCCTAACATACCCTTAACAACACCAGCCACTGGCAATGGGAATGACATCACTGAGTAGTTAGAATAGTCATGGTTCCTTTACTGGATGTTACCATCCAAATGAAATTAAGGCTGTGTTAGCAAGAAGTTGGAAAGGCATTAGGGGAAGCAGACATTTGTATTTTCTGTATAGATTTTGTCCTCAAAGTTAATTATATATTTTTTTAGTTTGATAGATATTCTAAATACTATGTCTCAAAGACAAATTTATTTTTCCTTTAAATGCTTTTTATTGCATATGTTTAATGTGTGTGTGTTTGTGTGTGTGTGTTTTTGTGTGTGTGTGTGTGTGTGTGTGTGTGTGTGTGTGTGTGTGTGTGTGTGCGCGCGTGCATGAGAAATCAGGGTAATTTGGTGGTCAATTCTCTCCATGTAGGGGAGCAGGAACCTAACTAAGGTCATCAGGCTTGTTGACAAGTACCTTTACCCACTAAACCATCCCACCAGTCTCAGTGAATTCTATTTTAATACACTTTCTGAATTGGTAAGATTGTTGCACAAGGGGAAGTAAATGTGGTTTATTTTTTTAAAAAGCTCTTTGCGGGACCACCTCTCAGCTCTCAAATAAATACATGGAGACTTATTTTTCTTTATGACTGCTCAGCTTTAGCTCTGCTTGTTTCTAGCCAGCTTTTCTAACCTAAACTATCCTGTTTCTCTTTAACTACAATTTGCCTCAGAGCTTCTTATCTTTCTTTATTCTGTATCTTTTTCTTTCTTATTCTGTGTGACAGAGTCTCTAGCCCCTGGTATCATCTCCTCCTCCTTTTCTTGCTCCTCCCTTCTTTTCTCTTGAATCTAGAGTTGTCCTCCTATTTATTCTTTCTGTCATTGCCAATGAAGCACATCGCTACTCATGAGCAGAACCTTAGAATTATTGCTAGCCAGTGCAATCTCTAGGTGAAGTACACTACTGAGAATGACAGCATGAACTATAGGCAACCACAGGCTTAAGCAGATTAATTGTAAGCAGTTGCTTTGTGTTGCTAATGTCATTATGATATTTAAATATGAGCCTGTGTATACTTTTGTCATGTCTGAAATTTTTAGTGGGCAGTGTCAAGGAATCTTTAGATTGTGTAAAACTGAATTTGAGAGTTGAGAAGTATTGTTCTTAACCGTTTTCATTTCCTTTGTATGAAAAACCCTTAAAATATTTCAGAAACACTAAAACACAAATGTAAGATGCTTTAATTGTTGGTACTTTTTAGGGAATATGATATATGTGGGATTGGAATACAGGTATTATCTTATTTCTCAAACATAGGTTGAATATTCTTTACTTAATGCTTAGAACCATGTTTCAGATTTTTAAAATAACTTTGAAGGGATAATATTTGCACATATATAAAATGAAATTTGTTGGGCAGGGGACTTATTCATACACAGGCTGTATAAAGTTAATTTGTATAGTATTTGCTTGTATGTCTGTGACTGGCTGTGACTGTCTGTAACTAGCATGAATCAGGTGGAGACTTTCCTGTTTCTGTTTCATGTTAGTTCAGAAAGCTTCAGATTTTATAGCACAGTTGATTTTGAATTTTTAGATTAGGGATCCTGTATCTGCATATCAGTACACGAGCTTTAAAACTCAAAACTGATTGTGATATTAGGCTCAGAGGTTCTGAGCAATTAAAAGAGATTAGCATTCAAATAGCTACCACTAGGTTAAAAATATTTATACTTTTATTTACATTGTATTCATTCTTGTGCTTTTTTTTTTTTTTTTTTTTTGATACAGGGTTTCTCTGAGCTCAGTAGACTAGGCTGGCCTCAATCACAGAAATGCACCTGTCTCTACATCTTAAGTGTGGTGACTAAAGACATGCACTACCACCACCCAGCTTACCTTGTATACTTATTGGGTAGAATATGCTTAAATCTTCCTCCATGAGAAATTTCAGAAGGAATGATAGGTAAAGTAGATGCAGAGTAGCCATTCAAGAAACTGGGTGGCCCATGAGACACTTGTCAGGATGAGGGCACAAATGCCAGCCTTAGTCTTGCAGGTGAGCATGGCATCAATATCATGAAACTGGTGCATCTAAGAAGTAGGCTAATGTTATCCAGGCTTTTAGCTCTTACTGGATAAAACCATAGTGCAAATTTCTTTTGTATGCTGAGAAATAAAATAGTTTACTTTATTCTAACAAAAGAAGCAAGGCAGCTCATAAAATGATACATAGAATTTAGTAAGTAACTTAAGTATGAAGCAAAAGGAAAGCCACCAGAAGTGACAAAATGTAGAAAGGGGACCAGGAAATAAATGTTACCAACATACTTAACATGTAAAGAATTATTTTCTTTTTTTCTGTTGTGTATTAGTGTTTTGCCTTCATGTATGTCTGTGTGCCATGTGCATCCTTGGTGTCCAAGGTGGCCAGAATAGGGAGTCAAATTCTCTGGAACCATGGATATATACAGACAATTGTGAGCTGCCACAGGGGTGCTGGGAATCAAATCTGGGTCCTATGGGAGAGTAGCCAGTGCTCTTAACCAGCTGAGCCATCTCTCTAGCCCACCAGTATACTTAAAGAAATGTATTACTTGAAAATGTCAGGCATGTATGTAATTTTAGTCACTTTCCTCTTACCCTACCCTCCTCACCCCCATGAAACCCTTCTTTCTCAAATAGTTTTCCTCTAACTTCCACTTCTGCTTCTTGTGTGACTAATTTAGTTTGGGTTGCTTTTATGAACATGAGTGGGAGGTTATTGTTGCATCACAGACAACTTATCAGTGGCTGTACCACTAGAGAAAATGGCACCTTCACCCAGCAGCCACTAATTCCTCAGAGAGGAGTGGCAACTTGTAGGCTCCTCTTCTATGCATGATCAAATGGTAATGGCTCCAAAATATAACATAAGTAAGTTTTGTGTTTAGACTCAGACCTCTCCCCAGGGTATCTCATTATGTGTACATGACTATCTCCAAATACTTAAGCAAACAAAAACAAATTTTGAATACTCTGGCCTCTAACATTTTGGATAAGAGTAGTGCAGCTGATAGGTATTTATTATAGTTTGACAGTATTCACAAGTTCATTTCAGACTATCTTTGGAATTCATCATTTGATTATTTCTTGAAGAGTTATTCTTTGTGTGATTTTAGGCTTAGAATTCTTTATATTCAGTTAGCTTTCATTAAGAAATAATAAAGCTTAGCTGGGTGGTGGTGGTGGTGGCACACACTTTTGATCCCAGCACTTGGAGACAGAGGCAGATGGATCTCTGTGAATGCGAGGCCAGCCTGGTCTACAAAGTGAGTTCCAGGACAGGCTCCAAAGCTACAGAGAACCCCAGAAAGAAAAAAGAAGTACTAAAGCTCAATACAATATATGACTAAATAGAAGTCACTAGAGGTTCCGTTCATGAAAATTGTTTTTACACAAGGTCAGAATTCTTCATTTAGAAGAAATTTGTGGGGCTGGACAGATGGCTCGGTGGTTAAGAGCATCTATTGCTTTTAGGGCCTGGGCTCCAGTCTCAAAACTCACGATTGTCAGTAACTCCAGTTCCAGGGGATCTGATGTCCTCTTCTGGCCTTTGTGGACATCACATGCAATGGGACATGCTACACAGTACTCATACACATAAAATAAAAGTAAGTCTTTTTGTTTTGTTTAAGACAGTGTTTCTCTGTGTCTTTGGAGCCTGTCCTGCTCCTGGAACTCACTTTGTAGACCAGGCTGGTCGCGAACTCACAGAGATCCACCTGCCTCTGCCTCCTGAGTGCTGGGATCAAAGACATGTACAACTATCACCTGACTAAAAGGAAATCTTTTAAAAAAGGGATAATTTTGTGTCTGTCAGAAGAGATTCAATATTGAGAATGGGTCAAATGTGTATGTTCTGAGTATGACAAAGCAATAGTAATTTTAAGCTATGATTAGTTTTAAAGAAAATGGTGACCAAGAATGCCTTAGAATAGTAAAGTAAATAATTCATCCAGGAATTCACAAAATAACATCATTGAGGTTATTTCTCCTTAGTATGTCCTTTGAGCAGTTTTTTTTTTAAATTTAATTTTTTAATTTATTTCTTCCCCAAATCTCTTTCTGTTGTACATCTTCCATGTGGTATAGGCTCCCAACCCCTGTGTTTATGAGACAGACCGTCACAGTGTAGCCCCTGCTGGCTTGGAGCTCTGCCTCACAGATGCTGGGTGATAAGCATGTCTGATCACACTCAGTAGCATCTTTTAAAATGTATGCTATTAATATTTGACATTATGAATTAAAGAAGAATTTAAAATATTAGTTAATTTAAAATATAAAATTAAAATGTATTTGACATTAATGAAAACTGTATTTTCCAAATAAAGTTAATGAGAAGAGTGGCACTGATTTTCATTTAAAAATCTCTATAATGTTTTGCTTAGTAGAGGACAGATTCTTAAATGTGTTTGCTATGACATTAGTTAGAAGATCCATCTCAAAAAATACATAGTTAGAAAAGAATGTAATTTAGTAGCTTCTTTTGGTCATTGTGGATATTCATCTTTGATATTATACTAAAACATGACAAGTGTTAATTTCTTAAAGGCTAACTGCAGAGTTGAAACCATATTAATGAATACTTTGTGCTTTGTAAAATTTAATCTATTTGTCTACCTTATACTTTTAATGGATCTTCTATCCACATACTCATAACTAATTTGGAAAATTTATTTATTAATGTGTCATTTTGCTGTTGCAGCCATAACAAAATACTACAGGCCAAGTACTTTAAAGCACATACACTTTTCTTTTGAGTCCTTGGTTTGTAGGTAGCTATCTGCCCTCCCCGTGTCTTCGAAGTATTTTTCTTCTCATGTGTTCACATCATAAGGCACACTTAGGACTTTGTTTAGCCTTAATTACTCTTTTAAAAGTTAATTTGGACCTTATTTCCAAATACAGGTACTTTCTAAGGTAAGAGGTAAAGAGTAAGATAGGAATTGAGAGGAGGGGCACACAATTCAGTCCCTAACAGTTGATCTCTGCACATTCATGCATGTACATAGTCAAGAAGCCACAGGCCTCAGAAAGTCTTGAACTCCTGGGAAGTTCTCTGGGTCACGGGTTCAGTTTTTTATTTATGCTTAAAAATGAGTTTGTTATCGGTAATACATACTACCATTTGTTTGACTTGAAGAGGTAGGCTCACCTGATTTTGTCAAATTTGCCTGTTTTTTCTTTTTTTTGTTTGTTTTTTTTTTTTTTTTTCAAAAAGTGGTGTTGGTGAAAATCAGTTCACCTTTCAGCTTAAATATTAGTTCAAGTATCTTTCCGCAGGTGGGCCTTTGAAGAACAATATGGGTGACAGAGGGATAGATTTTCTGTTTCTACACATGGAATATTAAATAGATCATGTGGCTAATAGTTGTGATTTAATAAAGTGAGTATTTGCTGGTGTGTGAGGCATTTATCTGTAAGGATTTGTGTTTTTGCAAGGACACAATTATGAAAAACACAAGGATCTTTAGTACATGTTAGTGTGACAACTTTGATTTGTAGTAGATGGTGGCTTCTTGTTATTCTTGAACTATATATACAAAGGTCAGTACAAAGAAAAAGAAAGTATTCTGTTTGACTGAGTAATGGCCCTTCCCACACCCTCCCACACTCCCCATACCCTAGTTCCAGGCACCTGTAAATAACTCACAGCAGATGAAAGGAACTTGGTGATTCAGTGATCTTGAGATGAGATTAGTCTGGATAACTGGGTGGTGCCAATGTAATCACAAAGGTCTTTAAAAGAGGAAGGCAGGTGGATCAGTGTCCTTGGTAGGAGACTCCGGGAGGAAGCTTAGAGGTTGGAATGGTACAAGAGGAGGCCATGAATCAAGGAACCAAGGAGGCCTTTAGAAGCTGGAAAAAGCAAGGAAACAGATTTTGTTCTTAAAACTTCCAGGAAGAATGCATTTAGCTGACATCTTGATCTTGGACTTTTGATATCTACCTCGTACTGTAAGTGAATGGGTCTTTTGTTCCAGTTAGTAAATGTGCATTGATTTTTTTTTCTTTTTTACAATAGCAATAGAATTTTGAAAGTGTGTTAGTATTAATGGTTTTTAACTTCACAGACATTTTGTAAGAGATCTTACAGATTTCCAGGGTCTAAGGACCTAACTTGACACAATGAAGTTTTGTTTCAAGGTAAGCTAGCAGCCAGAAGCATTCTGGGGTGCTAAGTAAAGTGACTTACCATCTGGTAAAAACTGCAGCCAAGGATTTTTGTAAAGGTTTCACTGTGTTGCCCTGGCTGTCCTGGAACACACAGAGATCCACTTTGCCTCAGCTTCCTGAGTGCTGGGATTAAAAGTGTGTGCTACCAAAAGCTTTTTTGTTTGTTCTTACGACAGGGTTTCTCTGTATAGCTCTGGCTGTCCTGGAACTTGCTCTGTAGACCAGGCTGTCCATGAATTCACAGATATCTGCCTGCTTCTGCCTGACTGCCACCACCACCACCTGGCACAGGCAAGGTTTTTGCCTGTATATTCCAATTCTCTTGGTTATATATATATATATGAGGATGGAAAAAAAATACCTGAAAATAATGGCTTTTATTTTGGTCATGGAATTTGATTATATTTTTTGTATTAATTTCAGAGTTTTCCAAATCCTAACAATTGGGATACAGATTTAAAAAACAAAACAAAACAAAAAAAAAAACAAAAAAAAACAAAAAAAAAAAAAAAACTGACCGTAAACTTCTCTGTCCATGATAAAGGTACATTTATTATTATAGGAGGATAAACTGTTATTTGGTCAAATATTACTGGTAAATGTGCTGTTTGCCTTGTGTCTGGCTGCATTGTCTCCAGGTCCTTTGGCTTTTCCCTAAAATACTGATTGTTCTTTGCTTCTTAAGTTAGCTCCTAGGACCTCTGGACAGCCTCATCTTATCTTGAGCTGTGGCTGCTGTGGCCTTTCCTCTGTAGCTATCCATATTGCCTATGCAGTATTTGCTTTCCTTATCCTTGTTTGTGCTGTTCATTGCTAGTCCTACTCCAGTGTGCAATCTTTTTTTTCTTTAATTGTATTACTAACATTATCCTAGTTGTTCTTTTTGGTTTAAAGTGGTTTACTTTATTCACTATTCAAATATTTTTTTTTTTAGGACTTGCTTTTATTTATTCAGAAACAATCTTATTTTACATATCAATCCCCATGTTCCCTCTCCCTCCCATCCTCCCATGCCTACTACTGCCCCTCCCCCACTCCAAGGATAGTGAGGCCTTCCATGGGGGATCATCAAAGTCTATCACATCATTTGTGGGAGGACCCAGATACTCCTCCAAGTATCGGGGCTGAAATATTATCCCTCTGTAGTGAGATACTCACTTTGCCCGCACCTGTGGCACTGACCAAGCCCAATTGTGCACTAGGGATAAATACTGGTTCCACTGTCAGAGGTCCTATAGACTGCCCAGGCCTTCTAACTGGCACCCACATTCAGGGGGCTTGGTTCCCGAGCTTTATGGATGGGGTCTTTGTGCTCTCACTAGGTCAGGTCAGCTATTTCTGTGGATTTCTCCATCATGGTCTTGATCCCTTTTTCTCATCCCTCCTCCCTCTCTATATATAACTGGATTCCAGGAGTATGGGTCAGTGCTTAGCTGTTGAATCTCTGCTTCTGCTTCCACCAGCAGCTACTGGATGAGGACTCTAGGATGACATATAAGGAAGTCATCAATCTCATTATCAGGGAAGGGAATTTTAGGTAGCCTCTCTACTATTGCTTAAATTCTTAGTTGGGGTTATCTTTGTGGATGTCTGGACATTTTCCTAGTGTCAGACTTCTCTTTAAACCTATAATGGCTCCCTCTGTTAAGGTATCTCTTTTCTTGCTCTCCTCTATTCCTCCCCTGATCCAATCTTGTTCTCCTTTCCTCTCCTCCTCTCCCCTTCTCTTTTTCCTACCCCTCGCGCCCCCCCCCTCCCCATGCTCCCAATTTGCTCAGAAGTTCTTAGGACTGAGGCATTTTAATTGACTCTTTTTGTGACAGGGTCTCTTGTTGCTCAGGCTAGCCTTGAATTCACCATGAAGCTGAGGCTGTCTTTGAACTCCCAATTCTTCTCAAATCCTCAAACTTCATGGTAAAGAAGATATAAGTTTATCATGGGCAACTATATATGCTGATTATTTTTCCTTTCCTTATAATGTCCAATATTGGTGTGCATGTAGGAGGGAGCGCCTTAGCAGTTTTGTTAAACAGCCAACTATTTAGTATATTAGCTGTTCATATTTTATAGTTTTTAGCCCTTTTTTCTTTTTATTTGGAATCATTATGAATTTATTGGGAAAAGTTTGGTTTAACTGGTTAGCCATAGAAAGGGATAGACTATTCAGTTGGGTAGGAGACAGTATGCTACGCTGTCATAACCGGAGTACACAAGAACCCACCAAAATGGCAGTGGTATTGGGGAGGAGATGTGACAACATTGACATTTTGGTGGGCAGCAGAGCATAGCTATTAAGAGGTTTTCTGACACTCTCAGTGGTTATCACTTCTGCTTCTCAGTTTCCTTCTCTGAAAAATGAGGAGAAAAGTGTCTAGGCTACCTACTCAATTCAGACTTGTTTGTTTGTTTGTTTGTTTTGAGACAGGGTCTCATTTGGAAGGCTTGGCTGGCCAGGAACTCAGTATGTTGACCAGGCTCATCTTGAACTCATAGAGAGCCATCTGCTTCTACCCCTTGAATGCTGGGATTAAGGGCATGTGCATAGCTTAAAGACTAGTTTTAGGAAGAAGGAAAAAAAAAAAAAGACTATGGTAGAAGAAATTGTAGAAGTCCTTCGTGGCAATTTTGGCATAGTTATCCAAAGTTTAAACATCCCAGCCATCAAACACATTATGTCATGACATTCCTATGGCTTTTCCTGGACTCATAAAAGTATTTTATGATTCACTTAGAGATTTAATAATGATTTGGATTATGGTGGGGAAAGTGTTGGTTTAGCACTGGTGTGGGAAAACAAAATGAGGCTGCAATATCTTACAGTGTCAGAAACAAGAAAATAATTAAAAAACCTATTGGGATCATGTCAGAGGAACCTGAAAGAGCCCCCACTGGGCAGAGCTAGATCCAGAAGGGAAAGAATGTAAACTATGGCTCTAAGTATGAAGTGAGTCCACATCAATGCTATAAATGGTATTAATAAGGGGGGGGGTCAAGTCTAGTTTATGGAACAATCCCAAAACTTTATGTAGTTCTTGCAACTTCTTGGAGAAAGAGCTTAATCCCAACATCTTTCTTCCTTGAAAGTGGGCTTGAATTAATGCATTTCCAAAGAATAGAGTTAGGGGTAGGTAGAAAAAGAAATGTTTTAGTGTAGAAACTTGACAAATGATGAACTTAAGTTAAAACTGAAAAGTAATGCACTTAAGGCAAGTGAAAGAAGGGAGCAGTAGACTGATGGGATGGGAGCTGGAGTGCAGTGTGCTCCGAGGCAGAGAATCAGCTGCTGCTGGAGCCTCATAGCACCAAGCGCCTGGGAGGAGCACTATCTGGAGAGCAGAGAATGGGCGGTCAGAAAGGATTAGCCTGAGACTGAAGCAGTAGCAAAGTAAGATCTAAAGTGATGGAACTCACTGAGAGTACTAAAGCTAGGCAGTGGTAAAAGGAGTCTGCTGTGGGGTGGGTGAATAGATTGGCAAGTGGTGAGAAGAAGACAGGACCTGGTAGAGTGTGTTCAGAGTGATGGCAGGATACAGGCTGTTTGCAGTTGCTGCCTTCTGGGAAAGGGAAAAATCACTCCCTTCCCCCCCCCCCCCCCCGTCCCCGTCCCCGTCCCCATCCCCGTCCCCGTCCCCATCCCCGTCCCCGTCCCCGTCCCCATCCAGTGAGTGGTATCAATCACACTCAAGGGCAGGCCCCATGTCCAGGAATAGTTAGCCAACACAAAATGGACTCCATGTATTTTCTATGTGCTTCTTGTTTTATTTGAGAGACACAGAGAAAGAAACAGACACAGAGAGAATGAACTTATGTTTGAGGTAAGGTAGGGAAGATCTGGGAAGAGTTGGGAGAGGAGAAAATATTACCAAAATATATTGTATGAATAAAAAGACATTGTGAAAAAGAGATTGTTGCTAGAATATAAAAGTTGAAATGCTAGAAATTAGAGTTGCTTGCTTTTATGAAGCATGAAGTTCAGTATTTTTACCTCAGGTAGAAAACTCTGACACAGTAATCCAAGAGTAGCCATTAGTACAGTTTGTGGGTTTAGGAGCAAAAGAAATTTTTTTGTAGTAGAAAGTTGTGTTGCTCAGAAATCCAAGAAAGGAATTCTGAGTTAGAATCATTTTATTTGGCAACAGCATGCTGACTTTGAGAGATGACAAGCTGCTTTTAACTGTATTTTTTTATTTGGTGGTACTGTTCTACTGAGATGACAGCACCATGTCACATTGAGAACATAAACTCACTAGCCGTACACTGAGAATCGTTGGTAAAGGCTGGTTTAGACACTGGTGGCTATTCTTGGTTGTCAACTTGGCTATATCTGGAATGAACTGTAACCCAGAAATGGAGGGCACGAGAATGATCCGAATCTTGAGGTTGGTTGACATGTGACTTTAATCCAGACCTTGCTTGTGGCTGGAAGGCACAGCTTTAATCCGGCCACACATTCTGCTGGAAAGATATGGAGGAAGGAACGGGGTATGTTCGATCTTTGCCTGTTTGCCCTCGCCTTGTCAGCATTCCTTCACTGGCATTAGAGTCTACTTCTTTGGGATCCCATCATATACAGAAGACCAGCTGAGACACTGGGTCTCCTGGAACTGGATTCTTGGACTTTTTACTCATAGGTAACCATTGTTGGACTGCAGCCTGTAAATCATTCCAATATGGGAATATATGTGTTCTAAAAGATATACATACATACATACATATTCACTCTCAGTTCTGTGACTCTAAAGAACCCTGACTAATTCAGAAACTTTTAAACACTTATTTTTCATTATTTGTACATTTTGTATGTGCATGTGAGTGCGGATGCTCATGGCTGCAGAGGTATGGGGTCCCTCCAGCACTTAGCATTGTAAAGTCTCTTTCCCTACTTTTCACCACTACTTCTCTCTTTAATTGACTTGTGATAGGTGGCTGTCCTAGTTAGGGTGACTGACTATTGCTGTGACGAAATACCATGACCAAAGAAACTTGGAACAAAAGGCTTATTTCATTCACAATTTCATGTAACAGTTCATCATTATGAGCAATGAGAGTAGGAACCCACACAGGGCAGGACCTGGAGGTAGGAGCTGATGCAGAGCCGGTGGAGGAGTGCTGCTTACTAGCTTGTTCCCCATGGCCTGCTCAGCCTGCTTTCCTGTAGTACCCAGGACCATCAGCCCAGGGATGGCCCCACACACAATGGATTGAGCCCTCCCACATCAACCACTAATTAAGAAGATGTGTTACAGGCTTGCCTATATATAGCACAACGTTATGAAGGTGAAAGTGTTTTTCATGTTTTCATGTGAAGGTGTTTTTTCATGTGGCAAGCTGACATAAAATTAGCCACTACCCTGGCCAAGCCTATTTCTCTGGGACTCCCAGACCCAGGGCTTTGCCCTAAAACAACTCTAGTAACTGTATTTAATGTCTGCCTGTTGGAGAGAAGTCCAGGTGCTTTCAAATGCTCTACTCAGAATTATTTTTAGAAATAAACTATTCCAAAGTTCATCTGGTACTTATTCTAAGCAAGGTCATGTTCTTCATGCATTTGATAGCCTTCACTCTGTTGCCAGTTCCCTTGTAAACATTTTCTGCACCTGTATCCCCAGGCTATTTATTCAGAGCAACCTACTTAATGTTAGTAGAAATAGAGGACTGCCCAAATGTGTGCATTCATGTAACAGGAAGGTGATATATTTAGAGACAATTAAAGTATGTTAAATTTATGCAGTTCTGTGCTTTGGCATGTTTTAAATGTACTAGGAAAAAGAACTTGATACTGATCTGTTGGTTCCTGCCTAGATAAAATGAGCCTAAACTACCAGTGAAATCCTAAAAATACTGAATTGGTATCACTAGAAGGAAGTGAGCTTACTTTTTATTACACTACAGTACTTGGCTACTTGTATCTAAAATCCCATCTGTAAATGTTGCCTTTGTCCTGGAAAACAATAAGGTTTTAAAAAGGGCCACAAAAAGTGTAAGTCGCTGAATACTGTTATATTTGCTGTACCTCTTAGTGAGGTGCAAAGGAGTGAGCATAACAAATCTCCAGGGAGTGAGTCTGCTTGTCTTTTTGTTTTCTGTTGTTTTCTTTTGTTTCTGTGTTTTCTTTTTGTTTTTGTTTTCTGGTTCTTGAATCATCTTCTACTTTATACAGAAAGTATTTTAAAACTGAAATAGATGGTAGCTCTTTGGCTTTCTATTTCAATTTAGTGCATTTAAGGGTGTAAATTTAGCTATTGATACTATAGACTCGTTATGCTGCTATCTTTAATTATCATCACCGTTAATTGTCATTTTAACTTTTACAATGGTATTTACTTTAGTGGACATGACCAGGCTGAGCTGGACAATGTGGGACAGGGAGGGGAAGGGTCAAAGAAGAGAGGGGAGAGAGGAACCAAGTGCAGCAGCCAGGAGGCCAAAGGGACAATAGGGAAAGGGGTGGGGAATCAAAATGTCTGTATGTAGGGAAGAGCCTCTGGGGGAAAGGTAGAGGGGGCCGGGGATGACAGCCATACCCTGTAACAGGTAGGGACTGAGGATACTGGGAAAACCTCATGGCCAGGTCCAACTTTGATATGTTACATAGGTATCTCAGCTGTTTGTCCCAGGTTTGAAATTTAACGAAAACATAGTAGTTTTCTTGGATCCTTAGTGTTATATGTGATCAGGAGGCTGGACAATCACAATATCATAATAAAAATTGCCTGATTTATCCAGACTTCCATATGAGGTTGGTGTTCGACCAGGTTTCAAGCCCCGTGTGTTACCTACCAGCTTGTGAGTTTGGTTCTTCAGTTTCCCCCTTGAGCCTTAACTGCATGTTGTATTTAAGAATTCCAGACATTTAGCTGGGCATGGTGGTGGGAGGCAGAGGCAGGCAGATCTCTGTGAGTTCGAGGCCAGCCTGGTCTATAGAGCAATTTCCAGGACAGGCTCTAAAGCGACACAGAGAAACCCTGTCTCAAAAAAAAAAAAACAAAAAAAAAAAAAAACAAAAAAAAAACCAAAAAGCAAAAAACAAAAACAAACCAACAACAACAAAATAAAAAAAGAATCCTGGACTTTTTCCTTTTGCTCCCCTCCCTTCTACCACACCCTAATTGTAACTCATTTTAGTTTCCTGGTCACAGTCCTTCTGCCTCACCTTCCAGTGTACCTGGTCCTTTACTAAAGAGCTACTGCAAAACGTATTTGCCTAGATGAGGATCTAAAACTTTGAAGTATGAACATTACATGATTTCATTTTATTATAGGGTTACCCTTAGACCTCCCAGTGCTTCTTTGTTTAGTGGTGTTTTAACTTTGAAGCATCTGTGTAGCGTTAATGGATTGCCTTTCTGAAAGCTTTGCTCTGTCTTTCCCCCTCCTCAGCTTTCTTTTAGGGAAGAGGGCTAACTGTAAAGGAATGTTTAGTGCCTCATATTTCCAAATATGTCTGAAGAGAATGTCTTCTGTGAATTCTGTCATGCACGAACATTTTTGGAAATCGAAAGAACTTCACTTTCATTATTATAAAAGGAATGTATTCCTTTAAAAAAATATAATGAAGAGCTTGGGATGCAACTCAGTGGTAGAGCACACATGTTCAGCATGCAGGAAGCCTTCGGTACAATCTTCCCCTCCATTAAACTGATGTCTAACTAATAAGTACTGAATGCAAGCCCACTTTCCTCTTCTGCCTCATTGCTCAGTGATAACAGCTGTTAAACCTTGTCTTTTTCTAAAACTAGCTCTGTGCTTGCATTTGCTATAATATGCACATACTTTTTTATTTTGAAGAGGAAGTTGGTATGGGTATGGCTACAGGATTTACTTGGCCTTGTCAGCATTTCACAGGCATGATATTTCTCCTCCAGTGCTGGCCTAGTCATTCTTTGTGGCCAAGTTTGGAGAGAGTGCACAAATGCCAGGGAAGTTTGAGGAAGGTTTCTCATGTTCTGTTAAGGTGTGTAAGAAAATAGTCTCATGCAGGTGAAATGATTTATGAGTGCTATGCAGTATATATTATACCAAAGAACAGCAAGTGACCCCAAAATCACATTAAGCTAGTTTAATAAAATTGACTTTGGCAAAGCTTTCCTTTCTTAAAATATAATTCCCTAACATCCTAGTTCTGGTCTGGATCTTTTCCTGGAGTATTGACTTAGGAATCCCTGTGGACTGTTTTAAGAAGCTATTTGAGTTTCAAGCTTTTGAAATATAGAAGCCTACCTAACTTATTAACAAAACTGGGGAGAAGAGTCCAGCATAACTGAAAACAGGCCAGGCTAAATGCATAGACTTTCTCCCTTCTTACCTTCAGTTTTCAGATACACAGTTGGAGCAGATCTTAGAGGTTGACTCATTCATGCCTGAAGAAAACATGTTTTATAGACCCGAGTGCCCAGGTTTTCTAGAGCTGTTCTGGTGGCCATCACCCTTAAGTTACAAAGTGTACTACATAACAGGCATTTTAGAAGACTGCTCCAGTCTGAGGCTTCAGCTTAGAGAAATCTGAAAACCCTAAACTCCTATATTTTTGGTTATGAGCCTAGCCTTTAGTGGCTAAGCCATTTCTCCAGCCTATAAACTCTAAACTCCTATCACACATGAGTACTAGTTATGTTTGGAAAGCCATTTTAAAAAGTTACATTTCTAAACTTAAAATTTTCTAGCACAGACACAGTGTGAGTAGATAACTTTGGTAGACATTTTTCCACTATAAGTCTTTCTAAGAAAATACATAGTAAACCTTTTTTTGCATAATTTGCACATGTAAGAGTTATTAGTATTCTGGTAAGTTTTCACCCTTTTCCCAAACTAGAGTATTTCCTGGCTAGGGTTTGAAGGAAGGGAACAGGAGGCTGCTGGAGGAGATTAGTAAATGAGATAAAACACCATTCATTCAACTCAGTGACTCAGCATTTAAATTCTTTATAAAAGGATTAAAGGAAAATTAAGCATAGTCGTAAAGCCAAGACTCTGAAGAAACTTGTTGGTATGTTTTGGTTTTCACTGTTATGACTCATGAATTTATGCAAAAATTAGTACATTTATAAAACATACTGGTTTTAGTGTTTTCTGTTTTCCTACATTAGTGATGAAAAGGCTCATTGTTTACATTTAGAATTACCTTTTTATGTCTTATATTTTCTCCAAATAAAAATAAATGTTTCTACTGTCTTACTATTGAAACTACGGTGTGAGCACTTTAAATTTCTCAAACCAGTTTAGTCTGTTATACTTGGCGCTTAGTCATCGTCGTACACAGCAGGACCTGATTAAGAAGGCTGTGCTGCCTCTAAGCCGGGCTAGATTGTAGCCATTAGCAACCAGGCTGCAATAATTTCCCTTTGATGACATCATCCACTGTGGAAGAACCCAGTTGCTTCAGCCGGTCGAACTATACAGTTCCAACCTCATCAAATATGGCATCTCCCTTGCCTTGCCTGCTAGAGCAGGCGGAGGAAAAAATGCCACCGTCTTTTTAATCTAGCAAGCTTCTCTTTTTTTCTTTTTTTCCTCCTTTTAAATAATTCTGATCATGGATGCTTCTTCTGATCCTTACTTGCCTTATGACGGGGGAGGAGACAATATTCCCTTGAGGGAATTACATAAAAGAGGTAAGAGCATCCCCTTGCTCTGAATCCTCTGTTGGTTGTCGTGCATGCGGCTGGGCGGTTCTGGGGACAGGCTGACTGTTGTCCTCTTGCTGCAGTGTGCTGCTTAGTTGCCCTGCCTTGTTGGTGTGGGAGAATGCGACCTTCCCAGCAGGGCCTGCCCTGTTTGCTCTGTTGTTTGCTCTGTGCAGATTAGCACTGCTTCAGATCACATAGAGCTTAGACTCCATCTTCTGTGTGAAAATGCTTTCTCTTTAACTCCAGAAATAAGCTGCCTCTATAGCCAGCTAAAGTCCTGGAGGTTGGTTGGCACCTGCAAAGCAGTATTTCTGTATCTCTGGAAACTTATATTTTCTTTAGTTCACACAGTGAAATCAAGTGCCAAGTGCTGGTATGCGTTCTGTTTTGGCTGCTGCCAATTACCTTGTAGACTTTGCACCACAGAGTAATAGTAAAAGCTCTTAGCTGCATTTTATAACATTTAAAAATAGCAGGAAAGGCGATTTTTTTTTTTTGATTTAACATGTTGTTTTCATTTAATGTCTTATTGTCTCCCATAGGTGTCTTGTACAACTTGATAGGATAAAACAATCTAGGGTTCTTTTTATACATCCAGAATATAAGTCAGTAGTTTGAGAACAGATAAGTACCCAATGTAATGGTGTTAATCCTTTGGCAGGCTCTGCCTTGGTCTCCTTAAAGCTAATTAGATGTTAGTTAATTAAACTGCTCTTTTGCTCATTTTCTTATTTTTTTTTTAAAGATTAGTTGGCATTTGTTGTTCTAGAAATAAACTTCAAGAAGCATTCTTTAGCCAGATGACTTCCTGTATGAGCCGTATTAGTTTGAATTATTTGCTTGATGTTATAAACTTTATGGTTTAATCCCAACTTTTATTAAGGTAGGTAAAGGAAAATTTAAAGTACATTTTGTATCCTGAGAATAGTTTTAAGTTCCATAGAATTTAGGAATTATAATGCATTCAACAGATACTTGCTGGTCATATTGTGCCTGCAAAACAATAATTAAACTCTGAACAGGTACAACATTTTTCTCTAGAATTCTGTGCTTAGTAAAAGGTTGCTTTTTATATTTTGGGAGAAAACTGTTTAAAGATCATGACTCATATTTTGTGCTTTCCTTTATGAGTTGCTTTCCTTATACCTTTTCCATTATATATGTATATACCTACATGTATATATAAAATGTTAGAACACTTAAGGAAATAACTAAAAGTACAAAGAATAATTTTTTCTAATTTTTTACTTCCTTGTGGTTATTTCTTTTTCCTTGCTTTCCTTTCTCTTTGTTCCTATTATCAGTTTTCTAGTAATACTCTTATTGAACAATGATTATTCAACTGTTACATTATTTACTAATCAGTATTTAAATGGTAAAAACAGACAGGCCATACTTTCTCTGAGTGATAACAACATCCATTTGTTAGTAATGATAAACTAGAAGGGTCAGGTTCATAGTCTTTGGCAGGACTAATTTACAGACTGTCTGTAAAGCCCACAAAAAATAAGAAAGGTCAAAACTTATGTGACGCTAGACATACAATTATTACCAAGAGAGAAACTAAAAAAAAAAAAAAAAAAAAAAGAGAGAAAAAGAAAATTCAGTGACATGTCCTTAATTTCCCAGGCACCAACCTAAAGGCCTAAACCACTCTTAGAAGCTCAGATGCCATCCTTCTTCTTTGATGAGACTTTCTCTGTAATATATTTAGGAAGAATGAGTGTTTGCAGTATAAACCAGTTATTTATTAGCCTTAGTTTAAGAACATACTGTGGTGTCTTAGTGTCTATGAGAGAGAAGGTGTTTGTTTTTTGTTATCTATGATCCTTTGAAACCATAGCATAAAGGAGCTGGGGATATGGACGTAGGATGTAACTTAAATCAAGAAAAGTGAATCCGCTTCCCTGTGAAGACAAAATGCAGTAATTAGAAGTAGGTCTTTAGGCTGGGAGGAAGGAAAGAGGCAAAATTCAAAGTATAAAATTGTAGAGGGTGTTGATAAAGTAAGCATGGATATGTTTAGTAAGGCCGGAGCAAAGAATTAGTTCTGTGGGTAACTGGACTTAATGCACTTTTCTAGGTGGGATAAAAATGAGTAATTAATAGAATAAAAGGATAAAATAATATGAATAAAATACACAAATAATGAATAAAAATAAAACAATGAAGCTATTTACTTAAGTGTATATTGTAGTGGCTAGAACAAGTAGATTCATGATAGAAAACATTTATATACTATTGAAGAAGTTAAAATGATATTTTAAAAATAGCCATCTTTGGGAAAACCAGGTTTTCATAATTGTCTCTTAATTTTTTCAGGAAGAAAATAAAACTTACTTGTACTGCTAGTTTTCTTCAGTATGCTTGCTTGCTTAAATTTTTAATGAAGTTTAAGTCATTTGGGGGTTCAATTCCTTTCATCTGCTAATTCCTTTTCGTGGTTTTGGCTTTAAAAACTGTATTTACTACCTTTATTTGTGTGTTAGGAGGCAGGTGGTCGGTCACATATGCACATGGCATGTGCATATGGCACTTGTGGAAACAAATTCCTCTCTTCCCACCTTGTGGGTCATGGGAATCTAACTGGTATCAGGCTTGGCAGCAATTTTTAATGCACCGAGCCTTCTCGCCAGCCCCTGGACTTTTGTGGGGCTGGAGGAACAGGTTTAATATTCTATTTACTCCATGTAGAAAGCCTTTAAAATGTTCTTGGCTACCTATTGTTTTATTTGAATTATGAAGCTCTTGTGTTTATACAAATTACAGTTAGGTTCTATGTAGACTCGTGGTAGCTACAATAGTAATATTAACAGCTAAAACTTAGAATCTGATTGAAATAATTTGGCCCTTCCCATCATAAGGTACTCTTCTCAAGCCTTGGATGACTGGTTCTTGAGTCTGGTGGGGGTTTAAGGCTTTGATATTGAAAACAAATCATCAAGGCTGTTAATTTCTTGTAACAGCTGTTAGACTGAATTTCTACTGCTCCACCCTTTAGGCGAGGAAGAGACAGGTCTCCTTTTGGCAGGTGTTACTAAGTAGGCCATTTCCCAAGCAATGGGAATTTGCCAGGCGTTTGTGGTGGAGAGAATAGCGTGAGTAAATGCTGTGGGGAGTGAAAAGCTAGTCAGAGGATGATTAGTTCTGTTGCACCAAAACCAAGAGTCCAGGTCTGTTGTGAGCAGTGAAGCAAGCAGGGTAGAAAAGTAGATGTATTTTAATCTTTTTTTCCCCTACCCTGTTGTACTTGGTGAATGTGTTTTTTCTCCCTCCTGAAAACATAGTAATTCTCCACTTTTTGTACAACTTTTGAAATCTAACTGTTGAAATAGGTCATTGTCAAAAGGGTATCCTGTAGGCTTCTGGTTTTAAAACAAACAAACAAAAATTATTTGGTATTAGTGATGCTTTGTTTTTACACTATTTGTCTTCAAGCACTGTTATAAGCAAGTGCTTTATATTGCTTGTAGTATTCAAATTTTCAAAAAAAAATCTTGATCATTTCACTCTTTCTAGCTGTTTTTTAAAGATCTATTTATTCATCCGGTATACATTGTTTTGCTTGCATGTATCCTTGCAGGCCAGAAGAGGGCACCAGCTCTCATTGCAGATGGTTGTGAGTCACCTTGTGGTTGCTGGGAATTAAACTCAGGACCTCTGGAAGAGCAGGCAGTGCTCTTAACCTCTGAGTCATCTCTCCAGCCCCTCCAGCTCTATTTACTAAAAGCAGCCAACACGCATTTTACTATGATTCATTTTAAATAATCTTATCCTACATCAGAAATTCAGGATGTGAACAGACTTTATGACATTTACTAAATTTGTAATTTTGGCATTTATTTTGCTTTGAGGTTTCTACCTTATACCCTCATAGGAGACTAATGGCCTAAATTATATTTTAAATTTTTATTTTTGATTTTTTGATATCTTTCTTTGGCAACTATCTTCTTTTTGCAAATTTTATTTGTTCTGATGATATATATAGATCATTGTATTTGCAGAGATCAGAAGTGAAAGTGAATGTTGAACCTATTTCCAATATTCGTAGGAACATTATCTCCCTTATCTATCTAAGGCTGTTGTTTTTCTATTGAGGTGGCAGCACAGTAGAAAAATTAAAGCGTGTGG
Organism: Cricetiscus sungorus; assembly: GCA_030556225.1. NCBI lineage: Eukaryota > Metazoa > Chordata > Mammalia > Rodentia > Cricetidae > Cricetiscus > Cricetiscus sungorus. Next base: position 4,507,952 of record JANBXA010000398.1, on the reverse strand, counting down.
TGATGAAGGCAGTGGGCTCAGCACTGCTGCTGGTTAATTGTATGCCTTCTTTTGGATTTTGTATTAGTTTCTAAGTCTTTGTGGTTTAAACAATTAAATGTGACTGAACAGATTTCCAGAGCATATACATCTATATCTTATACCATTGTTGATCTAGTCACCATCTAAGGATCCTTACTAACTGCAGAGCACCATGCTTGGCCTTGCCCCTACCCCTCTTGTTTTGTTTTTGTTGAAGTAGTTTCATGTGGCCCAGTGTGGCCTGGAACTTGATAGGTAGTTGAAGATGACCTTGAGTGTTTGATTGTCCTGCCTCTACCTCCCAAGTGCTGGGATTGCAGGCATGTACCACCATGACCAGTTTATACAATGCTAGGGATCACATTTAGGATTTGTATATGCTAAGTATATAGCTACCAACGGAGTGAGGCACATTGGCAGCCCATGCCATTGCCATTTTAATTTGCCAAAACTGTGGGACTTCTGTTATCAACCTACAACATTTACCCTCTTTTTCCTTACCAGGATGCCTATTCCTTATCAATAAGCCCCCAGAAGGAGATAACATGCACGGCTGGACCTGTTCTCAAGACAGAAGTAACTGTGGCAGGGAATACTTAAACATGGGTTTCTGCCTGCCTTCTTCCATAATGTTGAGGGTCAAGCTTTATGCTTGTCTGCTATGATAGCAATATGTAATATCAGTAGGAATGCCAGATTCACCTTCATATCTTTGGCAATTGGCCCAGAGGTAATATATGGCAATCTTATTAAGCAATGGTATGTTTCCTTTTTTGTGAAAGAGTGCCATTTGAGTGTTTTTCTGTGAGAAAAACTATAGGTTGCTGTTTATATAAATAACTATGGAACTTACTACTTTAGTGTAAGCAAGATGTGGCAATTTACAATTCAACACTATGCACTGATAGCTAATAGGAGTCGTAAAGATTTTTAATTTATGGAAAAGTAGATTATCTTGATATTTATTATTCTCTACTTTTGTATCAGCCTTCAGGTTTAAACTGTTGATCATGAAATTGACCAGTATTTTTTAAAAGATAAAGTGAAAAGTCACTACTTACTAAATAGTATCATTTGTTAAACTTTGATTTTTATTTAGGTATGTATCTGTAAGCTATGTCAGTAAGGAATGCTGTAGGCTATAGCCGAAAGGTCTTAAAAACTAGCATATTTTAATTTGTGTAGGTAAAGGTATGCTTTCTGTGGTATATGGTGAATCTTGAACAACCTGAGGGTGAACGTGGGACTGCGTTATCACAGGAGGTTTGGAATGTGTACTCTGAAAGCAGAACTGCCCACAACTATTAGTACAACATTTTCTCTATTTATCATTTATCATGTGTGTGCACATGTGTTCATGCCTGTGTGTGTGTGTATGTGTGTGTGTGTGTGTGTGTGTGTGTGTGTGTAGTGTGTGCGCATGCGCACATACTACATAGGTGTGTGTCTGTGAGTATGGAAGTTAGAGATTGATATTAGGAATCTCTCTTGGTTATTTTTTCTTTGTTATTTGATGCAGCCCTTATTTGACCTAAACTTTATTTGGGGCTTAAAGTTAGACTCTGAATTAACAACAGATAGGGCTAGTCTTTCTAGCCCTCTTGCTTTTGAAATTTCTTATCTCCAGGACTGGAATTATAAACTAGTTGCCATGTCTACCTGGCCTTTATGTGACATATCAGGACTCTCAAATCACTGAGGCATCCTTTCAGCCCATAGTATTTCCTGTTGTAGCATTTTAAGCAATAGAGTAACAAGTGATATGGAGCCTGGAAGTAAAGGCAGAGTTCCCATAGTGATTGTTATGGATAAGGTTGGACCAGTTGTCCATAGGCTAAGTGCATATGTTCGTATGCTTAGGAATTAGTCATAGACTAATCATTCTGAACCTACTCTTGACAAAGATCTCCATCTACCCTAAAATGTATAAGTATACCAGTCATGAAATTATTACACTATTAATATAGTAGCAGTGATTTTTGGGTGCTTATTCCACTACTTACTTACATTGTCACTTTGATCTTATTTTATAGTATTCTACATTGCTTTGGAGTCTGACCTGGAACTTGCTTGCTCTGTAGATCCAGGCTGGCCTTGAACTCACAGAGATCCACCTGCCTCTGTCTCCCAAGTGCTAGGATTAAAGGCATGAGCCACCAATGTTTGACAGAGAATAATTCTTATCTTACATTGTTGTTGTATTGGATGAGTTGTACTAAGAACAATGTCTGTTGCACAGATATTCCACAAGTGCTGGTAGGTTGTATTGTTTATAGATATGAGCTAGTTACTAAGGTTATTTTACTGTGATGGATCCACTTGCTGTACTTTGTCATTTATCACTGTGTTTTAGTGTTACTTGTGATTGCTTGACTCAGGGTCACAAGATGTTTTTTTCTAAGGCTTTTACACTTTAAGCTAATCTTATTCTTTGTTTTTGGATCAGTTTGATTTTGTTTTTGTGTGTGTGAGGTGGGGGTTTATTTTATTCTTTTGCATGGATTGCTATCCTCCTCAGCATCACTTGTTGAAAAGATTATTCTTTATTAGAAATATTTTAATTCAGTGAATAGTTAGACTTAAATTTTCTACAGATAAATGTTTAGGTTACAGATAGTAAATGGTGCATTTCATTTCCATGGGTGTGAGTGTTATACAGGTCAATGTCTATAGAAGAATGAGATGAAGCTGAAAAGCCTTCTTAGTACAGTTAATTGGTGACATCACATGCAGGCCAGTCTCTAGTTCATTAATGGAGTAGTTTCCTTTTACTAAGTGAAGGCTTTCAGTGTTGTGATATTTGAACTGTGAAATTGTCACTAATTATGTTGTTGATCACATTTCTAAGCTACCTGCTTTTGTGTATATATATATAAGTATAATTATTACAAGTTACAAATTTGAGACCCTCCCCTAACTTCTAAAGTTGAATAATGCCTTGCCTACGTGTAGGATATACTTGTTTCCTACCCTTTTCTTTTGCATGTTGTCAATGCTTTGCGTTAAGATCAATACTATATGATTTGATCATATTAAATGAGTATCATATAATACAGTCTAGAGAAGTCTTAGACACCAAAACATTTGAACAAAATTAAAGGTTGTGTTTTTTTATTTCATCTTATCTGTCAAATATTAATCTTTCTTATTACTTATCTGCTTCTGGTCTACACACTGGCCTCTAAGAGTGACTGACAGAATGGACCTATTGGCTAAGAAGTTAATAAGTAATGTGTGCTGGATCACAGAGCTAATAAGTGGCAAAGCTGGAATTTGACTCTTAAAATCTTATAACATCAAAGTACATTAAGGTCATGGATTTCTTTTCTAGGCTCTTCTGAAGGAAATTATTTGTCCATACTTTTTTGTAATGAATTTTAACTGGTAGGTAACTATAAGTAAACATTAGATTGGCCTACACAGATAACTTGGTGATTAAACCTCCAGGGAAGTCTCTCTCTCTCTCTCTCTCTCTCTCTCTCTCTCTCTCTCTCTCTCTCTCTCTCTCTCTCTCTCTCTCTCTCTCTCTCTCTCTCTCTCTCTGTGTTGCAGGGTCGTGGGAGGATCAGTCTTAAATTTGAGAGCTAACAAGCTTTAGTATAGTCTAATACCTTGAAGTCCAAGTAGCAGGAACCAACATACGTCCTTTTGATAGTTTAGCTATTAAAATGAATTGGTTTCATTTTTTTGTAATCAGTATATTTGAAATTTATGTATCCAGCATCTTGCTTTGTTGGACACTTCCTTCTTTCATTCTCTTCCTTTCTCTCTCCACCCACCCACTATCCCCCATCCCCTTCCCTCTGTGCCCATCCCACAGAGAGTTCAAATCTTGTACCTATTGCTTGGTGGGCAAGCTACACTTCTTTTTTCCTGGCTGAGGCATGTATCTAATAGATCTTCAAATCAAGAGTAGTAAAGGGATACAAAATGAACAATATTAATATGGACCTTTTGCACAAATAGTGTCACTTTAATGAGGGTAGTTACTTGATTATTTAATCATTTTAAGTTTGGAGATATACCTAATATTAATAATTAATATTTGGGAGTGGGCTTTGGAAAAAAAGGAACAAGGAAAAGTTGAAATTAATTGGAAAAGTTCATCAGGAAGATACATATAATTCAGATACTGTATGCAATGGTCAAGTGATTTAAATGTTTAAGTTATAGTTCATCATAGAAAATATACTAAACAGCTGATAAAAAGTGATATGTGTATCTGTTTAATGATAGGACTTTCAGAAAGTGTGAATGAAAAACTCATCATCTAAACAAATATGGCCAGCTTGTAAGTACGGTCTGTATATTTTACTTGTAGGAAAGGGAAACGGCTGGAGCCAGTCACTAGTCTGTTATGACTCTTGTTTACTTGCTTCTCTCTAGTTCTTTCCACAGCACATCTTAAGTAACAGAACTAGATGGGTTCTTCAAATGGCTTCTTGCCATTTATTTTCCTTACAGATTTTTTGAAATCTAGACAGTCATCTCTTATGCTCTAAGTATTTGCTTTTATAATTTTCCCTTTTGTATGGCTTTCAGAATTCTTAATTTGAAACTGGAAATAATAATGAATAAAAATATTTATTCTTTCTTTATATGCATAAGTGTTATGCACATGTCTGTACGTGTACCTCATGTATGCATTGCCTGTGGAGGCCAGAAGAGAACATCATAAACCCTGGAACTGGAGTTACAGATGGCAGTGAGCTTCTGTGTGGGGGCTGGGAACTGAACCTGGGTTCTCTTCAAGACTAGTGAGTAAGTCTCACTGCTGAGCCATCTCTCCAGCCCCAATAATACTGAGTTTTTATGTTCTGCTCTTTTCCCTGGTAATTCATGTCTTTGATGGTCAGGGAAAGGAAATAAGGTCATGACCTTCATTCATAGTTCTTGTTTTCCTACATGTCCTTTACTGTCTTTACAGATAGCCAATGTGGGCAGCATTTACTTTGAGGAATGACATCCTGTAAGTGTAGGGTAATAAAATCAATTGTAAGGAGCAATTTTGCTGAAGATAAAGAAAGGCGTAGTCAAGGAAACACAGTGGTCTTGACTAACCCTGGTTTAACCTTGAAGACCTCCTTATTTTTCAGAGCTTATTTACATATATTAATTTTAGAGAAGCCATATTATCATTTTTGTATGAGTTTTTCATTCACAATTTCTGAAAGTCATATCATTAAATGGACACACATATCACTTTTGATGAGTTGTTTAATATATTTCCTATGATGAACTTAAACATTTAGATTACTTGACCATTGCAAACAACAAATGAATTATATGTTTATTCTTGGTCATCTTTTCCAATTAATATCAACTTTCCCTTGTCTCTAGTTTTCAAAGCCTACTCCCAAATATTCACCATTAATAACAGTTATATCTCCAAAACAACTCTTGAAATATTGTTTTAGTATGAAAGAAATGTATCCTACGTTTAAGAGAACTTCAGTTTGTGTTTGGGTAATGCCTAAAACTTGTCTACTTCATGTGTAAGACTATGTTGAAAGATAAGTTATTTAATCTGCTGCTTATTAAGAGATTTAATACACATGTAATTGATTTCTGTTTATTTCATTTTTGCATATGTAAGTAAAACCTTATATACCCACACACTGCTATGAACTGAATACAAAGAAATGCATTTTAATACATTTAAATACAAAGATGCATTTTTAAATAGTTCGTGGTTAATGTTAGGAAATGTAACTTTAAAGTTACTCCACATGTGAGGTGTGTATGCATCTGTGATATATGTATTAGGGTGTCTTGTCTTTTTCTCCTCTTCATTTTTACAGTTTAATTTGTGTGTGTGTGTGTGTGTGTGTGTGTTTGGTGGAACAAAGTACATAAAAACCATTTAGAGATATCCCATACTAAAGAAAACATTTGAATTCTTGAAAACTTTGGTTTTCAGAAGTTTTGATTTGCTGCATAGTTTTGTGAATTGGCAAGTTAGAATAGCTTCAATACGGTAGGTAATTATTTGAAAGTCACTAAACTCATGTGAGTGATGAATATAAATATTTGTTGTGCTCCTGTTTTCCTATTTCATAAAAGAGGGAATAGCAATCTTTTTCTACTTCAAAGTTCATACATGTATTGGAGAACCAGATATTCCATATGCATATCTTCATGATAAAAATAGTCTAGAAATGTTTTATGCTGGTTCTGGTAATGTATTATTGTTACATGTATGTTGAAGGTTATATAAGTTTTGAGCTTTGCATAGAAAAGTAGTGAAGTCAGAAGTCTATAGCTTCTTTGCACCATTCAGATAAGGGCAACACAGGGGACAAAAGTATTGAAGTTCATAGACCATTTGATAGGTGATTCTTGTATGCATGAGATGAGTATGTAGTGTATGTATTCATGTCTGTCACCATGTATGTATTTAACTACATGTGGAGGCCAGAGGTTGATGCATGGTGTCTTCCTCGTCAGTCCTCATCTCATTGTTTGTTAAAGACTTATTCATTTATTTATTTATTTGCTTGTTTAGCTGTGTGTGTGTGTGTGTGTGTGTGTGTGTGTGTGTGTGTCACATGTGTGTGACTGCCTGTAGAAGCCAAAAGGGGGGTTATTGAATCCCCTAGATCTAGAGTTACAGGTAATTTTGTTGGGAACTCAACTTGAGTCCTTTTGTGCCTTTCTACCATCTTTCCAGTCATCTTCATGTCGTTAGAGTTTTCCTCCTCCTCCTCTTCCTTTGAGAGACAGGATCTCTCACTAAACGTTGAGCTTACTAATTGACTAGAGTAACTAGCCAGCCAGACCCAGAGAGTGGTCCTCATGTGTGTGCCCTAACTAACGTCTCATAACTGCACCTGGGCTTCTGAGATCACACAGCTGAGATCTGATCTCGAGTCTTCATGCTCACACAACAGGCTCTATTGACTTTGCTGCGTCTTTATCCCTGTAGTAGGTTCTCTATATAATTTCAGGGCACTTAGCGTGCATGATTCTCAGCACTGAAGACAAAAGAATCCTCAGACTTACAGACATGAAAATTAATACGAAGCATCCTCCTGAAATTTATCTGAATTCCTGAAGGATTAGCATTTTACCACATTAGTTTTTCCTGCATTTTGTTCTTTGCATTTGTATTAAATGTGCCAAGTTATATAAAACATGTAACATTGTCCACAGATATTATGCAGTATGAATATTTATATTTTTTAATTATGTTAAGAATAAAATTCTGAGAAAGTACATGTTTTTTCCCAAATAAAGAAGATCATTTGTGACAGATAGTAGTAGCTCAAAGTCTGTAGATTAGGGGTTGCCAAACTGGCCAATGGGACAAATCTCACGGTTCATCTCTTTTCTTTTTTTGGCAAAAATTCACCTGTTTCTCAAACTTTTCTTAGAATGCTTTCAATCATCCATTGATGTATTTCTGTAGTTTATTTTGTGGTACTCTGGCAGAGTTAAGTAGCTGTAACTTTGTGGCTTCCATGTCAACATTACTTGCCCTCTAACTGTTGAGCAACTCTTATATCATAAGTACTCTGACATGCATGATTTTTGTTCTTTGCTTTTTTTCCTTTTCCGTAACATGTTTTAGGAAATTCTACACACACTGCATAATTTTTTAATTTATTCAACGATTGTACAGATAGGAACTTAAAATTTCTGGTAGTGAACTTGTGGGTTTGAGATTATTTGTGTATGTCCTAGTCATTGTTCTATTGCCATGAAGAGACATCCTGACCAAGGTAACTCTTATGAAAGAAAGCATTTGATTGGGTCTTGCTTACACTTTCTTAGGGTTAGTTCATTATCATGGTGGAAAGCAGTCAGTCATGGCACTGGAACAATAGCTGAGAGCTGAGAGATCATAGGTAGCAGGCAGACAGAGCCTGGGCTGTTTCACAGCCCATCCACAGACATGTCTGCTCCAACAAAGACTTAACCTCCTCCAACAAGGACATGCCTCTTAATCTTTCCAAACAGTTCTTCTAATGGGAACTAGTATGCAGATATATAAGCCCACGAGGACATTCTCATTTGTCTTCCAAAAGGGTTTATATTTAAATTATGAACTTTTTGTCAGGACCCCTTTTCATAGCTGACAGCTCAGTGCATTTACATACTTTTAAAAATTTACATTTCATTTATGCATTAGAATGAACTTATTTCATATTTAAAAGCTATCTGTATTTCTTCAACTCCCTGGTTGTATTTTTAGCCTCCCAGAACCTTCCTTATGTATGTTTACATATACAAAATATATAGTAAATATATGTCAAAGATTTATTTAATCTTAATGAAGGAACCAGCTTGATGACAAAACAGATTCAGTGAACATGTGAGACAGAAATGTATATAGTTTGTGAAGGAAAGAAAATTCTTCTAAGACAAAGCAACAACCAGCAACAAAAACCTTCACAGTTCTGAGAGTTACCTTTCCTACTGGAAAGCAACTATTTGCATTTTGCCATATAAAAATTGTTTTGTTTGTCAGACTCAACTGGAGTTCATCTTGTCGTTGGTGGTAAATGGTTTTAGTTCACACAAAATTCTCTTGTCTAGAGTACCAGATGACCATTGGGCTGCTTGTTAATATAAGGCCATGAGTATCCTTTTTACTTTAATTTATCCAAAATTAGAAATAAATTTTGGATAATCAACATTTCCTTTACTTTTTAGTGATTTTATGATGACATTTGTAACTTATCAATTTGTAAGGAAGTTGCAAAACTCACTGTTACTTTATAAAATAAACTTGTCTTTTTGTTGTTCTGCAGGAACTCATTATACAATGACAAATGGAGGCAGCATTAATAGCTCTACACACTTGCTGGATCTTTTGGATGAACCGATCCCAGGTGTTGGTACATACGATGATTTCCATACTATTGACTGGGTTCGAGAGAAATGTAAAGACAGAGAAAGGCACAGACGTGTAAGTGTTTTTAGTGTTTTATAAAAATAGTGCAAAATGAATCATTAAAATTATAATTCTGCCAATAATCTCAGTTCACCAAAATGATACACATTAAAATATATTTGACATGTCATATATGATATGTTTCTCCCTTTGTCTTGGTTTCCCTCTTTTTAGTTCTTTATACCTTGTATTTTACTGGGCAGGGTTTGAGGTAATTTAATAACAAAGAAACACAATTAGACAAAATATGAAGGAAAGGGAGAAGCGAATTGTAGAAGTTGGGTGAGGGCACCAAGGTATTTGCTTTCAGCAATCAGCAGCTAAACCAAAAAGAACCTTGCATAAGTCTAATGGGAAAGGTAGATAATGTACTAAGGAAAAGAATGGTTTTTGTAGGGTTTGATGTTAACATTTCCTTTCCTGGTACTAAATGCTGAGATATTTCTCAAATTAGATTCTGGTCAAAGTTTTTTGTGTGGTCAAAGCCAGTGGGTTTTTTGTTTTTAAATTCTTTTAATGATTTGTTTTTATTTCATGTGCCTGCATGTATATCTGTGTGAGGGTGCTAGATTCTCTAGAGCCAGAGACACAAACAGTTGTTAGCTGCAATGTGGGTGCTGGGAATTGAACTTGGATTCTCTGGAAGAGTAGCCAGTACTCTCAACTGTTGAGCCATCTCTTCAGGCTCCCATTCTCCCCCCCCCTCTTTTTTTTTTTTAAGGAAAAACAAAAATATAAATGAGGCATGGTAGTGCATGTCTGTAATCCCAGCAACCAAGAAGCTGAGGTGCAGGAGCAGCTATCTCAAACAAAACAACCCCATCCCTAAAATCCCACAGTACAGTGCATGCAAACAGGTATAATCTAAAGCACAAGTTTTCAAAAAGAGAAAGAAAATTTCTTTCAAATAAAAATTCCAAATTTCCAAAGCTTATTTATTTGGTGTCTGAAATTTACTATCTAAATAAATTTATACAAGTTAGCTGTATTTTTTTTGTCATGTTTTTATGTGAAGCCCGAGCCTGCTGTAGAAAGAACTGTTGTTCAGATTCTCTTGACCTGAGCATAACTGAAGTTCATGAACTCACTGTTCTTATCTAGTCAGTCCTGTTTTCTGTACTCCAATGTCATTTGAACTAGAAAAAGTATTGAGGAACCTCAAGAAACTTTTATTTATATGAGTTAATAGTTCCCTGTTAAGTCCTAAAATTTAGACCACTTAAAAATACTAATTTACTTAAAAATTATAATCACAAACCTATTATTTGTAAACCTAACTAATATTATATTAAAATTATACATTTTCTAAAATAAAAAAGTATTTGCCGAGTGTTTTTTTTTTCCCCTCATGATTGCCTGGCTCAATAAGAGACTGGTAGATTTTTGTATCTACTATGGTTTTTGCTCAAAGAATAAAAAGAAAATACAGCCTTATATAATTGTAGTTTAAAAAAGTGGTATTTCACTAGCCACTTCAGATTATCATAGCTATTTTCTGATAGAATAAAATAACTAGTAGTTTGTAAAAGATTAGCTGTTGTGTACATTCTGAAGTTGCCTTAGTCAACACTGCCTTTGTTACATAAAATCCATTGCTCCACTTGATCTTTGAGGATAAACTTTCTTAACATGAAATTATCATTTGGAAAATACTACTTTGCTAATGTATGGGTTGTTGGATGTGGACGGTGTTGTTGGTTGGGTTTTGTCCTGGGAATTTAACCCATGCCATATATAATCGTATTACACTGGAAATAGTTTTTCTTGCAAAGCTTCAGGAGCTTTCATGGACCTTCCAGGATTTTTCTTTGAAAACCATTTTTTAAATCTATCCCATATTGATAATTTTTTATTATATAGTATCATGATTATCAGAAAACTACCACTGAGTAAAAATACTTTACATTGTTTTTAACTTGCTTTACAAAGTGACAGGTAATATCCCCAGCGATTTCTTCAGAAAAGTCTTTATATGCATTACAGCTTATTTGGCCAATACTACGCTGGTAAGCATTTTGTGATTTTGATATTTTTGTTGATTGGTGATGCACACAGTGTCTCTATACTGAAAATACCCTAGCAAGTGTTTATTAAATGACTGTTGTGTACAAACAGAGGAACAAGAATTACAGACTCTATCTGAAAATGATTTAGTATTATTTTTTAAAAAAATACGTTTATTTTTATCAAGGAGCAGCAAAATAGAATTTAGTGACTGTCTTTGAGACATGGCCTACATCCAGTTCTAAAAGTGTTTGATATCTGTGTTTGGATGCTTCTAATAAAAAAGGAGTACAATTTCTTCATTCACCATAGAATTTACTATGTCTTTTTAATTGGTCCTTGTGACTTTTGAATAGAGATCCATTTGAAATATATCAGGCCATTGAATTCCAGCTGTAGCTCTCCTACAGGATAGTTGAGCAGTGAAGTCCTGGATGTACAGTAGAGCTTCTTAAACTGAGCTATGCGTAGTACAAAAGAAGCCAGTTAATGCTGGGCTCAGAAAAACATTCGTAGAAGACAGGTATGTGTATTCTGTTCTTACAGAGAGGAGGCTTGCAACAAATGTGTTTTCTTCTTATTAATCTCCTGACACTTCTGGCTTGCATAGTGAAGTGTCTTCGGCTATTACAAGTGGGATTGGAGTGCTGCACCTATGTGTTCACAGTTCCATAACTTTGGGGGTGTCTCTTTGCCCATGTGACTCCTATTTATGAGCATTTTCTGACTTACTAGTTTTAACTTTTAAACACGATTGTATTTTACTTAAGTACTAAAGCCAGATGTTTCCAGCTGTGTTATCTAACTTCTGATGTGTAAGTTATCTGCATGTAGCAGTTGAGGTTTGAATTCGATGTAGTTTGAAACAGCAGAGGTGAGACTTCTATGTAGTTTATGGGCCCCTCACACTCAAATCCAGAGGTTCTTGTTTAAAATATAGATCTCTGCATGCTGTTTATCTTCTGGCTTTTAGATACAACATCTTACAATCCCAATTTTGCTGCTGTTAATTAGTTTACACGGTACTTTCTGTGTTGTGATTAACTTGAGAAAATTAGACTCAAGAATTTTAGAAATACAGTTTAAAAAATGAAGCAAATATTTGTAATTTCAGATCAACAGTAAAAAAAAAGAGTCAGCATGGGAAATGACAAAAAGTCTGTATGATGCCTGGTCAGGATGGCTGGTAGTGACATTGACAGGACTGGCTTCAGGTAAGGAAAAAGTTGACAGCAAACCTTTTGTTTAGTTTTTAAGTTAGCTGAATAACTCCTCCTCTCCTCATTTTTTAGGTATATTAGTTTTTGGCTTTGTTTTTGTTTTGTTCTGTTTTGTTTTAGAGTGCTTCTTTTGAAAAAGAAAAACATAAAACAACAACCAACCAACCAAACAAACAAAAAAAAACCCCAAAGCTAAGTAAAGGACCAGGAGACAGTTTTCTGAGTCTAATTTTGGCCCTGGCACTTTGTCTTACCAACTCAGTATGGATGAGTGGCATGGATAAATGAAATATCTTGTATTTTCCTATCATCATTGATAGCTAATATTTGTTTTCGTGCAGAATTCTAGCACCTCTGCATGTATTTAAGCCTCGTGGCAATCTCCATCATTAATGCCATCCTAAGTATGTGACAGATGAGGGACTAAAACACAACAGAAGGGGCTTGGCTGCAACCTTACAACCATAAGTGGTTTGGCTCTATTCACGGTCTAGCACTGCACTGTCCCTTGTGGCCACCAAGTCCCTAGAGAGCAGAGTTGAGCAGCTAGCAGTTGATGGTCTGGTCTGAATACCACTAGGGATAGTTTAATCATTCCCAGCTTCTATCATCTAAGACAGGAAATGTGAAAAAGTAAGGTGTTGTGGAGAATAGAAACAAGTATTGATAACTGGCATGTATAAGAATGTTGTGTTCTGGGGCCTAGAGAAATGGCTCAGGGGTTAGGGACACGGGGTGCTTCTGTAAATGACCCAGGTTCAATTCCCAGCATCCACATGGCAGCTCACAACTGTCTGTAACAACAGTTTCAGAGGATCCGTGGTACCAGGCATGCATGTGGTGAGCATGTGTGTGTGCGTGTGTGCTTGTGTGCGCACACACACGTGTGTGTGTGTGTGTGTGTGTGTGTGTGTGTGTGTGTGTGTGTATACAAAATACCAACATAAATAAAATAAATAAGTCTTAATAAAAGGATGCGTGACCCATTGATTTCTTGTGATAGAATTATCTAGATTTGAGCATAACTATATATTTTTAATAGTCTGTCAGTAAGGTAATTTCATATGTATAGCTTTCTGTTATTAAGAAAAATATATATTTATCATGAATTCAGTGAATGATGTGGACTTAATTATTTAATGAACATTTTATTTTATATTTTGAAACAGTCTCATCATGTCACTCTGGCTGTACTGGAATTTGCCATGTAGACAAAGGCTGGCCTCAAACTTACAGAGATTCACTTTACTCTGCCTCCCAGTGCTGATATTGAAGGTGTGTGCCACCACACCTAGCTGAGTGTTAAATTTTAATGAGGTCCATATCATTTATGAGTCTACTGATTAAGTGTCAGGTGGAAACATGCTAGTTAAACATCAATTGCTAGAGTTGTAAAGCTCCTCTCTAGTAGCTGTCTTTTGAAGGTGTTTCAGTGGCTTTAAAATAACTTTTTCTCTTTTTAAAATTACAATTAATATTAATGATGTGTCAAAGAAAGAATCTCAATTTTAAGAGAGCTACTTACAATTTATGAAGTTGTATTTACATTTTTAAATTTTAAAAAAGTTAAAATTTGAAAAATTTAAAATTTAAAAATTAAAAACATGTATTTAAAATTTTAAATCTTAAATCTGGATACTAGTTCCTAATTGACCCTTAGTTTATAGGAAGAGTTTTGCTTTTTATTAATCTGTTAGCTACATAGTCTCAGCCCTCCCTGACTAGCCTTCCAATGTATTCTTACAGGGGCACTGGCTGGATTGATTGACATCGCTGCTGACTGGATGACGGACCTAAAGGAGGGCATTTGCCTCAGTGCATTGTGGTACAACCATGAACAGTGTTGTTGGGGGTCTAATGAAACAACATTTGAAGAGAGGGATAAATGTCCACAGTGGAAAACATGGGCAGAATTAATCATAGGTCAAGCAGAGGTAAGTCTTGGCTCAAGATGAGTTAGTTATTGATGTAGATAAATATGGCTACTTCCCTTAGTTTATAATTAATCACATATTAGGTGATTGTAACCTGCACTAAATGAAAATAGTCTGTATGTAGCAGGGAGGAATGGAAAATCTTTAAATACAGTGTGAACAAAGGCAGATTGTTTGAAGCAGCTTTTGTGTTATTTAATGCATAATCCCATGGGTCACATGGATTAAGATACAGATTTATTGCAGAGAAGTATAGTTAGCGCAACAGGAGCACTAAAGTTAATAAGGTGGGCTAATGTATTATGTCACTAAGATTGGAAAATATGAATGATGGGAGTGTAAGATATATTTTATAATTTTTAAAATCAGCCTTTCTAAGTTGACATACTTTAAAGAAGTTCATACATTTTTATTTTTTGGCTGAGATACATTTTTAATTGAAATAGAAGTACATCCTTTCCCCTTTTTTTTCCTCCTTACGTCTTCCCCCAGGTGCTCTCCTTCCAACTCCTCCTACTCTTAAATTGATAGTCTCTTTGTCTTTTTGTTGTTGTTGTTGCAGTGTGTCTATGTGTTTGTGTGTGCCTGCACTCCATGCACTCAAGCTCATGAATATGAGCCTATTTTTATTTGTTTATGTTTACAGGGCTTACCATTTTGTATTGGATAACTAAAAGGGGGAGTCATCCTTGGAAGATGCTAATACTTCTTCTAGTTGTCATTGATCCCTATAGCTCTTTCTCCAGGGGTGTGGTCCTGTGAAATTTTCTCCCCTCCTACATTAATGGTTCTATTAATACTGCCATTGTTCTGGCCTTGCTTAAGCTGCTTTTTTCTAGGACATACTATTTTAAAGTAGACTCCAGGTATTTTGGTTCTTAAAATCTGTCTGCCATAGATGCATCCAGTGGGGCTGGGTTCCCCATAATCCATTGATCTCTGCATTGTATACAGTTGTAATTTTCTGAGATGATCTCCATTTGCCAGGAAATGTGACTACCACACAAAAAGATTTAGCAGACATTGGACCAGAACTAGGCTTATGTCTTTGCAGACGGTAGAAGGTCATATGTTTTTCTTTGTGTTAGTACAATATTTAATTATATTATTACAATGATGTTCTGTAGTGGAGCTTAAACTTAGGATATTAGATTCAATATTTATATATTCACATGTGAATATATTTTGAAATATAAATATATATTCACATATGCACTGTTTTTGTTTGTTTTTTAAGACAGGGTTTCTCTGTAACAGCCTTGACTGTCCTGAAACTTACTCTATTGACCAGGCTGGTCTCAAACTCA
Source organism: Cricetiscus sungorus (assembly GCA_030556225.1). Lineage (NCBI taxonomy): Eukaryota > Metazoa > Chordata > Mammalia > Rodentia > Cricetidae > Cricetiscus > Cricetiscus sungorus. The sequence goes on along the minus strand of JANBXA010000398.1, from coordinate 4,492,570 downwards.
CAGAGATCTGCCTGCCTCTGCCTCCCAAGTGCTGGGATTAAAGGCATATGCCACCACTGCCCAGCCACATATATTTAAAAACTTTCATTATAGCCAAAGTTTGGGTCAGCAATATTTTTTGGTATTACGTTCCACATGGTTTTTTTTTTTTTTTTGTTTCTTACCTTGCTTAATTAAACTCAGTTTGGCAATCTCTAGGAGAACTGAAACAGAATGGAATCTGAGTGCCAGGGCTGGAGAAATGGTTCTGTAGTCAAGAGTAGCCACTGCTCTTGCAGGGGACCAGAGTTCAGTTCTTAGCACCATGTGGGAGGTAATAGCTCCAACTCCATTTCCAGAGAATCATGTTGTCCTTTTCTGTTCTCTGTGAGCTTCTCCATGCTTGCGGTTCAGTAGACTCACACAGGCAAAAACCCGTGCACATTAAACAAAGAAGTCTACAAAAGAACGGAAATCCACGTGTCAACACAATTTAACCTCCACCAACTATTTCTAAGACATTTGTGGGTCAGTGCCTATGTATCTATGTAACAGGATTTTAGAACAGAAAAAAATAGGAACTTTACCAAATGGAATAAGGCTTCTTAGTGTGTATAGTGAGTAGCTTTTGGATTCTATTTAAAATCTTTGTTCATATAAAAAAGCTTTTATCATTGTAGAAATAAACCAGGAGACTTTTAGAGCTTTACACAGGTGTGTGTGTGTGTGTGTGTGTGTGTGTGTGTGTGTGTGTGTGTGTATGTGTATGTGTATGTATGTGAGTCATGTGCTTATTTATAGTTCCAGCTACTTAGGAAGTGGAGGCAAAGCATTTCTTGAGCCCTAGAAATTTGAACTCAGCCTGGGTGCATGTGTGAATCCCAAATCCAAAAGTCATAATACCAGTAGTGATAAGTTTTAATTAGGTTTCTTATGTGGCAGGCACTTGAGTTAGTGGTACACTGTAAGACTCATGTTCATACTCTGAGCTGTTTTTGTTTTTTAGGGTCCGGGATCTTATATCATGAACTACATAATGTACATCTTTTGGGCCTTGAGTTTTGCCTTTCTTGCAGTTTCTTTGGTGAAAGTATTTGCTCCGTATGCCTGTGGCTCTGGAATTCCAGAGGTAAGCCTATAATATCCATTGATTGCAAATTGTATGCTGCCTTTTATCTTTAGGAATTGTACTTTTTAGAAAATAGTGTACTTTGTTAATATAAAAAAAAAATTTATGCCAGGCGTTGGTGGCAAGCACCTTTAATCCCAGCAATTGGGAGCCAGAGGCAGGTGGATCTCTGTGAGTTTGAGGCCAGCCTGGCCTACAGAACAAGTTCCAGGGCAGACTCCAAAAGCCATAGTGAAACCTTGCCTCAAAAAACAAAACAAAACAAAAAAATTAAAAAAGTGTAAGCTTGGACTAGAGAGATGGTTCAGCTTGTAATATAGAGGTTGATCATTATCATTGCCATCTCTCTCTCTCTCTCTCTCTCTCTCTCTCTCTCTCTCTCTCTCTCTCTTTCTCTCTTTCATTAATACATAGTTTATGAATAAGTACGTTAAGTTTAAATAACAAAACTTGAGAAATGTTTTATGGCCTAAAGGTCTTTGATGAATTAGTTGGTGATTATGATTGTAATGTATCCTCCCTTTCTAAGACTCTTGACTAGACTAAATAAGCTAGTAACTCATCAATTTGGTCTGTCTATATAATCTATCTATCTATCTATCTATCTATCTATCTATCTATCTATCTCTCTATCATTTTTTGAGGCAGGGTTTCTCTGTGTAGCTTTGGAGCCTCTCCTTAAACTTGATCTGTAGTCCAGGTTGGTCTCAAACTCAGAGATCCACCTGCCTCTGCCTCCCCAGTGCTGGGGTCAAGGACATACGCCACCACTGCGTAATGTCGTAGTCATTTTATATTTAAGAACAAAATTTCCCACAGTAGGTCAGCAGTATAGGTGCTTATTTTTTATTTCATCAGTAGCCATTTAAAAGAGAATTAGGCTCGAACTCATTTAAATTCTATTTTTTATTTTTTAAAAATTTTTTCTTAACATCTTTTACAAACAAATTGTGATTTTTTTTTTTTTTTTTTTAAAAGGCTGTGTAGGTAAGTATAAGGAATCAACAACTGCAGTTGTTATTAGTTGTCATTCGTTGTCTGTGGTATAGGTAAGAACCTATACCACATTCCATGTGGTCACAGTGTGGTGAGAGGCATAATGTCTTTGTTCTTGATAGACTGAAATGTCTCTGAATACTTTGTGTTTATTCCTACAACAGACACTTTCAAATTTGTATTTGTTTACATATCACTATGGCCCTGCATTCACTTTACCATGCATGACCTAGTATTTTTATTTGTTCCTGAGACAGGGTTGCCTCTTATCTTTGGTTACATACATAATTATTTATTACAGATATGTGGTAAAATAAAGTTTTTTTTTAAATTATGAAATATTTTATAGTTTGTCTTAGTTAAGTTAAATTCTCTTTTCCTAAAGGAAATTAAACTGCCTTCATCCTTCCTTTGCAGATAAAAACTATTTTGAGTGGATTCATCATCAGAGGTTACTTGGGAAAATGGACTTTAATGATTAAAACCATCACGTTAGTGCTGGCTGTGGCTTCAGGTTTGAGTTTAGGGAAAGAAGGCCCACTGGTACACGTTGCCTGTTGCTGTGGAAATATCTTTTCCTACCTCTTTCCAAAGTACAGCACAAATGAAGCTAAAAAGAGGGAGGTAAGTGGTGTCTGTAGCTCATTTAACAGAAAAATGAATGTTACATAAACTTGATGTCCCTGGAATGATTTCCTTATATTTCTATGTAACTCGTTTGGATTCAGATTAAAACTTGAGTTTAAGTCTGTGTTTCTTTTCACTTTCCTAACTTGTACCGTTTCTGTTGATTTCTCAAAGTTCTTTGCTACTTTTATTCACTTGGCCTTTGATGTTACTGTGTGTTCTGCCTTGGGAAATCAGTCTGTGTTTTTCTCTTGGAGACAGTGTCTGATGCCATGGAAATTGGGTGTGATATACAGAAAGTTCTGAGTGCCTTCAGGACTTCTGGAGTCTAAGTCAGAAACAATCCAGGGAACAAGGGAAATCCTCTGTACACTATTCTAGGCCAACATGAGCTCTCCTAGCAAACCGTTAAGCTAGACTGCAGCTCATGTATTATTGTAGGTGTTTCTGGATGAAAACTAGCATCCTGAATTTTTCTAGAGCCTTGAGTCTCTTTAAAAATCTTAAATTACGTTTTCATATTCTAACCCTGAAGCTTTAGATGATACAGAGATCCTATAATAAGTAATGGTTTTTACATCTCACCAAGGATTGAACTCAGGCCTTAGCCTTTTATCCTGCTGGTATTGGTATAACCCTTCCTCAATTTTATCATTTTTTTAAATATGAATAATTACAGTACTTTTTAATATTAACATTAAAGTACTATTCTTGTATTGGATATAGATATTCCCAAAGTGGAACACTTAAAAGCATCATATTTTCATCTTCCAACAATAATTATTTCATTACTTTATTTTATATCTGGTACTTTGGAAGTATTTACTCACATTATAAAATTATGGCACTGCTATATTTATTCATAAGTTAAATATTAATGCTTAAATCACTAGCAGAACCAGGTAGTGATGGTACATGCCTTTAATCCCAGAACTCAGGAAGTAAAAGCAGATGGATTTCTTTGAATTCAAGGCCAATCTTGTCTACAGAGTAAGTTTCAGAACAGCCAGGCCTACACAGAGAAACTCAAAAATAAATAAAATAAAAAGAGCTAACAGACATACTTGAGATACCATACAGTTAGTAGCAGAATGTGAATTTATTTTTCTCTGATTCCAAAAACTTTTATCTACTGTGCCATTATTCTAATTGTATATGTATGTATGCCTGTATATGCTAAAAAGTAATTGTATATGTATGTATGTCTGTATATTTTAAAAAGTAAATATCTAAGTCCTGTATTATGGAGTTTTAGGTGGTATTCTCAGTACTGTATATATGTTTACTAAGTAACACTATTGCAATCATTTTAGAGAAAAGAACAGGGAGTCTCAGAGAGGTTGAGGTACTTAACCATTGTTGCACAGCTGGTCTGTGGCAGAGGCAGGACCCCTACCTTATAAGTAGCTTGATACAATTCATGCTCTTTGTGGAGTGTAAAACTTGATGATTTGAGCAAGTCCTTAGGATGCCTACAGATATTTACTGGATCAAAGTAGTGAAAGGCATAAAGATTCTTAAGAATAACACTTCACAATAAATCAGCATTGTAGTTGGTTTCCTGCAGTGGAAAATCAGCAGTGGTCAGGTCCCCTAGAGAGCTGCCTAGGAGCCAACAAGAGTGTGCGTAGGCTTGTTTAGTTGGTGCCTCAAAGGGGACCAACAAGAGTTGGTCCTTGTAGAATGATGGCTTTGAAACATTCTTAGAATGATGTGGCAGGATGTTCAGAGTGCTTAGGGTAGTTGGAATATAGAGATATCTTTAATGACTAATGATCTTTATAAGGTGTTGAGTAATTACTAATGGTAAAGCAGTTAGCTCCAAAATCTGGAGAAATGATATCCTGTGTAAAAATAAGTAAATGTTTACCCCTGTTCCACGGTTTTCCTCTCTTCCTGATTGGTAAAACCTAAGTATTGAAGGTCATTGGCATTTATTTCCTTCTCTTCGTTACAGTATACTCACATTTGTATGTCTGGTGCTAATGTTTTGACTGAATAGAAAAAGTGCAAATGAGTTTTAAATTCAAGCAGAAAAGAAAAAAAAGTAACTTTTAGAAGACATGAATACTTGCCCTTTGCTTTGCAAGGAGGGCGGGGAGGTTAAGATCAGAAGAGGCGTTTGGAATAGCATGGAATGTAAAGTGTGTTTGCTGGGTCTGAGTTGATCAGGAAACTAGAGACAAGTTTCTCTTTGCAGGTGCTGTCAGCAGCCTCTGCCGCAGGTGTTTCTGTAGCCTTTGGGGCGCCCATTGGAGGAGTTCTTTTTAGTTTGGAGGAGGTATGTACAAAGCAGCATTGAAAATGACATAGAATTATGTTTAAAATTGAATCTTGGTCTACATTTTATTTTTGTAGCTGGTATAATAGAAGTTAAGTTTTTAAATTTATTTTTAGAAAGTTTTAAACTAGTTCTTACATAAAAATAATATTTTATACATAACCCAAACAATAGGATTTTTTCTTCAAAAACAGATTTGTTATTAAATTATTTGTATGCATCTGTGTGTGGGTGTATGCATGTGGCCACACAAGAGGGCATCAAATCCCCTGGGGCTGGAGTTACAGACTCCTGTGAGCTACTGGGTGGAGGTGCTGGGCACCAAAGTTGAGTTCTCCATAAGAGCAGTGTGTGAACACTTTCCTGCTGGGCCATCTTTGCAGATCTAAAGCCACCTGCTTTAGACCTTTTATTCATGTGTCAATATAAGCAATTGTTTCCAGCTAAACTTTACTTTGTTGACCTGTTTAAAGCTAGCAAAATAAGAATTTTACTTAATGGAAGCCACTAAAGCCAGTATCTTTGCTGGCTAAATAATAGTCCATATTTTCATTTTACTATTTTAGATTAGTTCATAAGGTGATTTTTAATTAAAGCTTTATGATTTGCTTGTTTAAGTTGTATGATTATTTCTTATACAGTTATAGATTTTTAAGGAAATAATTTTATTGATTCAGTGGATGTTCTTCTTATTTCCTCACTAGTTCTTACATCTTCTCTTTTTTATATTTTACTTAAAAATGTGCCCATGTATGACTTTAAAATTTTCTTCTTTCTGTTTTATAGAGGAATTAAATCATTTTAATGAGTTAACAAGAGTTTCTAAGGGGACCTTTTTAATGGCTAATATGATAGAATTAGGCATGAAACTCCTTTTGAAAAATAAACATTTCTTGGTATGATTATTAGACATTCATAAATAGTTATTGAGAATTTATAGTTATAGAGAAAGCATCAAATCAAAGAGAAAGCATCATTGCTTATTAGGGCAAATCATGTATATTCAAGCTGCAACAAAATTTGAGCTAGCTACAGTGAATTTTATACTTATTGTAGTGAGTCAGAAATACATGATGACACTAACTTTTCTTTCTCTTTTTTTAGGTTAGCTATTATTTTCCTCTCAAAACTTTATGGAGATCATTTTTTGCTGCTTTGGTGGCTGCATTTGTTTTGAGATCCATCAATCCATTTGGTAACAGCCGTCTGGTCCTTTTTTATGTGGAGTATCATACACCATGGTACCTTTTTGAACTGTTCCCTTTTATTCTCTTAGGGGTATTTGGAGGGCTTTGGGGAGCCTTTTTTATTAGGGCAAATATTGCCTGGTGTCGTCGACGCAAGTCCACCAAGTTTGGAAAGTATCCCGTTCTCGAAGTCATTATTGTTGCTGCCATTACTGCTGTGATAGCTTTCCCCAATCCGTACACTAGGCTCAACACCAGTGAACTGATTAAAGAGCTGTTTACAGATTGTGGGCCGCTGGAATCCTCTTCTCTTTGTGACTACAGAAATGACATGAATGCCAGTAAAATTGTTGACGATATTCCTGACCGTCCTGCAGGCGTTGGAGTATATTCAGCTATCTGGCAGTTGTGCCTAGCACTCATATTTAAAATAATAATGACAGTATTCACTTTTGGTATCAAGGTATGTGCTCATGTGAGATGATATTAAAATAATTTAGAGATGTCCAAAATATTTATGTGTAATGAGAAATGAAATTTTATTCAAATGATTACAATTCTGAGGCCAGACTCTACAAAGATCTTACTAGTCTGAAATCAAGAGGTTTTTGATAATTTCTGGAGATAGTAGGACAGAATTTGTTTTTCTGCATTTTCTGTGTCCTAGAGCCATGACTGACTGACCAAATTTTTCTCTTGCCTAACTCTTAGAAATAAAATCCTGATTTCACATGGGGAAAAAAAAAAATACCCTAGGATTACTTCTAATCTACTTAGATACTATATGGGTAATATCTTGTTTTCAAAGTCAGTTGATGGCTGGGCATTGGTGGCACACTCCTTTAATCACAGCACTGAGGAGGCAGAGGAAGGTGGATCTCTGAGTTTGAGTCCAGCTTGGTCTACAGGAGTTAGTTCCAGGATGGGCTTCAAAGCAATACAGAGAAACCCTGTCTCCCAAAACAAAAAACAAACAAACAAAGTCAGTTGATTAACAACCTTAATTCTCTGCAGCCATAAGTTTTTTCCTGGCATGTAACATGTTCATAGATTCAGGAGAATCCAATATTCTGTCTTGTGTACTGCTGTAGTATGTTTGTTTGCTTAAGTGGACACTGCAGTTTGAAAATCAGATTGCTAGAGCTATAAATACTGTGACTGTCCATCAAGCATTTAAGATCCTGTATCCTGGAGCATCACTTCTAGCCTCACTAAATACAGTTTTCTCATAAATGCAAACACAGAGAAGCAAATGTCAGCTTGCCATATATCGTCTTCAAGTCATGATACCTATGGTTCCTGTAGTAGTTGTTACTTCTCAGGCATGGTATACTTTCACAAACAGAGTTCATGTGGAATAACAACTTTATTTCTTGGACATTGGAAGGTCAATAGTTTTGAGTTTAACATCAAACTCAAAAATTTCTACAGTTTTACTCTTGTTTTTCTTAGCAGAAAGTTAAGTTAAAGGTATCATTAAAGTGTGTGTGTGTGTGTGTGTGTGTGTGTGTGTGTGTGTGTGTGTGTGTGTGTGTGTGTGTGTGTTTCCTTTACAAATCCCAGTGTTGTTGTTTTCAGTAGAATTATACCACATATTCTCAGTGGCTGTATCTGGCCAGCACTGATGAAAGTGGAGGCAGATGGCAGGCTCTAAGTCCTAGGCTCTTGCTGATGGATTATAACGGAAGATTATGAAATGTATTTCAATCCTTTGCATTGTATGTCCCTTTAATTAGCTCAGTACTTGCCAACGTGTTCCTTCCTTTTAGTAATTTCTGCTAGTAATATTTTCTCTTTTTAGTTGATTGACATGCATATTCTATTTAAATATTGGGTGCTCCAGAAACATTGCCTGACTTGGGCTGTATCACTTGAGAAGTTAACATCTGCTGCCTCTATCATTTGCAAAAGTGTAATGGAAGGACAGTCTTGCGCTTACTGTTTCATATTGAACAGGTTTAGTTTTATGGAAACACCAGTCTCTCCTTCTTCCTCCCTCTCCCTCCCTCTCCTTGTTCCCCTCCCTTCTCTGGACTACTGAGAATTTTGTTATAGACTAAGGATTTCCTAGGATAAAGGATAAATAAACTGAGTTACTTTCTCTTTGGCTTAGAGAATCCACTCTATTTGTTACTGAATTTAAAGACTTACTAAGGAACTGTTTTTATTTAACAGGATTTTGCTGTAGTTTAGTATGTGCTAAGACTTTAGAATTTCATTGTTATTAGAAACAAATCCATAGGATGCCATTTTCAGTCACATGACTAGAGTTGTGTTATTTACTGTCACAGGTTCCATCAGGCTTGTTTATCCCCAGCATGGCCATTGGAGCAATTGCAGGGAGAATTGTGGGGATTGCCGTGGAGCAGCTTGCCTACTATCACCACGACTGGTTTATCTTCAAGGAATGGTGTGAGGTTGGGGCGGACTGCATCACGCCTGGGCTTTATGCCATGGTTGGTGCCGCTGCATGCCTAGGTAATGTGATTTTGTTTGCTTGTTTGTGGATATTTGCAAGTCTGAGAAAGAAAAGAGACAGTATTGATATATTCATGTTTATTTGGTTGCTAGGGAGAAGATGATGCAAGATAGAGGGAAGGAATAACTAAAAGAAATGAAGCACTAATCTTATATATTTTGTTTTACTGAGAACATTTGTTTAATGTAAAAATTTAATAATAGCATAGTTGTAATATTATGTAATGCTTCATGGCAGAAACCATCTTGTTAAAACATAGACATAAAATCTGAATCCTGTCCAAGGGGACTTGGTTTTTCTCACTGCTAAGGATCTGAGCCTATCTGTAATCATTGATAGCAGGTGCTGTTCCTAAAATGAGCTTCAGAATAGTTTCACTTTGAACTCTGTAGTAACTCATAAACCTAAATAAAAGATTTATTTTTCAGTCTTCTAGATCCTAAGGTACATTTGTGGGAAAATAGGAAAAAACTCTTCATTTTAGTGAAATAAACGCAAAATAATGACTCTAAATCTTCAAGAATCTATTATTTGGCATGAAAAAGTTGTTAGGTTTTATATTTACATTTTTTGCAGATTTGGGTGTAGTATTTAACAATAGCTTGTATTTGACTTGGTTTCTGCTCAGTGACTCAGAATCTTCAGAAGTGTAATATTAGGTGAAGTAAAAGAACAGAATCATTTCCATCAGAGTAGCAAGTATTTCTTCAGCTTCCACTTTCTTTCTCGAGTTGCACTAGGTAAGAAAAATGAAATGTTGGCCGACTCAGGCAAGACACGCTCAACCCTAAGAAAACAGTGAGCGCTGTTTGGGGCTAACAGCGCAGTTCAGGATTTAGAGTGGGCAGCAAGTTCCAGCATCCCAGCAGGGCAGAGTAGGAGTTTACTGTTTTTTAGGTTAACTTTTAATTGAGAAATTGTACATGTCAGGCCTATTTAAAGACTATCAGTCTGCAGTTCTTGTATTTGGGTATACCTTCTTTCCACTTGAAGTGTGCACTTACTAATGACAGTTTTAAAGCCCATGACTCTGGGATCTGATATCTTCAAGCAATCAACTTCAGGGTCATTTTACAATCAGACAGATCTGTCTGGTTCTCAATTCCTGATATCATGTTTAAACATGAATGAGTTCAGGTCATATTCATGTTTTTTAAAACTGTTATATGAAGAACCATACAGACTTTTGGGATATGCTAGCACCTAAGATTTAAAAAAAAAAAATTGTAATAGAGGGTTGGGGAGGTAGTTCAGTGAGAAAGAATACTTGGTATACAACATGAGGACATGAGTTCTAGTCCCCAGTGCCCATCCCAAATGCCAGTGTCCAGCGCCCATCCCAAAAGCCAGGCTTGGCTGTGCGTTCTGTAACTCCAGCATTCTGTAACCCTGGGAGCTCACTGGCTAAGGAGAACTTTCAGTTCAGTGTAAGACCGTTTTTTAAAGGAATAAGGCAGAGAGCAGTAGAAGAAAGCAGCAGGTGTCCTTCTGGGCCCTGCCTGTGTACCCATATGTGTGTTACACACACACACACACACACACACACACACACGCACACACGCACGCACGCACGCGCACACACACACACACACACACACACACACACACACAGAGTCTTTTATACTTTTAATAACTGTCTTGTAGCTCTTTCACATAGACCTACAGAATAGTCCTGTAAGTCAGAGCCGTAGAGTTACTCTCTGAGTTTTTTTCAGAGTAATCTGATTATGGGAAGATTTTAATGCAAAGATAAATTTGTATGAAAACACATTTGGAATCAGTGCTTTGAAGAAACGTAACTGTATTATATTATATTATATTAAACATAACTATGTATATAGTACATTCGAGTATTTTGGGAAACAAGTTGAATTGGTAAAAAGTAGACTATAAAAAGATTAGTATCTGAGTTTATATCAGTATGAATTTATGTTTGAAATTGTTCAGATTTTCGGTAGAGTTCGGCTTTGCCAATTTTGGCTTGATGACTTTGGAAAAGTTCCTTTAGTTCTTTTACATTTACTTTTCTCATCTATAAAATGGAAATACTAGCTTGTCCATTATCATTATTTTGAGCATTATATGAGATAACATGCACATACGGATATTAGCATGGTTCTAGGAAAAGTAAATGCTTAGTTTAAGCACAAGAAAAAAACCTGTATAAACTGACTGGGACATGGTCACATAGAGTAGATTCATAATGCAAGGAAGGTCCCTCGTTTTTTTTTTTTAGATTGAGAAACAAAAAAGCTTTGAGCTGACAAGTTAAACTCATCAGTTTTTTTTTTTTTTTTTTTTAATTACATTTATTTTCTTTGGGGGGGTTTCAGAATAAGTGTTACACTTGTATATGGTGGTCAGTGGACAGTTTATGAAAATCAGTTCTCTACTTCCATGTGGATCTTGGGGGATTGTACTCAGGTCATCAGGCTTTCCATCAAGTCCCTTTACTTGCCAGGCCATCTAGCTGCCCATGTTAAGTCTTTTGGCAAAAAGAATAGTATGATGGAAATGATAGTAAAGCCATTGTGGCTGTGCATGCCTGTCATCCCAGTAGAAATATGAGGATTGATAGTTCAAGGCCAGTCTCTGGACTACACAGTAAGAACTTGTCATTAAAAACAAAGAGTAGTACTTAGTTGTAGTACATGGCTTATGGGGTATGTTGACAGTAAATTGAAGGAGATATATAAAGTGGTATTAGGATTAGAGAGATGGCTTGTCAGTTAAGAGCACTGGCTGCTTTTCCAAAGGACTTGGGTTTATTTGCAGCACCCCACATGGCAGTCCAAAGGGACCAGACATCTTGTATCTTTCATGGGCACCAGGTTTGTACATGGTACACAGAAGCAATATGCAGGTAAACAGATCTACATAATAAATAAGTACCAAAGATAAATTTAAAAAAGAACCTACCATCTGTTTTGTTTCGTTTTTAAGGAAAGTATAATGTGGGTCCTGGACTAGGTTGGCAACAGTGAGTAACCTGAGAAAAGGACTCATAACTAGGTATTTTACAGAAGAATTCAGCTCTGTACAGGTGATAATCGAGATCTAAGGTTCCAAAAACAGTTACCTAGATTGTCAGGAAGAATGTGTGCAGGTGCAGGAATGTAGGTAGGGTCAGGGAAGTTGAAGTGACCCCTCTTAGTGAAAGAGAGAAATTTGGACTTCAAATGTGTGTTGTTTTCCTTGACAGCCACTTCAAGTTCTTTTTATAGTTGACAAAACAAGTAGAAAGGTGTGGCATGCATACCAGAAACACGGGAAAGGTGCCAGTAAGTAGAAGTAGAGTAGGGTGACAATATCAGAGAATTCACAGCTGAGAATGATTATCTGAGCGGATGAATAGATAGATGCCTTTCTCTCCCTTTCTCCTCCATCCTTCTTTGAGATAATGGCATAAACCCAGGCCCTTGTACGTGCTAGGCAAAAACCCTCCCACTGTGTTAGACCCCCACCCCAGCCACACAATAGATGAATTTCCTACCTGACAGTGCCACTCACATTGTTAATAAATATCAAGCCTTCAAAATATTTTACACATTTTGAAAAGACATAGAGGAAATACATTTCATTAATATTTTACCTATGTTTAATTTATAAATTGGTGGCAAGCAAGCAAGAACCATGATGTACTTGTTTATATTTAAGAGATTGTAGTAAGCTTTTAGAAGAGTGAAATTTATCTTTGTTGCATCAGTAAATCAAAATGGCAAAGTCATTTTTCTTGGTCAGCTGTGGTTTGTTTGTTAATGTTATAAAAGGTTTAGGAATGTTATTTGAATCAGCTTCTGTGCCATAACTGGTTGGGTTTTCTCTAGATCATGTTAGAAGTAATGGCTGTTATCCTAAGAGGAGTTGTTTTTGGTGATAATGCTTTTTACTAGTCAGGGCCTGTCTGTCTGTGTTCCATGTTCATCTGCCTTGTGCAAGACTCGTAATGTGGTGGAGAGGAGACTGTCTCCCTGACCAGTGGTGTTTATTTCTTTCAGGTGGTGTGACAAGAATGACTGTCTCCTTGGTGGTTATTGTGTTTGAACTTACAGGAGGCTTGGAATATATTGTTCCTCTTATGGCTGCAGTAATGACCAGTAAATGGGTTGGTGATGCCTTTGGTAGGGAAGGCATTTATGAAGCACACATTCGACTAAATGGGTACCCTTTCTTGGATGCAAAAGAAGAATTCACTCATACGACTCTGGCTGCTGACGTCATGAGACCTCGAAGAAGTGATCCTCCCTTAGCTGTTTTGACACAGGACAATATGACAGTAGATGACATAGAAAACATGATTAATGAAACCAGCTACAATGGCTTTCCTGTTATAATGTCAAAAGAATCTCAGAGATTAGTGGGATTTGCCCTCAGAAGAGACCTAACAATTGCAATAGGTATGGTTTCTAAAAACACCATCATGCATTGAGGTTTAATTGGTTGGGTTTCCAGGTTCAAGTGGTGTTAATTTTTGAGCTTGTGTTCTCTAGGAAAGGAACTTAGGCTTCAGTGATTGTTTTTCTACTGTGTGGTGGGAAGGCCAGTAAGAATTTTAGTCTTTGTCAGCAATGCTATATCCTTTCCATGTGATGCAAAAGGTGAGAGAGGAGACTCCTTAACCCACTGATGGCTACTCCCTAGGGCTTGGGGGCAGTACTTTGAGCTAGAAATGTCAAAATGAGGCCCTCACCTCATTCTCTAGTTTTTGCTAGTAGCTAGCCAAAGAAAAGGAAAAGAGATAAGCAGTTTTAGAATTAATATAGAAAGTTTAAAAAAAAAAAATGGTCAGGGTTTGAAGACAAGACAGTGCTAAAATAATGTTAGCATAGGAAATAATGTTAGTAGTTTAAGGGAATATAGTACTCTAGATATGTGAAATAATCAAGATGTGGCATCAGAAACGTTAAGTCATAAGATTACTTTGGAACACATCTTAAATATTTTCTGGTATGTACTTCTGTAGATTTTTTTTTAAACTGGAATAATAATCCTGTACAGTAAGTATATATATATATATATATATGTGTGTGTGTGTGTGTTATTGTACTGTGTGTGTGTATTTATACATTATTGGAAGAACAGATTTGTCCATGTTCAACAAAATATGATCTTTGAAATACCAAATTGGATTATTCTCCTTTTTAATAGAGAATTAATCATAGAACAAGTTTTTAGAATATTAAGTGATCTGAGGAGTCTCAGATCACTTAAAATCATGAAAATGAAAGTGTTGAAACTCTTTTTAAAAATCTTCTGGGTAGCATTAGAAAATGAAATCTGGCCTGGAACACACCTGTAAGCCTATTACTTTGGAGGTGAAAGCAGAAGGGATTGCATGTTTGAGATTGCTGGGCCACATAGCAATACCCTTGTCTTTAAAAAGAAAGAAAATAAAAAAGAAAATGAAATTTGTTGTTTTCTGCTTCAAAGGCCTGAGAATGAATAACATTAGAATAATTTTAAAAATAAAACAATTTAGCAGATATCACAGCACATTGTATGTCTAATAAATGATGCACCTTAAAGTAATTTCTGTTTCCATATACAAGTTGTATTATCTTAAGCATTCTTCTTTTAATTGACATATACAAACTGATGTTCATGTCGTTTTGATAATTGCTTGCTTTGTGGAATGTTAAGCTGGTTGATATCTGTCACATACATTTATTTTATGGACTAAAAATCTCTTAAGTTTCAAATGAAGTTGAAAAATTAAAGTGACCATTCTGTATTTGGGGTGGGGAAGGTTGAGACAGGGTCTCTTTAGCCCAGGCTGGCCTCAGTAATCTGTATGTAGCTGAAGATGATATTTAACTCTTGATCACCCTCCCTCTATTCCCACAATGAAAATGCAGTCTCCTGAAATGACACATTTAAGACAAAGAGGCTAGATGTTCACTTTGATACTTTGTAACATAGAGGAACATTCCAATTCCAAAAGAATATACTTTTTTTTTCCCCTAGAAGACCCATTTTAGGGTAGTAATGCAGCTAGGTTGGTAAACATGTCTAGCACCAGGCTCTAGGTTTACTCCCAGCACTGCAACAAGTAAAAGCCAAACCAAAACAAAACTGTTTAGTCATAAATGTGTTGGCTAAAACACATTCAAGGTAACCTCAGAGGCACCAGAATGCTTTGGTTTGCATTAAGTAGTAAAATCCCAGAATTCCTATTAGATTTATTTAGCACAGTCACCCTTGTGTTACCTTCTCTCTCCCTGTGTCTTCAGTCTGTCTCTAACTAATGGTTTCTGAGCTGGCTGCCATCTGCATGTATCTGTGTCTGCCTGAATTCTGTCTTGTGTCTCACTGTCCCTCTTGCTATGCAGTGCTGTAAATATGTCCCTGTGTCAATGTCCCTAACAAAGGGCTTTGTTCCTTGTATATTGAGCAGCACAGAAAACATGGCATGAGGAAGGGATGAGGGCTATTTTGTAGACATCAGAGTTTTACAAGTGATGAGGTTATTTATCTCACCTGACCTAGAAGCACACAGAAAAGCAGTCATAACTGCAATGACACTGTTATCAAGGAATACCAGTTCCCAGTATTTATTGCAAATATTTGCCTGTATAAAGTTTCTTTTGAATTGTTCGCTGTTTCCAGCACACACATACAGGCAATGGTACTCTGTGTCATGAGCATGGAAGTGTATATAATTTAAGAGTAAAGCAATGTATTATTATAAAAGCTATGAAGCCAAGGTGAGTAAGGTTGCTTGTAACATTCTTCTCTTAAAGGGGTTCAACAAACAGGCTAAGTACACAACAGGAAATCAGCTTATAGTGTTAAGTGTATTATTAACTTAGAAGTTCCAGTCTCTGAATGTGAGAGACATTTTCCTAAAATGTATCACTACAGTTCTTTTCTTTCTTTTTTTTTTTTAACTGTTTTCCATGTTATCCTTTTTTTTCCTTTAATGATTTTTTTAAAATTAAATTTGAAACCAAGTTTGTTTTACATGTTAGTCCCAGTTTCCGCACTCTCCCTTCTTCCCCTGTTCCCTCCACAAACCCCCATCCCACCCCTTTTCTGCTCCCCAGGGAGGGTGAGGTCTTCCATGGGGAACCTTCAAAGTCTGTCATATCATTTGGAGCAAGGTCCAGGCCCTCCCCTGTGTGTCTAGGCTGAGGGAGTATCCCTCAAGTTGAATGAGCTCCCAAAGTCCATTTGAATACTAGGGATAAATACTGATCCATTACCAGAGGCCCCATAGGCTGCCGATCCTCCTAACACCCATGTTCATGGAATTTGGGTCAGTCCCATGCTGGTTTCCCAGCTATCAGACTGGTGTCCATGAGCTCCCCCTTGTTCAGGTCATTTGTGTCTGTGGGTTTTTCCAGCCTGGTCTTGACCCTTTTGCTCATCACTCCTCCCTTTCTGCAACTTCACCACAATTATTTTCACTGATATATTTGTTATTTGTATATTTAACATCACATTGATAATATTATAGCTACAATTGTTTTTCAACACTTTTGCTTTTTATACTAGATTTTAAAATCATATTACAGTATATTAAATGGATTGTCTACTCCTGATATCTTAATTGCATATAAAAACTTTCACCCTTCACACTCCCTTTTTCTTTTTATTTATCCTTCTCTTATACATTACTTCCTAACCACAGTTTTTCCTTTATCTACTTGTACTCCCCTCCCCCCCAGATTTACTGCTCCTTCCTTTTCCTTCAGGGAGCAGGCCTCACAGGGATATCCATCAATCACGGCATAAGTTACAATAAGACTAGCCACTAACCCTCATAGCAAGGCTGGATTAGGCAACCCAGTAGGAGGAAAAGGGTCCCAAGAGCAGGCAAAGAAGTCAGAGACACCCCCATTTCCACTCTTAGGAGTCCCACAAAAACCCTAAGCTACACAATTGTAATATATATGCAGAGGACCCAGTAC
This sequence comes from Cricetiscus sungorus, assembly GCA_030556225.1. Taxonomy (NCBI): domain Eukaryota; kingdom Metazoa; phylum Chordata; class Mammalia; order Rodentia; family Cricetidae; genus Cricetiscus; species Cricetiscus sungorus. Next base: position 4,475,982 of record JANBXA010000398.1, on the reverse strand, counting down.
AGACCCTCACAGGCTCCATGATTGTCGCTCCAGTCTCTGTGAGCCCCTATGAGCTCTTCTTAGTAGATTCTCTGGGCCCTGTTCTCCTGGTGTTCTAGAGTCCTCCGTCTCCTACTGTCTTCCTCCACCTCTTGTTTTGGGGTCCCCGAGTTCTGCCTAATGTTTGCCTATGGGTCTCTGCATCTGCTCCTACCAGCTGCAGGAGAAAAGACTCTGTTCTTTTTGATATTGTTGATGTCACATTTTCCATCATTTTTATTCTGTGTGTCCATTGGTGATATGTACATTCAGTTGTCATGCACATATTGTATTCTTGAGGGCCAAAAGCAACTTAGCATTTTTCAAGAGCAATCGGTGTTGGTCACTAATGGATGTCTTTTCCATACCATGACCATACTTTTCAGGTGGCCCATCCAGAAGCCTTTAGGATCTCACATATTTAATATGTTTATAGCACAGCTGAGTACAGCTTGAGTGGTCAGAAAGACTAAACAGCACAAAAGCTTCCATTAAGAAGCACTAATATTCTCTGTTCTTCAATCAGACTGGTATTTATTATTTTGACACAAATATTTTTTGTAGCAAAATTCATGTGCAAAATATTTTCATCATATCTAATTCCATATTTACACACACATAGTTTTTAGTTAATATTTACTCAAAAACCAAGCATAAAGCTAAGAGACTATTTCATTTGCATATTCTGTTCATGTTATGGGTTTCTGTTTTCTGTGTGTGATCTCTTGCACTTTCTGTCTTGGGCTCTAAAAGGTGGAAGAAGAAACAGGCAGCTGGACAGATCACATGGAAGGGAGGAGAAATTGATAGAACCTTTCTAAATAAACAGCCCAGTCAGGTGGGGGACTTTAATCCCAGCTCTAGGGAGACAGAGGCAGGTGGATCTCTGTGAGTTTGAGGCTAGCCTGGTCTAGTCTTCAGAATTAGTTTCAGGACAGCCATGACTACACAGAGAAACCCTGTCTTGGGGGTAAGGGGATCCCACAGTCTTTATTTACTTGGGTGTGTAATTGTAGTTAGAAGAGCCAGCTCATTCACAGTGGTGGAGTATAGAGCAGAGATAGCAAGGGGGAAAGTCTTCAATCTCCTCTCCAGTGTGGAACAGGTCACATTCAGTGTAGGTAGGCTTTAGTTGATGACAGGTTCTGTAGTAAACTGTCTTGTGATAGGTACAGGTTTTAAATAAAATGCCTTATTTTCAAGATGCTTCCTTGTCTCTAGTTCGCGAACAGTTCAGAGCCACTGAAGAAAATCGCACCATGATGTAGAAAATTATTGTCAGGTTCCCTTTCATTCAGATAGGAAAAGTTAACAAGTGCCTTCCTTACCAGTTAATTCTCTTTTAAGTAGAAGATAGGAAAAAGGAAAGGGACCAGAAGTCAGAACACACTTAACGTTTTTAATGTCAAATGAGCAAAGTTACAGGTAAGAAAAAAAAAAACAAAAAAAAACCCCATCAATTGAAAATGTTTCCTCTTCTCTTGTGTTTTTCAGAAAGTGCCAGAAAAAAACAAGAAGGTATTGTTGGCAGTTCTCGGGTATGTTTTGCACAACATACTCCATCTCTTCCAGCAGAAAGCCCTCGGCCATTAAAACTGAGAAGCATCCTTGATATGAGTCCTTTTACAGTAACAGACCACACCCCAATGGAAATTGTGGTAGACATCTTCCGAAAGCTGGGTCTGAGGCAGTGCCTAGTAACTCACAACGGGTAAGTTCAGCACAACAGAAGTCAGTTCCTTCCCTAGAATTACCTGTCCTTATTAACGGAGTCTTTTCAGGGCAGAGAGTGAGTCAGGTCCCCCAGTGGGCATGTCTGACTTTGTTTGGTTATAAAATTAGGACCAGTCAAGCTTCACACGCGCCTGAAGAGTGAGGAGGACCGTCAGCTCTGCTCGTTGCTGAAGAAGAATGGGAGATTGTTGAGCTTAAGGTGTTTCTTTCCTGGGGATACTAGACTCAGCCTTCAGGGAGCATTGCAAAACCACTTTTGTGTGTCATTTGTCTACATCTCTTCCCAGATACTTTGCTATATGCTATTTGAGCCAGTATTTGTCATTAATGAAATAGTATATGAAAATTTTTAGTTTAACTAAAAATCTTCTTTAACCATACTGCTTTTCTTTTCATTTTCTTTATTCTTTTTACCTTCTCCAAAACAAATCCGACCCAAAAACTGAACTACTAATGACATACATTCATGTATTTAGAGCCTTTTATTTTCATTATATTATTTTTCTTAGGAGCATGTTAAATTTTTATTTAATTATTTTTGTTGTTGCTGAGACAGGACCTCACAGTAGCTGGAGGCAGTCTGGAGTTTGATCCATGTGACTGTCACAAGCACTGAGATTACAGGCATGTGCCTCCTTGCTGGTGACTTGTTGGAATTCTTAGAGCAGCGTTTCATGTGAAGTTGTGGAGCGGAAACACTAGGAAAAGGAAACAGATGGTTTTCTGGATTTGTTTTGAACTAAGGCTCACCCTGAATAGCGTGACGCTGGTTAAATACCGTACCCAAAACATCAGAGGATCACAGCACATTTTATCTTTTTAAGAGTTTGTATAAGACACGTGGGTAGCAGAACACATGACACCTCTCTAGAGAAGCAGGCATAAAAAAGCAAAGAAAGGCAATTTACTGAACAAGTTCATCCTTTTCCACATAATTCTGCAGCTCTGCACACTGGGTGGAGGGGTCGTATTTGCAGGTGTTTTGTTTAAGGTAGCCCTCCAGCTCACAGACTCCTGCTGCTGTTTCATAGTCTTGTCCTGGACCAGTCATGCTTACTGGGAATTCTTTCTTCATAATCTTTTCATCTCTTAAAAATTTTTCTGCACTTCTACTGTAAACCATATTGGCTTAGAATTAGCAGTATTATGGATATTTATACTTCTGTTAAAAGCAAAACAAAGCAGAAAATCAGAACATTAGAGCCATGTTGGGTGCTTAGCTTCTGGAATATAATATAAATAAATCAGTGATGTGTTTCATAAAATACTATAGTCTACAGTTTTGTTTAATATTGTCTAATTTAGAAAATGGTACCAAACTTCATTGTTTAAAACTTAATAAATATTGGCTACATAGTGTATCTTTTCTTAAAACTTTGCCTTGGGCCCTTTGAATCATCATATGGCTAGATTACAAACTAAAGTAAGTTTTCATAAACTACTGTTGGCTTTGGGTTCTCTGTGCCTGGCGTGGGCTCTCTTCTGTACTGACAAAACAATTGCTATTCTGTAAGTGGTGATGAGCTGTGACCACAAAGCCCTGCTGTGTAGCTTAATTTTCATAGTTCACCTTACTGCTTAATTGAGAGGGTTTTGGCAGTATAGATCCTAGAAAGGAAAATACTTAAGAATTAAATTATGCCAGGCGGTGGTGGGACACACCTTTAATCCCAGCACTCGGGAGATAGAGGCAGGCGGATCTCTGAGCGAGTTCCAGGACAGGCTCCAAAGCAATACAGAGAAACCCTGTCTTGAAAAACAAAGAATTAAATTACTTTTTTTTAGGGAGACAAGAGTTACATATATTTTATCTGCTGTTGCTGCTGCTGACAGCATAAGTAAGGGAGCTTTCTTCTCCAGGGGAATCATGTTTCACAGCCTTGACCACATTTTCCTTACTTCTTCACAGAAAACTGTATTCAGAAAGAAAAAAGGGCATATGGAGAGGCTGTGTTGTTTGTGAACACTGAAGTGGAAGGGTGTTTTATTCTCAAAGTTAAGTGGTTAAAACAGAACAGATAGCACGTTTGATGTGAAGACCATGCAATTCTAGGTGGAATTCAGCAGTGGAAAGTAGTGATTTGAAGGAAGAAAAAGGCAGCAGACTTGGGACCACAGGTGCAAGAGGAAAACAGAACAGAAGTAATGAGAACAGATTGAATGTGGTATTAGCTCAGTGTTTTCCATATTTTATATTAACAGAACTTCTCAGAACCCATTAGTTTACATAACAAACAGGATGGCAATGGAAGTTGCTAGAAATTTTTGTGACCAAGTAAGTTTGAAAAGTATTGAAATAAATTACAGCAGAGGTTCCCTTTGGAACTTCTCAGGACTTTGAAGATATTGATGTTCTTTGATTCCCTAGCAATCAGTAATGGAATCATAGCTTGCCTAACTTGCCCGAGAATGCAACCATTTTTTGGTGGGGTGACATAGGATGCAGTCTTGGGATTACTGTCTCTTGGAAATGGCAGTCTCTGATCTGTGAATTTTCACATCATTATTTGTTAGCTCAAAATGAAATATCACTTATTTTTAAGTAAACATTTTGCATTGATTTTTCCTTTCATCCTTTACAATGGAAAATGACACTGAAACTGGCTTCATGTTCTCAAGTCAGGCTTCTCTTCTAGAGAGGAGCTGTGTGGTTTTGCTCCTCCTAAAAGTTCTTCGCGTTGTCAATCTGCAGGTGTTGTGTAAGTGTCCGGAGGTGGCTGCTTGATCCTTGCAAATGTGTCACTCTTGTCATTTTGCCACACAGTCACCAAGCTTACTAATACAAATGATAAACTGAAATTTATCATTCTACTTAATTGGATACACAAAGCACAAGAATCAAATTGGTATTATTGTATTTAATTAAGCGCTAAGAATTTCACATTTCCTAACCATAAAATCCATTGAATTTATAGCTTAATCCTTTTTTTTTAGCATATAGTAATTGTACAAAATCATGGATTTCATTACATTTTCACTTGTACAATGTACTTTGAACATATTTACCACCATCCCAGAGCTAAAGAAAGACGAAGGAAAGAAAAAGAACCCTCAAATCTTTTTCTGAAAAATATTTTTCTAGTGATCAAATGCTCATTTTATACAGTATAGTTTTTGAGCTTTGGAGAGGTTGTTCTCATACTCTGAAAACTTCACTACATCTTTTTTTAAAGAAAATAATGTGTACACATGAACCTATGTTTGTCTTTATTCTACCCTTCCTGCTCCTCCAGTACCAGCCATTACTGTATTGTGAGGTAAATATTTATTGAAAGCCAGATTGCTTTCAAGTCCCATAGTGACCCTCTTTAAGAAATCAGGCCGGCAGTGGTGGTGCATGCCTTTAATCCCAGTACTCTGGAGGTAGAGGCAGGTGCATCTTGAATTTGAGGCTAGGATGGTCTATAGAGCAAGTTTCATGTCAGCCAGGACTACACAGAAAAAGCCTGTCTTGAAAAAACAAAACAACAGCAACAACAAAAAAAGAAATCAGAAATTTCCAAGGAGGCTTAACAGAAAGCTGACTTAAGCAGACAGATCACCAGGGAGATGTCTGATTATTTTGAAGATGTTTGAAATGGGCTTCTGGAATTTATGTCACTACATACTATAGTCAAATTCAATTACTTGTTGTAAAATAAACATTAGGATACTTAATAATTAAAAGTCTAGTTTCAGGTATCCTTATGAGAATTTATGAAAATATTTTGTGAGATGTGATAATAACTGTAAACTGAGAAATAGTTGCTTAGAAAAAATATGCATTAAAAGTAATTTTGACCTCTACTCATACATGTTTTATTAACATATTATAAGAAATGGGATTCAGTTCCTGAAAATGAGGTCAGTTGTATTTAAATGTGTTCTTCCTTAATTGGAATTCCAAATAAATAGTAAAAATCTAGGAGATGTAAGTTTTCTTACGGAATTCAAACTCAAGCTGCATGCCTCAGCTCACACATAATGCTGAGGTAGATCAGATTAGGTTTTATGTTAGAAACTGTGAAACGTGTTCATCCAAGGAAACCCATCTCCCAGTTTTAGAGATCTGTAGCTATGTGTCATTAAGTTTTTTCTGTACTTTTAGCTTTAGTCATCATTATAGTTAAAATTTATCATATTTTTATTTTTTTGATTTAAAAATAATAAACCCCACCATTAGAAACAGTATTGTCACTTTTGAAGTTAGTAATCTGAAAATGGAACCTAGATTTTTAAATCTTGTTTTTAATCTCAAGTTCATGAGAAAAAATACTTATGGTTATGTTTTATTTCCTTCTCTCATTCTTTATCAGTATGATTGGAACCTCTTTCAATTTAATTTCTCACAGTTATTAGCATAATAATCTGTTTCAGGATTGTCTTGGGGATCATCACCAAGAAGAACATTTTAGAACATCTCGAGCAACTAAAGCAGCACGTGGAGCCCTTGGTGATTAGCTGTCAGCTCTCCTCACTAGACACCTTAAGTCAGGAGGCATGAAACTTGTGAACAAACAACCCCACCATGCTGCCAGGCACTCTTGTATCTCAGCAGACGTCTGTGAGATGAATTAGAGACATTGTCTAAAATACTATTCTTAGAGAGTGAGCTAAAGTTAACATCCATGAAAGATTAGGTAAACTTGGAGAACTGCAGGAAGTCTAAACTTGGAGAACTGCAGGATGTCTGGTAGTTGAATAAGGAGACATTATTGGGCATGCTTAAACATGAAACGTACCTTAGTGGATTCACCGGTCTCAGCAGACTCCTGACTGGTTCAAAAAATGCCTGTCCTGTCCCCCTACCCTTCACTCTCTTTTATGCTTCCTAGACTGTGGTAGTATTGTGGCAAATATAAGCTCCTTTGTGACTTTAATTGAGCTTAGCAAGTAGAGATGCTGACCATTTAATTTTTAATGGGCACACTAACCAGCACACACTGTGTATATATATATATATATATCTGTGATCATAGATAGCATTAGCCCTTTTTCTGCTACCCCTTGTGTATGTTCAGAGTTAGAATGTGTGTCCTGCCATTTCATTAGTGGACTGTACACTGGTCATGTATGTGCCCCTTTTGTATGATGCTTCTAGATTGTCATCAAATTAGCTTTTGTGTTATCAGCCTTTATATCCTAGTGGTGTCATTGATTACAGATAAATTTTGATTTGCACATAACCAGTTGTCTGGCTTTAACAATTAATGCCTCAAATTATTTTGCCCTGCAATTGTCATACTTATATAAAACCTGTTCCCATTTGTTTAAGTATACAACTGAGTATGTATTCCTGTTGTATGCTAATATTTCACAAGTGTTTCATGCATCCTTTTTTTAAAAACTACTAACCTCAATATAGTAGCTACTCATTCATTCTGCTTTCTGCCTTCCCTATAATAATCTTTCAGGATTGCCTCTTGATTTTCACCTACTTTTTAATGTAAGCATTAACACTTTCATAACAGCACTGTATCTTCTTTTCGGGGAGCACAAAATTGAAAACAGAACATGAGTATGCTTTCAGAGCCCTGGGTTGTGGTGTAGGCTTATTCTTGCATCTGAAGTTGGGAGGTAAATCTCTGTGCTGACCACTGCTTATCTACTTCATCTCAATTGTATGTGCTTCCTTGAATATTCTGCATACAACTGGGTAATCTGAAAATTATTTCCTAAAATTTTTGGTTCTATAACAAGTTGAGTTTTTAAATTGTTTACTGATATTATGGGAAATGGTTCCTTTTTCAAACTGGATCCGTATTTCCTGTTCACACACCTTCCCAGTTTTCCCAGTTTTGTTACTTTTTTGTTGGCATACATGAATCAAACTAGCTCTGCGTCAGTGAGGCTTGTCCTCAGTCCCAGTGGGAAGGACCTCAGTCAGGCCTGAATGACCACAGTACTTTTTATGCCAGAGGACAGTTGCTGGGGAATTTCATTGTCTTTACCTTAAAACACTTTTTAAAAAATGCATAATCAGCCTGCTTGCTTGGCTATCTGTTCCTGTCAACAAAAAGAATTTATCTATAGATTTAGCTGCTGTTTTCTTTTCCCTTTTAGGGTAATAGATCTTTTCTGTTTATACTTTCAGGCGCCTCCTTGGCATTATAACAAAAAAAGATATCCTCCGTCATATGGCCCAGACGGCAAACCAAGACCCCGCTTCAATAATGTTCAACTGAGTTCTGTAGATGAGGAGAGAGAGGAGACAGAAGAGGAAGTTCATTTGTTGAATAGCACAATTCTTTAATGAGGGACTCGTCCACTTTTTTCTTCTTTAAAAAAAGGAAAGGAAATACAAGCCGAGCTTTTGCAACCTGGTTTGCAAATGATGCTGGGAGACCGGAGTGATTGTCTGGGGAGGGAGAAAGAAAAGGAGTGAGGTACTTCCCTAAGTGACTGGAGCAGTAATTCATCTCATGTTGCTCTGCACTGGCTGCATTGGCTGAGGCTATGCAGTGAGAGTGCAGGCCTGAGCCTCCATGGAGACTTCACTGGAATCCTCAAGCCTCTGGCTGTCCTTCAGCACCACAGAGATGTGTTCTCAGTCCCTGTTTCTGGAGGGATTACTGTGAATTGAGCCATCTATTATGACTGCAAGGTCTTGCCCTTTTATATCAGAACTGTTCTGTTTAACTCATGAAATGTATAGTTAAACATTACCTTTCTACATTCCAAAAGATCTTCTCTCTCCTCCCTCTCCCTTTTCTGAGCTCTAAGAAAACCTCTTTAAATTGGTGTGTCCTTTCTCATATTGAGACGTACTGTGATTTCACTGAGGTTTCATCACAAGAAGGGAATGTTTCTTGTGCCATTAACCATGTAGTTTGTACCATCACTAGAGGCTTGGAAATGTGCACACACACCACTGCTGGACAAGCAGGTAAAATCTTGAGATGGGAATGAAATCCCCCAGCTTGTGTGATGTGTAGTTCAGAATCAAAAAGAAACTTGACTCTAATCAGTTTTATTTTTTCCTCTCAGATAATGTGACCAACTCTTATGCAAATTTTCTATTTCTAAATTCCTACTATGACATACAGTGCTGTTCAGCATAATTAAACAATGCTGCTGCTGTTACAGAGAAGAGACGGGAGTACTCTTGTTTAGCTGGACCTGGTATTAATTAATTGCATGTTTAAACACTGGAACTTTTTTCTTGAAATTAGATTATTCTTTTATTTCAGGATGTTTCACTGCTGACACTGGGGATGAAATGTAATTCATAACTTGCACTAAATGTATATTTCTTTTCTTAAAAATTTACCATTCTTATTTATATTTTTATGGATTAAAATTTATAAAATACAGATCAGTTAATATTGCACTTAAATAATTTTACCTTTTTAATGTGATTATTTTTAAAATAGACTAATTCTGACTTACAAATGTGGAGGTATGAACAAAGTTTACAGTGGGTGCAGGGGTTTGGGAAGAGGTGGTCACTTCTCTGTGATCTAGAGTGCACATGATACCTTCTGAGTTCTCACTGCCATTTCCTGGGTTATGCCCTCTGACTTGTCCATTCTGACTCACAAACTAGAAAGTTGAACATCCCATAAATTACTACTAGTAGATTAAAACCAAACCTTTCAAGCGAAAATGAAAACAAAATCATAATCTGAGTATAACCTTTGAATCACTGGGTAGGTGACTTTACCTGAAGTGTTCAGTGTTGATTGATTTGAAAAGCTATGGTGCACATTTTTGCAGGATTAGTTGTAAGGTATCTCAGAGTATTGGGAATTGCTATTGCAAATTCCTGTTTTAATCATGGTCTTAATTCATTACTGGCAAAAGCACTTTACTCGCTAGATTGGCCCACATATCTGTGAGTATGCATTTTTGAAGGGCAGATTCATTTGTGCAGACAGACATTTTCTGAAACAACTGGCAATGAGCCATTTTCAATATCCGTGAGATCACATTAGGTCTGTATGATCTTGATGACTTAAAAGATCAGGAAGCCATATTAGAATGATCCAGAGTTCACCAAGCTTTTAAGGTTTCTCAACTGTACTATCTGCCAACAATATTTTTGTCTTTTTACTTCTTTTGGCAGATTTCAAGATCTTTCATAGCCCCATCATTGTTGTTTGGCTGAACAGAGTACCCTCATTTTTAATAATAGTTCTATAGATCTTGAAGTATATTTGCAGTGTGCGAGGCACTGCTGGGGTACAGACTCCTTAGCTTGGCTGATGGGTGACTCATCCCTTTCAAGGTTCCAAGTCTTCAAAGGAGAAGCCAGTTTCCCGGCAGCTTCACACAGTAAAGTGAACATGATTTTGTTTTCCACATTTCCTTTTCAAATTCTGCTCTCATGACCCATCTTATTTCAGAGATTGACATTTCAGGGTACATATTAAAGCATTTATTTTCTTCTTTGTTAAATTTCTCTATTTCCTACTGCTAAAATACATGAAAAAAAATGTGCCGTGTTTTTAACGTGTTCAGAGGTTTGGAGGTTTTTGTTTTTTCTTTATGGTATTACCATCTGTTCTGTTTTTCTTTTTTCATACATTAAGGATTGGTTGGTTCTCAACCAAATAAGATAGTGGAAACCATGAACTACATGTGCCTAGCTAATTGGCAAGCTTATTACCAATATAACTAAGTACAACGCCTTATTTGAGTACCCTTTTTAAGAAGGTATGATGAAAATGGGCAAAGGTGTCAGCATCTCTTAATTAATCATTGCTTTTTGTTTTGGTTTCTGAAGAATGCTTAGTTGTTAATCTGTGATGTTCCCTAGAGCTGTATTTATCTGTTTTTATTTATACTAGTGTAGTAAAGCTGCATATCATTACAGTAAAGATGGTTACTGTGATGAGTTAATAAGAAAATCTATTAAAATCTCTACTTCAATGTGTGGTTTGGCCTTTAATTGCACCTGTACCAGCAGCCCTCTCCTGCACAGCTGTGCTCTGCAGTGTGAGCCAGTGTGCCTGGCACACAGCCTCAAAAGCATGGTGCTTTCGATACTTCAGGGAGGGTAGGCTGTTCCCTCTCTGCTTTGTGAGCAAGGAGCCCGAGGAAGAGGAGGGTGCTGGGGTGAGAATGTATGGACACAAAAGTTTCCAGTTCTGTTTCCAAATGTTTCTGTTTTGTAGAAGAAAAATTATACTGTCTGCACAAAGATAATAAGTGACTTAGTATACTTAGAGATACACTAACAGATCTGCTTTAAAACAGCTTTAAGAAACACATGAAGTTTCAGTCTCCTATTATTAAGCATTTAGTTAAGAAGAGAGTATCAAAGGGCCAGGATAAATCTTTTATTATGCCTTTTCCCACTTAGTGTTCATGGAATTTAACTAGGATGCTCTGAAAATGCTAGGATTTTAGGGATGGTGCAGGTGAGCAGGATTTGCTAATGGATTGCTGAGTATGTATGTAAGAGTGAGCTCAAGGGTGAACACAATGGCAGAATGGCACAGACTGGAAAAGGATGAAGGAAGAATAGGTCATCGCCTCCTCCTGGGGCTTACACATGAAGTTGTAGTTATTTTGTGGTTATGTAGATGGAGGCATGAGCATACCACAGCACGCATGTGGAGGTCAGAGGACAACCTTCAGTGATCAGTTCCCTCCTGCCATCATGTGGGATCTAACTCAGGCCATAAAGCCTACCTGAACAGCCCAGTATCAAGGGTTTTTTTTTTTTGTTGTTTTTTTTTTTTAAAGTTTTATTTATGCTGTGGGTATGTGCCAGGTATGCAAGGGACCAGGTGTCAGAACCAGGTGGGAGAACTGAACTTGGCTCCTCTGTTAAGAGCAGAACATGTCTTGCTCTTTAACCACTGAGCCATCTCTCTGGCCCCTGATTTCATGTGTGTGCAGGCCCATGAACGCAGATGCCCCTGGAAACTCAACTTACAGGTAGTTGTCAGCTACCAGATGTGGGTGGTAGGGACAGAACTTGTTTTCTGGAATAAGTGGGTGCAAGTGCTCTTAACTGCTGAGCTCTCTAGCCAGTAGCAAGTTTAGTCTCTTAGGATTCCAAGTAGAAACTGATATATACGAGGTTCAAGTTAAAGAGATAGGTCCACCTTGAGTTAAGTGGGAGGTATATTTCCAGAAACAGGATGAAATTACATGGGTTTAAGTTTGGACAAAGAGGCAGGAGAGCAAGGTTGAAATGAGAGCAAAAGAAAATTGCCAATGAGATGGGGAGGGGTTCTATTAAAACAGCTAAACCAAATGAAGGGGTTTCAAGGAGCCTTCAGCAGCCAGCTATATACTGACAGGTAAAGCAAGGGCTGAAAAGTTGGCCAGTGTGAGCAGACTGATGACCTGATTGTTTGATGGAATGGAGGCACGTAACATTGGAATGGGTCTGTTAGGCAGGAGAGACTTGTGATTCTTCTGTGATGTTTTCAGGAGTCTGTTACAAATGACTTAAAGATGCAGAATATAGTTTTTCTCATTGGTGGCAGCAATGATTGAGAGAATGTGAGATCAGATTTTAAGGTATAGGGTATTACATAATTAAGCTAATTATAGGAGTGAGGGGAAAAATGAATGAAAAGTGTGTGTGTGTGTGTGTGTGTGTGTGTGTGTGTGTGTGTGTGTGTGTATGGGTGGGTGGGTGTGGTCTTTGTGTATACTAACAAGTATGGGATCTTGACCACAAAGTGAGACATATGCATTAGAGTCTGTTAAGTTGTTCACTTTTTTTCTGATATTAACTGAGTGTGGAGGATATTAACTGAGTGTGGAGATAAGGAGACTGAGCACAGATGAGAAAGGACTAGGACCCATGAGCATCCAAAATGGCCATCTGAGGTTAAAATAAATAACTTCAGTATGACATGACAGCATTCCCCATCCCCCACCCCCTCAGCTACTTGGTAGAATTCAGGTGAAGAAATATAGACTCTGGTTTAGGGTACTAACATGAATACAACAGAGTTAAGGATGGATGCAGTGATGGGAATTGAACCTTCAGGCTGGGTGAAAATGATTATTGTCAGGTTGAAAAAAAGGGGGGTACTAGAGGAATGAAGATGGGAAGTTGGAGGCAGTATTTAGGTAGTAGGGTGCTTGGAACTGTAATGAAGTTTCATTGTTGGTACTGACCAGCTACAAATTTGTCAAACCCTAGTCTAGAAAATGGAATTGAAGTCAGTACATTAGATCAATAAAAGAATTATGGTGATGTAGTTTAGAGACAATGCTATTAAGATAGTAAGGTCAACCTTGAGTTAATGTGAGGTTTAGGTCCTTTTTACAAAGTATCATTTCCCACTTTCATAGCAATCCATTCCTTGGACATACTCAAATACTTGAAAGGTAAACAGAAACTCCATTATTGAGCCCAAGAAGAACATGGATTTAAGTTGGCTAATAATACTGATTGAGTTACGGTGATTCATGAATGTGCTCAAGCACTTAAAATGTTTTCCAGCCAGATCCTAGATAAATACATTTAGTCTTGAATTCAAAGGGACTGTGCCTTTAGTAAAGGAAAAAGTCAACAAAGGAAGGTTTGGTATTCTGTAATAGAATGAAAAGTGTTTAGTAATTGAAAGATCAGTTATCTCATTGCCATCATTGCTGTTCTAGAAACATCCAAATTGTAACTGCCATATACATATTTTGTTTAGAAGGGCTATGGGAGCACACCTCACACATTTTAGATAAAGTGCTCTATGGTTGAGCTAATGTGCGATTCCACAGTCATTATCTTCTGTTGGGTTCCTAACTTGGCTCTCATAGGCTGGCACAGCTTCTGGAGGTATGGTTCCATGTTAGGCTTGTTTGTATGACATGGATGAAAAGCTGGCCCTCCCATTTCATTGATTTTGATAAATCTTGTTGGGATTCATATTGGTTCCAGGACATGTAAAAAGTCTTACCAACTATATTTTTGGGACTGCCACATCACTAAAGCATAGTGTTTTTATTCTTAGTCTGGTATTTCTAGTTAATAAATAGATGGTTATTTGAATTTGGACAAGCACTGTTTTATATAATCATGTTAACATTGGGGACAGCACTCAAAAAGTACCTTGGAAACTAAAGAATTTCTGGAAAGTTAAGAGGAGTGCCACTTATTAGCATGTGAAAGAAAAACACTGGAAGAACTATATTATGAAAGTTTTTAATAAATGTTTCCATTATTTATTTCTCTATTCCTTAATAACAAAGCCCCATCTGAGTCCCACTTTAAGACTCTGTACCGACAAAGCAAATCACTCATCCTGCAAGCTGATCTATATTCTCTGTACTTCTGCTTGCCAGATGATCTTCAATAATTTTTGCAAACAGATCCCTCTTCAACAGATTATACGCAAGAGGTAAAAGCTGGCCGGCAACTTTGTGAAAATACTGAAAAGAAAAAAAAAAAAAAAATCAAGCAGAGAAAATGGCAAGTATAGCTAGCTGACAATATATTGAAAAGCCCTCCCCTCCCCCAAAAGCATATCTTGAAGGGAATTCAGAACCATTTCAAATTTAAGTTTCCCATGATTCATTATGTTTTATCAACCTCTTTGTCCAAAACTGACATCAAATGCTTTTCTTCCATAACTAGTGATGATTTACTTTTTTCTTTTATAGACCCTGTAATAGGCATGCTAAATATAGGGTTTGAGTAACTCTCCTTTATTATTTTAATAATTTAATATGTATGTGTTTTGCCTATATGTGTACTGCGTATTTGACTGGTGTCCAAGGAATTCACAAGAAGGTGTCAAATGCCTTGAAACTGGAATTGCAGACGGTTGTGAGCTGCCATGTGGATTCTGGTAATTGAACCCAGATCCTCGGGAAGAACAGTGGGTGCTGTTAACTACTGATCATCTCTCCAGCCCCTTCCCTTTATTCTCAGACTCATTCTCTACCATGTAGACTTTTCTTCCCTGTTAAGAGTTAAGTTTTAGGTTTACGGAATGATTTTCCAGTATTGTTGTTATATGCACATTAGTGGGGAAACCCAGCAATATTATATTCTTTTGCTGGTATATAGTAGTCATTTATTAAACACTTATACTGTACCTTGTGCGATTCTTACAACCATCAAGTTTGTTTTTTACCTACTTCACATCTCAGTGGTATTTCTGGTTAGGTCCTTTATGACAACTGTATTTTCTGTTTAACACTTTGGATACTTTTTACTGGTAGCAGACAACCATAGGCGAGAAAGGCTAGCTTCTCCACCAGTAGCATCAATTTTTCAGAACCTACCCCATAACTCCACGTTAGGGAGAGGGAAGCACTAATCTGCGAAAAAGCCCTCCAGATGACTGATGCACATGGAAGTGAGGGAGCTGCTGGCTTAGTCTTGCTCTTCAGCATGGTCTGTAATGTGGCATTCCAGTCACAGGAATGTTAGTGCCATAAGGGCCCCATCTCTGACAATCTGATACAGTCTGCATTCTTAACAGCTATAGGTGGTTCCCAAGCATTTGCAATTTGTGGATAATGGACTTAAGACACTGCAATGGGACTGTCTTTGCCAACCTGGAGATTTTACCAGTGACTTAACCAAAGATACAATGAGAAATGTGCATGGTATATGAGAAGACAATTTTACAGGAGGAAAAGAAATAAAAAGGTACTAAGAAGATTGCCCAGCCTTATACATACAGGGATGATTTAAAACTGTAACTAAGCCTGTGGCACTGACATGGCTAATTTTCTTAAGGAAAATGACTACTAGCGCCAATATTTTAATTAAAATATTTGAAAGTAGTATTGTAAGACACTGTGGCAGATAACCACCAAAGCAGAACCAAAGGAATGGTGTGTGTACATTCTCACATATATCCCCACAAGCCTATGCACACAGCCAAAAGATGGCACACCCCTAGTATATTGACATTTGCCAGAATACAAGATTCCCAGCAGTTTTTGAACTTTTGAACTAATTTTAAAGAAAAATTCAATTTGAAATACAAGCTGGGTAGTAGTGGTACATGCCTTTAATCCCAGCACTCAGGAGGCAGAGGCAGGTAGTTCTCTACAAAGCTACACAGACCTTGTTTGGAAAAACAAAAAAAAAAAAAAAAAAAAAAAAACCCACCCCCACCAACAGAAAAAGCTGGATCCTTGTCATGCCAGCACTGGAACTTGGGAATATACGTGTGCAAACCTGAGTGGGTATACATGGTGTAATGCGGAAAGGCAGGTTTTACTCACATGAGAGCCATAGCAAAAGAGGTCCATTCCTAATTCAAGCCCCATGCCATAATCACATTCATCATTAGCAAACTGCACAAAAGTCATCATTTCCTGAATGGGAGCAAACGCTTTTATTCTCTCCTCATCACTTGCAGCCTCCACAATTGCCTTGCAGATTCTTCTAAGGTCAGCTGAAAGAAATCAATGATGTAAAAATAACACAAAATCACACAACCATCTCTAATGGTAGATTTTCCTATGTCTTCTATTACTTCTGTCTACTACTACTCAGCTGATGCCTTCTTAGTAATCTGACAAGCTACAATTCAGAATGTCAATCATAACATTACTTCTGATTCAAGCAGAAGACTGGACAAGGGAAGCCAGAACTTCCCAGGGACTGATTAATCCCAGCTTCAGGGAACAGGGACCAGTGTGAGAAATACAGGATGATGCATATATGATTGTATAGCAATCACATTTCAAAAGAGAAGACTGGTGATAGAGCTCAGTGGGTTAGAGGTACTGTATACAAGCCTGGCCAGCTGAGTTGGCTACCAGATCCCATGAGGTGGCATAAGAACCAACTCCCAAGAGTTGTTCTATGACTCCATATGCACTCCACAGCATGTGTTAGCCCCTACCTTCTCTCTCCCTCTCCCATCTCCCCCTTTCCTCTCTCACACACACCTACATCCAAACTCAAAACAGATGAAACTAAAGATAATCCAACCTGCTACTTCTAATACTTCAACATAAATCAATATAAACATGTTTGATACTGGTTGAACTTACAAATTTAAACAAAATTTTTGTTTTAACTTTTAACAAAATTTAAGAATTACACCACTAGCCACATGTGAAGTGTTTAGGACCAATTATTGAACACCCCCTGTGAATTCCTAGAGGGTGAGTAAAACTATAGCAAATATGATTAAATATAAATTGTCACACAACACATCACAACTTACTGGCTGGATATACCATACAAAACTTTGAGAACTGTCACTGAAAGACTGGTAATTACTAAGACTCATAGTTCAGAGGAACAAGTGGCCGTGTATATGCGGCAGGAAGACTTGCTTCTTCCTTAAGGGGTGCTGATTTGGATTATCTTCCAATTTTATATCACAGAAACAGGAAGATAAAGAATGCCAATGGGGTGCTAACAATGAAGAGACAGACAATGTTAAATGATTTCAGCAGAGTAATAACTAGATTTTGTGTAATAATTTTTAAAGTATTTTTGTGTGACTATGAAGTAGTGTGTCAGGTAAATGAAAGCTGAAATGGTCACAAAGAACTAGTACTTTGTGACTGCAACCAAACACTGACTCCTCAGTTACTACTATGTCAAAGTTATTACTGTCTAAAACAAGTTAGAAAAAATACCCTAAGCAATGGATTTAAAATCCCTTAGATTTTAACAGTAATTAACTTGCACCCAGCATTATGTGACATCATACTAAGTACTTTATATCCTTTCACATTCTGAATACCCCTATGAAATGAACATCACTGCCTAATTTGTAGATGAAGACAAGGTTTAGTAACACTAGTTTTTTCAAAGTCAAGCTATGAGTGTAGTTTTAATTCATTTACATGAAACCTGACTTTGCTCTTAACAACTACCTTTTTCCCAATAAAAGGGAATGCTTTCTCCATGTGTACAAACATACATATACATTTACACATGAAACACATTACCGTCTGTCTCGGGGAGCTCTCTATAACCAACATCGTTTTTGTCTACAGGAACAACCAAGCCTGCACCATGAAAGGTCTTTGTCACAACCTAAAGTCAAGAATAAAAAAGAAAAAAAATTGAAAAAACTAAACAAAAAAACCAACACAAAACCAAGAAAACAGACCCAAAATAACAGAAGATTCCCCACCTCAACAGACACATAAACCCAGGTTTTTTTCATACAGAACATTCAGGAACATTGTGTCGGTAAATCTGGATCCTGGAGAGAGTACATTCTTAAAAATCAGCATTTGAAGTAATTATAAAATTTACAAGCTTGTTTTATGTCTCAAAACAACCAGTATGTTAATGACAGCTGAGTCAGACTAGCAGTCTTCTCTAGACAGAAAGCATGGAGACTCTGGGTCAGAAATGGGGTGGAATTTGTAGAAAACAACAGAACTCTTCTCAATACTGCCACATTCAGAGTCCTATTTTTGACTTGGAAAATTTAGGTTCATTAATAAACTGTGAAACAGGATAGTTCTAGTAGATGGTGCCTTTATAGACAAATTGCATGACTAGTTTACCTAATTATTCATCTTCAAGGATGAAAACAGGCTCAGCTATAGGAACCACCATTATAAACCTGGTTAACATTCATTTAGTCATACTTTCAGCATTATTTTTAGATTCTTTTTCTTCTACTTATTTGTTGGTGTGTTTTCAACTTTTCCATTTTATGTTCATGTCTGGTGCCTGAAGAGAGCAGGAAAGGGCATCAGATCCACTAGACCTAGTTACAGATGATAGTGAACCTCTATGTAGTTCCTAGGAAATCAAACCCTGGTCCTGTGGAAAAGCAGCTAGTGTTCTTAATTGCTGAGCCATCTCACCAGCCCCCTGGCTTGCAATCTTGATCCTCCTGCCTCAGCCTCCTGAGTGCAGAGGTTACAGATGTGCACCAACATACGTGGCCTTGGTCTTTTCTAGTAAGATATCTTCAACATTCTATTTGCTTATGTAGTCTAGTGAAAGCTTCCAGGACAGAAAAATAAATAAAATCCCAAATGCCCTCTACTAAAGTTTTTACTTGCCCCAGGTCTGTTGCAAGTGTCTCTACTTCTACCCTCCCACTGGCCTTCCCTCCACTTCTTTCATCATCTTTTGCTCAGCTACCCTAAAGGGCAGAATATTCAAAAGAAATTTTCAGACACTCATCATGATTTAGGAAAAAATGAGTTATAGCCTTATATTTTAATCTTTACATTGGATTAACTTGTTGCATTTCAGTCTTAAATGTGCAAACAAAAACTAAAATACTGTAAGAAAAGCAGGCTCCTTCCAGCTATACACAGATTTTGTGTAGGGCAAATATAGTGACTCACATAGACTTTGCATTTCAAGTCCTACAAGGTGCCACCTACTCACACTGCTGCATTGTTGCTGTATCATGCTCTGTTTACTACAATGCAGTCTATGCTACTATGCAAGGACAAAGTCACTATTGTACTACTGGTACTGAATTTTTCAGGAATAGGAAATTATGAATTATAATAAAGATCTCAGTAACATTAAAAACTATACATAAAAGGGATCTGAAAGTACCTATCAACATAGAGTGAGAAAATCCTAATTTTCTTGTAAATGATTTTCCTTATATTTATATTACTAGCTATCTTTTAATGAAAAACAAATACTTGGGAGGAGTCAAAATAAGCACAGCATGAAATTTAAATTTCAATCATATTTTTAGATGTAGGAAAGCATTAATGAAATCTCTGAACTAACTTCTAGCTGTTAAAAAAAAAAAAAAAAAGGGTCTTTATAAAGAACTTGCTGACCAGTGAGTTCACAAAAGCACAGTGTCTGGTCAAGACACATCCAGAATGCATGGTAGCTAGGCCAGGCTCATTTCCCTTCTAGTTTTAGAAATTTCCCTTGAGAACCAGATCGGCAAAAGAACAGTACAAAGTGTTAAATGTTGCTGTACTCTCTAAATACACATCTTTAGAAACCATTTCTGTTCTTTAGTACTGAAGAAAGTTACTAAAAGAGCAGTTCAGTCTGTGGCTGAATCCAGATCAGAGTGAGGCAGGGTCCTCAGTAACTACATGCACTAAGAACTCTCTCCCAGTCCCTTCGGACACAAGGATACCATTTGACTTAGCATGTTCAGACAAAAGCCGCTTCAGAATACAATGTGAAAGGCTAAAGGAATGCCAGCCCTCACTCCCCTAATGCTTATGAGGAATGCCCACAAAAAAAGAATTCTTTTGCATATCTGAATAACCAAAAGAACTCCCAACCTGAAAATTGCTTGCTGGTTTATAAAACACTTTCTCATTCTGCAGGCACTAGTAAATGCTCGTAGGGTCAAGGAGGAATTGGGAGAAAATTAACAAAACTTAACAAAAGCAAGCTGCCTTTGCCATCTTAGGTCACTAAAAGTTTAAAACTACACCTCTAAAGTACCTTGCATGAAAAGGGGACCTCACCCATCAAATATTGAAGCTTAACATTAAAGTACAAAGCTGCTTTTATTTAAAATACCTTTATTCAATAGCCGATACAACAAGATTAAAAGACCAGAATGAGGGATGAGAGAGATGGCTAAGCAGTTCAGAGCACTGGCTGCTCTGAGGACCCAGATTCAATTCTCAGTACCCACATGGCAGCTCACAACTAACTCCAGTCCAGGAGACCTGACACCCTCACACAGACATATATGTTGGCAAGACACACACACACACACCAGAATGACTTCCACAACCACAGGAAAGGCCTCCAGTAATAGGAGTCAGCCTGCATGCCAACCTGCAGGCTGACCTGACCCCTGTCCCAGCATTGTCTAAGAACCCTTGAGGTTTGGCATATAGCTCTCGTGAAGACAGGGCTAGAGAAAAGTACACTGCAGATGGGGAGGAGCCAAGAGCAGATGGGTGGAGCCTTACCTTCTTATCTCTCTGTCTCATCTTCATGGTTCTCTGCTCCAGTGAGTATCCTAGTTTTCTGGCTGCTTCTGTGAGTTTTTCATCTATGTTTTTCAAAATGCTAGTTTTCTTTCTATCTGTTACTTCTTTAAGTTTTTTCATCAAAAATAGCCTGGAAAAGAAGCAAAAGCCCTAGTTACAATGCTGGCCTCTATTTAAAACACAGAAGTCAAAGAGCAGTACCATACAGGACTTCTCTCCGAAGTCCTCATAGCTGCATCAGACAAGAAATAAGCAGTACTCATGTTAGATGCCTGTATTATGTATCTTCACTGTAAACATAATCAAAAAGCCAATACTGAGTTTTGAGTTGTACTACTGGAAATTAAGATATGGCATTCAGAGCAGGGTGGTACATGTATTTAATCCCACCCCTGGGGAGGCAAAGACAGGAAGATCTCAGAGTTCAAGTTGAGCCTAGTCTACAGATTGAGTTCCAGGACAGTCATAGCCACACAGAGGAGAAATCCTATTTTAAAAAACAACAAAAAGATATGGCAGACTGCCTTGGAGAGGGCTGGCTGCCTCAAAAGGAAAACACTGTCCACAAAAAGGACTTTTATTTTTAAAACACCCACCCTGGTAGCAGACTCTTGGAATAAACTGACTTCTTTTTGCTGCCTACATTAGGGATTCGCAGTAGTAATTTAAACCATATAATTCTTCACTTCTTTTTACATATGAGGAAACAGGTACAAAGAATAGTAAGGTCAGACTACAAGCCATGGAGACCCAAACCACAAAACCCAGCACCTCCTCATGGCAGCACAGTGGTTTAATCACCATGAACTGTATACTAAGAGAATACATTAACTATTAAATCTGGTCCTCTCAAAATGTGAAGGACTCCTACCCTCAAGCTCTTGTGGAGGCTAGGAGGCCTTCAAACTCTGTCCCTCACTTAGACACATTCACACATCCACTGTTCCTTCACTAAAACACTTCTTTCCATTATTTCCGAGTAAGGCACTGTGCAGTCACCAACACCCTTTATCCATCAAGCTGTTATGGTCATCTCTATACCAGTCAGGGCTACTATCAGCTTCAGCACTGCTCCATGATGTTTAAAGATGTGCAATGTGCAAATGGAAACAGTGATCATGAACAATGTGTTAGACCTACTGCAGCTCAATAAAGCTTTACCCATGCATGTTTTATAGCAGTCTGTGATGGTCATTTGGAACATACTGGCTCATTAAGTTAAGTAGATTTTCTCAATGTTGAAACGTCTAATTACACCAAGTTCATTCCATTATGCAACAAGAAAGACATCACATTCATGACTATTAGGAAGTCCTAGTGAAAAGCTGTCAAGCTTACTGTAGTGTTTACTACTATTTTCCATTTTTTATAAAAACCTTGAATTTTAATAACGGCACAAAATATAACTGGTTATTTCTTTGGTTTGAGAAAAATGTCTGCTCTGTAAGAACTTGCATCCAAATAAAAGTTTGCCAGGTACTTCCTCTCAGCAAAAGTAGGTAAAAGTTCAACTCACATATCACATTAGTTTAATGTGCAGAGGTGCTTCCTACCAGTTTCCCATTTCATTATGCACACTGTTAGGATATGCTGGACTACAGCAACCTAATGCATCTGGAGATGTGCATCACTGATGTTCTTAAACATAGCTGCATATACTGAACGATGAACAATGCAATGCTGTCAATGTAGTGAGTGTCAATATGCTGATTCTTACTAAGGGACAACAGTACTACCCTTGTGCCACTGGTCCACAAACAACAGACAAACAGACAAAAAAAACCTAGAACTTGGATTGCTTTAAACTATTAAGACTGATAAGACTAAGGCAAATTAAGTTATATATTTGGGGAGTTATAGATTTAGTTCTGTGGTAGAGCATTTGCCTAGCAAGTGTAATGCCCTGAGTTTGGTCCCCAACACTGGATATTAAAAATGTATTTTAAAAGATACATTTATATGCTATGGTGTTTTTTATATATTTATTATTTTTTCTTATTTTACATATTGATCCCAGTTCCCTCTCCCTCCCTCCTAAGCCCCTCCCCTCCACAGGGAGGGTGATGCCTTCCAGGAGGGATCATTAAAATCTGTCAAGTCATCCCTTCCTCCTGCCTCTAGGCTAGCATAAGAGACAGTAACAACTACAGTTTCCAATAAAGACAATACCAATTTAAATTGAACACTAAATCTTAAAGGTTTAGAAGAATGGTATCAGGGTCAAGGATATACCCAAGCAATAGGCACTTGCCTAGGTTGCTCATCTACCTGGGTTCAGTCCCCAGTACTCAAAAACAAAACAATAAAAAAACCAACCCCAGTGAGGGAAAACCTACACCAATTACCAAGCAAATTTTACAGGAAACTCAAGTCTTAAAAGAGAAAGAATAAGCTGTAGCTGTTTCTCATGTACACCAAACAGTGTGTACACAGAATAAAATAGTGGTCACTTTAGGTGGACTTAGTTTGAATTCTTCAATAATAAATTATACTATTAAGTTGCAGGAATAAAGCCCTGCAGAGTAATATGAAACACAGTCTATTGCATGTGATAAAGACTGCCTTGTTGACTAAATTACAACATAAATTGCACACCTACTAACAAATGACTTTAAATCATGTATGTGGCCAATACCAGTTGGTTCATTCAGCTGGAATCTGACCCCTTCCTACATGAAAAACTATTGTTTCCCATACTAGTTTATTTGTTTACTTATTTATATTTAGCTGATTCCACATGGGATCTGGCTTATCCCAAGCAGAAACAACTCTTCAAGTCTGAAAGGCAGAGGGGATGGTAAGTAGGGGCCATGCTCCTGCAATCCCACTTTGTATCAGCTGTAGAGACAGCCGATAGGTCTGGAGCAGCTGGAGCAGTTGTAGATGACCTCAGTACCTCATCCTTAGCTTCATGAGGTTGAGGGCAGAGGGCAGGGCACTGATTTTTCTGGCATAACTGCAGATAAATTATATGGCTCTTGAGATACTTGGGAGAGCAGTTCATTTCCTGGCTTCTTGATAACAGCAAAAACAAATGCCATGGACAAGACAGTCAGTCATACAATTGTTATCCTTGGAGGCTCAGCTTGTGTTAGTAGCTCTCCCAAGGATTTCATAAACATTACTTTACTCTTAAAAACTGCAGTTTGAACTATATTGCAGTTGGTTCTTATAAACTCTTCATGGCATGGCATCCTTTAAATGTCTAATTAAAAAGAAAACTGAATGAAACAATTTCTTACTTGATGGCAGCAAAAACATTGTCTCCATTTTGAATAATTATACAATTTTTCTTTGCTTCATTTGTACCAACATATACAGGAAGTTCATCAGGAGAATCCCTGTTTTAACAGAAGATAATAAAAATTTAGCTGCCCATAATTTATAATGCAACAAGCAGAAAATTAAGTCTATAGACAAATTGTACCTGTAAAAAGTAGAATAAGCTTACTAGGTTTAAGATCCAAATATCTCCATACTATCTATGAAAAATCTTATATATTAGAACACAAAGCTAAGGTTCTCAGTACCTAATTATTTTTCCTCAAATATAAAAGACTGTAAAGAAAGTCAACAGAGTATTACAAACAACTGATAACCACCTTCATTTTAGAGTTTATTAAGAAAAAAAGCAAGAAGAAAAAGTGGAGTAAAAGCCAAAAGTAAACAGGACAGATTATAAAAAAACTGAAGAATTTAATTCATGCATATAATCAAGCCTTTGATTTTAAAATTGAAGAAACCCGTAGGTTCTTGACTACAGTTCTAGCAATTAGTGACAAAACCAAGAACAAAATCCATCTGACCCTATTCCCAGCCCCACAGTGTTCTGTACAGTACTTCTCTCTAGCCACACCTCATCTTTTCTTCTACTACTTCACTTCGACTTCACACTGCAGCAATCCTGCTACATGTGCACAAGGTATTTCTCACAATTCCCTAGCTGCTAACAGTTTATGTATCTGCAGGCATCCCCTTAATTCTCACAATATTCCTATCAAATATATGCTATTATCATTTCTGTTATTTCAAAAGAGGAAACAGAGTCACAGAAAAACCATAGTCAACACTGACTGGCATACCCTCATCATGGTAATAAATGGTAGACCAAACTTTTGAGTCCTTTGGCCCCTGGAAGTTCATGGTTTAAATCAAACATCTGGTTTACATTATCTTATTTGGGCTTCACAGGAGGTCCTCTGATCCCCAAAGGACAAAATTTTATATTCAAAGAGGAAAAGAGATCAGGGAGGTTTAATGTAAAGAGTTCACCAGCCTAGGCAAGCTACAGAGGTGAAGGGTAGCCAGCCAGAACATCAGGTAGAGCACAGAGCCACCAATAAGAGGAAATGAGTCTCCTTGGGGATGCCAGTGAAGGGCTGTAAGGCTCATTGATAGCAGAGCAGCTGTATTTAAGAGAGAGAAGATCCTTTACCTGAAATACCCCATGTGGTACTGAGTTTTATTATCTCCAATAATAATGGTCTGGAACTCAGGAGGATCATAGTAAAACCTCCAGTGAAGATTACAGTTCAAGCCTGTGGATTTTGTCTTCATTTTATGTTTCCCAGCAAGGATATCATAGGGACCCACTAACCGAAGTCCAAGGCTTGTGGCAAGTGCATCTATAAGGAAAATAAGTTTACTCAGGTAACACTTTCTACAGGCAAATAGGAAAAATGCCTTTCATCACTTTGACTTTTCTTTTCTTTTTTTCCTTTGAGACAGGGTTTCTCTGTGTAGCCCTGGCTGTTACAGAATTCACCATGTAGAACAGGCTGACCTCAAACTCAAGAGGACCATCTGCCCCTGACTCCTAATTCTAAATAATTCTTAAGCAAGTTGTTTTAAAGAATGCTTTTAAGTCTGTGAAAGTGTTTTTACTCAATGGAAGAATCAGTTTAACAGAAATGTGTCACCAAATTTAGGATTTCCCCCTAAACCTACTACTAAACTAGTTAACGTTTGAAATATTCCTGTCCCTCATGTAGCCCAAGCCAAGCTGCTCTGCATTCTTTCAGGTCCAAGAGCCACACATTTACCTTGCCTCACTACTATTTACTGTTAGCTACAAATAACACAGTTGTGGAGGAGACAACATAGATCAAGAATAGGAAAAACCACCTCCTTTCCTTCTCCTCAGCTGGCACTCCAAGCTCTTGACTTTCAGATAAACTGAGCCACAACACTCAATGATTGCATCTGGTTTTCATAGGCCACAGGGGCAGAGTTTGGAAACCACAGTGCCATGAAGGTTGTGCAAAGATGTACAACTGACAACCTCACAGTGCCTGCAGCTTTTCTAGGAAGGATATAATCAAGCATTAAGCCCTCCGCCCCTCAGTAAACAGACTTCAAGAAAATTCTTAGTTTACCTAGTCCATAAGACAAGTTTGCAGAAGAAAATGACAATATATGCACCTGCTAAGTTTCCTTTACACTTACATGAAGGAATATCCTGAAATTGCTTACCTTTGCCAATTGGTGACAGTAGCATATTATAGCATTATGGTTTGGATATGACATTAAACCAAAATAGCTCATGAACTGAAAGCATGGGTCCTAGCTAGTGACATTAGTGAGAAGTGACTAGCCAGTAGGAGGTGAGATCTAGCTGGAGGAAGTGGTCAGTGACTTGCAGGGTTCCATCCTATGCTAGGACTCCTGCTCCCTAATGCTCTTTGCTTCCTGTCTGCCACAAGGCACGCCCTTTCCTGACACATCCTTCTGGCATAACATATCACAGGGCCCAAAACAAGGAAGCCAACTAAACAGGGTCAGAAACCTTTAAAACCATGACTCCAAATAACCCCATCTTTCTACCGGGCTGTTTTCTCAAGCCACAGCCATTAAAATTGACTAAAGTTAAGTATTTACTTGTTTTTTTTTTTTTTTTTTTTTTTTTTTAAACAATATATCTTGCATTACAAACTGTGGGAATGTTCCTTTGTTCTTCTTTTTTTTGACAGGATTTCACTGTGTAGCCCAGGCTAGCTTGAAACTTGTGAAACCCTCAAACTACTGTCCTAATTGTGGAGACTGTAATAAGCTATGCATCACCATACCTGGCTGCATTACCCTTTCTCTATGAACTATTTCTGTCTTTCCTCCAGTGTTTTATCATTTTTGCCAGTCACAAAAGCAGAAGGATGCTGGAGGAACTCACCAGCTGGCTTTTCAGGATCAAGGTCTTCACAGAACTTCCAGAAATGATAGAAATCTTCAGGCAGGGAAAGCTTGTAAAGATCTTCTACTTCTTTTCGAAGGTCGCTGGGGACATCAGCTTCACAGCATTTACTTTTCTTCACTTCAACTGGCTTCTCACACTGGAAATCGGCATATATAACTTCAGTTCTCCAAAAGAAACCTCAACAACTCTCCTTGTATACCATTTATCACTATAGTTGGTTAGTTTCCATAACTACATACATTTTTCTAAAGATTTATTCTTTTTATCCTGAATTATGTGCATGTGTGTATGTCTGTGCTGAGATATGTGGCTACCTGTATTGGAGTCCCTGAGCTGGAGTTAAATGAGGTTGAGAGCTGCCCAACATGCCAGGAACTAAACTTGGGTACTCTGTAAGACTAGTGCATACCCTTAACTGTTGAGCCATCTTTCAAGCTCCATTTTACTATATGTTGAAAACAAAAACAAAATGATACCTATGAGTAAAATCCTAGGAATTCTTTTATACAAAGTAGAAATAGTTACATGGTGGTCAAGTAATACCCACATACAGCATGTCTTTAAATATGTTTCTCCAAGATAGCAAAAACACAAAAGAAAATTTTAAAACTTGTCAAAAAGGCAGAATGTCATTACTCCATAATCAGCACTCAAGAGGACTGCTTGGGCAAAGCCAACATGGGTTACACAGGAGAGCTGCACTCAATGTTAACTATGCTAGGGTTGAGAACTTCCACTAGGTGTTTCTGAAAATTACGTTTTGTTTTCTCAGTGGCCCAGGTCTATTAATAAGTATCAAAGTCTACATAATATATTTACAAATCAAATGGCATTTAAGACTTTGGCACTATCCTTAGGGGTTCACATGTCAACCGACAGGAAAATGGATAGTTACAGGTCTTTCAAACAATGGATTACACTAAATAAATGAAAGGGGAGTATAGTTAGACAACATGGCTCAATTATGAATTATTTGAAGGAGCAGGTGTGACCGTGTTAGAGGAAGTGTGTCACTGAGGTGCGCTTAGAGGTTTCAAAAAGCCCATTCCAATTCTAGAGTCTCTCTCTTCCTGCTGCCTGTGATTCAGATGTAGGACTCTCAGCTACTTTTCCAGCACCGTGTCTGGCTGCATACACCATGCTTCCAGCCCTGATAATGGACTAAACCTCTGAAACTCTAAGCAAGGTCCAGTAAAATGTTTTCTTTTATAAGAGTTGCTATGGTCATGGTGTTTCTTCATATCAATAAAACAAGATGTACCATAATAGCATTTTAAAGGAAACAACAAACAATGGAATCTTGAAATTCAGAGGCAAATGGATGGAACTAGAAGACACCATCCTGAATGAGGTAACCCAGTCACAAAAAAGACAAACATGGTATATACTCACTTATATGGATTTTAGACATAGAGCAAAGGATCACCAGCCTACAATCCACACCAACAGAAAAGCTAGGAAACAAGAAGGGCCCTAAGAGAGACATACAGGGTCCCCCCCCCCCACCCCATAAGGGGAAAGGGACAAGATCTTCTGAGCAAATTGGGAACAGGGATGGGGGATAAGGGGGGAGGAGTTAGGAGAAAGAGAAGGGTAGAAGAAGAGGAGGGGAGAGGAGGATATGAAAGAGCAGGAAGATTGATTCAGGGGAAGAATAGAGAACAAGAAAAGAGATACCATAATAGAGGGAGCCATTATAGGTTTAAAGAGAAATCTGGCACTAGGGAAATGCCCAGAGATCTACAAGGATGACCCCAACTAACAATCTAAGCAATAGTGGAGAGGCTACCTTATATGCCCTTCCCTGATAAAGAAATTGATGACTATCATATGCCATCCTAGGGCCTTCATCTAGTACCTGAAGGAAGCAGAAACAGACACCCACAGCTAAACACTGAGCCAAACTCCTGGAATCCGGTTGCAGAGAAGGAGGAGTGATGAGCAAAGGGGTCAAGACTAGGCTGGAAAAACCCACAGACACAGCTGACCTGAACAAGGGGGAGCTCATGGACCCCAGTCTGATAGCTGGGAAACCAGCATGGGACTGACCCTGATTCCCTGAATATGGGTGTTAGTTAAAAGGACTGGGCAGTCTATGGGGCCTCTGGTGATGGGATCAGTATTATCCTTAGTATACGAATGGACTTTGGGAGTTCATTCCACATAGAGGGATACTCTCTCAACCTAGACACATGGGTGAGGGCCTAGGCCCTACTCCAAATAAATGACAAACTTTGATGATTCCCCATGGAAGGCCTTACCCTCCCTGAGGAGCAGAAAGGGGATGGGATAGGAGTTGGGAAGGGACAAGAGAGGGAGGGGGAATTGGGATTGACATGTGAAACAAGCTTGTTTCAAATTTAAATTAAAAAAAAAAAAAAAAGAAAATGCTAAAAGAAGGAGGGAAAACTCAAAATTCAGGGTGATAGTTACAGTGACTAGAAGCAGCAGGAAGTTTAGGTAGAAAGGATCTACCCATCTGCTAGATGGGTAGATGCAGAACTATGGTAGTGTTTTATCTTCAAAGCTATTTTTAAATTTAAATTTATTAAATACAATTTATTTGTGTCACCCCCCCACTAGACATGAGTTCCAAAGATTGAATTCAGGCCATCAGATTGGAGGTTAAGTGCCATTATCCACTGAGCCATCACAACTTGTTTAAGACAGGGTAAACTGGCAGTCCAGGGTGGCCCTGAACTTGCAATGTAGCTGAGGATGAACTTTTGATCCCATTGCCTCTGCCTGCCAATTGTTGGGAAGTAAGTGTGTGCCAACACTCTGGCTGTTAAAAATTTCCAGCTGTCACCTGGGCAAGCTACTTAACCTCTCTGTGCTTTGTACTGTCACCTACAGACATGGTAGTACTTGTTATCTTGGTTTTTTTGTTTGTTTTCTTTAATAAGGAATAGCTCTATTTCAAAATAAAAGTCTTTGCAGATAATTGATGCTGGCTATTATTGCCAGCTACAAACACTCCACCAGATCACCTCCATCTTATTTCCAGTTAAGCCAATTACTCTGCCAAAGCAGCCCACTGTACCTTTAAGAGACTCCTCAGTTCTGCTGTAAGTCAATGAGTTTCACAATCCTCACATTCCTAACATGTAGAATTTGAGACAGCTGCTCTCTTTAGACTTCACTTTTAACTTGATGTTGTGAGAAAAACACGACCCAGAGTGAAAAAATATCTATAAGCAGCGTCTGCTGACCGTTAAGCCTTAACAATAGCCTCACCTTACCTAACAGCTTAAAATTCAACTAGAACAATTTTTGTTAGACTGTAATTTTCCTGCTAATTCCTTATTAGACTGAATGCTCAGGGAACTCAGGAAATCATGTGAAAGTATAGACAGGCCTGTTCATCACTCATTTGCACCCCTGCATCCCTTACAGTTCTATGTCAATGGGTCTCTCTCTCTTTTTTTCCCCTCTGCCATCAAGAAAGATTTTCACGACCGAGTTGCCTTAAAGTCGCCCTGTGGGGGCATGGTGGTGCAGGCCTTTAATACCAGCACTCGGGAGGCAGAGGCAGGCGGATCTCTGCGAGTTCCAGGCCAGCCTGGTCTACACAACCAGTTCCATGGCAGCCAGGGCTACAAAACAGATTCTGTCTCAAACAAACAAGGGTCGTCTTTAACAACTCTAGGGCTTGCTAAATCCAGCGTTAACCCCAAACAAAAAGTTGAGGGTGAAATGTAAGCTCGCGTGGGTCCCGCCACCTTGACAGCTCCTCCACGATCCGCAGGGCCAGCCAGATCTCCGTTTCCATCAGCTGGCTGAAGGAATTAATGGATGGATAATGAATGGTCGGTCGGCCGCATCTCTTCGCGGGAACTGCACCCAGGGACGCCGGCTGGAGCTGGAGAGGAACGACTCCGCCGCGGCTCCCCGGGATAGCAGCCCTCGGTTCCCAGCGGCCCTCCCGCCTTGCCAGGGGAAGGCCAAGTGCCACCCCGAGCTCCGCCGCCGCCCCCGGGATCCCGACACACAGCGCGTCCCGCCTCGCCTACCTGCGGCCCCGCCCCGCCAGGCCTGCGCTTCCCGCCGCCGCCGACCATCCCGCAGCAGCAGCAGCCGCCGAGGCCCACGTTCCCGCCACTTCCGAGCGCCAGCTACTGCTTCCGGGTTCAAAAGCCACCAATCCGAACAGCCGCTCAGCGGCGCCAATTTAGAGATCAGACCCCGCCCCCGAGGCGGAATGTGAGGGCGCCGGCCCCGCCCCCTGACTACGGTTCCCGCCACGCCCCCGCCCACTGGCTGGTACCT